>CM052888.1:24804481-24939530 GCA_028534135.1 Potos flavus | reverse complement strand
GACACTAGCCAGGCAGACAAATTGGGCCAGAAAGTGTGTTCTAGATGGAAGGGAACAGAAAGTTCCAAGGCCCAGAGCAACAAGAGCTTCAGATGACAGAGAAATGACAGTGGCTGGCCATGGCCAGGAGCCCAGGGCAGGGTGTGGTGAGACAGGGGATGCACCGGGCAGGGGACAGTTAGGAAAGGCCTCAGGTTCTGGAAGACTTATGTTTTTATCCTTTGGACCAGGATTTAATAACCTCCACATTTTTAGCATTACGGGCTAGGAAATGCTCTGTTGGGGCAGGGCCGCCCTGTGCACTTGGGATGTTTAGTAACATCTCTGGCCTCCGCCCACGAGACAGGAGCATCATCTCCCTCCACTCCAGATGGGACAACCCAGACATTGCCGAGCAGCCCTGGGGAGGCGGGGACGAAACTGCCCCCAGCGAGAACCACTGTTGGAGGGGATAGGGAGCCTTTGAGGACTCAGGGGTGAGAGAGTGACAGATTAGAAGGGCACGTCTGACTGATGGTTCTACAGCAGCCCAGACTGGAGTTAAGGGGCCCTGGAGAGACTGAGTAATGGGGAGGCAGGGAGACATCTGTACCAGTCCAGGGGGAAGAGAATGTGGGTCTGGCCTGGGACACCGCCGCGAGGGGGGGGGGGCGTTGGTAGCAGACCAGGAGGCAGGATTAGGGGGCCACACACCGAAGCTGATTGCATGGGGCAGCTGATGTGGGGAGGGGGGGTGCAGTTTAAAGCCACAGCATCTGGCCTGGGGAATGGGGGCCATCCAGGGAGGGGGTACGTGGGCCTTTGTGGGCCACACAGCTCTGCCCGGTCACTCACACTTGCTCCCCTGCAGACACATGTGCCCATCCATGTCCCCCTCTGTCCCTCTCTCCCTCTGCCGCAGCTCTGCACCTCCTCTCAGCTCCCCTGCTCCCCCACACCCAGCAGAGAAGGTACCAGCCACCCCCCCCAGGGCACACCCTGCGGCTAGCACCCTCGGTCAATTTGGGGGCACCTCTTAGCTCCTTTGCTGCTCCTTGAAGGCTGGGCCCGGCTCATGATAGTTACGATTACCATCTGTGGAGCATTTCCTGAGTTCTAGACACCACTGCGTCAGGTTCTGTGATTTCATCCTCGCGAGAAGCACTTTCCTGAGAAGGGAAAGAGCTCAAGATGGGGAATGTTTGCGCCAGCTCCTGTGCGCACCCCCGAACCCCGCAGGGGCTCCGTGTGGCGGGAGCCGGCACCTGCTTGTCCACAGCCGTGTCCCCAGCCCCCGGCACTGCCTGCGTCACCGTGGACGTGCAGAATGAGTTTGTGCAATCAGAGGAAGGACTCGGGCCGCCCGTCGCTGGTGGCAGGACCAGGTCGGGAACCCAGGTCTGTCTGACCCCCATTTTGGGCCCCGGTCTCCTATTTGCCTTCACGTTCTTGCAAATAGTAGACATCAATTTGGAACGGATGAATAAACGAACGCGTGAGTTCACACACAGGGGCCGTGGTGACCTCCTCAAATGCAGTCACCTGCCCAAGGACAAGCTAACGACGTTTCCAGACTCGGGGTGCAGTTTCCCCACAAGTGCAACACTTTCAGGGTCTAACGCACTGGTCCCAGAGAGCCCGGCCATCTGCTTCTGATTCTGTGGGCCCCTCTGACACCCAGGCATACAAAATATTCCAAGCCCACATTTTATGAGCCTCTCTGAGCCTTTTCTTTTTCCCCCTTAGGCACAGAAAACCACTTTTGTTTTGCCAGGAAAGTAAAGACGGTTTCTGGAAGATTCAAGCTTGCTCTAAAGAAAACCTGTAATTTCGGCAGACCTCTTGTTCAGGGTGGCGGGGTGGGGGGAGGTCTCAGCTTCGGCTGCCCAGGAGAATCTCCTGGGGAATTTAAAAGACACTGGTGCCCAGGCCCGTTCCCCCGTGGGTTCTAAGTTAATTGGTTGAGAGCGGGACCCGGACATCAGGACTCATTAAAAAGATCTCTGCCTGATTTAAATGTGCAGGGTGAGAAGTTGCTAGGCCTCCAAATCCATTCTCCATACCTTGAATTTCTCTTTTGGGGGAGTGGGTGAGGAGGAAGAGGAGGGAAATAAAGAGGGGTGGGGGGAGAGAGACAGAGATGCAGACAGGCAGAGAGACAACTGACTACCTCCCCCCCCACCGTGTGCGTGCAAACTTCTGCCATTAGTATGTCCTTCTTTTGAGTTAAAGCACTCCTCTCAGGAAGGACAATATATCAAGATACTTTTAGCTGTTAACACTAGTGGCCCCGGACGGTTGAGGGACCTGGACAGAAGGGTGAGGACCCCTCCAGGTTGGGGGAGGAGCTGCTGAGAGAAGCGAGGTCCGTGGGAGGATGACCCTCTGGGCTCCCTGGTTCCTCTTGGGCAGGTCCTGGGTCTCATGTTTTAGAAGATGTAACCCATCTTGGATTTAGCAAGAACGGTTGTAAGCAGATCTTCTTGACCCAATAATCTGCTTCGAGCTGACAGGTCTAACTGTGAGGCCCAGGTTTAGCACTGGGGACCCAGAGGTGGCCCCTCCACCTCCTTACCCCAGGGAGAGCCTCGTATGCAGCCAGCCCTCTTGTGAGCCAAGAGCCATGGGAACCGGAAGGGTTGAAAGATCCATGCCAGGGGTGATCACAGAGGCCTCCCAGAGGAGGTGACATTGGAGCGGGGCTTTGAAGGGTATTGGTAGTTTGTAGCCTCTTGAGCGTGGGGTGCGGTGGAGGATGGCAGGGATGAGTTCTGAGTGCCCTTGAAGCTCTCTCAGCTCCTAACCCTGTCACACTTTATTGTGACTGTGCTCATAATGCTGTCGCTGGTGCTAGAATGTAACCCCCCCTCCCCGCCCCCACAAGGCATCGTGTGCCCGTGAGGCCCAGGATGAGCCTGCTCCCGGAGGGCCCTCACTGAGGGACGAATGATCTGGGTGCAGGGGAAACACCTTCCCAAGCTGTCCCCTCTTCCACGGAAACGGTTCTCCTTTGTTAGTCTTGCGAGGATGTGGAATTATGGGGCGGGGGACCCTCCCTCCCCTGAGACCTGGTCTATTATTTTTTCAGTTGATCTTACTTGACCTTCAGGTAAATCCTAATGACTTAGATTAGATTCTAATTAGCAATTGGTCATTTTCCATGTGATTCTAATGATTGTTTCTTCACTGTAGATTGAATGAGGAATCGCAGTAGTCTCCAAGCTCATTTTTCTTCTAGTTGTTTGTTTTCCTTACTTTCAAATACCCCACTTCTTATTGAAGGAAACCATATTATAAAGAAGTGCATATCACTGAGGGATGGTTTTGGAATGTCACAAAAGGATCGCAGCCATATTACTGGTGCCCAGATCAAGAAACGTAACTGACTAGTGTCCCAGAAATTCCTATAGTGTCCCTTCCCATTCTGTACCCCTGTCCCCACCTAGGGAGCACCTGCCTTTCCTGACTTCTGACTCCTGGGGTTAGTTTTGCCTGTCATAGTTTATATGAGTGGAATTAGACAGCAAGTACCTACTTCTTCGGGTTTGGTTTTGCCTTCTTTCTCATAGAATTTTGCGTGAGAGATCCATCCATAGAGAACTAGTTGCTTCATGCTATTCCATTTTATGAATGTATCATGATTTATCCATTCTACTGTTGATGGGTATTTGAGTATTTTTTCAGTTTGAGGTTATTGTGATTCATGCTGCTGTGAACATTCTAGAACATGCGTTTTGGTGAATATATGTACACATTCCCGTTGAGTAAATAGCCAGGAATGGCATTGCCAGGGCACGGGATATGCCTCCCTTTAGCTTTAGTGGCTCTTCCCAAAGAGAATGAACGTTTATTCTCATCTTAGTCCCTAGACGGGGATGTATAAACTCAACGACATGAACATATGGGACTGGATGATTCTTTGCTGCCAGAGGCTGTCCGGTGCGTTGTAGGATGCCCTCGGTCACACTCCTCCAGATGCTGGGAGCACAGCCTCCCTCCCTAATTCGTGACCATCAAAGAGGTCTCCACACCTTGCCGAATGTTCCATTGTCCCCCGGGATGGGGGAAGGTCAAAATTACCCCATCGCTCCTGTTGAGAACCACCGCTCTAGGGTGTGAGCATTTGAAGGGTCGAGACTTTTCCTGTTATTTCCCACCATCTCCCCAGGACCAGCGTGCTGGCGGCACTCAAGAGATTTGCATTACTGTTTTGAAAACAAGCAGGAGCGGGAAGAATTTGCCAGATGATCTGCTGGCGTAGGGCAGGCCTATCCCCATCCCCGGCCACCACTGTGCAGGGCAGGCCCACACAATGCGGGGCGGTGGCTGGGGCAGCCCAAGGCCAGTCTCCATCACCGGGCGCTTCCGGGGACTGGCCGGCGGCCACAACCTCGGTCATCCTGCCTGACGCCACCGTCTCCCCCGGCCCCTCCCCTCTCCTCTGGGCAGGCGTGGTGTCCTGCACCTGCACGAGAGCAGCGGGATCCACGATATCGGCCTGCCCCAGTGGCAGCTGTCACTCTGTCTGATGGTCGTCGTCGTCATCCTGTTTTTCAGCCTCTGGAAAGGCGTGAAGACATCAGGAAAGGTAATGTCTCTGTTTCTATTTAAGTCGGGATGTTGGCCTGAAAAAGAAGATCTTTTTTTCTAGCTGTCACTAGGCAGTCGGCAAAAAGCCAGGGTGGGAGGGGAGGTACAGAGCCTGGGACCCCCCCCCCGCCCCCTCCCGGCTCTGCCACTGGCTGACTGGGAGGCCTGTGACAAGTCCCTTCCCTTCCCGAAACCCAAGGCTCCCCAGCAGTGGGGGAGGGGGTGCAGCAGTGTTCCACACTTTTCCACCCAAGCTCCCGGGGATTGGAACACCCCAAGGGTCTTGGGGAAAAGCCTAAAGTGACTTACTGACATGTGTTTGATAAATCACAAATTTTGGTCTAAAATTTGATGCATGTTTGCATCCTTCTCTGGGATATAACCATTTCCTTCACTATCAAATCGTGTGCTTCAGCCAGCACATTCTGAGTGACCGCGAGGGTCTAGGTTTCCTGGGGAGAGGGGCACGCGGGGAGGAAGGCTGCCAGAGTTGGCATTCTGACCTGGGTGACACTGCTCCCCATCCCTGGATTCAGTCTCTCAGGGGGGAAGTACACACATCTCATGACCCATATTGATTCTGAGCCCGGGAACGTCAGAACAACCCCATTTGGACCCCATGGGGTCCATGGGGGGCTTGATCGTCCTCAGGAGAGTGTAGTTGAGAAATGCTCTTTCCAGTGCTGTGATTAGCTACTGCCGTGTAACAAAACAGCCCGAGATGTAGTGATGTAAAAGAATCATTTCGTTAGCTCTCGTGACGCTGGGGGTTGACTGAGATCCGATAGGTGGGTCTTCTGCTCCACGTGGTGTGGCCTGGCTTCGTTTCTGGGGGCTTGGCTGAGCCGGAATGTCCAAGATGGTGTACCCTCAACGATGGTGGTCGGTACTGGCTGGAGCCCAGCTGGAGCCGTCAACCAGAGCGTCTTGGGTCATTTCCACAAAACCTCTCCAAGTGTTTTGGGCTTCTCACAGCATGGCGGCCGACTTCCAGGAGCAGTTCCAAGCAGACAAGCCCCAGGGTGCAAGTAGCTCTTCCCGTCTCTGCTTGCGTCATACTTGCTGTCGGCCCAACGGCCAAGACAAATCTTGTGGTAAAGCCCGGAGTCAGTGTGGGAGGGGACTAACCCAGGCGCGGGTTCACTGGGGGTCACAAGGCAATGGTCTACCATAATCAGGCAGGTGTGACTTTGTGAGAAGCCTCCTTAGATAAGCGATGGGGCAAGTGGCCTGCGTCAGGGTGATCTCTGGTATTCCGAGAGCCCTCGGTCATGCCGTTGAGAGCAAAGATCATGGCAGGGGACCGGCAGCCAGTGGGGCTGAAATCTGTCATGAAAGACTTGACATGGGACTTCCTCTCGGCATGTCGAAGACACAGTGTCTGCCCCAAGGAGGAACCCCCAAAAAAGCGAAGACCAGGGCTGCAAGCAATTCTGAGATAGGGCAAAGCCAGGCGAGGACTGCTACCATCCCAGCACCTGGCACGTAGTAGGTCTTCAATAAGTATTTAGTGAAGGATTCGTGAGGAAAGGAGGGAAGGTAGGAAGAAAGGAAAAAGGTGGGTGGATCCATAAGTTGGGGAGCCTCGCTGAGTGTTCTTTCGAATTCAGCACAACATATTAAGCCTTTATGGACACCTACTATGTGCCAGACTTGATGCTAGTACTAGCGACATAGGAATAAATGAGACAGGGTCCTTCAATCGCTTATCATCTTCTGAGCATTACAGACAGGCATGGGTCACCCAGTGGGACTAGTTTCTTGAGTCTTCATCCAGAGACACGTGTGTCTCCCTCAAAATAAACAGTTACGGTCACAAGTGGTACACACACTATTCTATGTCTTCCTCGTTTTTTTTTTAATTTCTTGAATTTACCTTAGAGATCATTTCATATCAGGTACTCAGGCTGCATTTTAACTGAAGCGCAGGACGTTTCAACGGTCCTTAAATCAATTTAGCAGATTGCCACAATTTTTTCACAAGGAGACAGATTGGAACGCGCTGCACCTAGTCAAGGCAGAGGTGGCTTTTGGAGTTTGGATTTTAGCTCTAGCAGTCCATGTGTTTGCATGTGTTTTGTGTCGGCGTGCAAGGTGTTTATTACCGTGAGGGGTCATGGTGGAAAAAGTGAGAGATCCCACATCGGCATTCGCTCTTGGAGACAAAGACCACAGAGAAGGTGGCATTTGGCCCAGGTCTCTAAGGACAGGAGTAGATGGGGACGAGGCAGAGGGAGGGGGGTCTTCAGTGGGAGGAGCTGCCTGAGTAAAGCCACAGAGGTGCCAAAGCCCCGGGCCAGCCTGGGCCAGCCCCTCTGTGCCTTTCCCGGGTATCAGGAGCAGGTGGCAGAATTGCAGAAGTATGAGCTTTACTAGGGCTTCTGGCCCGGCTGTGAGGCCCTCACAGCTCCTGATACTATATTCCAAGATGAAATGCCCTGTAGCCATTGCCAGAGTTGGTACGGCCGGTCCCACCGAGCGTAGCCCCCTGCCTCGGGAGCAGAGCCGGAGTTGTCCGCAGGGAGACTGATGACAGGAAGGCACAGGGCCGAGCATGCTCAGTTCCTCTGCACAAGGGCACCTTCCAGGAGTGTAAGGAGTGTAAGGAGGGGTGGACGGCGGGAGGGTTGCCCTGGGAAACCCCCCCACCACGTGGAAACACGTCAAACTGCAGCCACAGCCCACATTTTCCGTAAATCCCCCCAAAGGAAGCCACGGTCCACATTTTGCGTCAGTCTCCCAGCGTTCGGGCGGCTGAACAGGGAAGGGCCCCCCTGGCAGCCCCTGGGGAGGGAGCTTTCCAGAATGGGGAGCTTCACTCAGGACATTCCGGTGCCCTGTCTTGAATTGTTTTTATAAACTGGCTCGTGAGAAACTCAGGAGCGCGGCTTCTTTCTGCCCAGACTACATCTGGAACAGGACTGAGCTTTCCACAGGACTTAGCCGGCTTCCACAGCCTCCCTGGAGCGGCCCAAAATGAATTACAAAGGTTCACACTTCCCGTCTTGGCGAGTGGCGGCGCTGAGCCTGGGGGCAGATGTGGCTCCACCGCGGCAGCTGGGCGGGTGGGGGGCGGGGCGCAGTCAGAATCAGGGAAAGGGGTGACCCCACACCGCACACTCTGACCTCGGCGCAGTGACCACCTCAGGGCCGAGGGCGGAGGTCTGAGTGGGAAGTTAGCCCCCAGGGAGTCGGTTAGAGTCAGCGGGCACACTGAGGCTTGCAATCCTGGAGTCCTGCCTGCCTCCCCCATCGCCGGAGTCCTTGGCTGAACTTGGCTCTTAGACGATAAGCCCAGAACCCGAGCCCCTACATGTCAGACTGAAAGGCACACAGAGGCCTGGAGGGGGACAGGGTGTCACCACGGTCTCGAGCACGGCCCGGACTTGGCCTTGGCTCCCAGATCTACAGTGGAGAGAGTGATTAAGAACATGGCTTTGTGGCCAGAGCACCTGGGTTGGAGTCCAGGCACCACTATTTCCTGCTGGGTGACCTTGGAATTAAGGCTGCTCCCTACTGAGGGCGGTTAATAATTGTGCCAACCTCCAGGGCCACTGGGAGGATGGAAGACAGGTCCTTGGTGCAGGGCTGGCAGATGAAAATTGCTAAATAAAGGATCCTCGTCCTGCAATCCTTTGCCTAACGCGTGGATCTCTGGCAAGATTTGCACACCTTCAGTGACGGGGACCTCACCACCTCCCCATCTCCCCGGGAAGCTCATTCTCCCTTCAGAGAGCTCTGTTCGTTAGAAAGTTCTAATGAAGCTCTTCTTTGTTGTGATTATCAGCCGTTGGCTTGAGTTTGGCACCTTGGAGCCAGACACATCCTACCCCTTTATCCATAGAAATAGGAAATGGGTGAGAAGTTGGATTTGAGGTGATGGAAAGCAGTGGCCTCCCTTGGGGACTGAGGACACTTGACTAAACAATGGGCTGCTCATCCCCCCTTTCATGTCCTGCTCAGAGACTGGCCAAGTCTGGCTTCTTGTGGCCAGAGATGCAATGCAATTTAAAATTTTGAGAGCAGAGAAGCCTGGGGAGGAGATGACAAGAGCCCAAGCATGCCTTCTCTTTGCCCAGTGCGCATACTGGGCACGCGTTCGTAGGAGCTAGTGATTGGCCCAGGATCCAGGGGCCTTCGTTTTTTGCACCAGATTTTAGGCAGCTGAACTCACTTCTGCCAACAAGTCCGAGAACTTCCCATAAGACCCTGATGGCTTTGCTTTCAGCACATGTACGTGGACAGGACAAGCTCCCCTTTCTTGATGCTTGGCTGCCGTCAGGGTCGGCTCAGTCATGTCCCGATGTTTCTTGTGTCCTGGTATGTCCCCAGTTAAATCCACGTTGGAGCCTCAGACATGGCTAATGAGTGCTGCCCGCAGATCCCCTGGGAGATTCCTTGGAGTCAGACCTGAGGATGCTTTTCGATGGGTGGAGTATGGTCTCACCTGGCCTGCTGGGCTAGCCATGCGGTCTGCAGCTGGTGACATGAGCTGTAGGGGAACACGGCACTTAGGACCCAACACAAAGATATATGGGGGCTCCCCCCGTGCCTGTCACCAAGGAGTTAGACCTGTTGGTCCCAGTTTGGGAGAATAAATCCAGGATTAATGTGAGGCCATTCAACCAGATGCAATGGGCTCACTTTCCAAGGCGTGTTTTCCTCCTTATACTTGTTTTTTGACAATTTGTCCTCCTGTTCCTGCCTTTCTGAAAGAAAATAGATCCTCAGAGCCTCCACCCCCTCCTCATAGAACAGGGAAAAGATGGAGGGACAACTGGGTAACATGAAACAGAGGAGTGTGATTCCTCTTCTGATTCCCTCAGAAGACCTGACCAACCGCTGATGCATTTAATTACTCCGACTCATTTGCTCATTCATTCTCTTGCTCATTCTTTCATTTGTTCTTGGACTAATCCACTAACCCTCAGAATTATCACTGACTCGCTCATGTGTCTACCCATCCATATACTCAACAATTTACTTACCCAACCACCCATCTACCATTTAACTATCTACCCAACTGTATATCCAACTATCCAATCATCCATCCATCCAGTCATTTATCCATACAATTGTCCAATCATCCATCCATCCATCTACCCAATAATTCATCTATGCATCTGTCCAATTATCCATCCATCCATCCATCATTCATCTATGTAACTGTCCAATTATCCATCCATCCATCATTCATCTATGTAATTGTCCAATTATCCATCCATCCTTCCATCCATCCATCCAATCATTCATCTATACAACTGTCCAGTCATTCATCCATCTATCTATCCATCCGTCCATCCATCCATCCATCCATCATTTATCTCTGTAACTGTCCAATTATCCTTCCTTCCATCCAATCATTCATCTATACAACTGTCCAGTCATTCATCCATCTATCCATCCATCCATCCATCCCTCCAATCATTCATCTATGCAGCTGTCCGATCATCTATCTCTCTATCTAATAAATGTTTTTTAAGCACTCACGTATGCCATGTGCATGATACGAGTTTGCAAAATACTGGGATTTTGCTTCCAAGGAGCCCCTGGTTTAATGGGAAAGACAAGACAAGGAGAATAATCCCAGTCCTTCCACGTAAATATGGAAAACAGAACTTTGTTTTTCATATTTCATTTTTTTGTGTTGAGCCCATATCTTTCTAGCCCTGCAAAGAAATTTACCCTCGGTCATGCTTCAGGGCTTCCATATTCTCCCCAGGGATGTGTGAAGATTCTAGGGGCTGCCGAGTGCCAGGGCTTTGGGAGGAGGGACCCTCTGGTCCTTAAGTCATGCGTCCTCTCTGTTTTAGCTGAGTCTTCTTCGGACTGGCTAACCCAGCCCTGAGCAGAGTTTTTGCTGGAGGCACAGTCTCCTTTCTGCAAGGCTCTCCATGGCTGCAGCTGCCTAGAGCAGTGATCCTTGACCTTGACCGCACAGTTGCATCACCAGGGAGGGGGGAAGCTTTCAAAACCTACTGAAGTACAGGCCCCACTACAGACCAATTAAATTAGAAACCCCAAGAATAGGAGCTGAACTTAAGTCTGGGGCTAATCTCTTTCTGTATGGGTTTCTGGACCAGACGGTTTGTCTTTGTCCCAAATCCGACCTAAGATAAAGAAGTCAGAGACTCTACTTCCTGCCCCCCCCCCCAGCCTTTCTTGGACAATGAATCCCTTTTTGGGCAATGAGTTGGGAGGAGATGTTTGAAGGTAGAGGAGGTGGGTGGGGGGAGGGAATGCGGGTGGAGAGCATAAAGGTGGGCATGCTTAGATCTGCTTGGGACAACCTGAAGGGCTCGGTAGAGGCAGCTCCTAGAAGAGGAGGTGTTGGGAGCCGTGGCAACCTCGTCTCTGCCCTGGCTGCCCTTCACTTCTGGGGCAGTGCCACCTGCGTGTGTGGACTCTCCCACCTGCTCCCGGCTGCCCCGGGGAGCTCCATCTCCAAGAGAGGGAGCCCGGGGCACGTGCACGGGGCGGAGGAAGGTTGGGGAGGGCACGCCTGGCTCCCGGGGCAAGGACCTGACCCCACGGCCCCGCCCCCTGTGCACCGCCAGGTGGTGTGGATCACGGCCACGCTGCCCTACCTCGTGCTCTTGGTGCTCCTGGTCCACGGTGTCACGCTGCCCGGCGCCTCCAACGGCATCAACGCCTACCTGCACATCGACTTCTATCGCCTCAAAGAGGCCACGGTCAGTGCCGGGGGACTGCCCGCCTGCAGGCCAGGGTTGGGGAGGGCTCTCAGGGCGAGGGGCGGCAGGAACTCTTGTCCCAGATTGGCCACAAATCTGCGGCAGAGCCTGGGACGGAGGACAGAGCCTTCCCTCTCTGGGCTGCGGCGTCTCTATCTGACTGATGCCCATTTGATTTGCACCCGATGGTCTCCCAGCTCAGATGGCCCAGGATTCTGTGGCCCCGCGTGGTGTCCCTTTGCAGACCCCTCTTTCCGAGGGGAACAGTACTCTGTCTTGGGTCCCGATGCCTGCCGTGGCCTCCTAGTGCCCCCACCCCAGCCCTAGTTCCACGATCTGGTCCCCACTCCCGTCCTCTGCTGCCATCCCATGATGTGGGCAGAAGCAGCAGCAACTGCCGCAAGGCGATCTGGACCCTGCTGACACCCCATGCTGCCCCAGCCTCCTCTATCCCGCTGTCCTGTGAGACACACAGACAAAATGCAGATGGGGTGAATGTGGAGGGGAGCCCAAGGCAGCAGGATGAAGTTGGGATCAGAGACAGCCTTGGAGGTACCCGGTGCCTTGAGTATCTTCCATCCATGCCTTAGATCATTTCCGCCTCCTCCCTGAAGCCCGCATCATTGATGACAGCTCAGCATTTCCCCTCACTCTTCCCACAGGCTTCTTCACACTCTGAACCTACAGTAATCCCGGCAGGTGGGAGCCACATAGGCTTAGGAGGGAGGGATCCCCGTACGCACCTCCCATAGCTACAATGTCCCAACGCGCCGCAGTGTTATCGTCCAATAACAAAGGGGAAAACCTATTTCCTTAGGAACTGTCAGAAATACAACAGAGCTCAGGACTCGCACCAGTCTTGTAAATTGTGAAACAAGTCAGAGTTCTATTTCCTCTCCATCTATTCGAATACTCTGTCTTTCCGACGAGTAGAAACTGAGGCGGCGTGATGTGTCAGGGAGCAGAACCATCCTCCCCCATCAGATTGCTTCTCTTTTCCACCTTCTGCTCGCAGAGTAAGGGAAGCCTAGGGTAACATGAGCAAGGTGACGGGAAACTGGAAAATCCAACTCGGTCCAAGCGGGCAGGTGAAATTGACCAGGGCTGGAAATTGGGGGTGAGGGGTGCAGTGCTCAGATCTCCAGGCTTCAGACATGTGCCTTCATCACCCAGAAGATGGAATAAGTACCCCGGTGCCCTCCCCCTTCCCCCGAGGAGTCAGCACTGTCTGTGGGCTGACGGGAGCTGCTAGGAATCCTTGTTCCTTCTCTGAAGCTGCTGTCTGTGTAACTCCTGCGATGGTCCTACCCTTTGCCCTCACTCCATCCACATCCTAGCCTAGCACCGTGAGTTTAGTAACTTTCTTTGAAAATTTGGACATCCGCCTGAGCCTGTGAGTTCGTCCAGGCTGAGCTCGTTCCTGGGCACCAAAGCCAGGAGCTGCTAGAGGTGCCCCGGTCTCTCTCCACCGAAGCTTCGAGCAGGCTTTTGGGGAGGAGTTGCGTGGCCGCCCATCGCAGGTTCGGACCTCACTTCCTCAGATCTCAGACCTCCCCGGGGCTCCCCTGCCTTCCCGGGGCAGTCTTCCCGATCTCTAGATCTCTAGGAAGCAAAGGGTGATGGCCTCTGTCTTCCCGTTTCAGGTATGGATCGATGCGGCAACTCAGATATTTTTTTCCTTGGGAGCTGGATTTGGAGTCCTGATTGCGTTTGCCAGTTATAACAAATTTGACAACAATTGCTACAGGTAAGTAAGATCCTTGTCCGGGCTCTGGAAAGCTCTGGATCCTGGGGCCAGACCCCGGGGGATGTGGGAGAGGGTTCTGGTCTGGGGCGAGTCAACTCTTCTTGGCTTTCTTCCTCTGTGAAGTGAGGCAGAGCGGACCTTCTGTGAACCCCAGAGGGGGTGTCATGTGAACTCTGACATGACCTCGGGGGTTGGGGGGACCCTGATGAATGCATCTCCGGGCAGGACACCCCTTAAACGTGCGAGGTCCTCACCTGGGAAGGTTGAGGCCACCGGAGCTGGCTGGGAGGTCATGGGGACGGGCTACTGGCACAGAGGGGCGCTGTGTGGCTTTGGCGAGCAGACAGCATTGTCTGTCTGTCCATCTGATGCCCAGACAGGCAAGGGCTGGTCGCACGAGACGTGAGGGCCTGGCAGGGTCAGAGGGGAGACCGCAGGGCGGGCCGAGGGGTCTGCAGAGGGCAGCAGAGTCAGAAGATCACTGGTAGCTCGGGTCTCACTCAGCAGGTGACACTGCCGCCCGTGGGCTGACGGACAAGGGCACACCTGGGGCCCCTCCCGCCGCTCCCCCGGAGGCTTCAGACAGAACCATGCCCCCTCTAGAGAGAGACGGAGGGGGATGGACACATGCCGGGGGGGGGACAGTCTAGGGAAGCGGGGCGATCGGCCCCCTGCAGGGGTGCAGCAAGAGCAGGGAGGGGAGTTTGAGGGGAGCCTTGGAGGATCGCTGGGAGTGGGACGGGTGGGGTCTGAGCAGCCAGCATGCGTGGCGGGAGAAGCCTGAGTGGAGCCAGGGACAAGGTCCGTCGATCTGGCATGTTCCCAGACTGCGTGCTGCGGAGTCATGGAAAGGAAGCCAGGGAGGAAGGTTGGGTCATCTCAACAAAGCTCTTGAAGGCCTGGGTGAGAAGCTGAGGAGCACAGGGGAACTGCGGGCAGTTTGCTGGAGGAGGCTGGTCGCGTGATTCCCCAGCAAGAGTTGGACACCAGCCCCTGATCTCCAAGTGGTCCTGACCCAGTGGGGCGCCGGGGTCCCCGCGGCAGCAGGAGGGGTGGTGTTGGAGGCGGCTGTCGCATTGACAGTGCAGGGGCTCAGGGAGCAGGGCGGGGGAGTCCGGCCACTTGACCCCACGGCGCTCCTCTCCCCCAGGGACGCCCTGCTCACCAGCACCATCAACTGTGTCACCAGCTTCGTCTCTGGCTTCGCCATCTTCTCCATCCTTGGTTACATGGCCCACGAACACAAGGTCAACATTGAGGACGTGGCCACTGAAGGTGGGTGGGCAGACGGGGGAGGGGCTGAGAAAGCCAGTGCGCCCCTGGCCGGTGGCTTTCCCGTGGGTGGCTGCGGGAACGAGAGGGCTGGGCCTGGAACCTTCCACGCTGTCCACGTCATGGGCTTTCTCTGAGGCCGTCGGTGGGCGTTCCCGGCCCTCCTGGCTCCTGCCTATGCCACAGAACCTTCCCGTGAGTCGGGCTAGGCGGGACCGATTGTGACCCCCTATGCTGAGCCCTTGACATACCCTCATTAGTCCTCACGGGACTGTGAGGCAAGTGTTAACTGACCCACTTTAAAGGTGAGAAAGCAGAGACTCAGGCCATGGGAGTGGTTCAAGGTCACCCAGCATTCAAGGCCTGGGCAGTGTGACCTTGAACCTGCCCTTGCCTACTGCTGCTCCTATTCTTCTGGCCAGGAGCTGGGGCCTGGCAGGGAACTCGCATGGGCTCTGAGGACCACACACTTTTAGAGTAAGAGGCTCCCTGAGGGCGTGCGAGGCATGGGACCCGCAGCCCGTGGCCTGCAGCTGTCCAGGCTGGAGGTCCGCCTCCTTGGGGCATAACGGCCGGCGAGCTGGGCCCGGCGTCACCTGTCATCGCAGAACCTGGGATCGCTCTGCCCCAGGTGACCGGCCAAACATCGCGGGGTTGGCCCGGCGAATGGGGCCTCGACTACTCTTCCGCCATCCGCACTTACACCAGCAGGCCCAGCCCTTGAGGAGGCCCTCCCCGCTTCTTCCAGGAGCTGGCCTGGTTTTCGTCTTGTACCCAGAAGCCATTTCTACCCTGTCGGGATCCACGTTCTGGGCGGTCGTGTTCTTCATCATGCTCCTGGCTCTGGGAATTGACAGCTCAGTGAGTGACCCTGCTCAGGAGACCACGCCACACACACCGGGGGGCGGGGAAGGGGGGGACACACTGGGCCTGACCCTCCCCACCCCGTGACGACTCAGCCTCAAGGGCCCACCCGATTGCTAGTGTTTCCAAGAAGCCCTAATTAAAGGCAGACGAGGAAGTGAATTCCTCTAGGCCCAGACTAAGGCCCAGTGGAAACCCCGGTGGCATCACAGAAATCCATAAACACTCAGAGTCCCATTGGTTTCTTAGAACCTTTTATTTTCCCCGTAGGCAAGATTAGATTTACCGACCTCTTTAGGTCTGCGCCCACCTTTGGCCCGTCACGCCCGCAAGTTTGCAAGAGTCTCGGGGTGGGGCTGGCGAATGAGGGTCCTCTTGCCGCCTCTTCCTTTCAGTCGGTAGGTCTGCCTGCAGCACTGTGTTGAGAAGGATTCTGAGGTCGCTTCCAGGCTCATAGGAAGGAATCCCAATCGTGGTTAATACAGCCTGCCGGGGGCCCAGGGGCGCGGATAGGGAGAGAGGGAGGGCATGCGTGCTTCCCGCCTGCCATCCCAGGCTCCTGGGCTCGTGGGTCCCCGCTCAGGCGAGTGTGTGGGACGGCAGACAGGGGCCTACTGACCAGAGGGAGACGGGAGTTTTCTCTTCAGCTTCTCCCACGTAGTTCTGAGTTCTGAGTCGGGTTGAGAGCAGGGCAGAGCGGGCAGAGGATGAGGAGGAAGGCAAGGCTGTCACACACTGGGGTGCCCCAGGCTTTGGGAGGTCCGAGGGAGCCTGGGGCCTGAGGCTCCGCTGCGGGCCATCCCTCCTACCTGCCCCTCACTCTGCCGGCTCTGTCCAGATGGGAGGCATGGAGGCCGTCATCACAGGCCTGGCGGACGACTTCCAGGTCCTCAAGAGACACCGGAAACTCTTCACATTTGCTGTCACCTTCGGAACCTTCCTTCTGGCCCTGTTTTGCATTACCAAGGTGAGGAGGGGCTGGGCTCTGGGTCACCTGGAGCTCGCCGAGGCTGCATTTCAATCCAATCCGGTCAGGAATTCCCAGCCTTGGACCCGGGGCCGAGTGGGGGTGCGGGGACCAGAGTGAGCTCAGGGGGAACCACGGGGGGACCGGCATCTTCAGCCCTACAGCCTGATCTCCCCGGGGCGACATCCCAGCGTCCGCAGTCTCCCACCTCTGAGCCCGAGGGATTCCAGGCGACTCTTTCAAACCGCTGATTTGTTTGAGGGGAATCTAAAGTCCCTTTGGAAGCCCGCTCACTTGTTAGCGGCTCCAAGACCCGCCCTCAGCCCTTTGGCAGGATGCAAATATGCGACATCAAGACAGCAAGCCCAGGACACCGACACCCGCCTTTGCAAACAGGGTTCTGAGCCCGTGGGACAGAGGACAGGGTGGTTGGGACGGATGTGAGAGTCAGGTGGCCATTTCTGGGCAGGATGGCCTCAGACTTTCTCCCTCCATGCCCAGGGCGGGATGTACGTGCTGACCCTGCTGGACACCTTCGCGGCGGGGACGTCCATTCTGTTCGCCGTGCTCATGGAAGCCATCGGCGTCTCCTGGTTCTACGGTACGTGGGGGGCCCGGAGCGCATGGGAAAGCCCCAGGCACCACCCGGACATGCAAGGGGCTCTCCGTTTCCGGGGCAGCCGCAGCTGATTCCAGAGCGGAGCAGACGGCTTCTTGGGCACAGCCCCCCGCAACCCCGAGCTCATCTTTCCCTTTGAACAGAAAGTCGCAAGGACCCCCAAGGGCCGCCCAGTGCCAGCTTTTAGCAAGGAATGCAGATCCCCCAAGCCATAAAATTCCTCCTAGAGTAGGGTGGCCACATTTAGCAAATAGAATACAAGACACCCAGTTACACCTGAGCTTCAGATCAACACTGAGTCACTGTTTTAGTAAAAGTACGTCCCGAACACGGGATGCAATTGTAGTTCAACTAAAATCGTTCCCGTTGTGTCTCTGAAACTCAGATGGAACCGCGTAGCTCGCGTTCTCCCTGGCAGCCTTATTCTGGAGCTGAACGGGGAGAAGGTGTCACAAATTGTCACATGCGTTCCACCTGTTCCTTTCTTTCCCCACGAGCCACATCAGAGAGTCGATCGGTGTGCGGTCTTCCGCACAGTGACATCTCTGTTCTAGGAGCCCAGCCGCCCAGATCCCCTCCGCTCCCGGAGCATGGCTTTCCCTCTGCAAAAATAAATCGGAGTGGCGCATAAGGCGATACTACACACATATATATATATATATATATATATATTTTTTTTTTTTTTTTTTTTTTTTTTTTTTCATTGACGTGTAGCCGATGTGCGGTGTTGTTTTAGCTTCAGGTGTAGGACATGGTGATCGGACCCTTGGGACCTTCCTCGGTGCTCGCCACCACGGTGTCCTCACCACCGGTCACTGAACACTGTCCCTATAGTATTGTTCCCTATCGTCCCTGTGCGCCAAGACCTATTTACGTACAAGCTGGAAGCGTGAACCTCTTACCCCCCTTTCTCGGTCTCCCGCACCCCCCGCCCAGCTCCCCTCTGGCCACCGCCCGTATTTTCTGTGTCTCGAAGAGTCTGGTTTTTCGTTTGTCTCTTTTTCCTTTGTTCCTTTGGTTTGTTTTTTGAGCCCCGGCCGATGAGTGAAGCGGTATTTGTCTCTCTGAGACTGCCTGACTTCCCTGAGCACAGTGCCCTCTGGGTCCACCCGTGTCGTCGCACACGGCAGCTGCTGGGCGTGTCTTAGACACCAACCAAGTGCCCGCGCCCTTGCCTCACTGCCCAGCCTCGCCCCCTCCCTCCCGGGGCCTGACTCTCAGGGGAGGGCTGCAAGGGGCGGCCCAGGGCTCTTCGGGGGGCGGGGGAGGGGTAGTGTGACCGGCCTGCCCTGTGTGTGCCCAGGTGTGGACAGGTTCAGCAACGACATCCAACAGATGATGGGGTTCAAGCCGGGCCTCTACTGGAGACTGTGCTGGAAGTTTGTCAGCCCCGCCTTCCTCCTGGTGTGTACAGTGTGGCCGGGGCGTCCAGGAGCCAGGGGGCTGGGTCCGGGCCCGGGGGGGCATGGGCTCAGGCAGACCGGATGCTGGGATGCCCAGCTCTGTTCAGAGCACGGGAGGCTTCCACAGTGGCGGGTCTCCAGCTGGGGCCGGGTCCCCAGGGGGCCGTGTGTCACCTTCCCATGCCTCTTCTCTGTCTCTTACTCCCTCTGTCTCCTTTTTGTCATCGTTTGCTTCTTGAATGCTTCCTCCCTCTCAACCTCCTCTTCTCTTTTTTCTCTTTCCTTCTCTCCTGCATTCCCTGTGACCCCTGGCTTCCCCCGGGGTCTGCCACTGCCTCCCTCTCCCCTCCGTCCATTCCCACCGCCCCCCCCCATCCCGTGTCCCCGCAGTTTGTGGTGGTGGTGAGTGTCATCAACTTCAAGCCGCTCAACTACGACGACTACGTCTTCCCGCTCTGGGCCAACTGGGTCGGGTGGGGTATCGCGCTCTCCTCCATGGTGCTCGTGCCGGCCTACAGCATCTACAAGTTCTTCAGCATACGGGGCTCCCTTCGGGAGGTGAGCTCGGGGTGCGGGCTGCGCCAGCGGCGGGGGTGGGGGGGCGGGGTGGGGAGATGGCGGGGCGTCTCCAGGCATCCCTGATGGGCCAAGAGAGTACAGACACGAGGGCAGGGACACCAGAGCCACCGCGATGGCCAAGTCGTGACCACGCCCCAGCCCGCGTTTTCACGTTTAACAATCTGGACCTTGGAAAGGTAAAGGGAGCGCTTAGCGGGGTGCCCGGCACCGAGGAGGTGGTCCGCGCGCGCCCCCTGCTGTCAGGTTCTGTGCGGCAGGCGTCTCGGCTCCCGCCGCCCTCCCTGCTGTTATTATGCGACCCTCACGTCCCCTTCTGAGGTCTGTCCTGCGCCGGATGTCCCCATCTCCCAGTCTGCGCTCACCGTGACCTGGCCATCTCAGCTTTTACCTGCCTCTTTCCCGAACCTGACGCCCACCAGCCGAAATCAGAGATTTCCAGAATACATCTTCTTCTTTTACTGGTGTGCATTGTGTGCAGATACACGGAGAGGGGTTTAGGAAACAGGGCCTTTCCTCTGAAATGATGCCTGTCCTCTTTGGAAAGGCCCTTTCCTTTATACTATATATATATATATATATATATACACACTATATATAAATATATATACTATATTTCCTTTATATAGTGACAGCCTTTGCCTCATGTCCTTACTTTGTGAGATGAAACTTCCATTCCTTCATCCCCCATGGCCTCGCTTCCTCGCTGTGAGGGTGCCTGGTCCTGGTGGGCTTCTGGCCACGAGATGGAACTCCCCAGAGCCCACATTCTAACCCGGGGACAGACAGACAGATGAGTGCGGCAGGAAGTGAGCCATACAAGGGCTTAGGGAAGAGGGTCCCAGGCTGGGCTGTATCTGCCCCCTTCCCCAGGTCCTTGTGACACATTTCCTGTCCTTGAAATCCCACGTCCCAGAGTCTCTGGGTCACCAGGAGGACCTGTGTTCGGTGAGCTCATCCTGGATCTGCTTGGAGCTTTTCATTTTTCACACTTAGGGAGCAGCGAGGGCTCCCCACCATGTAGTGATGCGCCATGGCCCCCAGTGCGTCCCCCGAGTCCCCGCCCCGTGTCCACAGCCCAGGGGGCCTCCCCGAGGGTCTGACAGCAGCAGTCAGCCCCATACACACCGACTGGCCAGATGGCTCAAGGTGAACGGACCGCTCCACAAACAAGGACGGCGGGGCAGGGGGGCGTGTCTTGTATGGACCTCACACGCTGTTCCTGTGGGACTTTAGGGCCAACCCACAGGTGGCCTGTAGCTGGGTGTGGCTGCTGGGCTGCTGGGCAGGTAGCCCCGGGCCTGGCTGAGGCCCCCTCCCTCGTGTCCGTCTTCTCGCAGAGACTGGCCTACGGCATCACCCCGGAGAACGAGCACCACCTGGTGGCCCAGAGGGACGTCAGGCAGTTCCAAGTAGGTGCAGGCGGGACCCTTCCGGGCGGGGGCCAGGCCCTGGCTGCTCCCCACCGCGTGCGGCTGCGCGCCCACACGCCACAAAGCCCCAGGCAGCTGTGGGCTGGAGTCCCAGGGCTATGGTGTCAGGAAGAGAGGAGAGGGGCCTCTCCTCTGAGTCTACCAGCTTCTGCCTGGCCCTCTGCTCCTTGGTCCTGGGAAGCCGAATGTCCCGTCTTCCCTAAGCTTTAGTGTCTCTCTCTCTGAGGGATCGTCACACTAGGCTGGGGATCTCTTGTCTTGGAGGAAAAGCGGCAGGTGCATCCATACCACACTGACCTAAGTCCTTTTCCCTGGAAATCCTGGGGGTTGGGGTGTGGGGGAGGGTCCTGGTGGGCCCCTGTTTTCAGACTTGCTGTGTGACTTTGGGAGGCTTCTTCACCCTTTCTGGGCCTAAGCGACAAGCAGGTAATCAGCCTGCCTGTGCTCCGGGGTCCCTGGAGGGAGGGGTGTGCTCTCTGCCCGCCCAGTGCTTCTTCCTGCCTTTCCTGGCCCGCCCTCGGTCCTCTCGGTCCCCGCCCACCCCCGGCCCCGGCCTAAGCACCTGTCGTCTTCCTCCGCAGTTGCAGCACTGGCTGGCCATCTGACCCCGGCCCCAGGGAGGAGCCCCGCCGCGCCCACGTCCAGGTCCAAGGCTTCGCTACCACCCCGGACACAGTCTTGAAAATCCTCTCCTGAAAGATATGTCTTTCCATCCCTCTTCCTCTTTTCCCAGTTACAAATGGTTTAGTGACCTGGTTTTTATTCACCTTCTGTTCATCTGGCCCCGGGGGGCTTGGAGTTTGGATTGGAAAGCATCGAGGGAGAAGAGGAGGGGAGGGAACAGGAAGAATGACTTCTGTTGAACCTCTTTTGTTTGGGGAAGGTCTCACGCAGTTTGGGATCTGGCCCAAGCCAAGCTCCATGGCTCGGGCCGAATTCCCCACCACGCTTACTTGTACTTGTACTTTGGGTCACGGAAGAAATCCTGTCGGCCAAATCAGAGAGGGGATGTTCCTTTTGGTCAGGCGCCATAAAACCAAACACAAACAAAAAGCCCAGCTGGGTCTGGGGTGGGGGATCCTCTTTCTCTTGCCACCCGGTCAGCGCTGTGGTATCTGAACCTTGGTCAGGGAAACGTGGGTTGGTTTGTCTCTGTCTTGGGTCTGTGGATGGATGCTTTGGGGGATCGTAAGCAGGAACTGTCACGGTTAGTTTTCACTCTGGCTACGCTGAGGCTGATGTGTGTGTGTTCTGGAACATTCTTCCTGGGGAATCCCACCCAGCACGGTCCCGGGCTTTCAAGTGGTGGGGGGTTGGCCCCGAAACCCCCTTTGTCTCTCTTCATGGTCTTGACTTGGCACCTGAGGGCAGGGTGGGACCAAGTACAGAGCAACCTAGTCATTCAAGTCAAAGGGAGAATATTCTGAGTTGACGGACCTTTTGGTGGTTTTAGACAATGTCCTGCTTGAGTTGTTACACGGTCGTGCGTGGCGCCCTCTGGTGGTGGTGGTGGTTAGTTTCGGCTCCTTCAGGGAACGGATTAATAGTTTGGTCAAGTTGGTGGCATCTGTTTGGTTTGAATTGGGGTCTGGGTAGCCAAATCCGAGTCTCCCTGCGCCCCAGTGCACGCGACCACCTGGGTGGGAAGTTCAAGCTTCGGGAAATACACGTTCGCGCGTGGCGCCCTCTGGTGGTGGTGGTGGTTAGTTTCAGCTCCTTCAGGGAACGGATTAATAGTTTGGTCAAGTTGGTGGCATCTGTTTGGGGTTTCTGTTTATGGTTTGAGTCTCTTCTTATGCCCTCGCTGGAATTCGAGATTCAGAGGTTCTTGTGCCTGCGGAAGCCCCTGTTGAAGAATCTTGGGCCATAAGTCCATAAATACAGAGGCCACTCATACTGGGAGTGTAGGAAGACGCACATCCCAAAGACGCTTTGCATAAAGCTGGGATGTCTCCGAGCCTGACGGTGGATCATGCAGTCTGTGGAAGAGGGGGCCAGCTGGGGGCAGCGAGGTGCTTTTCTCTCTGAAGGTCCTGAGATTTCCCTGCTAAGTCCGTGTCCGTGGGTCATTTTTTGGAGGCAAGAGGGAAAATCAGAAGACTTTCAATCTTTTCGTGTAAAAAGGTCAGCTCAAAGTGTAAGACAGCCCAGGGGGCAGGTGTCTGGAACCACTGTGGCGGGGGGGTCTGGGAGGGGAGCATCCGGAGGAGTGGAACAAGAAGGTGGGGGGTCTGGGAGATGAGGGCAGGATGACCCATCGCGGGTGGGATCTGGTCCCCTGAAGGGGTAATTCCTCCCTCAGGGTTATGCTCGTTCTCCACAGGGCGCATGCGTCCCTGTCACCTCCCGTCCTCCCAGCGAGGACCGCAGGGCGGGTCTCTGTCTCCATTTCCCAGATGGGAACACCAAGGCCCAGCATTTTGGGCGCTCTGGTTCAAGTGTTGTCAGCTACGAAGGGATCCAGTCAGACCCCCAGGTCAGTTCCCCTGACTCTGAGCCCAGAGCTCCACGAAATGCCCTGCACACTAGGGTCTCCCCCACCCAGAGCTGTCATTAAAAATAAACAAAACCCAACTGAGCGGCTGCGGAGGGTCTCTTAGCAAGAGAACAGCGTGCCGGAGGAAGGAGAGGGGAGAGGATGTCATCTGTTCTCATCTAGCTGGTTGGCAGAGATCATGGAGCCGCGCCCTTCCCGGTGAACGCAGCCGCCCCGGGGAACAGCAGGGGTGACAGCTGAGGCCGGCTGGCTGAAATGAGGGTGAATAGGAGCGCCCGTGTGCATCAGGACAGGGACACCCTAAGGAGGGAACCTGCCAGCCGCATGTGGCCTTTCTGCCTCCAGACGTTTGTCCCGAGAGCGAGTCGGAGATGTGCTAGCTGACCCAGCGCCAGACCAAAGCCAGGGTGCAGCCTTGTGGCGGGAGTGGGCTCCTGAGTCTGGGGCGAGGGGCGGGGGCCCCAAGCCCAGGCCCCCCCCCCCGGGGGCAGGTGGCGGTGGGGGGACCCAGGAAGCCCTTGGAAGTTCTCGGGGTGGGTGCGGGCAGACGCTCTGGGCTCACCTTCCACCCACGCTTAAGGGAGGGGGGAGTTCGTCCTTTCTCCTGAGTCATGTTTGACTTCTTTTTCGTGGCCTTTTTTTGATAGCAGAGGTTACTCGACGTCAGGGTGCTCCTGTGTGCTGTATAGGATGCTCTTGCCTTTTCCCAGATTTTTAAAGGATTATTATTTTCCATGAAATGTAAACTGTTTACTAGCCCCCGCGTTAACATCTTCTCTGTGTCCAGTGGTTCCGTGCCCGCCTGTGGGGGGTCCTCATTCTAGGTGCAAAGGAGACGAAGGAGAAAGGGGAGCTGCCAACTTTTGCCAAACGTCCTGCTGAATACAAGTCCCCAAAGCTGCCTTAATTCTCGGCCGGCGGCCCCGCCCGGGGCGGGCGGCGGGAGGCGGTTGGCTGGCTCTGGGTGTAGGACCCGTTTCGTGGCCCCTGTGATGTGAGACCGAAACATTCTCACCAAAGAAGTCATTTCTTAGTAGAGAAGCCCGCTGAGCTCATTTCATTCATTTATTTCCTTCGGAAGCCAGGGGATGGGGAAGAACAGAGAACAGCGTGGGCCGTTCAGCATTTCGAGCCGCACAGACCTGGGTCTGCAGTTGCCTCGCTGGGCTCCTGGGGAGGGGGGGCTTTATCTCTCCGGGCTTCGGGGTTCTTTGTCTGCAAGCAAGGGTTGGATCCCATAATCAAAGGTCCCATCCAGTTAAGAAATGTTCCTGTCTCCATGACGATGTTCTTGTGTTAGATGTACCATGAAGGAAGCACGCTGTTTACCGTAGGACTTTCCAGAACCATCTGGCAACCCGTAACCTGAGGAGTAGAGCGATGTCTGATGTCTGGCCTCCAGAACTTGGATTTTTCTGGACACTCGGTAGTTCCTCCTTCTCTGGTAGGTCTTCGACGGGTTCCAGAAACACTGGGTATTAAAAAAAAAAAAATCCAACCCTTTTGTTTTGAGGATGTCGAGGGTGACGTGTCACACCCTTGTGAGCCTCATGATCTGCGGCTCTGAGGGCATCGGCGTCCTTACTGCGACCAAAGATACTGGTGAATGTGCAGTTGCTTTCGGGGTACCTGCCCTCATCCCTCTGCTTCTCCACTTCTGTGTAAATACGGATTGTTCCAGTGGTGCCCTCTCTGTGTCACGGACCGTTCCAATGTCATGCAGGTTTCTCTGTCTGGTGTGGATTTATTTCGAAAGCTGTTCTCTTCATGGAAAAATAAGTGTGCAGAGTAATAAAGGATATTTCCTGTGCCACGTATCTGGTGGTTGGGTTCTTTCTGTCACGAAGGTAAAATGCTATGAATTACGTAAGGCAAAGGAGGGTGACTGTGATCAACCTCTAGTTGGTGAGGAAAAGCTTCTGGTCATAGTGGTCCACCTCTCGCCCAAGTAATTCTTTGTATAACCCATGGAATAGGAGACTGGAAGGGGTGAAATCTGTAATCCCAGCTCTGAGAATGACACATTTTAAAAAAAAAATTTATTTTTTAAAATTCAAGCTACTTACTAAAATAGCTACATTGGTTTTATTTCTTAAGACGTATTATTATTTAAATAGAAAATGGATTACCAAGTAACCCTTCACTTTTTCATTTCTGGGGCTGAATTTCCGGGGGATGAGAACCTTCAGTTGAAAAACAAAAAGAACCTTCAGTTTGATTACATTCAGTGCACAATTAATTAATTGTGTGTTATGCATGTGTGCATTTTTCCGGGGAGAGAAGGATATATTAACACATAGGTCTTTGTGGCTAAGTACTAATATTATTTTTAATGACTATTTTTATTTTTATTGTTATTAGTTTTAACTTTTAATTATTTTTAAAGTGACATCAATATAAACGAGGTATTGCTATCAGGGACTGGGTGGTGAACCCAAGGGCTGAATTGAAACCAGTAACAGGAAGTTCAAGAAGAGAGCTTACAAGATTAGACCAGAACAGAGAATAGGCTGGAAGTGGTGAGCTTCCCATCACTGGAGATATGCAAGCAGTTAGCAGACATTGTCTCTGGGGTAGGTTCTAGAGGGGACTGTGTCCCACAGGGGTGGCGGAGAGAGGTTGCACCACCCCTGAAGTCCTTTCCATGGAGCTCCTCTGCGGGGAGTCATGAGCCCAACCTTGTGGGGCAGCCTCGGGAGAAGCAGATACACTCGTGCCAAGGATCTTGGGGTGCGGAGTGATGTGGCCTGTCGAGTTGCCATTGGGCAGACATCCCAGGGAGGGTATTAGGATTCCGATCGTTCTGTTTGAAGTCCAAAATTGGAGTTAGGGTTTATTATAATGGATCAAACGAAAGGCAGCCGGTTTCCAGCCTTCCCTTTGTGCGTGCTGACATTTAATGAGTAAGCCGCCCTGCGGGTGTAGCGGAGGGAGGCTGGGCGGGAAGCATAAAGGGCAGCTCTTCTGGGGACGATGGAGCGCCTGGCAACCCTGGCTGCCGCCCTGTGCCCTCGGCTGACAAACGTGGCGGGAGAAGCCCGCACAGGCAGCCTCGCCGGAGGCGACCGGCAGGCTTTTCCCTGTTTCTGCATTGAATCCCACCCCTGGCCTATCTGTGGAAGGCTACAGCTTCGTTTCTGTCTCCTTCCGCAGGCACCGATGGCCGTGAGGCGCTCTCTTTGGGCCTGTTTGTTCATCTGTATAATGGGTCAGGGGTTATGAAAACTATTTATGAATGGACTTCAGAGACTTTCGGAACTTTTTGAATTTTGTCTTTGATGAGTTTGTGTCTACTTCTGTGGGAGAGAATGCACACGTTCATCAGATTCTCAGATGTTTGGGAGAGAGAGAGAGAGAGCGCGCGCACGGGCGCGTCTTTGGGGGCTTTTCTCTGCTAGTGATACATGGTGTCGGTCTCTGTTCTCCAACCCCAACCAAACGAGGATGACAACAGAGCTTATTTCTAAATATCTGTCACCCCATTCATGTTGAGTTTTCATTGAATCCATCCCACATCCAACATGTCCTTGGTTTTCCCGACAGCGACCCCGCGAGGTAGGCGGCAACAACCGCAGTGTGCCCACTGGACAGACGAGGAAGTTGAGGGCTGGGATCGATAGGTGAGCCACTCAAGGACGCCCAGCCACTGAAGGACGAGCGCTGGGGCCGCGGGGAGGACTAAATGTTCACATTGTGTTCAGAACAGTGCCTGTTCCGCCGCAGTTCGTCGTTCTGTGTTTAGAGCAGATCAGCTGGGCGACGAATGTCCATCTCCTGCCCTCCCCCACCTCTGCCCGTTTCAAAGGCAGCCCGGCCATTGCGTGTTTTCCTGCAGCCCAAACAGTGTCTCTGTTCCTTTGTCCTCTCCTTCGGCTGGTGCCGCTGAGGTTTGAATTGGGGTCTGGGTAGCCAAATCCGAGTCTCCCTGCGCCCCAGTGCACGCGACCACCTGGGTGGGAGGTTCAAGCTTCGGGAAATACACGTTTCCGCGTGGCGCCCTCTGGTGGTGGTGGTGGTTAGTTTCAGCTCCTTCAGAGAAGGGATTCGTAGTTTGGTCAAGTTGGCATCTGTTTGGGGTTTCTGTTTATGGTTTGAGTCTCTTCTTATGCCCTCGCTGGAAGTCGAGGTTCAGAGGTTCTTGTTATGACTGTGGCAGCCCTTATTGAAGAATCTTGGGCCGTTAGTCAATAAATACAGAGTTTAAGTCCAAGCTTTGGGAAATACCAAGGCCCACGGGCTTTGCCAGGCAACAGCCAACCTTCTGCTGGACCAGCCTGCCCCACAACCCCTCCACTGTCAGCCCCCATTAGGTGCTGCGCGGGGGAGGCTCCCCCAGCTGGGCAGCGACTCAGGCAGGCCTTGACCTCAGCTCCAGCCCAGAGGAGGAGCAGAGAGGAGTGCAGCAACCAGAGACTCCCGGAAGGTCTGGCCACTAAGTGGCTTCTGGTGTCCGGCTTATCAGCTCCTGGCCGGGTCGGCCTCAACCCTGGGAGGGGCTGTGCTGGGCCAGACCAACAGGGCCAGAAGGCTGCAGGAGATCAAGGAAGACCATCTCTGTCTCCAGAGGAGGCCCAAGCCAAGTCCATTGCCTGAACATACCCAGGAGCTACAAATGGATTGTTGGTGAGCAGAGCATGTCTTCATATGGGGGACAGCCCCCACCCCCCTTGTAGCTTCAGGCTCCAGTCCAGAGGACCAGCTGAGGATGGGCAGACTCGGAATCAGACAAGGGGGGGCCCGAACCAAGCCCAGGCCCTGGCCACAGTAAGTCGGGTGCAGACCTGGAGGCCACGGTCAGCCCAACATCGGGGCTAATCCACCATGTGCTGAGAATGATGGGGGCCCTTGCGGAAAGCACCTTGATCTGAGCAGCCGTGTATAAGGGCTTATCTGTCCCATAGACTGAGATCAGTTCCTATCTTGGGGGTGGGGTGGTACTCAGGGCTCAGTTCTTGCAGGGTGAGGACAGGCAGACCTGGGTTGGCATCCGCAGAGACCCCTCAAAGCTGGCTGAGCGAGTGGGGATGTATGTCTCCTGAGCAGAACGTTTCTGCCCACTCCAGCTTCCCTCTCCCCTTCTCTGGCCTGACTGCACCTTAGCCACGGAAGCAGCTGATTAACGCCGAATATGGCCGTGGCCACCAGATGGCGCCAACGCACACTCCTGAGGCTGAGGGAAGAGGGGAGGACTAGGGGTCTTTGTTCTCGGGACCCTCCTCAGAGCCTGTGGGAACCCTCAAGACCTCCCCGAACCAGGGGAGTGAAAAGTCATTCTTGTCTGGATGAAAGATCCATTTGGTTTGGTTTGTTATATCTTGGATGGATGTATTTACTCATTTATTCACTCATTCATTGACGAGAACCATACCTAGTCCTAATACGTACCAGAAAGGAACTGGGGTGGACAAAGAAGGAATAACTCTTGTCATCGAAGAACTCTTAGTCTGATGGAGGACGCAGATGGTATGCTGATAAGGAAACATATATTGAGCACTTACTGCATGCTTTTTGTTTTCTTCGTGACCCACGGATATCTCCCCAGGACCTTCAGAGTAAATCCAGACTCCTTCCTCATTTCATGCCCCTTCTCTGCTCCGGTCACGCCATACTAGCAGATGTGTCCCCAAGGACACCCTGTGCCCCTGGGCCTCACCCCTGGGCCTCATCCCTTGGCCTTTTCCCATCTCTCTGAAACCGGCTGACTCTTATCTGTCCCTCATGATGTTACCCCTAAAAAAAAAAAAAAAAAAAGCCTTTCCTAACCTACCTGTCTCACCGAACTGGCCACAACGTGTTGAAATGCTCTTTCAGGGGACCAGCGGCTTTGGGGACAGAAGGCAGTGACCACTTCTATTTCTGTGTCCTGTGTCTAGAGGAGTTTCTGGCACATGGCTGGTCCTCAGGAGAT
This sequence comes from Potos flavus, assembly GCA_028534135.1. NCBI lineage: Eukaryota > Metazoa > Chordata > Mammalia > Carnivora > Procyonidae > Potos > Potos flavus. The sequence goes on along the minus strand of CM052888.1, from coordinate 24,910,983 downwards.
GGTTGGGTTTACTAGGGGAGTGAGAAGAGGCCATCACAAAACCCGGCAGAGAAATCATGCACAGAACCCCACCTGGGAGATCAGAGAGGGGCTCCTGCAACAGGCGATACTTGAGCTGAGTCGGGGGGGACATTCCAGGTCATGAGACTAGCAAAAAGTGACAGTGTGGCCGCATGGAGAACTCCAGGGAGCACGAGGAACAGAAGGAGCTGAAGAGATCTGCAGTGGAAATTTCCATGTGGAAGGGCCGCAGAGAAAAGTAAAATCCAGATGATGAGGGTCCTCCCAAGCTGGGAGAGGGAGATGGAACTTTTCCCAGAGGGCAGTGAGGAGCCATTAAAGTTTTAGGTCGGTGGAGTGATGCGATCATACTTGGGTGTTACATGGTGTGTCTGGGGGTGACTGCTGTGTGGCAAACCACCCCCAAAACGTAAAACAGCAGCCCTGTATCTGGCTGATGGGTCTGTGGCCCACCCAGGAAGTCCCGCCGACCTGGGCGGCCTCAGCTGATCTGGATCCGGCTCACTCAAGTGTCGGCAGCTGTGGGACATCTGGAGGCGGGCTGGTCCTCGTCGGCCTCTGCCGGCTGGCTCCCCTCCGTGGGATGTCTCATTCCCAGCAGGCTGGCCCGGGCTCATTCCATGGCAGCCACGGGGGGTCAAGAGCATGCGTGCACACGGGCACGGGCTCTAGAAGCATAGCATCACTTCTGCCCTGTTTTAGTGGCAAAGCAAGTGAAGAGGCCAGCCCAGACTCTTAATGAGTGGAGCTTCAAAATCAGATGGCAAAGGGTGCGTCTCTAGCAAAGTGGACACGAGGGTGGCCATTCGGATGGATCACTCTGGCTCCGTGGCATGGAGGATGAGGGGAAGGGAGGCCAATTAGGAATCTTTCACCAGCCCGGGTGGGAGGCAAAGGGCAGATCCTCTGCAGAGATGAGTGGGGTTTCCTGAGCGCTTCTGAGGTGCCTGGGACTGGATTAGTCCTGTTGGAGGCTGGGGAGCCTGCCAGGGCCAGGAGACACTTCATCTCAGGGTGAAGTAGGAGGAAAACTTGGGAAGCGCCTACCCAAGCCGCCTTTGCATGGTTAGGAGTCTGGAGGCTGCAGGAGACCAGTCTGAATGCTGCCCCCTGGAAGTGTCAGCTTAGGCACAGTCACCACCCCCAGACCTTGCTAGGGTCTCTGCCTGGGGTGATGGTCCTGGATCCAGCCCTGAAGCAGGCGTGGCTATATGGACACTGCCCACTAGAGGGCAGCAGAGAACCGTCAGTCAAATGGGTGCCTTTGGCAGGAAGCCGATGACTCAGGAGAATAGGATTTTTAAAGTGTCCTGTTCAGGAAGGAAGGATTGCTCTGCGGGCTCAAGTTCTAGATCCAGACTGCTGAGGTTTATGTCCCAGCTCTGTCGCCAGGGTGGGCTTCATAGGTGTGAGACCCAAAGCCCTAGGCTCATGGTTGCTTTAACACTCTGCTGTTGCCATCTTGAAATTCTTAATCATTTTTTTAAGATAAAGGCTTATTTCAGGGGCGCCTGGGTGGCTCAGTCATTAAGCATCTTCCTTTGGCTCAGGTCATGATCCCAGGGTCCTGGGCTCGATCCCTGCTCGGCAGGAAGCCTGCTTCTCCCTCTCCCACTCCCCCTGCTTGTGTTCCCTCTCTCTGTCAAATAAATAAATAAAATCTTTTAATAAAATAAAGGCTTATTTTTATTTTGCACAGAAAATTATGTACTTGGTCCTGCCTGCCACTTCCTTGTCGAGGTTTCTTGGGCCTCGTGTTAACGTTCATGAGGTTGATAGCAAGTATCCACCTCAAAGTGCTGCTGTGAAGATGGTATGAATAGGAAAAGTACTTTATTATGAAGACACTTAGAAAATATTCGGTAACTTTTAGTTACTGTTCTAATTAGAGGATTCAAAGGTATAATCAACAGATCACTGAAGGCCGATGACCACTTTGACCTTGTAAAGTTCCATCAGTCTGTCCATCCAGTCTCATCACCTGTGAAGCCTACATTTTTTGCAATCTCCAGGAACCTGGCAACACTCCTTTACTCCCTTGCTCATGCATTCTACCATCTGTCCATATTCAGCACACACACTGTGTGGGGCCCCGGAGTCCCCGAGACCTATAGAAAGGCTCCCCGCCTTCAGGAACTCATGGACCAGGTCCGTGGTTCTCAATGCTGGCTACACACCAGCTAAACATAGGGAGTTTTACAAAAATCCTGATTCCCAGGCCCTTCCCTGGGCCAAAGGAATGAGAACCAGGATGGGGACTGTGCGATAGCGTTTTTGAAAAGCTGCTCAGGTGATTCTGATGGGCGGCCAGCCCAGACGGGCTAAGGATAAATCCTGAAGGGGTCCAGGCTACAGAAAGGGCGCTGACAAGTTGCTGGAAGGAACGGCCTCAGGGAAGGGCCCAGCAGGCTGCTGTGTACTTCGAAGAAAAGCCCTGGGCCTGGGGAAGTCCGTAAGGGCCACATCACAGCACCCCAGGGTCGCCGCGCCACCACCCCTCACCGCCACCGCAAGTGCACACGTGGACGGTGCCCCTTCCCTCCCTCCAGGTAGCTCTGTGTGGAGGGGAGGGACACAGCACTCTGGCCGCTCGCATCTGGTTGTTGGAAGCTGTTGGGGGCCCAGAGACACGGAGCAGAGGCCGAGTCCCTCTTGGCGGCTCCCAGGGCCAAGCCGTCCCCACCAGAGGCAGTTTCTACACAATGGCGCCCACCATGTTCTCTGTCTGAGCCCAGGACACCGAAGCTGACTTGGTTTCTGAAAGAATTTATTCCCCCAATGGAAGCCACATTTCCCCCTCCCTGACCTACATCTTCCTCCACCAGACAATCCCCAGCCTCCACAATAAGATCCTTCTTTGGCTCATAAACACCTTGTGTAGGATACCCCGGTCTGGGCTCCCCGGGCCCCAAGGCCAGCCACGCCTCCCATTCACAGCTCCACGTGTTTTGTGTGAGGTGGTGTTTCTGCCGCCCCCTTGGCCAGGAGCTCTGTCCAGAAAGCCACTTCCTTGTCTTTCAGCTTCTGGGCTGGCTGAGTGGTGGCTCCAATCTGCAGGTACCCTTCCTTCTGGTCGTAAGCCGGCCAAGAGGGCAGCCCCTCCCCATTGGGGTTCCTGGGAACAGAATCAAGTGAGAATTACCCAAAGCTACGCAGGGTCCCCCAACAACACCGTGAGATTTGCGAGCCCTCTTGGTTCCATTTCCACCAGGAGGCTCATTCAGCCCCAGAGGCAGGGAGCTCACCAGATCCTAGGCAGCTTGGCCAGTCTCAGAGAACTCTCATGGTCAGGGTCACAGGGCTGGGAGCTACCTTCCCCCGTCAATGTGCCTGGCGCTCCCCCAACCTTACTTTGCCACCCGGCTCACCCGGTCCGGGCGAAGTTGGCCCAGAACTTCATCACCATCTTGCTGAGCCTGACCTCCTCTTCTGAGGTACCGCCTATGGGGAAGAAGACAAAAAGCCTTTGCTACTCCAAGTGTGGTTCACGGTCAACAGGCCCGGACAGCTCATGCGAAATTCAGAATCTGAGTCCTTACTCCAGGCCTACTGTGTCGAAACCCGCATTGCAAAATGTGGGTAGTTTGTGTGCACCTTAAGCTCGGGAGATCCTGATGGAAGACGCAGGGGAGGGCCGTGGTCAGCCCGTCAGCTGGCCACCTTTGTCATCTATGCCTATATACCCTGTCCCCCGACCTGTCGAGGTCCCAGCGCCACACCCAGGGGGGCCTCCACAGCAACCCCACCTCGCGACTGTGCTCTGTGGGCTCTCTGCTCAGTCTCCTTCCCGCACCCACGTTTGCACAGAATCTGAAAAATAACCCAAGCAGTTAACGCCTAGAGGCGCTGGTGTGTCACTAACAGCCCTGAGGCGGGTCACCGGCTCATCATCTGTAATTGCTGCCACTTAGGACACTGGAGATACTGGCGATAGGTCGTGTTTAAAGTATTATATTATTAAATATATTAAGTTTAGAAACAGGAGGTTTAGGTAGAGAGATGGCTGGATGGACAGACACACAGACGCACACTAGCCCTGATTCAAGTCAACAGCCATTCCCACCTTGTTGTCACTCCCATTCCGATATGCTCTTGTGAGTGGGCGGCGAGTGGTGGCATTCTGGCCCTTGGCCAGGGCCCTGCAGGTGACCCGCCAGGTGTCTTATGGACACCCAGGCCCCGATTATCAGAGACGCTACCAACGGGGACCCATGGCTACACCTTCTCCATCATGTGTCTCGGAGTCAGAGAAAGGTTGGAAATCTTTGTAGCTCAGCCCTACTCTGGTGAATTTGGGTAAAACTAGAGAGAAAGGGGACCTCCCAAGACCACCCCCAAACCGAGACTCGAACCCAGATCTTCTAACTCCAAGTTTATAGTCACCAAAGGGCCATCACCTTTCAAAAGCGGGGCCCCGAAGACGGAGAAAAGTTCATCGCCGTGGTCCCCTACCACTGTCTTGGGCTTCAGGTCTGACGAGAAGCTCGGACGGTACTGGAACTCATACATGTAGGTGGGGGCTCCGGCATCTGGGAGGAGATGGAGTCACACGCGGTTCCTTTTGCCAGATGCCCACCTGGGTGGCGCCGAGGTCTCCGGGGGCCCTGAGCGCTTAGGGACCAGGACGGCCCCCCGGGTCCTGGGCACAAACACCAGCAACATTAATAGCAACTGCCCAGTGTCAGGGCCAGCTGTGCGCTCGACACTGTGTGGACCTGCAGAAAACCCCCGGTCGCCGGCACTATAGGGAACTAGAGCTTTGGGAAAGGTCTGTATCTGCTTGAAGACACACGGTCGGTGGAGGTGAAAGAGGTTTTGAGGCAGATATTGAGTGACTCAGTGAATGCAGGTTGAATGAATGACTGTTGAACCCGGGGGCGTAGGTCCACTCAGAATGACCGTCGTTACAGGGGCCTTGGGTCAATCCCCACAGACGCTGCTGTCCACACACGCCATCTGCATACATCCCGCTGACTGCCGCATTTCACGGCAAACAGCCGAGTCTGATTCCTTCGCATGCTCTCTGCGGCCCAACAGGGGCCTTCTATTCTGCCCAGTTTGGACAGTTTCCAGCGTTTCTCTCACCTAATTTCTAGGGACGAGTGACGCAAATCTGAGTTGCCTCCACACCTCCCACTGCTCGCTTCTTTTGTTTTTTTTTTAGGTCTTGGACCAGCCTGATTTTATGCTTGGCTTCAGTCTACCCCCAGCTCCACCAGCTAACAAACTAGTTGGCTCCTAGCTCTGATCGTGGAGACCTTCCAAGACGTATCCTCTGAGACTTGCCCTCTGGCCCCACGGACCGCAGTAACGTCAGGGGAGGAGCCCCTGCGGTAGATGCTGCTGGCTGGTCCCTCATCGCCTCCCCCAGCTTCTGGGTGCGCCGGCCGGACTTCCGCCTCTGGCGTCAGTAGCTCTTTGCCCGAGGTCTTTGGCCACCAAGTGACCATTCTGCCCATGTGCGCGGCAAGTCAGAGCTCCCGGGAATTAAGAGCCCCTTGGGAACAGGCTTCAACCCCAGACTCCCGGGAGTGGAGGCTAAATACCCCAGCTCCCTTGCCACTAGCAAGGAACCACCCTGAGACATGACCGGGGACATGGCAGCCCCAGGTGGCCACAGTGCACGCCCGCTTACTCCGCAGCTCCGGTTGGCTTCCTTCTCCTTGCTATGCCACTTCTCCCCGGCTCTGCTGGTGTGTTCTGGGATCCCCTCCCAAATAAGCTATTTGCATGCAAGTCGTCTTCTCAGAGTCGCCTTCTGGTGGACCCAAAGTGAGACGGAGCCCCTTTCCCAGGCCGCAGGGGACCGGCCCTGGAAGCCTGACCCTCGGTGGCTTCCAAGTATCTGTCTATGCTGACAAGTGGGCGGGACAAACAGAGAAGCTGGGGGGGTCGGTGTCTCTCTCCTGCCCAACCTCTGGGACTCACCTCTGTGGTAACGGGCGATAGTCACAGATGGGACACCAAATAACAAATCTCCTAACATGTCCAAGAACAGGTCCTTCTTTTTGACAGGGTCATCTGTCCCTCCTAAATATTTCTCAGTGGCCAGTGGAGTCAGTTCTTCAGGGACTTCCTGAAATGGAGCAGAAATAAAAGTGACCCCCACCCCACCCCAATCTGCCGCCCCCCCCCCCCCATGAATGATGCAGCTTCTAGAGCCCGGGGTGGCCTGTGCGAACGGTGACTCTCTCCAGCCCTATGCAACCAGCCCCACGCTGTGTGGCGAGGGGGTAGGGGCAGAAAAGTGGGGACAGAACCCTCCATCTCTGGGCTTCACCCTGCCATTTAATTGCTCAGCGGTTTGGGGCCAGTCTCTGTTCCTCTTTGGGTCTCAGACAGTCCCTGTGGTTCCCTAGCCTCTTACAAAAATGGAGTAGGACTTCCACAAGAGTGATGCAGCCTCCTTCTGGTCCAGCTTGCCCTCAGGGAGGGGGTAACTCATGATCTGTTAGAACAACAGCGACACAATTGTCATTCATCAAGAACTAGCAGAAAGAACCAGACTTACCAACCGACCAGACCGATGCAGGCTGAAGGTCACTTTGTCATGACTTAGACAAGCATGGGTCCTTGATGTGTTGGGCAAAATCAATGAAACAAATGGGCTTATTTTATCCAGAAACTCAAGCTGTGCAAAAGGATACAGTCAATGTAAGGAAAAGCTGTCCCAGGCCTTTGCAGTGTATGTGTGTGTGTGTGTGTGTGTGTGTGTGTGTGTGTGTGCGCGCGCGCGCGTGTGTATCAGGCAAGAATCCCCACCCTGGACATGGCAACACCCAGGAAAGGTTTAAGCCTGGCCTGTGTTGAAGCAGAGGGCTCTGGGGGCAAAGAACACACACCTTACAAATACTCCCACCTGTCTCAGATGACCCAGGAAGTCCCAAAGCCTGCCATATGGCTTTGGTCCGACAGTGACTTCTGAAATTCTGTGACGTGAGGACAGCAGAACTCTGCACAAAGTACCCCATCCAAACCTCCGCATTAAGGCACTTGACCAAACACTAGCCTGGCTGCCAGAAGCTTAAGGCCTTGTCCCTAGGATGGATGGGGAGGATGTCCCATTTAAAATGCTTGCCTGAGAAAGCTCCTGGGACCAGGGGAATTTACTGTTTGTTCTGGCCAAAACCTGGCGATAGGTTGATAGGTCCCCAAATCCCTCCTGAGCAGCTACTTTAGAGAGCTTGCAATTATAAAACCTTCTCTGCCCTCGGAGATGTAAATCTGCCACCCAAAACTGTTTCCTCCAGGACCTGAGAGCCACTCCGTGAAATGCAGACGTTCAGCCAGGAAGCCTCCTTCCTCTCCCAGGCTCTGTGGGAGCGGGGAAGCCTGACTTCAGGGGTCACCGTGCTGCAGTCTGTCCCACTGCCCCCGTCACAGAGACAGAAACGCGTCTGCCCAGCGATCATCCCCCCAGGCCCTCCCGGCACCCACACGTCAGGGTTCTTAAATCAGAAGGCAATAGAGTTTGTGGGGACAGGGGTCCCCAGGTGACACTTGGGCCATCCTAGAGAAGCTCTCCATGGAAATGTCAGCTCCTGTGAAGGGGACAGCTGCTCTGCATTCAGAGAGGGTCCAGAGAAGGAGGAGCCCTGCAACCAGAGAGGAGGGGGTGGCGCGACGGGCGGGGGAGGGGAACGAAGGGGACCCCATATTCTCACCATGGGAAGAAGCCAGCCAAACTCTTGCTTGCTGATTCCGATGATGTAGGGGACAGAGTTGAACTTCTTTTCAGCCAGAATCTCCTTAGGCATCTTTGGCAGCAGCACGCCATCAACGACCGTGGGCAGGAAGGCGGAGCTCTGGGGAGGAGGGCATCATGGGGTCTGGGCTTCCCCTCCAGGGGCCACACCCATGTCCCCCTCTCCATGGCCTGAGCCAGAAGCCGGCACCCCAGACCTGCATGGCCACGGGTGGTGGCCACAGAACTCAAGCTCCCGAACAAAGGGGGCCAAGGGCACGTGACCCCAGAGGGCAGAACGTTGACTCAGGAACTAGCAGCGGTAAGGTGATGGGGGAAAAACTCACTCAAACTGAAATACACAGGGGCGTCTGGGTGGCTCAGTCCGTTGGGCATCAGACTCTTGATTTCGGCTCAGGTCATGATCTCAGGGTTGTGAGATCTAGGCCCGCATTGGGCTCTGTGTTGGGCATGGAGCTTGCTTAAGATTCTCTCTCTCTCTCTCCTTCTGCCACTCCCCACCACCTCCCATGTTTTCATATATATATATATATATATTTTTTTTTTTTTTTAAGATTTTATTTATTCATTTATTTGACAGAGAGAGTGCACAAGCAGGAGGAGCAGCAGAGGGAGAGAGAGAGAGAACCAGACTCCCCACTGAGCAGGGAGCCTGATGCAGGGCTCGATTCCAGGACCCTGACCCAAGCCGAAGGCAGACACTTAATGACTGAGCCACCCAGGTACCCCTATTTTCATATATTTATATATATATAAGTATACATTAAATTAAATATAAATGTATTAAAGTTATAAATATATAAAATATATAATTATATGTATATGTTTTAGTATTGAAACTTATAAACGTATACATTTTATATGATTTTGATATAAACACAAAATACATCTATGTGTACATATTTCTATATCTCAATTTGAAGTACATGTTTGCCTATATGATCTCTATCTACAGTCAGCTGTGGCGTCCATGCTAGTTCATTTCTATAAAAGCCGCCGTGAACTCCGAACGAGCAGGTGCTGAGCCACGGCTCCTGGGGGACGTGCAATGTCAGGTTCCTGCAAGCATCTGGTCACGTTTTCGTCAATCCTGTGTTATGCGTGTTTAAAGACACCTGATGTAACATGCATTGCTCACAAATAATGAGTTCTGTGCGGTGTTTGTTATAAGACGCCAGCTGAGAAGGGCTCGCCGTTTTCCAGGGCCCTGGGTGATGTGCCTGGAGCTTCCCTGACCTTTAGCCTCGCGACCGTGCTATCCGTGATCCGCTGTCCTCTCCCAAAACCCCAAATGCAGCCGCTCTCCCGCAGCTTCCTCACACACTAGGTGTTACTCTACCGCTTGCCCGAGCGGCCTCAGACAGATTGGCAAGCCGCCCCTTCCTTTTCCTGCACGGCGGCCTCACCGACCCGTTACCGTTGAGCTTGCAGCCCGCAGCCCTGTGAGCCGCCCCGGATGAGGCTGATCTACCACGAGACTTTTCTCCACGAGGCGCATCACAGCCTTGTTGCCCTTCGGAGCGCGCAGCCCCTCAGCGCTGTGCCCACGGGCCGTCTTCAACAGTGAATACAAGAGAAAGCGCAAAAACGCGGGCCCTCCGTAAACCATGAAAACGACATGCGTTAATAGTGTGAGACCTGAGACAAGATGACAGAGGGTGGCCGTGTGTGGTCTTGAGCACGAGCCTACGCATGGTCGCTCAAGCTTTTTGTCACTCCCTGCGTGTCCACGAATGATGGCAAAAGCGCCATGAGCACTGATTTTGGGGTTACACATACATTTAAGTGAGTCGATGAATTCACAAATACAGAATTCACCATTAATAAGGATTGACTGTATTTAGCTGTCTCTATTTAAACAGAAGCTGCTCCTGGGGGCGCCTGGGTGGCGCAGTGGGTTAAACGTCCGACTCTCGATTTCGGCTCAGGTCATGATCTCAGGGTCCTGGGATTGAGCCCCCACATCAGGCTCCACACTCAGTATGGAGTCTGCTTGTCGCTCTCCCTCTGCTCCTCCCCCTGCGCTCGCTCGCTCTCTCTTTCTATCTCTAAAATAAATAAATAAAATCTTTAAACATAAGCTGCTACTGATAAAGAGTTCGCATCGAGGAGGTAGTGAGCTCCCCATCGCTCAAGGTGCTTACACGAAGACCTAACTCCCTACTAGAGAGGAAAAGCATGAATAAAAGCGTCAGGGACAGGCTTACACTGCACTGAAAAAGTCTTCATTTTTGGTGTTACCTTTGATGAAAAGTTCTCACGTGGGGCCAGAGTCAGTGGCACCTTACTCCCACGACACCGTCTGCGAAGCTGGCTCCGGGTGTGGTTACATTGCGTACTGGGCCACTCGCATAGTTATTAAGAGCATGGGTTCGGGAGCCAGACTATCTGGACTTGAATCCTGGCTCTGCCACCGACTAGCTGGTAACCTGGGACACTTATGTCACCTGTTTGTGCTTCAGTTTCGTCATCCGTAAGGCGAGTTGTTATGGGGATGAAGAGCCTGGACCCCGGAGGCACCAGCTCCGTGAGCCATGTCTCCAGCTCCACACACCGTGTGCCTTATTTCCCACCACCAGATGACAGATGGAACGGGACAATCCCCAGGCTTTGAGCCCCTGTGGCTCCAGGGACCCGCGTCTGATCTGCGAGGGCCAGTGAATGACGGGCCATTTCTGGCGGCCACAGGAGAAGCTCTGTCAAGTGAATCTGACTCGGAAGGACAGGGGTCCAAAGCCTCCTCCGGTCTGGGCATGGTCTGGAGGGGTCAGGCGGTGCCGGACATGTTCTGCATAATGCCCGCCCACAGTGGCCGCACGGCTAGGCTCTGAAGGAATGACTCCGTGGGGGCGAGGGCGCTGGTCTTGTAGGGAAGGCCAGCCTTTCGAGGAGGTGACATGCCCTGACCTATGTTTACAACGGTCAGTCTGGCAGCATCGTGGGGCAAGAGTGGGGAGGAGAAGAGAGGTGCAAGAGAGTCCAAGTGCAGGAGCGAGAGCACGGAACCGATCTGACCCAGTGGCACTGACTTGGCTCCCGTGACATGCGGAGTAACGCCACGGCTGCCTTCCACAGTGCTTGCGCGGGGTTGCCCTGGGGGGCCCTCAGACGCCACCAGGCTGAAGTCAAAACCCCGGGGGCACGCTTCATCCTCCCCTTTCTCTTCCGCCCCACATCCTGTCCATTAGCAAACCCCCTTAGCCATGACTTCAGGATTACCCAGATTCTGGCCCCGTCTCACCACCCCCCCGCCCCCCCTGCTACGGGCCCAGCCCAGGCTGCCATGGCCCGTCTGCCGCAGCTCCGGGGCCTCCCAGCTGGTCTCCCTGGGCCTGCCCTACCCTTCCCTACCTTCAGTCTCATGCAACGATCAAAAAGCCCTTTTGTAAACCCACAGTCAACTCCCTCCTCTGTTCAAAACCCTCCCAAGACTCCCCATTTCACTTGAAATCAAACTCTGAGTCCATTAAAGGGACCGCCCACACCTTTCTTTCCTTTTTGGCCCCAAGCCTGTTCCCTCCCCCAACTCCCTCCGCACCAGCCACACTGACCTCATGCCACAGGACTTTTGCAACTGCTATTCCCTCTATCTGGAATACTCCTCCTCCAGTTTTCCTAACAGCTGCCTTCCCCCCCGCTTCCGGAGCTTGGCCCCAGTGTCACCTTCTTGTTGAGCCATTTCCTGATCCTGCTATGCAAATCCAAATCACCGGGAACCCTATCCCCATTCCTTTCTTTTCCTCCGTAGCGAGGACTATCACCAAGTGCACAACGTATCTCCCTTCACTCCGAAAGGCCAGGGCATTATCTTTGTTTTGCCTAATTTATTGCTAATTCCCCAGCTCCTGAATCAGGTCCCCACGCACAGTAGGTGCTAATGAAATCTTTGTTGAATGAATCTCAGTGAATCCTCACAACGCCTTTTAAGGCAGGTACGAGTATCCCCAGGAGAGAGCAGAGAGCACAGAACTGCGAGGTGTGGCAGAGACAACATCTCAGAACCTGTCAAGGTGCTGGAGGCACAAGGGGGGAGGAAGGAGACGGGGAGGCTCCTGGAGCCCCGGGTGTGGCTGGGAGGGTCGTGTCCTCAGGACTGAGACTGTCGGCCCCATCCGGAGGGCCCTGCAAATCATGTAGCTTACACAGCTCATCAACCCTGCAGCCTCCCAAGAAAGTCCTAGCTCCTCAGGGAAGGTTCCTGAAGAAACTCCTCATCAGCTATCTCCACCACCCCATAGCGGAAGTTTCTAGTCCAGTCCTCTCCTGAGGGACATTTTTGGGAGCAGGAAATGTAAAAAAGTAGAGGGTAGGCTGGGCCCAGGGGACACAGAGTTGATAACCAGAAGCCCTGGGCTGGGAGTCAAGGGAACCCGTTCCAGTGTCACATGTGGTCCCTCTGGCTGTGTTATCCCGGCAGGTCGCGGGCCCTCTCTGGGCCTCAACATCATAAACACAAGGAGTGACCACAAGCCCCAACGGAAAGTTTTTTTCATTCATATTTAACTGGAGCTTAAACGTGTCAAGACTTAAAATCTATAATCAAGAAACCCAATGTCCTTACCTCTCTGGTGTCTCCAAACATATCAAGGTTGAAAAATTTCTGTGAAGACAAAGGCAGAGGGAGGGTGTGTGTGAGAAGGTTTCCAGGGACAAAAGCCCGTCTTTGTGAATGGATTGCCAAAGGTGTCAGGTTCTCCCTCCCGGTGCCACCGTGGCTGGGCCAAGAGGAAGTGGGCAGGGTACTGGCTCCCCTGGGCAGGGGCACAGGTGGAGGTGCTGGAGAAGCCGTCTGTCTGCTGCTCCTGCCTGCGCTGCCCTCCATCCATTTCCCCTTCTTGTCCCCCTGGGCGACACTATCCAAGTCATCCTTTGGGGGACCTCCCTTTTCCCCACTCTCACTCACAAATCCAGGCATCTCTATGTGACCTGCGGTGTCCCATCTCCCTGACCACAGGGGGTTAGTTCAGGTATTGGCCCATACCCACGTCGATCCAATAGACTTTACCCCCAAAACTTTTGCTGGAATTATTGTGAACGGTGTCTAAACAGATAGGAGGTAAGTCTAGATGCTGTCGCTGACTTTAACCTCCCTAGGGAACAAACTTGCCTGAGAGTGAAGCCAACACTGAGAGGGGAAAAAAAAGAAAAAAAAGCTGAGGGATGGAGCAGATACATTCTTAATAATATCATATGTGCGCCTGGATCCAGCCATGCCTAAAACCATGTTCTCCTGAACCATAGTTTCATTTTCAGTTAGTTACCTAAAGATCTTGTTACATTTCTTTTTCCACTGAAGGTACTTTGAGATGAGTTTCCTCATCCTGCATCAGAAAGTCCTGACTTACACGAGCTCACTGAATTCACCCGATCCCATGCTTCTCTTTGTTATACATCCGCTAAAGACCGCACTGGATTGTAATGCTACACTATGGCTACTAGGTCTGGCCAGTATGCAGCCAGGGACCAGTCAGGCACTGCATGTTATGGGTTGTGGTCCCACCAGTCAGAGGTGTGTGTGCCTGTGTGCCTCTGTGTGTGTTTTGAGGAGAGTGGATAATCAGGGAAACACTCTACGGGATCTTAGAAAATCTCACAAGGATAACATGGGCCCTTAAGTTCTCTGGGTTTCCTCAAAATCACCAACTCTTCTAAGCTGGGTCCTCTTAAGCCAATGGAGAATTGCTGAAATAAACCCGCCTCTCTCCAGGAATCAGACATGGTTGTGTTTTCATTCTTTGACTGCACTGATCACCTTATTTGAGCCCAAGAAAATAAGATCTAAGCCCCAAGTCCACATTGGAATCCAACCAGGAAATAGAGCAGAGGCTAGTGCCAGAGGCCTGGCTCTGGGGTCCAGGAGTCTCCGCAGGAGCCAAGGGCCCTGACAGAGTCCCGGCTCAGGATATGTCTGAGCTCATATTCACACCCTTCCCCCACAGAAGGAATAGTTCTCATTGGGCCTTCCTTCTGTATTCTCTGGGTGTCCTTGTGATGACACACTGTCATAGCCATCCATCAGTCCTCAAATGTCACCTCCTCTGTGAAGCATCCCTGCTGACTATTACCAGCATTTCCTCTCTCTATACTACCACTACCCTTAACCCACGAAGTATATGAGTGTGTTTCTCCTTGAATAGTTCCTTGTCAGCAGAGACTATAACTGATTAATGTCTCCATTACCCTCCCCCCAGTTACCCCCTCTATGCACCTAGGATGGATGGATGGATGGATGGATGGAGGGAGGGATGGAAGGATGGAAGGATGGATGGATGGAGGGAGGGATGGAGGGATGGAAGGATGGATGGATGGATGGAAGGATGGATGGAGGGATGGAGGGATGGATGGATGGAGGGATGGATGGATGGATGGAAGGATGGATGGATGGATGGAGGGAGGGATGGATGGAAGGATGGATGGATGGAGGGATGGAGGGATGGATGGATGGAGGGATGGATGGAGGGATGGAGGGATTGAGGGATGGATGGATGGATGGATGGATGGATGGAAGGATGGAGGGATGGATGGAGGGATGGAGGGAGGGATGGATGGAAGGATGGATGGAGGGATGCAGGGATGGAAGAATGGACGGAGGGATGGATGGATGAATGGATGGAAGGATGGATGGATGGATGGATAGAGGGATGGAGGGATGGATGGATGGCGGGAGGGATGGAAGGAGGGATGGAGGGATGGATGGGTGGATGGCTAGATGATGCATGGAGTTGGTCAATACATAGAGTGTGGATGAACTGGATGGATTGGTAGATAGATGAATAATAACTAGCTGACTAGGTGATGGATGGATCATTGATTCTGGACGGTTGAATGATGGGGTGAAGATATATGGTGGTTGGATGATGCACAGATGATGGAAATGAATAGAAGTTATGGATGAATGAAAGTTATGGATGGATAGATATTAAACTGATATGTTGATATCAACTGAATGTTGATAAACTGGATAGATTGGCAGATGAATAGATGGATAATAAGAGGATGAATGGATTGATGGATGGATGGCTGGATGGGTGGGTGCATGTATAGTTATTCTAGAACCACAACTGAGGTAGAGTCTCAGAAAAGATAGAAAATTGGACCACCACTGGGTTATAACTGAGGTAGTTTCTAAATTAAGCAAGATACATTGTGACACTCTTCCTTAAAATCTTTGTTCTTAATATCCCATCCTCAAAGTTCAGAACAGTAGTTACCTCTGGGAATATGTAATGCTTAATTTCTTTAAAATACACTTAGAAACAAGAATGGGAAAATAGTAAATTTTGGTTGAGGTGAGAGATTATTATACTATTTGTTCATTGTGTTGTTTTTCAACTTTGCAAGTGTTTGAGATACTTCATATTAAAAAAGAAAAAAAGAAATTCCCATTCAGATCTAGAGGCTGACACTGTTCCCTGGGGGCCAGAAACACTGTCCCAGGCAGTTTTCTAGGGCAGGGGCAAGGGGACAGCTGAAATAATGAGGCCTGGGCCCAAGTGCACAGGGACGGGGGCTTGTGCGGTCCCGAGAGGGGATATGCCTACCATCTTCAGTGACACCTCCATGAGCTCATCTTCCGTCTTCTGGCGCAGGCAGTGAACAAGGACAGCCGAGGTGGTGGCTTTACACCCAGCAAAGACCGCGATCCGCTGCACAGATCATAAGCAACAGCAGAACTCAAGAGCCATGTCCCTTCCCTCGATCAATAAAGAGGCGTTCTACCCCAACCTTCACTTCTAAGGGCAGCGGAACATACTCTAGACCAGCAGGGGAGGGTCCTAGGTCCTAGTCGTGCCAATTAAACAAGCTCTGTCTCTGTTACCTTTTCTCTGCCCAAATGGGCAAAATGACCTCAGAGCGGAGTCCAAAGGGAGGGGGCACGGAATCCAGAATCACACTGCCTGGTTGCAAATTTCTTTTCAGGAAGCCTTTCGTGATAACCTCATCCCGCACACTAGATTAAATGCTCCTTTTGGATTCCGTTACGACATCAGATACCTCTGCTTTAGTGCTTTATCAGTTGAGATTTTACAATCTGTGTGATTATGAAATCATTAATTTGTCTCCTGCAATGGAATGCAAACTTCATGAGGCTACTAGATGTCTGGCTATATCAAAATTACCTGGTGAATGAATGAATGAATGAATGAATGAATTCCCCAGGAACCCACCCCAGCCATGAGGCACTAAGGGGGGGGCCACCACAGGCCCACATGCTGTAAGTGGGTTGACCAGAACTCAGTCCCTGAGAGAGACCAGACATGGTGACAGCCCGCTGCCCACGGTGTGGCCTGGCACCCGACCCTGGCACACTTTGGGAAGAGTGCTCAGGGGACAGTACACTGCACCGCAGTCCAGAGTCACGTGTTCGAGTCCCAGCTCTGGTAAAACTGGGAGGCTGGCTGAGGTGTCTCCTCGCCCTTCTACTCAACTGGTCTCACTTCCGTGATTCCTTGAGGATGCTCGCCGGATCCCCCGGCAGGAAAGGCCCCTGAAGATTCCGGGACAGCAGAGCCAAGGGTGTGGCGGTGGTCCCACGTGAGACCTACCTGAGCTATGTGCTTCATGTCTTTCTTAACCATGGCAGGAATGAGGGCCACGCCGCTTTCAGAGATGGCCCGGTGGAAGAGGTTCTTGGCCAGGGGAGACAGCACCTGGCAGGACAGTGGACAGGAAGAGAGCTTATGCTCATGAGGAGGGGTTTCAAGAGCCACCTCATCCTTAGCTCTGGCCTGGCCCATCCCCCTGGAGACCCGGGCACCCAGGGAACGTGGCAGGTCCTCGTTCCCAGGCTGACGTTCCAAGAGAAGCTGCGCAGGAGGGAGCCAGCAGCACAGAGCGTGGGAAGGACAGGAAGTGTGGCGCATGCGCTGACTGTAACAATCACAAGTCTCTACAGACAAGGCGGCAACTCCGAGCCACACTTTAAAGACGCAGTTCTGATTCCCCATCTCCACTACTCAGGATTTATCCTAAGAAGAGTGATCATGGAGGTGCACGATGATTTCCAAGAATGCTCATAATGTTTATAATGTAATTAGAAATAACTCAAGGTTCCAGTATTACAAGATTGAAGAAATAAATGATTTTTCATTTTTACTGTGGAATACTACACAGATCTATACCACGGAAGACCATGGAATCCACAACAAAATGATGTTAATGGAAGGGTAATGTTTAGGGAAATGCTTCTGTTATAGGATATGCTAAGGAAGGTTTTTTTAAAAATCTTAAGACAAGTGGGGCGCCTGGGTGGCTCAGTCATTAAGCATCTGCCTTCGGCTTAGGTCATGATCCCAGAGTCCTGGGATCGGGCCCTGCATCAGGCTCCCTGCTCAGTGGGGAGCCTGCTTCTCCCTCTATCCCTCACCCCGCTCATGCTCTCTCTCACTCTCTCTCAAATAAATAAAATCCTTTTAAAAAAATCTCAAGACAGGTAGACAGATGACAGATGGATAAATAGACAGGAGTGAGTCATGGGGAAAACACTAGAAAAATAAGTCTCCAAATGTCCGTGGTGAGCTTCCCTGGGTAATGGGACTATGGAGGACTCTTTTCTTCTTTGGGCTTATCTGTGCTTTTCCTTTTTCTCCACTCGATAAAATATAAAAACTTTTCTCTCTGAGTATTGGACATGGAAACCAATACATATGTTAAAAACCCAGTAATAGCACTGACCCTTGGCTCAAGGGTGAGGGGGCTGGAGGGGGCTTTCTGGCTCCCAGCACTTCCTCATCTGGTCTCCATCCCTGCTGCCCTCAGTGGCTCCCCCAGCCCCACTCCCCACCCCAGGTCCCCAGGAGCCCCAGGTGCTCATACCACCACCACTGTCCCATGCCTCCCCCAGCCCGGCTCCACGTCTCAGTCCCGGAGGCGGCTGTCCTCACAGGAGGCCCCTGACCTGTTCTTGGTGCCGACGTCCCTTGACTTGCAGACCTGGCTTCCAGGTGAACAATGACACTTTGCCCAACTCTTTCTCATAATCTATACCCACCCCTACTTGCCAGAAGTGAAGCAAGTCCTAATGCTAAAACAAGTAGGAAGGAGAGAGAGAGGGAGAGAGAGAGAGAGAGAGAGAACGCTCAACCATGTTAGAGGACAAGTATCATGGCTGTAGCTGTGGCCGGAGATTCTCAAGGCCCTAGGACGCTAGCCCGGGCTCTGAGCCTCCTGGGGGCCAAGGAGAGATCCGCCGTTAGCTCTCCACCAACTGACGCTGTGCAGTCGGGTCAGCCCTGAGTCCAGAACTTGTATAAGTCAAGCTGTCAGTTGGTCCAAAGGCTGCAAGGGGTCCCATCAGCAGCCATACCAGGGCCAGGAACACTTACAAGAACTGAGACGCTTTCACTTCCCGCCGACTCTCCAAAGATGGTTACAGAACCCGGATTCCCTCCAAAGTTGGCAATGTTCTCCTGCACCCAGTGAAGTGCAGCCAGCTGGTCCAGGTGACCCCAGTTTCCTCGGCTGTGCTCGTCCCCTGTGCTGTAGGAGCAGGGCAAGGGTGGGAGCACGGGCCACACGGCAGGGCTCCCGGGACCACAGGTGGGGCTGGGGGCTCTAGATGAGCCTCCTAGAAAAAGACCAGCCTTCCACAGCCCTGACACAAGGGTCTTCTGTCTTCCATTCCGGTAGCATTGTTCTGTTGTAGGGTTCTACTTTTACTCAATCGGCATCTATTTACTGAGCATCTACTTTGTGCAAAACACTGTTCTAAGAGCTAGGAGCACATCTGAGAACAAAACACACCAAGTCTCTGACTACACAGAGCTCACACTACAGATCACAAACAAATGGATAAATACAGAAAATAACATCAGGTAGTGAAAGTACTTCCGGGAAAAATAAAATGGGGTAAGGGAAAAGACTGAGGTCCTATTTCAGATCACAGGATCAAGAAAGGTCTCTTTGAGGTAGTAGCATTTGAATAGAGACCTGAATGAATGAGCACATGAGCCTTGCAAATATCCGAAGAAGGGAATTTCAGGCTGAAGAAACAGCCAGTGCAAAGGTCTTGGGGTCCAGGGGACAAACGTGTGAGTGTAGTAGAGCAGCTAAAGGACTCTGTGGGCCTTGGTAAGAACTTTGATGTCATTGTTAGTAACGTGGGAAGCCATTTCAGGGCCAACGACAAAATTCCATTTACGTCTTAAATGGTCACTCTGGCTACTGTGTAGATGAGACACAGCATCAAAGTAGCAGGTTATAAGAGTAGGTGGTTTTTACAATCATCTGGGCGAGAGGCACAGAGGGCTTTGATTGGGGGGCATAAGGGAGGAGGTGAAAAGTGGTTGGATTCTGAATGTATTTTAAAGGTGGAACCCAGAGGATTTGATGACCCCGATGTGATGAAGCGAGGAAAAAAAAGTCAAGGCTGACCACAAGTCTATCCCGAGCAGTCGGAAGTGGGTGGGAGGGGTCTGCCAGCAGCCGGCAGGGGGTGCCGTGGGCAGAGTAGGAAAGTGTCGGGGAAGGAGCAGTGGGAGTCAAGGGTTAAGTCTGTCCCTGTGGAGGGCGAGGTACCCTTCAGATGTCCAGTGGCGGTGGCAACAGGCGCAGGGTGGTAGTTAATGAGGTACATGAGGGTTTCAAAGGAGAAACAGGGGCTGAAATCGGGAGCTTGGAATGTGGCTCCTGAGATCACCCAGGGAACCAGTGGAGGTGGAGAAAGAGATGCACACAGAGGCCAGAGGATCAGTGTGAGGAATCGTGTGTGGCTGCTCCCAAGGTTGGCCCAAAAGCTGTTGGGTCACTGGGCAGAGGACAAACGGAGCAGGAGCCGCAGGAAGCACCCACGTAGCATTCTGACCTTAACGGAGAGCAGAGAAACCGGCCACGGGTGGGAGAGAAGGGGAGTCTCTACGAAGGCGATACACCCCAGGACAGGACTCGCCTGGGATAATCCTCTTCGAGCCCCGGGGTGGGGGGTGGGGGTCTTCCCTGTGAGAAATGCACCCCTCCCCCAGTCTGCCCAGCAGCCATCTCAGGGTCACAGTAACTGTGTCCTGCAGGAACACTGGTTCCCGCCCCGTGGACACTCACTGCAGAAGATGGCTTGTCTTCACTCAGGCATGTGCCAGATTCCCCAAAGGAAATGGGATGCGTGGGCCTGACATGCCTTCCAGGAGGCCTGTCTGCTGGGGTCAGATGCTCTGACAGTCCTCAGCTCCAGACACCCAGTTCCCTTACCCAGAAAAATGCACCAAGCTCCTGCCACGAGTATGCTCCTTCCTTCCCTTCCTGCCAGGTCAGGTGCGTGAGCCTCTAAGTGCTGCGCTATAGGTTGTCTCGACAGAGGTGTGCAGTGTGCTGGGACAGCACAAGTGAAAAAAATGGGGGCATTGCAGAGGGGGTGACATTTGGGTTGGGCCTTGCAGAATGCATAGGAGTTCGTCAGGTAGAATGGGCATTCCAGGTAGAGGGAAGAGCACCTGCAAAAGCTCAGAAGCAAGTGGCCCAGTGTGGCTGGGGATCGAGAAGGTAAGCAGAGCCCAGTGATGAAGGGACTTGGGTACTCTCCTAGAGAACCTGGCAAAGATCCCTTTGAGGGCTGACCTGGCCGGAGCTGAATACCTAGCACCCTCGCTTTGGTGTGGGGACTGGGAGGAGGGGGCAATGTGCAGTGAGGACGGCGCAGAATCTTACCTGAAGAATCCCCAGATGCCCAGGCGGTACTGAATGATCACCACCACCACGTTTTCATGGGCAGAGAGGGCCAGCCCATCATAGGTTGACGCTCCGCCCAACACCAGAGCCCCTCCGTGGATCCACACCATCACCTGGACAGGAAGGAAGCAACGGTACTAGTGAGAGGAGGCAGCGCTGGGCAGGACCTCAAGGGGCTGTCTGGTTTGGTCGCCGACCTCTTGGCCGTGACTCAAGGAGGCCATTACCAGAAGTCCACCGGTCCCCAGCAAAGTTGGAGCAGGCATTTGCTCTTGTCCCCGCTCCTCCCGACTGGGGCCCAGGCCACCGCCCCAGCCAGGACACCCCGGCTGTCCCCAGCCCCAGTGCCAATGAAGTTCACGCTTCAGAACTACATCACGGGAGCAGTCACGGCTAAGAGCATCATCTTCTCCCCAGTGCTCCCATCGCCCTCGTGCCTGGGCCTCTCCCACTGCCCCGCCTCCTCCGCCCCCACAGCCCTGTGCTTCGGCTTCATCTTAGTGATGCCTCGGGCGGTGAATCCAACTGCTCACCTGCCTGAGGGACTCTCTCAAGAAGCACACGTGCCCCCGGTGGGATCTCTTTTGAATATGCCGTCCTTTCTGCCTCTTCCGCATCCCCAAATCCCACCCGTCCTCCAAAGCCCAGCCTAAAAGCCACCTCCTCCAGTCAGTCTTCAGTCATCTCACTAATAGGATCTGAGGACCCACTCTATGCCAGGGACGGTGGTAAAAATTGAGGATGAGGGTGGATATAGGAATTCATCACGCTCGGCTCTGGCATCGTAAGAGCTCACGTAGCCAGGAAGGAAAAGTGGCTAAAATAATTATGTTGTAATCATTTTATTCATAAACAAAAGAATCTGTAACACAAACTATGTGCCAAGTACCATTCCATGCCATAGGGACTAATACGGTCCCATTAACAGACAAGGAACCTGCCTGAGGTCACGCAGCTAATAAGTAAGCTGCGGAAGCAGGCTTTGAACCCATGCGGTCTGGCTCTGCAGTCCACCCGTTGAGGCACCCAGCCCACTGCAGCCATTGGCCAGGGTGCAGTGGGCCTGCTGTTAGGAGAGAAGTAAGATCTTCCCTTCGACTCTAACTAACACCTCGGGAGTGCTTGCCTTGTGCCCTCGCCAGCCTCGGGGACAAAGCCTGATACACATCACTGGTACTCATGCGTGATTAGCCCAGTTCTGGTAACAGGGTCAGGCCCCTCTGCTAGCAAAAGGCAGAACCGGGATGTAAGCCCAGACTCTGCAGTTCCAGAGCCTGCGTCCATATGGAGAGGTTCTCCCCTTGTTCCTCCTCCGCCTCTGATCCCTGCCTACGTCTGGGTGGAAGGACCGAGCTAGCAGTCATGTGAGCGGAGCCTGAGAGAAGGGCTGGTCAGCAGTGATTCTCTGCAGGAGCATCCCAGACGGAAGGACCCTCCAAAGCCATGGGCGTCTGGTGATGGGTTGTTTTGTTTTTTGGTCCCTCCTTTGCCCTGACCCGCAACTGCAGCTCTGCACATGGGGGCACGGAGTACATAACAGAAGAATGTGTGAACTTGGTCCATCTCGCTGAGCCAAGCATGTGTAGGGCTAGCTTCTGCTCCCAGGTTCACAGATGCCCTCCCCCACTCCTGGGCATCCAGCCAGGAGATGGCTGGGTGCGAACATCCCCCCACTCCTCCACCCCGGGGGTCACCTCCTTTCCTCCAAGCCCCGGCCTGAGTCTGGACGTTGCCCCATCTCTCGGCTTCCTTTATTCTAGAAATGCTGACTCATGGGGTCATCAGATCAGTTAGGGAAGGAAATTAGCTACAATAAAATCCCAAGTATTTGGCCAGAGACAAAAGAATGAACTTCCTGGATTGCCCCAGGCTCTGGCCCTAACACCTCTCAGGTGACCCGGGAGGTTGTTAGAGAAGCATCATATTGTGCTGAGGAGAGGCCTCCCAAGGGCTGGCTCGCTTCCTAATCCGTGTCAAAGAGCACTGGTCTGGAAGTCAGAAGGCCTCTGCTCTGGTCCTGCCAATCCCACTGTGTGATCCCACCTCCCCCTTCCTGGGCCTCAGTCTCTCTACCTGTAAAGGAAGGATGGCTTATCTCCAAGAGTCATCATTTTGGTCCTCCTATTATCAAGAAATGATTTGGAAAAATCACAGTGTGCATGACAGAAGTACAGCAAATTCCCCTAGAGGTCTGTCCCCAGGGGAAACTGAGGCATGGAAAGCTTGCGTTTCTTGTGGTCCTAAGGTCTGGCTGTGGTGGGAACGGGAAGCACTGGGGTCTCTGAAACAACCCCCACCCAAGCTGCCTTCGCCCTCTTCGAGTCTACACCAGAAGACCCGCAGCGCTGGAACCTTCTACTTACCGGCAGCCGGCTTTTCTTTGTCAAGTCAGCGGGAGTGTAAATATTTAGATAAAGGCAGTCTTCAGAAAACTTGAGAGCTATGTTCTCCTTTCTGTTGGTAAAGAGCTCTGAGAGCATCTGCCCCACCACTGCGTCCTGGGAGCACCTGGGGGATGAGGGAGGAGGAAGAAGAGGTTCTGAGCTCCGTTCAGAGCTGAGCAAGATGCCTCCTGCGGTCAGCTGGGCCTTGGACTGGCAGGTTGAGGCTGGTAAATAGAGTTGTTCTTACCAGGCTGGAGACACTGGGATGGTTAGGAGGCTCTTTGGGTGCATGGGTGGGGTTTGGCGGGGGCGGGGGGGACCCTGAGGCTAAGGTCTCCCACGACCGTGTCTAGATAGTAAGAAGGCTTGGTACCTGTCCCCGGTTCCCAGAGCCTTTGAGATGCCCTGGGTCAAGGAGAGGAGGCCGCGCATAAGCCGGCCGCCCGGGGAGAGGGCTATCTCCTGCACACCCGGGATGCATGCCAACTCTCTGTTCCAGGCAAATGTGTCCTGCACCAGGTCAGCATGTTCTAGTCCATGGCACACTTCCATAATCCCTGGAAAGTGACTCAAATGGCAGACATTTAGGCCCTACAATAGGTCAGGGATGAAATGTTCTGTTGGGCAGTACCAGGAGAACTGTGTTATAGTCCTGCCACACTCGCTAATCTTCTGGCTGACCTTGGGTGAATTCCTTGCCTGCTTTGGCTTGAATCTGCCTGGTCAATGTGAGAGAAGTGATTTTTATAAGGGTCATGCGGTCCTGACGTGCTGAGAATCTACCCATCCCAGGCAAACACTGCTGGTTTCCCTAATAACAGATCTTAAAGACCCAACACAGATTAAAACTGGTAAGGTTTACGAACCTCCCAGCATGCCAAGCATTGTTTTAAGTACTCCTTATGTACTAACTTACTTAATCCTCCCATGGCAAGCCCCCTAACATAAAATCTATAATTACCCCCATTTTACAGTTGAGAACACTGAGGCACAGAGAGGTTAGAGAACCTACCCAAGGTCACACAGCCAGAAAGATCTTTACTATGTAGTGTATGATATTTCTAAGGACATTAGAAGGAACATTTCCAGATCTCAAGGTGCCAGAATGCAGGTATCACCACCCCCGGTTTGTAAATGAGGTCACCGAGTCACTTTGCTGTCAAGTGGCAGAATCAGAGCCCCCAGTAATGACTCCTTAATTTCCATCTTAAGGAAACTTTCCCCTGATCACCAGAGCAAGGAGCCTAAGAGTCATAAAAGAAGAAAACCAAATGTCAAAAAAGGGAAAAAGAGTTCAAGGTCACTAGTGTTCAAATACATGCAGAATAAATAGCAAAATTACATATAATTATAATGATAATAATAATTATTATTGTTCTGCCTATCCAATAGCCAAAAAGCATTTTTTTAATAAGCCCAAGCATTGCCAAAGATCTGGTGAGTGGAGGTTTTCATATATCGGGTTTTCAGATCATGTATCAGGAGGTTTTCATATATCATATTGAAATGTCCAACGACATTTCAAATGTCATTGGAACACTGCTGGAGGGAAATATAAACAGAAGGTGCATACTCTGACATTTCTTCAAACTTACCCGAAAATATTCGTGGCTGTACATAAAGATTTAGCTGCAGGATATTCATCAGAGTGTAATTGTACTATCAAAAACATCAAGAACTTCATGATCCCAAACAAGAGACGAGGTAAGTAAATTATGATCCAAGACTCAATGTAATACAACCATGACAAGTCCAGCTGTGATATTTAACGACATACAATAATGTTCCTGCTGTCTTTATAAATAAGCAAAGCAGGCATCCAAACTATCTGTATCGAGTGATGTGATATTGTGATTTATAATAAATACATATTCGGCCTCCATTCCATTTTGGCCACAGGCTCCCTAAAACCCGCGGAACTTCCCCTGTGAAGGAAACAATAAAGTTATCTTTATTATGTTAATAAGGTGACTTTTGATCACACTTAAGGCTGGGGGCCGGTTGCCACGTGAACCACCCAGTGAACTTTGTTCTGCCTCCCTGACCCCTGGGGAGCAAGATGGGGCTGGGGCTTGAATGGTGGCCAATGCCACTGCTTTCATCAATCATAGCTACGTAACAAAGCCTCCTTAAAAAAACCACAGGACAGGATGGTGAGAGTTTCCAAGTTGGTGAACCAGAAAGCTTTCATGGCCACAGTGCCGGACCCCCAACTCCAGAAGGACAGAAGCTCCTTTATTCCGGACCTCACCCCATGGATCTCCTCATCTGGCTCTTGATTCATATGTCCTAATAACCTTCGTAATGATCTCCTCATCCGGCTCTTGATTCATATGCCCTAATAACCTTTGTAACGAACTGGTGATATAGTGAATAAACCAATTTCCCAAGTTCTACGACTCAGCAAATTAATGGAACCCGAAGAGGGAGTCATAGGAACCTTTGATTTATAGCCAAAGTTATAAGCATAGATAGCAACTTGGACTTGTGATTGATTGACATCGGAAGCAGGAAGTGTCTTGTGGGGCTGAACCCTTAATCTGTGGGATCTGACACTCCCCAGGCAGAGCAGTGTAAGAATTAGTTGAATTGTAGGACACACAGCTGGTGTCGGAGATTTTTTTCTTGGTGGTGGGGGGCGTGTGGAACCCACACATTGAAATTGAGTGCAAAATCTCATGGATTCTATTTTTAAGGGAGAAAATATGCAACAGATAAAAGACTGGAAAAACAGAATCTAAAATATGAACAGCAGTTCTCTCTGTCGGTAGAGGAATTGTATGCGATTTTCATTTTCTTATCTTTCCTTACCAGTACTTCTTCCCTTTTCTGTAATACATATGTATTACATTGGCAATCAGGAAATAAAAAGAGCAAATGCTATTTTTTAAAACAAAAGGAAGGAAGGAAGAGAGGAAGAAGAGAAGAAGGGAAGGCAGCAAGGAGCGGGACCCTGGAAATTTCCAGAATGCCCTGCTGAGGTGAATAAAGTCATAATGGATACATACAGGCTTCTGAGGTGCCCGGAGGAGGCAGCTGTTGGCTTCTTTGCCCAGCTTAGTCAGGGTGATTGGGACACACCAGCCATTGCTCTGCTCATGACTGGGTACTTAGACATACCCGGGAGCTGAGAACTTTCGAGGTCAACTCCCCAAAGCACTCCCCACTTACACAGCTCTTGGTCTACCCCCGCTCCCCAACTTTGGCAAAGGTCAAGACAGGAGAATCATTACTTCTATCTCCCTCACTTGCTCAACTTCTAATTTTCCCCCACTTATCATAGTCTAACATATTGCACATAGTCTAACATATTGCACAATCTATTGATTGATTTGCTTATTTTTTCTTTGTCATCCATCTCCCTGCTAGAACGCAAGCTCCATGGAGGTAGGGAAACTTTTCTGTTCGTTCATGGATCCTAGGAAACCTAGAACGTGCTCAATAAACGTTTGTTGAATAAAGAGCTCTAGAACGCTGTGTGTTCTGGAAGGTATGAAAAGATTTACAACAGCTTGGAAATTTCAAAGCCACTCAGCGCGTTGCCTTGGCTCCTTCCTGCATCACTTCGAGGCCAACCGAGAGACGTGCCCACTGAGAGACGCCGACTTACATGGGAGGGTAAGAGGTGGTATTCTTCACAAAGCTCCATGGCTCTGCGGGCTGTGGCGGAGCAAACCTCAGGGATCCCAGAGGAGGCCTGGCAAAAGGGACTCCCAGGAAGACGGCCACAGGCTGCGCAAATCCTTCTAAGCTGACGTACTTGCCCACGACTTTGCCTTGCACGGTGTCCACCACAGGCGGCGAGGACGGGCGCCCTCCTGGACATCCAGAGGAAAGAGGACACATCAGCGGCGATAGGTCTGACCTGGACTCCTGGAGGCTCTCCACCTTGAGCAGGTGACCTTGAATGAGTCACCTAAACCCTCGGGGCCTCAGTTAACCTTGAGGTTAACTGTCATTCCTTACTTGGGGCTATCTAGAGGAGCAAATTGGAATTGGGAGGTATAATAGCATCAAGTAAAAAAAGAAATGCAAGAAGGAGAGCTGCTGAGGGGAACAAGCCATTTGGTTGCCACTCCTAGAAGCTTCTGGAAATAACTGGCCATAGGCCCCAGGCGCTGAGCTGCGTGCTGGCACAGGGCATGAACAAGAGGCCGTCCCTCCTCTCAGAATTTCTGAACCATGTAGGGAGCATGAGCTACAAACACACTTGCCCCTCCTTGGTGGGAAGGAAGGGGCCGGAGTCCCGAGAGAGGTAGCAGTAAGGTCCCGCGGGAGTCAGAAGAGGGAGGCAGGGAGGCCTCCTCATTGGTGGCATGGTGGAGGCAGTGCCCCTGGAGCTGGGACTGGCAGTGAGGGAGGGGGGAGCAGACAGCAGGAGGTAGAAGAGGGGGGATCAAGGTGCAAGGCAGAGCAGAGGCTAGGCTCTGAGAGCAAATGCAAGGCTGGCCTGAGGAAGAGCGAAGGGCCCGTGCGAGCCAGAGGGCCTCAACGGGGAGCGCGCAGCAGCTGTGTTGTGGGAGAGGCTCAAGCCTCAGTACCAAGCTAAGGTTTGGGGCCTTATTTAGGGGGTACACGAGCAGCAGTCCACAGTCGTGGGATGCAAGACTGACTTGCATCGTCCCACAGGGGATTCTTCTGGTGGCTCCGAGCAGGGTCGTCCAGAGGGGAAGAGAGCCTGGGGCTCTGATTCCTACCTGTTCTGTCCTTGTGGGGCAGGTGGCCCTTCCCCACTGAGCTGCCCCTGTCTCCCTGCCCCTTCCCCCAGCCCTGGTTCCACCTGCTATGGACCCGCCTGAACTTGCACGTGCAAGTGGGCCCTCAGACCCTCGATCATGGCCCTCCTCCAAGTCTGCCCTCGTCCTGCCTCAGCAGGACGTGTGTGTTTCCTTATCCGAAATGGTTTCTAGCCTGGCTTCATTCCAGCCGCTCCCCTGTAGACACAGACCAAAGGTCAGCCTCTCCCTCCAAGTGTGTGGGCAGAAAAAGAAAGGGTAATCCAGATTTGATCTTACAGAAGACTATCCAATGGTAACCCGCAGGAGAGACGAGGTGGGTAGAAGCCCAGCGGGCAGGGGTGAGGAAGTGGGCGGATGGGGCGAGAGGCGTAACGGTATGGTAACAGGAGCAGTCCGCACTAGTCGTGTTACATAAGTGCACACGTGATGTTTGTGCTGCATGACTAACGCGCACAGGTAAGCTTTGTACGCTGCGCGCTTACTATGTGCCAGATTTGCATTCTGGTTCACTTAAATTTGTCTTCACAAGATGCCCATTTTACGGATGAGGAAGCTGAGGAAGTGGAGACCGCCAGCAGGGACTTTCTACAGCAGGAACTAGGATGGGCTTGCCAGGGGGTAATCGGCAGTAAGGGAATAGTCCACTCTTCCTTCGGTTCTTACGCTCCCCTCACGTTCAGTCCCAGGTTTCCGACAATGTCACCATCAGAATGAAGGCGATGTGCAGACGGGGCCTGGGCCCTAATGGTTCTGAGGGTCCCACCCCTGGCTCTCCATTCACGGACAGATTCCAGAGCATGATTTTCCAGTGGACCTTGGGCAAGTCATTTCCCTTCCCGAGTCCGTTTCCCTGCCTGTAACCTGGCCTAGATGCGTTCTGGGGTCCCCTGCTACGCTCCTGTAGTAATCATGGGTTTCATTTTGTGTACCCTGACGCTCGCCCTCTGGGGCCCTGCTGACCCCGGAGGGACTGCCCTCTCAGAGTTAGCCAATTCCAGCGACAGGAACCGACTCCCCTCCAGGACGCAGGGCCTGTACCCCAATCACCTTCTCTATCAGGCCACCCCAGGCCCAGTCCCTGCCATCCTGCCCTAATCACTCCAGGGCCAGGGACCCAAAAACTGTGAGAAGCCTTTGGGCCCCAGAACTCGCTGAAATTGGTTAGTTTGCCAATCCTAAAGCTGCTTCTCCTGTCTCACCTCTTCCTTCCCCTGGTAACCACAATAAGGGTTTGTACAATTCCTCCCTCCTCCATCTTCCTCTAATCCACCCTGAGCGTCGCCTCAGGGTGCAAGACGGTGGTGGGCTTGCGACCTCCTCCTGGGAGCTGTGAGTAACAAGTTATGGCCGTTGGCTCTGGACCTGTTGGCCTCACCATACACCAAGTTTTCTACTACTACATTTTAAAACAACTCCTTTATTTATAAATCCTTTGTTTGCACTTTCCATACTAGGCCCTCTTTAGAAGCAACCTGTTTTATCCTCACAATGGCCCAATGATGACTGCTGTCATTCCCATGTTAGAGCGGGGGAAACCAAGGCACAGAAAACTAAAGCACGATGCTTAAGGACAGCAAGCTAGTAAGTGCTGAGCTGGGATTCAAACCTACACGCTCTGGGCCCACGGTCTGTCCAGGTCCCCTGCCTGCCATCCGAATGTAGAGCGTTCCTAAGAAACTTTCCCTGAGCCGAAATGGCACAAAGCAAAGTTTCCTGGGCTTTCTGCAAGTTGCATCAAGCCACTTTGCTTTTAGGAAAGACCTCTATTAGTCCCTGTTATCTTAGCCCAAAGAAACACAAGGATTTTCGCTTTTCCATTACTGGAGTAACGTAGGATTTCCGTAAAGGTGAAGAGGCCTGATGCCGCTTGTGGAAAGCCCAGGATACTCCCATTAATATTCTGCTAAGCCACATTCCATGATTTGGCCATACACAGATGAATAATCAGGCAGAAAACAAACCGCGCTCTCTGGAATCCCCACCCAGGAGGCCTGAGGGGAGCTGTCTGCCCTCCCGCACCCGGGGCCCGCAGCCGCAGTCTGGGAGTTTTTGTGCTCCTCTGTCTCTCAGGTTGACTGGGCACCAAGAGGGTGAAGTCCAGGGCACCGGCTGCCGCAGAACTGGACCTGCCATACCTTTCCCCTCCACGCATCTCCTGCACCTCGTTCTCCTGCACCTCGCACCTGGGCAAGGATTTCCAAATGCACCCCGCTATTTTATTTCGGAAGGACTCACCCCAAGCCGTGGAAGTAGCGAGGGAGGTCAGGACCAGAGCGAAGAGCCACATCGTGGAGGGATTGCAGCTCCAGGGCCTCAAGCTGTCTCCACCACTTAAAAGAGTCTGCTCAGGTCCCACCCCATTGCCTCATCCCCACCGCCACCTCCCCAGGGCTCTGGGCCACGCCCACCCAGATTTTACCCTCTTTTGTGCAAAGCCCAGACAGAATCTCCCATTACAAATTACAAAGAGCCGCAGACTGATCCAGCAGCCTGTTACACAAGGCTTCTCCCTCCAGAACTCTAGCCTGAGAGCACTGTGAACTTCCCGAGGCAGGCAGGAGCACACAGATGCCTTTAGGGAGGGGGAGGCTTTGGTCCAGGGTTCTCAGAACAAGTTTGAAAATTAGGGCAACTGCCAGTCCCATAACTGCTGGGGAATTCAGGACAAATCTATCGCAGCTGTTTGGGCTTCTTTCCCATACAGTTCTGTGCTCTCAAGTTCAGAAACACCTTAAATTCATCCAGGTCCCCCCACCTTCCTTTTTTAAAAAAATTGATTTATTTTTTTGCGGGGGGCGGGGGGAGAGAGAGAAAGAGAGAGAGAAGGTGGGGAGAGGAGCAGAGGGAGAGAATCTTCAAGCCCCATGTGGGGCTTGATCCCATGACCCATAAGATCACAACCTGAGCTGAAACCAAGAATCAGATGCTTAACTGACAGAGCCACCCAGGTGCCCCATCTGGTTCCCTTTTTTTGAACTTTACAATATTCCTGCCAAGCCACTCAGCCTCTTGTCACATACCTCCAGGGTCAGGGAATGCATTTTCTTCTCCCGGCAGGGATCTTTGGGCAGAATATTTTCACAGCGAATGAACTCTAAGTCTCCACAGTCCCTGGCTCTAATCATCCATCCATCATTCCACTTATTCAATAGACCATGTATTCATTCATTCTCCATTTACCAGTGCCTGACAAGACGCTAGGTAGTATGGTACAGAGATGAATTCAAGGGATCTTCCTTCTCCTTAAGGAGCTCACCATGTAGTAGATGAGACGCATGGTGTGTGTGTGTCTGGTGGACCGCTGCACAATGCGTAAGCCCCAAAACAGAGGGATACAAAGTGCTCTGGGTATACCTGGGAAAGTATCATGTGTCTGCTGGGGGCACAAGGACGACGAAGCTGCTCAAAGCCTATTTCATAGAATCACTGAATGTCCAACAGAAGGGAATTCCTTAAACACAGTCTGGTACAGTCGGTCCAGCTGGCTAAGGAGATACTCTGCATACTAGTGATGAACATCCCATTCATTGACAAGGGCAGACAGTTATGATGTCTTGGGAAGGGGGAAAAGGAGATTATAAAATACTTGTGGTTGCTTTATAGGATATGTTTAGTGATTCCTCAAAAATTAAACATAGAGTTACTATATTCCCAGCAATTCCACTCTTGGGTATATACCCAAGTAACTGAGCACAGAGCCCTGCAAAACCAAGACGCAAATAACAGCATTATTCCTAATACCCCAAAGTGGGAACAACCCAAATGTCCATCAACTGATGAAAGGATAAAGTGTGATCTAGCCATACAATGGAATATTATTCAGCCATGAGAAGAAACAAAGTATGGAAACTTGCTACGATGTGGATGGACCTGGAAAAAGCGTCCACTAATGAGAGAAACCACACACAGAAGGCCACATGTCATAGGATTCTATTTATATGAAAAGTCCAGAATAAGCAAATGCATGGAGACAAAAAGATCAGAGGTTGCTCGGGGCACAGGGAGAGGGGCATGAGGAATGACTGATAATGGGCAGGAGGCTTCCTTGTGGAGTGATGAGATCTGGGTTTAGATTGCACTGATGGTTATACAATTATGTGAATGTACTACAAAAAACACTGCACTGTACACTTAAAAAAGTGAATTTATGGTATGTGCATTATCTTTTTTTAAGATTTTATTTATTTATTTATTTATTTATTTATTTATTTATTTATTTATTTGGTGTGGGGGAGAAGAAGAGAGGGAGGGAGAGGGACAAGCCGACTCTGGCCTGAACGTGGAGCCTGACGGGGGCCTCACCCCCAAGACCCGGAGATCAGGACCTGAGCCAAAACAGAGTCGGACGATTAACTGACCGAGCCCCCCAGGAGCCCCGTGAATTAACTTTCTATGAAATAAATACTTAAAAATCCAGTCATGTATAATATCCCATTTTAGTAAAAACATATCTTTGTGTAGAAAAAATCATGGAAGGTTATACATCTAACTTGTATTACAACAGCCATTTTCTGGCTGTCATATTGTGTTTTTACTTATTTATATTTTCCACTTGTATTCCTTCGGGCATGCATGTGACAAATATTTATTGAGGGCTCATTGTGTGGCAAGCAAGGGGCGGAGTGCTTTGTATGCAGCCCCTCACTCGGTTCTCGAAGAAACCCTGTGAATTGACACCCCTATCTCCTGGGACTCAGCACGGCAAGGAACATCAAGTTTAGGAAGAGGTGGGGACTGAACAAAAGTTGTGTAACATTCCAGACCATACTCTTAACCTCTCTGCTGTGCCGTCTAAACCTTGTTGATAAACCGGCTTTGTCGGTGCCCTAAACGCATGCTTGATAGCCTGTGAGTGAGCTCCTGTGGTTTCTCTCGCCGGGACCCTCGGGCTGCCTGGGAGGATGAATGGAAACGGGAGTGCTAGGGTTCCTGGGACAGGGAGAGACCAGGCGTGCTGCTGGCTCAGTCTTCGCAGTGGCCCTCTCCCAGTGGAGACAGGCTTGCGGCGGGAAGTCACCGTCTGGCCGGGAATCACACGCCCCAAGCCCCCTGCCTTTAGCCGGAGACATGTGATGTGTTCTTGTCAGTGGAGAGGAAGCAGATGTGGAGCAGGGTGGTGGGTCAGGTCTCCAGGCTGGTGCAGTCAAGGGGCAGCTGTGCCTTCTCTACGCTTGAACTACTCTCCTGGGGTCCTTTGGCAAGCCTGCTCTTGTCCAGGTCAGACCAATACCGACATCCGAGAGAGCTGGGCAACTAGCAGCCACAAAGCACAGGACACTCAGAAAAGCTCATACGTTCTTGGCGAAGGCCATAGGTTAAAGCTGAAATGAAATGAAATGAATCTGGAGACCCCAATTTAAAAAGGATGGTAATTTGCACTCATTCTAGCCACTGTGGCAGGCCAGTGAGGGGAGCACTGGGATAGGGGTGAGGTCTTTGTGACAGTGCTAGAGTCAGTCCCCAGAGGCGACCGCTTGATGAATGACATGGGCTGGGGCTCCTCCCTTTCATCCAGGAAAGAAATAGGAGTCATAAAGACTACCCTAAGAAAGAGGACCCCATCTCTGTCTACATGGGACATTCTGGCTTGTCTTCCTAAGCAGGCAACAAGACTATTTCTAACCTCTTAGCACCACACATGCACGCGCACAGACACACACACACACACACACACACACACACACACACACACACACACGTTAAGGCATAACCATTATACCTTTTGCCCTGACCAGCTCATCTTTGCAGCCTGGGAATAAAGCCCTGGTTCTCAGCCTAAAAAAAAACTGTAGAATGCTGCCTTAGCAAAATATAAAAGGAGGGAGGGATTATCCTCCTGATCACGCTATTTAACCATAGCTTGTGACATTAGCCAATTCTGCAAACAGAGGCAGCCACTCCCAGACCTTGCCATGTCTGGCTACAGACCCATTCCTGGCTCATGATGATTGATGAGCCTGGCTCATCATGATGATTACCCTCAGAGTAATGAGTGAGGCTGGAACTCACCAAGCCTTACGCCAGACCTCGGTTTTGCTTAACGTGTACGGTCTCCTTGCATCCCATTAGCTCTGTCAATAATACAGCTCTTCTTGCTTCGGTGACAGTTGACTGGGATAATTGCTTTTCCCCTGGGAAACTCCCTAAGGTTTCTCATGTGGAGCTAGATGGTCTGAAGGGTAAAATCCTAGAAATTGGCCTCAACTCTCAAGCGTTTAGACAGATCTTAGTGGAGAAGACACCTCTGAGGCCTCCAAGTTATCCCCCCCAAACCTCCCCAACAAATTCCTCAACAGACACACGGAGAGCACCTACTAGAACAAGCCCCCAAAGAAATATGAGCCCATGTCCTAGGATTGACTGAGGCAGAGCACCTGTGGGAAAGTTTGACCTGGGGGAGGCTTCCAGAGGGGAGTGCTTCAATCTGCTAGTGTAGCAAAAGCAGCCATAGATAACACCTAGGCAAATGGACACGGCTGTGTTTCAATAAAACTTTATTTGAAAAACAGGTAGCTGGCTAGATTTGGCCCACGGGCCAGTTTGCTGACTTCTGATCTAGAACATGGCAGCTTTACCATCTTTAACTCATAGTTCCTCATGTTGTCCTGGGTGCCAATTCGAGTCAGCTGGAATTAGGAGAACCACAGAGGAGTGAACGGGGGGCGGGGGGGGTTGGGCCAGGCCTGGATGTGGCCCTCCTCACCTCTAGTCACATTCCATTGGAAAGAACGGTGCTGCATGGCCAATCTAATTGTAAGAAAGGCCAGGAGATACGGTCTGGTTGTGTGCCAAAGGAGGCTGGACAGATTTTAATGGCAATTCCTACCACAGATAATAATATCCATTAAATCATCAATTTGATATTAGGGATTTTTTTTTCTAACACATAGCAAAATAAAGACATAACCATTATATAATGCTTTAAAGTTTATTTGTGTACCATCTGAAATCATCTTGCAGAACTCCAGGAGTAAGTGTACTATACTTTGGTAAACAATGAGCATCTGTATTTCTTTTATTTAAATTCTGACAGCCTGATTGTAAAACTAGGTCCTGCTTGCTTGGGCTACTCTATAAGGGTTTCCTTCAGCCTCTTAAGAGTAAAGGAGAAAGGGTGAATCAGAAAGACACATAAAAATGGAAGCCCCAGAAACTTAAGATTGAATTATATTCTGAAAATGGTCCAGAAAACTCAAATTATTATTACAGATTGTATTATAGATATCTGAGTGATACAGTGACCTTGAACAAGAGAAGTGTTTTGTGTGTTTTCTTATGCTGAGCGTTGTTAGAGTTTATGTCTATGAATGCCCAAACCGTCCATGACTTCTGATTAGGCAAGGCATTAAGAGGCAAGCACGATTTGCAGAAGCAAAGAAGAGAGCATGTCAGCACTGGGGCAAGGTAGTTCTGAAGGCTTCTTGAGGAGGTCATTTGGGCCAGAAGGGCGAAAGGAGGACAGAAGGCTTGAATGGCAATCTAAGGGGAGCTGGCTGGCTTTCACCCTGGACAAAGCCCTCGTAAGTCTTTAATCCTGGGAGTGACAAGAAGAAAAGGGTGTTTCTGAAAGTAGAATCTGGCAGAAGCAGGCAAACCACTGAAGAGGTTAAGAGGGTTCCTCCTAAATAGTCACTGGGAGGTGGGAGGTGAGTTCGCTCCAGAGAAAGCTAAGTTCTCTGCATGAGAAAGTTTGCCCCCCGGGCTCCCACAGGCCTCAGCAAGAATAATGACATCAGCCTCTGAAATGCTAGACTGCACAACGGTTTGCCCCAATGCCAGGACCTATCAAGGCTGGCTCTCGGTTCTCACTTTAGAAGGTCCTGAGGGACCATGAAATCTTCAGAATGCCTAGTGAGCTGGTTGGCAGCTGGGGGTGGGGAGATGTAACCTCCCCGTGCCTACTTGTCTTTCTATGGAAGTGGATCAGGAGCAAATCGGGGGTGAGCACCAGCGAGTGGTAGAGGGAAAGAGGAGTCAGTCAACCCCCTTCATCCTAGCACCTAAGTTCCAAGGGCCTTTCAGGCTACACACATGTAAAATGTCGTTTCAACATACCAAGAAACATGAACATCAAGACATGCAAATTACAGGCATGTCATGATCAAATGGCCATGATCAAAATGGCAAGGATTTCTACCACTGCTGTGTTCGTGGTTGTGCCAAACGTAGACAAGAGTGTGGAAAAACAGGAACGAAAAGCTATGAATGAGAAACTGGGACAAGCTTTCTTGGGGACAATTTTGGCAGAATCCATCCAAACGCTGCCACGGGGCATGCCCCCTGTCCGCACTATTCTCTAACCAGGAATAATTCTGAATGAGCCCAAAGTTGTGTGTGTCAGAACGTCTGCCTCCGTGAGACTGACAGTAGCAAAAACTGTGACATAATCAGAGAGACGAGCTATAGTGACTGGCTAAATAGGTTATCAAGTATTCTGACTATGGATAGCTACATTGCTGTCAAACATGTAGAAACACATGGTTTTTTATAAAAACATATATTTTTCATTTGTTCATTTAAAAAGCATTTTTGCCACTTCCTGTGTCAGAAGGATCAGAAACTGCATTTATTTCCACCCTCTCCCCACTTTAACCTAAAAGGCCATAAAATAAAGTCTTTAAAGGCACAAGCATGTATACACACAGAAGGGAAGAGGAGATGACAATGACATCAGTATTTTAGAAGCAGGAAGGAGGACAGAGGAGTGACAGCAGCATTTAGAGCAGAGAAAGGGAAAATCTATGCATGAGGAGGGACACCCCCCCTCCCACTCAGACTAACACATTCAAAGTGGAGGCAGCAGAAAACTCTCTGGATTTAGAGCTATTGGGTATCTGTGAAAGTGGGGTGCAGCTACCCCCAATTATGCACATGGGAGTGCAGCTCCCCCCTCTGAGATCTATCCCCAGATCAAAGTTCCCACATGTGCTCTGCCTCTGCTAGTCCCAGAACTGGTTGAATCTGGGGAATCCAATCACTTGATTACAACCGAGCTTCCAAAGAGCCGTAGTAACATCAACGTAGTGTGGTTTCTATCCAGAGATCTGAGTGTCAAAAGGAAGACGTTCCCTGAGGTTCAAGGAAATGGTGCAGCACTGTGCACCATTCACCCTTGATGAAGCCAATGCCTGGTCACCCAACCCTGCCCTTCTATTACTAACTGACCGTCGGTGGTCCACAGGAATGCAATTTTTGTAAATCAGTTGTTGCATTATAGCAAAGCTAAGCAAGGAAACATACAGTAATGAATAAGGATAAAAGTGAAAAGAACCCTTTAGAAAAATACCGAGTATCGACAACAATATGGAAGAGCTGGAAATTTCTTACTCTGCTGGTAGGAGGACAAGTCTGCATGACCACTTCAGAAAACTTCTGGAGTGCCTACTAAAGTTGACATATGCTTGTGACCCAGCAAAGCCACTCCTAGGTAAATATCCAAGAGAAATGCACGCATGTAGTCATTAAAAGACACGTTCTAAAATATTCACGGCAACTCTTTTCATAATAACCTGAAACTGGAAACTCTCCAAATGCCCAACACCGGTAGAATGGATAGATTATGGCATCTTCACACAAATAATGACTACGCAGCAGCGATAAAAACCTATAACCACCTGCTATGTGGATACACGATACGAAGATACACCCCCCTCTCCCACCTCTGCCTACCTGGGACCTGCAGCCAGGGCCACAGCGCGGGGAGTTGGGCTTTGTGGTTGGCCAGAAAGGTCCAGAGTCCAAAGGGCCCTTGAGGGGAGGGGAGCAGTAACAGGGAGCCACCAGGGAAGGGACCCTTTCCCGCCCACTTCAGGCGGGCTCTTCGGATCTCAATGGGGAAGCACAAAAATTAGGAAAGAAAAAAGCCTGCGGGTCCTAACATCTGCTCTGCCTATGAGTGTAGTCCTTGGAGTCAGACTTTTCAGGTAATGGGTTAGAATTTTCCCTTTCCCAAGTGTTACAGAGAAAAGGAACGTTGATAAATAGTATTGGCTTATAATTTAACCATTTTGTTTGTTTTTGTTGTTTTTTTAACCTTCGAAGTTGTGCAATATCATGTCACCCGCATCTCAGGAGCCTCAGAGGGAAGGAGAGCATTTTTCCCCTTTTATAATGCTGCCCTCTGCTACACGTTAGGGAATTCACAGGCAAAGATTTGGTTTGTCTCCAGAGTTTTGTTGAATTTGATCTGATTTAGTGATTCAGGTTGTAATTCAAGATTGTAAGGAGGAAAAAAAAAAAAAAGAAGGATGGAAAAAAGGAAGTTGTTTAATTTACAATAAGAAAGTAATGAAATATTTTCTATTTTTACAGTGGTGAGAAAGCAGAGGTGAATGGGAAATGCATGCATCTGTGTTGCTGATGAGAAGGAAGCGAAGGTACCCTTTGAGGAAGTGAATTTGTAGAACATAAGAAGAGCAATTTAGGGGCACCTGGGTGGCTCAGTCAGTTAAGCATCTGCTTTCGGCTCACGTCATGATCCTGGAGTCCTGGGATTGAGCCCTGCGTTGGGCTCTCTGCTCAGCAGGGAGCCTGCTTCTCCCTCTCCCTCTGTGCACCTGCTCTCTCCCTCCCTCTCTCCCAAATAAATATATTTTTTTTTAAAAGAAGAGCAATTTCAAAAGGGCATGGACTGTGACTGGGCCCATCTTCTGCAGATCCAGACAGCAGGAATAATTTTACAAAGTAAAAGTACTCATTCCCAAAGCTGCTCAGCAAATTATATCCATAAATGTCCCAGGAGCAGGCTATTGGCTAGAGATGGTGATATATCCACATCAGACAGATATGAAAAGCTGATTCGTTGAAGAT
The DNA here is from genome assembly GCA_028534135.1 of Potos flavus. NCBI lineage: Eukaryota > Metazoa > Chordata > Mammalia > Carnivora > Procyonidae > Potos > Potos flavus. The sequence goes on along the minus strand of CM052888.1, from coordinate 24,872,665 downwards.
CCTCTAGCAACTTGGAATACATATACCACGCTGTGAATACTCAGCGCTTCTTAATAAAGGGTGTGCTTCTAATGCCTAAAAAGGGAAAACATACGTTTCCAGGTCCCATCCAAGAAGTTTCTGGTTCGGTTGGACTGGGGAGCGGCTTAGGCAGTGGAATTTTGGAAAGGCCCTCTGGGGTGATTCCTCTACTTACATCTCTGATAGGAAACCCTGAATTAAATGGGGAAAAAAAAAAAAAAGCAGGATGCCAAGTAGCATTTATATTTCAGCTTTAAATCAATACAACATCTGATGGCAAATGGACAGGAATAAGGCAAGAGGGCCCTGTATCTAGATGTGTTGGAAATATGCTCCCTCTTGCAAGACACCTACCAAAATTAGAACTGTATTTGAGGATGCCGGGACTGTGTGCAGTATATAAATAAGTGTAATGTCATTTAATATGATAGTATTTTAAAAAATGAGTTGAGTGGTGTTTTCTAGCTGTTAGTTTAGCCAAATATCAGTGTAGAAATTAGCCTTCTGCAGCTGCAGAGGCAACTGAATTTCCAGCTTGCTTGTGTGTGGCTTGATTCCTCTTCCTAGAGCCAGAAAATGCCCCAAATACTGTTGATCCACCCCTTTCACAACCACCTAAGCCAGAGACAATCCAACAGATTTGGACCCTATGCTGAGCGAGGAAGGCAGCATGGCAGAAAGAGTCCTGACCTGGAAAGACAAGAGACTCGAGGTCTGGTTTTGACTTGCTGCTAATTCACTGAGTGATCTTGGATGAATTCCTTCAAGTCTCCATAGGTTTCTATAAAATGAGAGGCCAGGGGTCCAAACCCAAACATCTTTGGGGTCGGGTAATATCAATGAGTGGAATGGACCCAGGCACAAGACAAATTAAATAACTTCCATTTTTACAGAAAATCTTCCCCCACTCCCCGCTTACAATCTTGGACCTGAATCACTAAATCAAATCCAATCCAACAAAACTCTGGAGACAAACCAAATCTTTCCCACAAAGGGCAATAGTGAGGACTGAAAAATGGAGAGCTTATGCCTTGGTAAAGGGTGGCCACTACTCAGTTCCCGTAAGTTGTTCCATCAGGGCCACTGAGAACAGTTGTGCAGGTTGTGTACTGCACAAGAACACGACTGTAGAGGAGGTACTGTTCACATCATAGAGGTAGATAACTATCAATGATGAGATGATTTCCCGAAAGATGCCTGTAGAGGGTTTTGAAGAAAGGATACGTTCTAATTTGCACAAAGGTGATGTATGGGCTGTCAGAATCCCTGGTTACCAATGTTGCCAGAGTTCTTCCTCCCCGCCCCCCACTCCTCCTCTTTCCCTTTTCCTTCTTTTCCTCTGGAGGGGCTGGAAACATGGCTTCTAAAGTGAAATTCCCCTGATTTCATATTAATTGGAAACTAATTCCAAAACGTTTTTGACACCTGTGGGCTAAACAAAACATTTCTGGGGGCCAAATTGAGGCTAGGAGTTAGAGATCTCTGACCCAGAGAAACTCAACATCACTGACATTTCAGAAACCCTCCTACTCCATGCATCTCACATGTAATCCTGAAGCAATCACAAAGAAAAACTAATTACCCTGGTAAATTACATGGATAGAAGAGGGATTATGTAGTTAACATATGAATTAAATTAAATATCAGATTATGTTAAATATTAAATATATTAACATTAAATATAAATTATAAATTAATAGCTATATAAACATTAAATTAAATATTAAATTTTAATATGATATAAAAAGTAAAAGTGCGGGACACTTGGGTGGCTCAGTCTGTTAAGCATCTGCCTTTGGCTCAGGTCATGATCTCAGGGTCCTGGGATCAAGCCCAGCATTGGACTCCTTGCTCAGCGGGGAACCTGCTTATCCCTCTCCCTCTGCTTGCCGTTCTGCCTACTTGAGCTCTCTCACTCTCTCTCTCACTATGCTGTCTCTCAATTAAAAAACACATATATATATAAATTCTTTAAAAAAAAAAGTAAAAGTGCATCCTTTGAATAATGGTACTATAATATTCTCCTTGCCTATCATCTGGTTAACTTCAATTTATCCTTTCTCCAGAGAGAACCTCTTAAGACTTGCATCTCAGTTAGGTCCCCCTATTACACTTTCATAAAACACCTTACTCTCCCTAAGTGAGCTTTTCAAATTTATGTCACCAGCTATTCACTTGTGTGGATGTTGGCTTACTGTGTGTCTGCTTACCACTGGTGGAGGGCGTGTCTCGCTCAACACTCTAGCCCCAGTGGGGATATGCCTGGCACACATCAGGCACCCAGTGTAGGTTTATGGACGGTTGGATTAGTCTACGCCCCATCAGCGGTGTCCCCCCTGACCTGACTTTGTCACCAGGCGTCTGACTCCTTGGCTCCTGACCTTGGAGGACCTCTGGTTTCCATTGCTGAGAAGATGGCTCTCTGGCTGCTCCACCTCTCCTCCCCCATGTATTCCTGAGCTGGAGAAAAGAGCCAGTTCAAGCCATCGAGGTTCAGGACATCCATGCTTGGCTTGTGGAGTTGGAGCACTCAGATTTCAGGTAACACACACCTCTGATAGGAAGTGCACTTCACCTTGGATGCTGGGGGTTGGGGGAGAGTTTTGAGCACAGAATTAAATTCTGCTCCCCATACATATTTCACGTTTTGATTTTGTTTCCTCTTAGTAACAAGATCATTATGATGCCAACCAAAGGCCGGCCCTCCTACGGATTTATTGAAGAGATCTGGTAGCATTCCAAAGCAAGCAGCTTTGTTTGATATTGAAAAGAAGTCCCCTAGGGATCATCCCCACGTCCATAAAACATCAGTACAAGCAGCTGAGTTCACAAAGTAGCCAAACACAAAAATGGAGCTAATGATCGCGGGGGAAACCGTAGACGAAGGAAAACCAAAATCACAATTTCTCAAGGAGCAGAGAAGAAGAAAGGCGAGAGCAGAGAAAGGGAGAGTAAGGGGGGAGGAGGACCAGGGAGGGCGGTGGAAGTGGACATGATCAGGGGGAGGGTATCTGACCAAAACTCCACCTCCCGCTCCTTCAGTTTCTGTCCCACGCTCACGTTCAAATCCAGCTTCAGGTACTGCTCGCTCTGACTGTAGGCAGGCCACAGAGGCAGGCCTTCCCCGTTAGGGTCCCTGGAAGTGAAGGCAGAGACAGGGGGGAGATTTCCATCCTCCAACACCTGACTGTGGGGGAAGCCGGGGCGGGGGGAGTCGGGTGGGGGCTCACTTACCCAGTCCGAGCAAAGTTGGCCCAGTACCTCATCATCTTCCTGCTCAGCAATTTCTCCTTCTCGGTGGCTCCTTCTAAAGGAGACAATCGCAAAATCCGGCTCTCACACGGATTCCCCAGAAGGCCAAGGTGACTCAGGTGTGCTGAATGGCATTCCCATCTCCCTTCCCACAGGACCCTCTCACCAGCCCACCAATCAATGCATTCATTTTGCAGCCGCACGTACTGAGGCCCGGAGCAGCCAGCGCTCGCCCCAGGACTCGTGGCTTCCGGATGCTCGAGGAGGCTGAACACCCAGCTTCCCCGTCTGGCCAGTGCTCTTCCAGCCATTCCTGCGAGGCTGCAAGCTCCCTGGGGACAGAGACCACCTCTCTGTCTCTTCCCACCACTCCCCGCCTCAAAGAATTCATTAATTATTGCATTTCTTTATTTGAGAAAGTAATACTTGCTCAAAGTACAAAATCCAACATGCAGGAAGGGCATCTAATGACAATAAGTTTCCCTCCCATCTCTTCCCCCCAGACCACCAGGGCCCAGCCTCAGAGGTAACCATAGCTACTGGCTCCCCAAGTGCCCTCCGAAGGCAGGCTAGACACGTACAAGGGTTTAAGCGGACACCTTCTTACACATTCAGTATGATATGAACACATATCCTGCGTCTTTTTCTTTTTACAAAACCGTATCCAGGAGATAGTTCCACACTGTCGCCTATAAACCTTCCATTTATTGCCATTTATTGTTCTCTAAATGTATAATGCATAAATATGTATATATGCAATTATATGTGAATATATAATTCATGCATCCAGTACTCTCTTGGTGGATCTTTTCAACATTTTCAGTCTTTTGCTGGTAAAAGCAATGCAGCAGCATGTGCCTATAGTTTTGCCTGTGTGCAAGTATAATTGCACAAAAAAATTCTAGGCGTTGGATTGCTTGGAAAAAGACTATCTGCATTTTAAATTTGGGAGTTTTGCATTAATATATGAGATTGTCTGTCTCCCCACACCTGCTCAAATACATTATGTAAAATGCATTGCTCTTCCCAACCTTGATTGATGAAAAAGGCTTCCTTAGTCAAGGTCAGTGTGCAATCTTCTTGTTGCGGGTGAGGTTAAGTGGATTTTCACACTTAAAAGTCACTCGCGTTTCCTTTTTCATAAACTGTCTATTTGTACCTGTTAGCCAGTTTTCCACTGGGTTGTTCTTTTCCCAGTGATTTTAAGAGCTCTTTAGATATTAAGGAACTTAAACTTTGACACACATGTGGTTCATTTTCTCCCATTTGAAGAGTCCTGTGCCCATCCCACAGTACGAGCTCAGTGATGGCTGCTCATAGTGCAGTGACATTTATTAAGCACTCACTGTTTGCCTTGTGAGAATTGTTTCACTGGACCCTTATGACAACCTAAGAGGCGGCTGTGTTATTATCTGCCTTATAAGGATGGGCATGAATAAATGACGTAACAAATAAACCTCAGTGCACAAACATACTTAGGCGGAGGCTCAGTCCTCGTTGCTGAGAGGCCAGCATGACCTGGTCAAGAGCCTGTAGTGTGCAATTTCTTTAACGAAAGATTTTAGCGATAGCCGTCATGTGTAGTTGCTATGATTTTTTTCGGTGGGTAACCTCATCTGATTGGCTTTTCTTATTTTAGGCCCCGAACAGGTCGTAAGTTCAGGAATGGACGAGCTACCCTTGCTGGTAGCAGTTCGCAAGCATCTACATTAGATCCCCTGGGTGCAGAGGACTTCGGGAATTATGAAAAACATGGGTTGTTGGGTTTTGCTTTTTGCGCCTTTTAGAGCCCTGGGTGGTAGTCTCGTCGACAGTTCTGGAAAGGGCAGGGAGGGTAAGACCAGTGGTCAGAGAGAAGGAAGAAAGTGGTTTGAATTACAAATAAAATTAGGTTGCACGAGGGTCCCCAACAGCCCAGCCCTTTAGGCTTTAGCACAAAGAGAAACACTCATCGAGCAAATGCTGGCAACTCCTTTTCATCTCGGTTTCTGAAAATAAGAGTGGGGGCATTTTCCAGGGAATGGTTGGGTCTGCAAACCATAGATTACATTCTAACGCACCAGTACCCCCGGGGCTCTTGCAGCATGTCGGGCGGGGGAGGGGCTTCTCCCCAGCTCATCCCGAGGTCGAGTCCCCACAAGGACAGAAGCCCCCTGAAGCCCGCTCCTTACCGAACATGACAACATCGCTTTTCAGGAAGGCACCTCCAAAGACGAAGCGGATTTCGTCAGAGTGATCGGCTTTGACGAAAGCCGGCCTTCTGTCCTTTAAGCACTGGGGCCCGTGTTGAAACTCGTAGAAGTAGACAGGTGCGCCAGCATCTGCACAGAGGTGGGAGAGGGCCTGTGGCCAGCGCACAGCACGGCGGAGCAGGGGCTGGCCCCGCGTCCCCACCCAGAGGGCCCTCCACACCCGTGGGTGGGACGGCTCAGAGACAATAGAGGACTGGAACCCTGCTAACTTCCCTCTTCCTTATTGGCGGCTAGCACTTGCTGCCACAGCAGCCCCTGCCCCCGTGGTGACAAGAGCTCACTACCCCTCAGAGCAGACGGAGAGGGCAAGAATTCTTCACTTCTCTATAAGCCTTTCCTCCTGAGCGAAGAGCTACCTCCCTGTGACTTCCTCCCACTGATCCTGGCTCAACTGTCCCGAGACAAACCAAACAAAGTTATTCCCTGCTTCCAACATTCCTTCTCTCTTCCGCTAAAGGTCTTTGCTTTTAATTCCTCCCACCCCCACCTTTCCCTGCATCATCCATGTTTCTCTCCTGGACCACTGCCGTCAGTACCAACACGCTTACAGCGAGCCTCCCGTTAACACGCACACACATGCGCGCACACACATAGAGACACACACAAACACACATACTCTTGGTCTCAGCTTCCCCTCTGGCTACTGGCTTATCTCTAAATCCCTTCCAGCAAGACCCTACAATACTCATCATCTTTGCTCCCCCTCCTCATTCTCTCTCTCTTTCTGACTCTTAATTGAAGTGTCACTTATGGACAATAAAAAGTGCAGATTTTAATTACATGGTTTGATGAGTTTTTGCAAATGTATACACATTGCTGTAACCACCACGCCAGGATATACGGAGCATCTATCACCCTGGAAAATTCCCTCGTGTGTCTTTGTAGTCACTCTACCAGGCGACAATCAACGCTTCTATTGATCGTCGCCACAGATTAATTTTGCCTGCCCTTGATCTCTGCATAAATGGAATAACACAATATATATACTTCTGTATGTCTGGCTTCTTTTCCTGGATGTGATGTTTTTGAGATTCATCCATGTTATTTCATGATTCCTTTTTATTACCAAGTAGTATGTTATTGCATGGATATACTACAATGTATTTACCCACTCATCTGATGATAGACTTTTGGGTTCTTCTAGTTTGGTGCTATTATGATTAAAGCCGCTATGGCTGTCCATACGCAAGTAAGGACATATGCTTTCACTTCTCTTCAGTGAATGCCTAAGAGTAGAATGGTTGAGTAATAGGGTAGGTGTGCACTTAATTTTATAAGAAACTGAGTTTTCTAGAATGGTTGTACCATTTTACATTCCTTCCAGAAGTTACATGATACTTCTGAATATTCCACGTCCTTGGCAGTATTGGTGTGTATGGTTTGTGTTTTCAGTATTAGCCATTCTAGTAGGTGTCCATGGTTTCCTCGTTTGGGGGTTATTTTGCATTTCCCTGATGACTAATAATGTTGAGAACCTTTTCATGAGCCAAAAAAAGGCTTTCCTATATCTTGTTTTGTGAAGTGTCTTTTCAAGCCTTTTATCCGTTTGTAATTGGATTGTTTGTCTTTTCATTTTGAATTGTAAGAGTTCTCATATGCTGGATATGAATTTTTTTGTCAGATAATTATATTGTGAATATTTTCTCCCAGTCTGTAGCTTGCCTTCTCATTTTCGTAGCAGCATTGGGTTTTTTGTTTGGTTGGTTGTTTTAGGTAAAATACATAAAACATAAAATTCACCACTTGAACCATTTCTAAGTATGGTAAATCAGTAGTTTTTAGTACATTCAGAATATTGTACAACCATCACCACTATTGAGGCCCAGAACATTTTCAGCTCCCCACACAGAAACCCTGGATCCATTATGCACTCACTCCCCATTTGCCCTTCCCTCCTCTCCTTTGGAAACTCTTTCTGTCTCTGTGTATTTGCCTATTCTGGACATTTCATATAAATGAAATCACACATGTGGCCTTTGCGTCTGGCTTCTTTCACTTAGCATGATGTTCTCACAGTTTGACCATGTTGTAGCAGGTGTCAGGATTTCATTTCTTCCTATCATATGTGTATATCACGTTTTGTTTCTCCATTTATCAGCTGATGGATCTTTGGGTTATTACCACTTTTTGGACTCTAAATAAGGCTGCTATGAACATTCATGTACAATTTTTGCTTGACCATCTGGCATTCAATTATCTTAGGCCTATCCCTAGGAGTGGAATTGCTGGGTTATTAATGGTGATTTTATGTTTAATTTTTCGAGGAACAGCCAAAACATTTTCTGCATTGCATGTACCATTTACTGGTCCCACCAGCAGTCCATGAGAGTTCCAGTTTCTCCACATTCTCAATAACACTGTTATTTTCTGGTTTTTGTTTGTTGGTTGGTTTTTTTACAATAGCCACTTTAGTAGGTATAAAGAGGTATGTCACTGTGGTTTTGATTTGCATTTCCCTGATGGCTAATAATGTTGATCACCTTTTCATGTGCTTATTAGTCATCTGTATATCTATTTCTGGAGACATGTCCATTCACTCGTTTGCCCATTTTTGAATTGACTTGTTTGGTTTTTTTGCTGAGTTATAAGGGTCCCCTATATATTCCAAATAATAGAACCCCTATCATATAAATGATTTGCAAATATTTTCTCCCATTCTGTGGGTTGTCTTTTTACTTTCTTTATATTGCCCTTTGATGCACATTAATTTTTCATTTTAATAAAGTCCAATTTATCTGTTTTTTTTCTTTTTTTGATTATGCTTTTGTTGTTATATCTAAGAATCCACTGTCACTTCCAACCTATTTGTGCCTTTAGTTCTAAAATGAGTCTCTTGCAGAGAGCATAGAGTTGGACTATATTTATAATCCACTCAGTCTGCAATCTCTGCCTTTTGAGAGAATCCATTTACATCTAGTATAATTACTGACTATGAAGGACTTATTTCTGCCATTTTACTATTTGTTCCCCATATGTCTTTTATCTTTTTTATTCTTCAATTCTTCCACTACCATAATATTTTCCAGGGTACCGCTTTGCTCCCCTCTAGTTTCTTTTACTGTACATATTTTTAGTTATTTTCTATGTGGTTGCCCTGGGGATTACAATTAACTTCCTAATTTATAATAATCTATTTCAAATTAATACCAACTTCATTTCAATAGTATACAAAAAATTTTCCCCTTTGTAGCTCTGTATCTTTATATTGCCACAGATTGCATCTTAATGCATTGTATGTGAAAACATAGATTTCTGATTATTTTGTACAGTAGTTTTTTAAATCATATAGGAAAACAAAAAGACATTAGCAAAACAAAAATAAATCAGTACTGACTTCTATAAGTAAACAAAAGTAATGTGAGTACCATTAGTAATGTTCTTTTTTCTTCTTATGGATTTGAGATCCTGTCTAGTGTCCCTTTGTTTCAGCCTTAAGGACTCTCTTTAGCATATGTCAGGCAGGTTTACTAGTGATGAACTCTCAATTTTTGTTTATCTGGAAATGTCTTGATTACCCCTTCATTTTTGAAGATAGTTCTGACAGATATGAAAATCTTGATTGGCAGGCTTTTTTTTTTCCCCCCCCTGCACTTTGAGTACATTATTCTGTTGCCCCTGGCCTCTGTGGTTTCTGTGGAGAAATCAGCTGTTAATGTTATTGAAGCTACTTTATACCTGATAAGTCTATTCACTTTAACTGCTTTCAGGAATTTCTCTGTTTTTTGGTGTTTGATTGATTATAATATGTCTCTACGTGGCTCTCTTTGAGTTTTTCCTACTTGGGATTCACTGAAATTCATGGACATGAATATTTACATCTTTCATCAAATTTGAGACATGTTGATCATTATTTCTTTAAATATTATTTTTACCTCTTTTCTCCTTCCTCTCGTTCTGGAAGTCCTATCATGCATATGTTGGGATATTTTATGGTGTTCCCCAGGTCTCTTGGGCTCTGTCCATTTTTCTTCATTCCTTTATCTTTCTGATCCTCACATTGGGTAATCTCTATGGATTTATGTTCAAGTTCTCTGTTTCTTTCTTCTCCATGCTCAAATCTGCCACTGAGTCCCTCTAGTGAATTCTCCATTCCAGTTGCTGTATTTTGCAATGCCAGAATGTCTATCTGGTCCTTTTTATAATTTTATAAATTCTCTCTTTATTGCTCCTCTATGTGGTGAAACATTATTTTCATGGTTTCCTTTAATTTTTTATATGTGGTTTCCTTTATAGCTATTTGAGTATATTTAATAGTTGGTTTAAAGTGGTTAATAAATCCAATGTCTGGGCTTCCTCAGGGACAATTTCTATTAATTTCTTTTTTTTCCCTGTCTACGGGCCATACTTTCCCATCTTTTTGCATGCCTTGTTGAACGGTGCAGATTTTGAATATTATAATGTGGCAACTCTGAACATCAGATTCTACCCCTTTGCCATGGTTTACTGTTACTGTTTTTTGTGGTCCCTACTGTTTGTTTGTTTAGAAATGTTTCTGTACTAATTTTGACTATTCTTCATCATGTGTGGCCACCGAAGTCTTTTTTCTCTTGTTATCTTAGTGGTCAACTAATAATTTTATGGGTCAGCCGAGATTTTCATAAATGCCTAAAACAGACAAACGAAATCTCCCAATCTTTGAAGATGGGCATCGTGTGTGTGTCGGAACATGCCCTCGACAGTCAGCCAGACAGTTCACGACCCTTAGCTTCTACTTTCTGCATGAGAAGAGGCTTCAGGTCAGCCAGCGAGAACAGCTTAGGGCCACCTCAGGCTTTTTCTGAGCATGCTCCCCACTCTGGACATGCACGAGGCCTTCTAAATTTCCAGGGATATGAGGGAGCTTCTCAAGCCTTTATTTCCAGAATATTCTATTGCCCAGCTTTTCCTCCTAAGTGTTGTCTATTGTTTATTCCAACTGTTATCCCTTGCCTCTGGTGGCAGCAGCAAATACATTTATTTATTTTTTTTTTTTTTTGAGAGAGCATGCACACGTGTGCACATGTGAGTGTGGGTGGGGAGGGACAGAGGGAGAGGGAGAGAGAGAATCTTAAGCAGGCTCCATGCCCAGTGCAGAACCCGACACAGGGCTTGATCTCACTACCCGGAGACCATAACCTGAGCTGAAATCAAGAGTTGGACACTTAACCAACTGAGCCACTCAGGCGCCCCAGCAAATGTATTTACCTTTAAATGTTGATGAAAAATGCCCTCCAAGTAGGTGCCTAATGCCTGAGAGAGTTCTGGGTTAGGTGAAATGAAAGCAAATCCTTTGAGCTTAGTTGTTTAGGGAGCCGCTAGATAGATCAAAGCAAAAAAAAAAAAAAAAAAAAAACCCTGCAATTCTTTGAGTATAAGGTCCTTTTTTCTCCCTTCAGTAATAGGAGCCTATACTATAAATGTGGGCTGCTGTCTTTAACACCCCTGCCTAGCTAGTAGCAAGAAATGGTGCAGAGTAAGTTGAAAAGCCACACTCTCTCACTGAGACCCAAGGATCTATATCTTGATTAAATGTTCACTTGCTTGCTATAAATCCTCAATATGTTTCCAGGTTCTGATAAAATTGATTCTGACAGTACTTACCAGTTTATTCACTGCTTTTGTGGTGGAACAGATTTTTGGAATTCCCTCCTCCACCATTTTTGCTAACATTGTTAACAGTGTTTTTTGATGAGCAAAAAAATATATATTAATTTTGCTTCAGTACAATTTTAGCTTTTACATTTGGATCTACAACTCAATTCACATTGATTTTTGTATATAGTGTGAGTTAGGGGGTTGGGGTTCACTTTTTCTACATAAATATCCAGATATTCCAGCTCTGTTGAACAGAATTTCCTTTTTCCACTGAATTACTCAGCACTTCTGTCAAAAATTGGCTAGTTATTTTCTGGACTCTCCACTCTATTTGTCTATCCTTCAGTCAATACCAGACTTTCTTAATTCCTGCGTCTTGAAAATAAGATTTGAAATCAGATGACTTATAAGCCCCCTAACTTTGTCATTCTTTTTCAAGACTGTTTTGCCTATCCCTTGCGTTTCCATGTAAAGTTATAAAATCAATTCGTTCCTTTTTCCAAAACCACTGCTGAGATTTTGAGATTGGGATGTATTCTCTGAAGATCAGTTTGCTCATTTTCTCTCGAATCCATTTTAACCAGACTTTTACATACATCATTCCATCACAACAGTTCCCGTCAAGGTCACCAGTGACCCCTGTGTTCCCAAATTCAAGGGTCAATTCTTGGTCCTCATTCCCTTGTCTCCTTCACAGACCTCACGATACAGAATCCCAGAGCTCCCTGCAACTGCTGTCCCTTGCCCGGGTTTATCTTACTTATATTACCATCTAACACATATATATTCTATCTTTACTTATTTGTTATCAGTCTCCCCAGCTAGAATGTGAGTTTCAGGGAGGCGGGGTCTTTGTTTGGTTCACTGCTGTATCTCTAGGGCCCAGGACATTGTCAGGCCACATAGCAGGCTCTCGATAAAAAAATTGTGGAAAGTGGAGGAAAAGGGGAATGGAAGAAAAAGAGAGAGAGAGGGAGAAAGGAGAGCGAGAAGGAATTAGGGTAGGGAGGGAGGGAGACAAGGTTTGTATCTCCACAAATAATACTCTTTTTCTGATTGCTCCACTATTCCTTAGAGCTAAAATGCTTGGGAAGACACTTCCAAAGAGAAAGGAGTCTGGGAAATGAGTCCTCCCAAATTATGGGGAGGTGGGAATTTTCTGCACGGTCCGGAAGGAGAAGAAACAGAAACAACAGAACTGATCAACATCCCTGAACCCTAAAAGGCACGGGAATTGCAAAGGTCCGCGTGCAAGGTTATATCCCACACATTCTTGGGAACTCCTTCTCACCAAGGAACCAAAGGGGGGAGCAGGTGGCCGGCCATCAGGCCACAAGACTCTCGGCAGTCACTGGCCTTGCTGGGCTGTGTCCCTGCTATGGGGTGGGGGGCGGGGGGACTTGGAGACTCACCTCTGTGATACCGAGCTGTGACCACCCCAGGGACCACAAAGAACACATCTCCAAGCAAGTCCAGAAAGCTATCTCGTATCTCAACCGGGGAGTGCTTGTTGGAGAAGTACTGATCAGCCACAAGGTATAAATACCGGTTGGGGATGTGCTGTAAAAAATCATGGTCACAGATCAATAATAGCCAACATGTTGAGCAGTTGCTTGGGCGGGCAATATTCTGGGGTCTTTATGTGCATTGTCTCATCTAATCCACAGAGTGACCCTATGGTGCAACTATCAAAATTAGCCCCATTTCGCAGATGAGGGAACTGAGGCTTAGAGAGAGTAAGTGGTTGTCCAAACTAGTGCAGCCACAATTCTTCCACAAGTCTATCTGCAGCCAGATTGCGTGCTCCTAGTCCCAGTGCGCACGCCTCTCTGCGATGTTTCAGGAACAGCCATCCCTGGCAACCGAGTGTAGGACTCTTGTGAGCGTGCACCTTTGTGACTACTGCTGGGACCCTGCTTCTGGAAGCAGTGCTGCCTCCAGTCCTTTGCTGTTAGATTTGAACTGGCCTCTTGTTGGAGTTCCCTCATTTATAAAAAATGGGTTATTTGGAGGATTACATGAGATACGAAGAAAGAAACGTGCTGGCTGGCACAGAGCCTATCTTCAGTTCTGTCAGTCCCCCCTGAGACCCATTACTAAGTCCCTGAACAGGACATTCTGTGCTTTCCTGACCCAGCATGGGGCTGCCTCCCAGGCTTCTCTCTCTCAACTTGCCCCAAGCAAAAATGCCGGCCAGTGCAAAGTGAACTTCGTGAAGATTCCGGGTCTGCCACACGTGATGGCCTTGGGGATCTGGGGGTCTGGGAAATGCTGGGACAAGGCATGGCACCTCGACCATCACTCTCTGACGCGCCACATGACAACAGGCGCAGCCGGCCAGAAGTTTCCTTGGAATTTGGAGACAGTATAGAGCATACCAGGGAGCACTGCTCAGACCCATTCAGCGAGTCCTCTGAAGGCTCAGTGTTTTCAATCAGGCCCAGAGCAATTCCAGGCTCTGCTGCAAGAGCCCCTGACGTGGACCATATGCCCAGCAGACCCCTAGGCGCTCGAGGTGTCCAAGGTGGGTACAGTTCTCTGTGGAGCTTCCGGCGAGCCCCAGTGGGACACTCACCATGCAGACCCCTGGGATTCTAGAGCAAGGCTCTGTCTTCTGCATCAGAGAGCAACTTAAACCTTTGAAAAGTACTTCTTGCTTTGCCACCTAGGAGAGACTGTACGCCCTTCCTATCCTCCTGCACCTTCCCACAACGCCTACTTCCCACTCCTGGGACCTGGCTCAACATACCTCCTCCTCTTGAAATGCCCTCTGCTCAAATGTTCCCCTTTCCTAAGGCCCAGATCAATGAGGTCATCCTCCATAAGGCCATCTCCAATCCAGCCCGAGAGATCCCGCTGTCTGGCTTATATTTTAAATATCTCTCAACCCTTAGTCCCGATTCTCATCACTGGACAGCCAAAACTCATCAAACCTCCCCTCTGAGCCTTGGGCCTGCGGCTACCCCTGCTTCCAGCCTGGCTCACTCTGTGTCCAGAAGACTCTTTCCAAAATGGGAATCCAATCACGCCACTCTTCTGTTCCCAGCCCCCGGGATGAACTTCACATTCCTTTCAGAGCATATAAAAGCTGCAAGCATCCTCCTCGGCGGCGGCCAACCCCAGCGGCTGACCTCACCACACTCCTCTGCTCCTAACTGCTCATGCTGGGTCCTCCGGCTCCCCGGCCCCTGTTCCTCCATGAGCCGGACAAACCAAACTCATTCAAGGCCCTTCTCCCCGAGAGAGCCAGCTGCTCCCTCCCGCGGGCCCCGGAAGGCCTCGGACACTTCTCTGCCCTGGTCTGTTAAGACACTGCACCGAACGGCCTCCTCCCTCCACCCATGCCAGGGTCTGCAGATTCCGCAAGCATAAAGGGAGCGCCTGCTTCTCACTGCTCCGCAGGGCGTAGGGAAGCACTGGGGCATGTGGGCTCTCAACAAACATCCATTCCACGAGTAGGTGATGGACAGGAACCTGGCACAGAGTTCACGCTGGAGAAATGTTTAAGGCAAAAAGGAGGGAAGAAGAGAAAGGAATCCATCCCTCCATCTAGCGTCTGGCTAAAGACCTAATACTGATATATCTGTGTAGGGAGTCAACGAATAAATGATTGAGTAGTGGTCCTTGGTCCGGCTAGAACCTAATACGGTGCCTGGCTGGCATCTAGTGCATACAGGTCCCTAGTCCCGGGTGTGTTTTGGAATTTAGAACTTTTCGGACTGTACCTAGATAATTCAGTACCGAGGCTGCATATGATGTCACATGCCCTGGGGGGGCACCCCAGCTCCTACATTACCGTGTCCACAGAGAAGCACGTGAATAGGTGGGAGGGATGAAGTGAATGGGAACAGTAAGGACCAGTGGCTACGTACCGGCTAGGGCAGATGCGGCTGCCCTGTGGGCTGGTTTTCAGAGCTCCTTGGATTTGGAGGCTGGATAAGGGATTGTGGAACCCTACTTAGCAAAGATTCACTGAATGAGCGAATGGGGAACGTCTCTAGCCCCAGCCCTTCTCCCGAGGGTGGCCCAAGGGGGCTTGTTAAATAGATGACTCTGAAAAATCAGTTGCCTAAGCTCACTTACCAGGACTGTGTGCAGCAAGCGCAGGGCGAGAGACTTGTTGGAGCCCTCGAGGATCTCAGGAAATTCCTTCTGTGGAGAGAAGTAGGGCGTCCTCCGTGAGCACCTCAGGTCACCAGAAGGGAAAGCGTTCTCTCTGAGGGCCAAAGTGCCTGTCTTCTAGAAGAGAGGCTGGGGCGAGCAGGAACCTGTTCAGCCCCCAGGGGGCGACATGTAGGAACAGCCTCAGTAGGTTGGTAGAGCAATGAAGTTTCTTCTTCCCACACTTGCTAAAACGTAGCCATTCCCCGCCATACCTGTGGTCTGCGGAGCCCTGTGGCTGCTCTGTGGAAAGACCATGTTATGAGCTGACATGTCCCCCCACCAAATTCCCATGTTGAAGCCCTAACCCCCACTCCCTCAGAATGTGGAGATAGGGTCTGTGAGGACGTGATTAAATGAGAGGGAGGGCGTTAGCCGGGCCCTCATCCAGTCTGACTGGTGGCCTTATGCGAAGAGGAAATTCTGACACATGAGAGAGACACTGGGGATGTGCGCACACAGAGGAAGACCATGCGAGGACACAGGGAGAAGGAGACCACGTGCAAGTCAAGGAGGGAGGCCCCAGAAGAAACTGGACCTGCCGACACCTTGCTCTTGGATTTCCAGCCTCCAGAACTGTGAGAAACTCAGTTGCTATTGCTTAAACCCTCCGGTTTGTGGTATTTTGTTCTGGCGGCCCTGGCAAACTGGTACAGGCTACGGCTTTGGTACCAAGTCCGAAGACAGGCCAGAAAATCTCGAAGCTAGTGAACTTACTGTTCTCTTTCTCGAGACCTTTGCAGCCAGGGCCTCTGAGAAGCCAGCCGTTTGCCGACAGCCAGCGAGGTAGCAAGGCTGGGGGTTAAGATCCTAGGCTCTGCCTGGCACCTAGTAGGAGCTGTGGGTAATTATTTGCTAACTGACGCCTCCCTGGCCGGTACTACAGCTTGAACACATGAGAGGGTACAAGTACTCTTCACTTGTCAAAGGAATTTCTCTTCAACATTTTCTGCTGAAAATCTTGGGATAATAAATCGGAGGGTAAATATTTAAATATCTCTGTCTCCTGGCATCTGAGGGAACCCCCAGGGTCATTCAGTTTATCCACAAGTATATTTCAACTACTAAGAGCCTCTCTATATGTTCAGGAGCTGAGATTTGTTTTTGGAGGATTACCCATGGTCACCAACGGCCAGCACTGGATATAATTGCAAGGTCACATGAAATTAACAGCACCGACCCAGGCTCCTGAGCTATGCAGACCTGGGCACCAAGTCCCATAGTGCCACTTGGATAATTCCAATATCTAACATTTACTGAGCACCTGCATGAATTTCATCTTCGCAGTAGTAACCGTGCTAATTTGAAGCAATCATTTGTAATGTTTTGAACAAAGCTCAAATGGACCCCATCCTCCCTTCTTTATGGAGTTGTTTCTTTCTCCCTAAGCCTTCTATGAGGAGCAGGGCGGACACTGGCTATGGCTGCCCCCAGTCCTCAGTTACCCTCTTCCAGCGAGGGGAAGGGGCATCTCTGCATCCTTGGCCGCTGGGCTCCCTCGCAGTGCTTGGCGTCATGGACGGGAGCACTCAGCTTGGAAGCACGCAGCTGCCTCACTGCTGAGGGAGTGACAGGGATGACAGCTGGGATTCTTACCATGGGCAACAGGAAGCCACACTCGTGGTTATTGACTCCGATGACAGAAGGAATCGGATTAAATGTTTTTTCAGTCAATAGGTCTAGAGGCTCATCGGGAAAGAAAAAACCATCAACCACTCGAGTGAAAGACTTGGTTTTCTGGAATAAGGGAGAAGAGAAAAATCAGCATCTGTTTCTGTTCATAAAACCCGCTGTCCCCAAATCCCTAGCCCAGCAGAGGCAACCCACTCCAGCGGTGGTCAAACTGCATTAAGAAAGGAAAAATAAGCCACCTTTGGCCCATCCCAAGGCCTGAGTGCTGCCTGGCCAGCCCTGCCACTTACTTGGGCAAAGGAGCTCAGCTTCCTGCCTTGAATTCCTCATCTGCTAAATGAGGATAATAATTAGTATCTACCTAAAAAACACAAGAGCCTACAGCAGTGGTTCTCAAAGTATGGGTCCTGGACAGCAGCAGCAGCATATCACCTGGGAACTTGTTAGAAACAAATTCTTAGGCCCCAGCCTAGGCCTACTGAATATGAAACTCTGGGGTCTCGGTCCAGCCAACTTGTTTTGACGAGCCCTCCGGGTGATTTTGATGCATGCTCCAGTTTGCGAACCGCTGGCCAAATGCCATGTACAGAGTGGGTGGGCAGGAGGGTGGGGGTGGAGGTGGCCAGAGTAGTGGTGGGGGGTGGGGACTGGTGCGCCTTTGCCTTCCATCTGGCTGCAGGGTCTCAGGAGGCAACACCCGGCTCTGGCCATGGCTTTTTGGGGTCTCTGGGAGTAGGAGTGGAAGGGAGTACACACAAGGCCTTTTACACAAGGACTTGGTAACCAGCTCCCACATTCTAGCAGAGCTCACGGCAGACCCTTCATCCTTGCCAAATAACTACTTAACAGATGTTGGAATCTGACAAATAATAACCTCGCCCTTCCAAAGACCATCAGAAGCTCTCAATATTGGAAGGGACATAAAAGCTCATTTGGTCCGATGAATCATCCAGTGACCGAAATTTGTCAGCTGTCATCCAGCTTCTGCTTGCATACCTACAGAGGTGGGTGTCTCACTACCTTTTCTAGGAGCTGGCCTTTTGCAGACAACTGAATTTTTAGAAAATTCTTGGTTATACCAAGCCAAAATGGCTTCCTAATAGAACTCCCGCTCTTGGCATGGAATTAACTTCTGGCAGCATGTGGAACGGGTGTGGTCCCTCTTCCCAGTGACTTAGAGACAACCTTCATATTTTCCTGGATCTTCTCCAGGCTAAGCGGCACCCCTGGTCCATCAGGTTCCTTAAATTACCTATCAGGGTTCTATATATTCTAGCCTGTGTTTCTACAGCCGTTACTATGAATCCCATCCTCCATCTTTCCAAAGTCCCAAATCAAAGTAAGTAAGAGAGTGGTGGGATTTGTGCACCCCCAGAGCGTCCTGCCCCTCACCTGGTTGAGGTCCAACAGCTCCTTGGGGGATTTTGCCCTCAGGCACTGCAGCAAGGCCGCGGAGTCTGTTGCATTGCAACCACAGATACGCGCTATCACCTGCAACTATTTCCAGAGAAGGACTGGGTCAGAGCGCAGCCCTGAGAGCCGCCAAGAAAATGACAATTGAAAAGAGTCCTTGATCCACCTCCGGACTGGTCCTTGATATATGAAGCCTGCGGCCCCTCCCCACCCCCAAGATCGTGTAACGGAATGTGCACATTGAGGACAGGCTGGCCCTGCACGTCTTTACGCTCCTGCCTGGCCCTCCTGGCCATCTTTAGCAACCGCCGGAGCTGGGGGAGGGTGTGGCAGTCTGTGGCTACAGAATAGAGTCAAGCTTCCTGGTCACGGGGACACCAGTCCTATGACGTCGGCTCCATTGGCACGAGGCCCCACTGAGCCCAGAAGCCCAACTGAGGAGCCCCAAGAGTGCGGAGCAGCTTTGCAAGCATGACTTAGCTGTCCCGAGACATGACTCTGGCTCAGTCTCAGCTTGTCAGCTCCGCTCAGCCTCACGCCCAGTGCAGCCTGGAACACCCTCGACATCTTTTTCTGTCTCCCGCCAATTCCACTCCTCCCCACCTTCTCTAGGATGTCCTTTCACGAACTCCTTCCTCCTCTAATTTCCCATCACCTCAAGGATTCCCACCTTTTCTTCCTAGCCTTTTCCTAAACACTGTCTTGCCCGGTCATTGAACTTTCGTTGGGCACTTGTCCCTTGCCAGTGGTGGTCCCTAAGTGTCTGGGAGTCACAAGGCTCTGAGAATCCAATGGAAGCTACAAATCCTCTCCTTGGGAAAATGCACAAACATACGAAATCTGTCTACAACTGTAGGAGGTCAAGGACCACCATCCAGACTTTTCCTGGACTCCTGGTTAAAAACCCTTGTCATAAAAAGATGATGGTCTTCTCAAGTCATCGTGGCCTGTCTCCATTTATAAACCCACAGTTCCTACCATAGAGCTGGGGAGACAAGGGACACTCAATATATGTGTGCTGAATGAAAAAGGATGTGTACAAACCAAAAGCTGATATATCGTGTCCTCCAAATCAATATTCCCTGTGTACTGAGGGTACGTTCGCAATATTATCTGTCTAGGCCTCTGCTCCTGGTGTACACAGTTATTTTCTATAAGGTGTTTAAGTAAATGTACCACTAAAATGCACAGTCCCCAGGAGATGGCTCCACAGCCCTGTGCTAATATTCATTGACTGAATCAGCTCATTTGTTAACTCATTCATTTGGCAAACATCGATAGTCACCTACTAGACACTAGGCATTATGCTGGGACGTGAAAGATATAACTCTGGTCTCCAGGTCCTCACTGCTTGGGAGAACACTAAAACAAGATGACAGATGACAAAAGTCTGGGGCATATGCCTCACTGCCCCCTCACAATCTCATGCCAGGCAACATGCTTCAGTCACAGTGTTCTTTCCCACTGAACTGGAAACAGCCTCAGACTCTTTCTTAACATAGTACTCCAGGTGGAATGGAGTAGTTACAGGAGATGAGTTATATACAACACAGGGGACTGAGTTATATATCCCAGGCGAAGAACAATGAATGAGATGTAAGAACTATCACCTACACACTCAGGTACACACACACATTTGTGCACACCAGCAGTATTGCACTGGAGATCTACTTCCTGAACCAGGCCTTCCATGGAGCAATAAGGTTCGCCTAGGCCAGCGGATTCTTTGGCCGTGGTCAGTAAGGCCGGCCAAGCACGTGGTCTATCAACACCTGCCCACGGTCTCCCTTGACCAAGCAGAGGAAGCTAGAGAGGGGTTAACAAGATACCTACATCTTCATTCCTCTCATCATCGGGGGCCCTCAGGAAAGGGATGATGGCCACCCCGCTCTCCATGATGGCTTTGTGGAATAAGCCATTGGCCATGGGGGATAGAATCTGGAAAGAGAACACAGGAAACCAGGAAAAGTTACGAAGGGGACTCCTCATCCATCACACACACCACCCATCCTTCTTTAACGAGACCTTCCCAGGAAGTCTCTTGAAAAGCTCTACGCATACAGGGGAAAAAAAAAAAAAAAAAGCCCTGGTTTGGGAATTCAAGGATGAGCCACGAAAGTTTAGGCAAATTATTTAACCTCTCTGGGCCCCAGGCTTCTCAGGAACTTTGAGGTCAAACATTCTGGTGTGAGAGTGGTAGCTCCTTCACTTCCTGGCTGGAGAACCTCAGGCAAGTTGCTTTATGTATTTCTGAGTATCAATTTACTCCCTACAAAACTGGAAGGAAAAATGGAGCCCATCTCACAGAATTGTTGTGTAGAGCAGAAGCAACGATTATAGAAGGCTTTGCATGATGCCTGGCCAAATACTACACACTCAGGAAATGGTGGCTATTATCATTTATGTAAAAGTTGATCTACTCTAATTCACCTTTTCAAGTTACCTTAAAGATAGAAAAATATCTTGTATATGGTCAAGTGCTATACAGCAGAAGCTCTCTTAACCCACTCCCATGTCAACTGCCTTCTGTGATTAACTTGTTAGCTGAGGCCCAGGAGATGCTGACCACTCGGAGCCAGTGGGCTGTTTTCTAGCACCACGCACATTTCTATTCCCACCAGTTTCTGGCCAAGAGTCAGGTGCATTTGCTCCCAAATTTGCTTTTGTCAGTTACACTTGCTACTGTAATGACCTAATCGACGAAATACCATGGGAACCAATGAAGTATGCATGTAGAAAGAAAACAAAATTATGTTTGGGGAAAGAAACTTTGATGAAAGCAAGTAGCTGGAAAATACTGCCAACAGATTAATTTGGTGTAAACAAGGTAAGAGTCTAAGATATGTGGGAAGGCAGCAGAAGATTCTATTGAGCACGCTCACTCACAGACTACAATGCAGGCACCTCAAGTTCGTGCTTGCTGTAAAGAAGCTAAAGCAGCTGTTAGAGGACAATGAATCCGGGGGCCGGGGGTTATGCCCAGAGCCCTCGGTGGATCTCAGGCCAACAGACTGACCCTGAAAAGATACGACACCGTATCAAACCATTGGTGGAGAAATGCACACTTTATGTTGGAAGCTGAAATAAAATGTTACATGCATCCTTTATTGCTTTACGTTTTAGCTGGATTTTTCTATTAAACGAGTAGTTACCTGTCCTGCTAATTAGATACCAGGGCATCGACCCCATAAATATAAGTCAGGGATTTTTCTTCAAACTGTGACTCGCTATGTGATCTTGGGCAGTTCCTTTAAACTCTTCCCGATGACAGCTCTTGTCCCCGGAAGGAGATTGAGCCCCTAACTCATGATGGGAGGCTTGAGGGAGACAAAGTGTCTGTTCGGCACGAAAGCACCAATCAGCTACGAGAGATTCATGGTCTTCATTTCTGTGACCTCCTCCACCGAGGTTCGTTCAAGCCCCCCAAAGAGAAGAACTCACAAGGCTGGAAACACTTATGGCTCCCGCTGACTCGCCAAAGAGGGTCACAGAGCGCGGGTCCCCACCGAAGAACTCGATGTTCTCCTGGACCCAGGTTAAGGCGGCCATCTGGTCCAGGAAGGCCCGGTTCCCCGGAGCATGCTGGTCCCCTGTGCTGGGGCAAGAGGCAAGGTGAGGATACGCAGTGGACGCCAATCTGCTTCCCGAAGCCCAAGGAGTTGGAGGCGGAGGCTGTGGGAGGGTGTCAGGGCACCGCCACTCCGGCTGGTGGTGAAGGGTGCGAGGTGGGTGGCACAGGGCAGTAGAGAAAACTGCGCTTGGTTCTCGTCCTGCTGGGATTTGGTTTCGTTTTTGGTTTGTTTTTTTTTTGACAATCCGATGAAAGTTACATACCCCAGAAAAATGCACTATCTCATAAGTGCAATTTGAGGGTATTCACAGGCTCCCCTGAATCCACGGATTCCAGAAAGGTCCTGTTCCCGAGAGTTGGTCTGCACCAGGGAGCTAGACATCCTGGGCACAGAGGTTCCAGGGAATGACTACATGAATAAGACTGGTAATAAGAGCAGAATACCTAGATCAAAATATCCATGTGGTCCACACCATGTGAGTAGCCCTGGGATCACATTCTACTCCCCTCCATTGTCCAGCCCCCTCATGGCTCCTCCTGCTGGTTCCCTGTGTCTGTCCATGACCCCTGCCTCCTCTCTCCCACCACGCCCCCATCTGGTCAGGAGCCAAGCCCTGCCGATTTCACCTCCGATCCACTGTGGTTTCCACATGGGTTCCCATTCCTCCATTTCCATTTATCCAGATTCACAATCTGATCACTTACGATCTGGGTGACCTTGGGCAAGTCACTTAACCTGCTGCCGTCGATGCTCTCAGGTCAGGTCTAAAACAGGGCTAGTGGTGGCATCTGCGGCGCATGTGGTTATGAAGACTGACTGTGCAGGCCCACAGTAAGCGCTGTGTACGTGTTCGCGATCACTCTGATTATTCAACTCCCACCCCGCTTTGTCCCCACAGCCGGCCTCAACGCTGTGCAGTAGCCTCCCGACCAGACTCCTGCCCAGCCCCCACCTGCTCTGGAGCGACCGTCCTGATAGGCTGCTCTGCTAAGGGCAAGGCTGGGTCCCTCGGCCCCCACGCATGGCCTGAGGCCTTTCCATACCCATCTCCCACCACATCCTTATCTACCTGCCTTCTAGAACCCAGATCTTATGAACAACCTTTGGAACCCTTTCTGCCAGAGGAATCCCCACGTACGGAGCAGCTGGAAGTGTAATCGCTCCGGTTCCTCTCAGCCCTTCCTGTCCCCACGGCAGCCCCAGAGCCCTGGCCCAGCGCCACAGGTCCCAAGCACAGCTTGCAAATATCTTTCCCGGCCCCTGTGTGAGTCCATTTCCTTCCAGCTCCCCAGCTCTTGCTCGGGCAGCTCCTTTGCCAGGTGTACTCTTCCCCAGCCTCTCCTCTCAAACCCAGCCTCGTCTTGGAGGTGCGATTCCAATGCCGCCTCTTGTGACGCTGCCCTGATTTCCTCGCAGCTCCCTCCCATGTGGACTGCCCTCCCGCCTGGCACCCTCAGGGCCTTAATCACATCCTGCCTGGTGCATGGATATTTGTGTGCCTGTGTTATCTCCCCCACAACACGGAGAGTCCCCAAAGGGTGGGATCACGCTCGGCTCACTGCCACCTTCCCGGAAGTACTGGCTGGTGGCCTCTCACTGCCCCCTGGCCAGGGCTGAGGGTCTGCTGTGTTCTAAGCAGGATAACAGAAGCGGTCCAGCTCTGCTCTGTGAGCCCTGGGAATTTGCTTCCCCTCTCTGTGCCTCCATTTTTCAGCTGCAGGTTGGGAATGACAACAAGACGTTTCCCGTAGGATTACTCTGGGGGGGGGGAGCTGACGGCACGTACGGCAAGTACACAGCGCTGTGCCTGGCTCACAGTGAGTGCCTGATGCGTGGTGGCCACTACCGTGGATGGAGAAGGAGTGATGTTCCTAGGAGAGTCTCTGAGGAGGCCCGATGTGAGGCCCCATAACCGCTCGACCACCCTGCCTCCTCAAATTCCAGGCCACACCTCGGGGCTACACTCCTCCACCTCCCGGGTGGTCGGGTGAGGCCGCGTGGCTGAGCTCTGCCAATGATAGATGAACAAGAGCGACGATCGCCACCTCCAGGCTGACCCAGAAAGAACTCCCTCGCATGATCTCGGCTGTTTGTCCATCTGCCGGTCAAACGCAGAGGGTCTGGGCCCTGAAGGAGGGCAGAGCCACGAGATGGAAGGACCCCAGTTCCGGATGGACCACATGGAGAGACCATCTGTCAGTCAGGATCACTCAGCTGGACCTTACTTGAGTGAGAAAGAGATTTTTGTTTGTTTGTTTTAAGCCACCAAGACTTGGGGGTTTATCTGTTACAGCAGTAAAAATTACCTAACTCCTTTGGGTCACATTTGTTCAACATCACTGAAGGCTCATTCCGCCTTAGATGGCTGGGTACTGAATCCCCTATGGCTGTCACACAGCTGCGCCTTGGGGACCTGGGGTGTCGGTCGCATGGAGACACTCACTTGAAGAAACCCAATATTCCTAGCCGGTACTGGGTTGTCACAATCAGCACGTCCTCGTAGGCAGCCAGGGCGGACCCGTCGAAGATGGAGGCTGAGCCAGTCTCGAAGGCGCCTCCGGGGAGCCACACCATGACCTGCGGAAGGGAGAAGGCCTCTCCAGTCAAGCTGCCAGGCACTCACATCCCCTCCCCATGCATTTTGGGACCTTCTTTCTTTAGGGAAATATAAGCATCTCGCTTTCCTAAGTAGCATCAGAGGTTTTGTCTTTTGAAGAAGGCCCAGGGGTAAGCTTGTGGGTTCTGGCACCTGAGTGCCTGGGTTAGATTCCCAGCTCTGCCACGGACGAGCTGTGTGACAATGGGCAGATTACTTAACCTCTCTGAGGCTCATTTTTCTCATTTGTAAGCATGAAGAATGAAAGTATCTCACTGATAGGTTAACATGAGATTTAAACAAGATCCTGCATCTAAAGTTCTTAGAACAATTTCAAGTGCTCAGAAAGTATTAACTAAGTATCACTGAACTTGCGACCCACAGGAAGATGGAAATCATTGTAAGCCATGTAGGAGAGCAAAACCACTTAAGCTATTTTAACTTAACTCCTTCCCCTACCTACAGAGAGAAGAGAAGCAAGGAGAGATGACAGGGAGGAGAAGTGTGAAAACTTTACTATATTGATTAGAAAAACCGGGACTGGGGAACATAGAACATTCACATGGTACTATCGGGATTGATATACTTATTAATAAATCCTTTCCATTCTCTCTTTTTTTAAAAAAATATTTTATTTATTTATTTGACAGAGAGAGACACAGCGAGAGAGGGAACACAGGCAGAGGGAGTGGGAGAGGGAGAAGCAGGCTTCCTGCCGAGCAGGGAGCCCAACGCGGGGTTCAATCCCAGGATCCTGGGATCATGACCTGAGCCGAAGGCAGACGCCCATTGACTGAGCCACCCAGGCGCCCCCACCCCTTTCTCTCTTTTTAAAAAAGATTTATTTATTTTAGAGAGAGAGTGTGTGCAGGTGGGGAGGGGCAGATGGAGACAGAGTCTTAAGCAGACGCCACACTGGGCACGGGGTCCGATCTCATGACCCTGAGATCACGACCCGAGCGGAAGCCAAGAGTCCGACGCTTCACAGACTATGCCACCCAGGTGCCCCGCCTTTCTCATTTTTAAAATCATATTAGGGACTAGAACTCTTGGGGCAGGAAAAGAGAATAAAGCCTCTGAGGAAAAAGAAGGACCAGACAAAGCTCTGGCTTTGGCACCAGACCTGCCACTTACTGTGTGTACAACGTGGAATAAGTCACTTATGCCATCCCTGTGCCTCACCTTCTTAATCTGTACAATGGGTCTAATGATCCTTACTCTCAGGTTGCTGTGGGGGTTAAATAAGATAATGTACTGTGTCTGGCACATAGTCAGTGCTCAATATATATTGTTAGGATCTAATAGAGGGAGTCTCCCATTGCACTGGCAAAGGGGAGAGAGGATAGAGAAGGGTGTGGTTAAAAGTTAGTACCTCTCCCACTCACTTATACAGAAATATTTCGCATTCTTAAATGAAATACTTAATATTATTACCCATCCTCACTGCAAACAGAAAAATTGGAGGATGAATTATCCTCTTTAAAAAAGGATTTCCCAGGGGCGCCGGGGTGGCTCAGTTGTTAAGCGTCTGCCTTCAGCTCAGGTCATGATCTCAGGGTCCTGGGATCGAGCCCTGCCTTGGACTCCCTGCTCAGCAAGAAGCCTCCTTCTCCCTCTCCCCCTGCTTATGTTCCCTTTCTCACTGTCTCTCTGTCAAATAAATAAATAAAATCTTTAAAAAAAGGATTTCCCAAACAAACAAACAGAAAATCAGGGTCCTTTTAAGCAGTGCCTTTCTAAATGTTTACAGACCACGAAATACTCAACAGAGGGGGAAAAATAAAACAAAATAAAAATCAAAGTTCAAGTCCAGCCACTGCCAACAAAGAAGCAATCAGAAAGGAAGGTAAAGTGAATCTATCATTAAATGACTTTTTAAGAGTTGTTGACGCGTCAAGTGATTACATTTCCCTTTTACCCAACAGGGGGTAGGTTTGATCCTCCACACCCAGCCACTCTGCCTGGGCCCCTGGAGCCCTGGGCAGGGCAGGCAGCCTTACGGGGAGCTTGGAGCCGGCGTCCGCATGGGCTGGCGCATAGATGTTAAGGTACAGGCAGTCTTCGGACACTTCCAATTTGGGGTAATGCACCTTGAGAAAGTGTTGGTCTGAGAGCAGCCACTCTGAGTTCTGGAGGCACCTTGGAGGAAGGAAGGAGAAATCCTCAGAGTTGCTGTCAGCAAACTTGCCTGGGAGGGGCCAGGTCTTGTGACAGCAGAGAGGCCTGGTGGCCTCCCTGTCTGAGCGGAAGAGGTCTACGGGAGCTGTTGATACAAAGTCTAATCATCTCCCTGGCCCCTGCCATGGTGGAACAAACAGAGAAACACGCTATAATTCTTTTTGATCTGGTTTTTGGGAAGGAAAGCACGTTGTGCAGAATAATTGTATCATTAACTTCCAGCACCCACCCACGCCTACAGCCACTACCACAATTCAGACGCACATACATCAAGATTCGAGGCTCAACAAATTCCCCAAACTAGAGGGTATGACACTGGGTTACATATCAAGGGCTTTGCTCTAGTAGCTCCCTTTTCTGCCCCCAGAGGAACAAAAAGACATCTCTAGGCCTTTCCCCCAGGATCCAATGGAGGTAGATGTGCAGGGAGATTCCTGTATCCAAGCCTTTGCTCAAGCTGGTCCCTATGCCCAGACTGCTCTCTGCTCATATCTGTTTGCTCACGTTCTTCCCTTTCTTTCAGATTCGGTACAAATGTCACCTCCTCCAGGAAGCCTTCTGAGATTTCCCCACAGCCCTTTAGAGCACAGCTCTTTAGAAACACCTATATGCATTGTGTTCTTTCCTTGAAGTTCTCCTAGGCTTGCACATGAGTGTTACCATCTTCCCCCACTCAAAGGTGAGCAGCTAAAAGCTGTTTTGATCACCTTGGTACCTCATAGTCCCTAGCACTGAGCCTATGACACAGTAAGATTGAGTGAGACCAATATATGATTCCTAACATCCTCAGTGCCCAATTACTGCTAATTTTTTAAATAGAAGAGTATACAGCTTAGGCAGTGGGAAACCATCACTGCAAATTTACTCCCGGCAACTACTTACACTACTTTTTTGCCCCTTTGCATATCGTTTATGAGAAATCGAGTCCTCATGGTTTCAGCAAAGTCATCCCTGAGCTCCCCGAAAGGTTAGGCTAGGTGAGTGGTTCCTTCTCAGCATCCTTCTCGGATTCCCTAAAACGTTGCCCTCGTCACTTTATATTTTAATCGTTGTTATCATTTATGCCCCTAACACCCCCACCAGCCTACAAGTTCCTTCAGGGCAGCTGTAACCAGCCCACCGTGCGTCCCCCAGGACCTTACAGAGAGGCAATTACTGAGCTGGTTCTCAATGGATATTAGCTGCATGGATACATGAAGGAAGGAACAGATGAGTTTCAGCTTAGTGTCCTTGGTCCCTGGGCCCCGTGGGGTCTTCTTCTGCGGCTTAGGGAGCTTCCTGGCACCAGGCTACTCCTTCTGCCTGGGACCCCAAGGCCAAGAACCAAGAACCAGTGTGGCCCAACCTGAGGACTTGACAGAATCTGAGCATTAGAAGATTCTTGGGGATTTTCAAGTCTCACCTTCCAACCTCTGCTCAAGTCCCCATCACGATTCACCCACCTCGGCTTGAACATTTGCAGTGACGGGGGGCTCCTGACCCAGGACACATGCATCTACTCCACAGGTGTTTGTGGATTTCCCTGCATCGGGCACAGAGCACTAGAGCTGAGATCACTCTCGGGTGGTTCTTCACCCCAAAGCCCTCCACCAGTCTGGACCTTGGAGACTAAGCCTGGGTGGGGGGTGACATGGAAACACCTGGGCCAAGACTCAGTAAGTGCATCACAGTGGTTCCCAAATCTGATCGGTCCTCAAACCCCTAGACATCTATCAGTGGAACCAGTTTCCTGGGCCCAGTTCTGGAGATTCTGATTCAGGAAGTCCAAGAGGGGAGACCAAGGAATCCACATGCTCTGAACACCACCACCAGTGGTCCCGCTGATCAGCCAGCTGGGGAGCTGTGGGATTACTAAAGCCCTTGTCCGCTTCCGCAACCCTCCTCCTCCTCCTCTTCCTCGGTGCCCCCACCTTTCCCAGGGAGCTGCGAGACCTTTATTCCCCTTCACGCCCCCACGCCCAGGTCTCATTCCACCATGGGACTGAGACTGCGCTTACAATTTAGGGTAGGACGTGGCATCTCGGAAGTCATTCCAGGGCAAGGCAGGCTTTGGTTTCTTAAATCGCAGGGGTCCTAGAGGGGGCACAGCATAGGGGATCCCGAGGAACACGTTCACAGGCATGGTGCTTCCCAGCACAGTGGCTTGCTTCCCCCGGACCCACCCCAGCCTGGTGCTCCTCACTGGTGCGTCCGCGGCTGGCCCTGAGGGAACACAAAGGGGGGAGTCAGAAGTGGCCGGGTAGAGAACTGGGACGAGCCCAACGAGCAGCGCCCCTCAGTGGGGGCACTCTTTCTTGGCCCAGAGGCCATGCAGCAGGAAGTATCTAGACTCCCTGTCAATGAACCCCGGTCCATGGCTTCTTTCGAGATTGCCTTAGAAAACACCTGCATCAGAGTGCTGACTTCGCTTCTCCTAGGAGCACAGCACCAAGCCACAAAATGTGCCCCAGTCACCTTGAGGAACAAGGAAACTCTCCCTTCCGCAGAGTGGATTCCCCTTACCCTCCAACTGATAGATGCCAGGCTCTGCAGATCCTAGGGTCCCACAAAGTCATCTGGCCCAGGGTCATTTTCATACCTATCAGCACACTTGCTGGCATGTCTGTGCATTCCCTATCCGACTATGATATTTTTGATTTTTCTTAAAATTAAATTTAAATAAACTTAAAAAAAGTCCTTCCCAGGGGAATCCTAAGCAGTAACATCTATGGAATTGTGCTTTTTGATGAGTTAGGTCTACGTTTTTGAATATACATGAAAATAAATATACATCAATGAGAATAAAAAGTTCTCATGGGGATGCCACCTGACATCCACTCCCTGCCCCCAGGGATTGGAGGATGACATTTTGGGAACCCAAGAGGGCCAGCTTCTCGGTTTCCACATAGAATACGGAGTGTTGAGAAGTTCACTGCCCAGCTGTTTATTCAGTAGCAGGACTCGGGTGTCTTGGTGCTAGAGTCCTGTCCAGGCAGGTGCTAGTACAAAGCACGGGCTCCGTCCTATGCGCCTCCCCAGCGCCTGGGACCGAGGGCTCTCCAAGCTCCGACAAGGTGTGCGCAACCCACAGACAGGACCATGCTCTACCCACTCCCACAAAGGAGACTCTGGGGTGGGGGATGGCTTCCAGTAACCCCAGGACATTGGTCAAGGGCCCCGAGGTTACTACATAGCCTTTTATGAGCCTTCAGACCTCCGAGAAATAGGTTTGTTTGCACTAGTGGAAAATCCTCTACGGGAAGGAAATCTCCCTACCCCATCTTCTGAGAGCCCTCCTCTCCCACGGGGTGTCTCACCCTCGGTGGCAGCTGCAAGGACCCAAACAGCCCAGATCAGGGTCTGGCCCCGGTGCCCCCACTCCCTGCTCATCCGGCTGGCCTGCCCGAACGCCCTGCACCTTCACGGCCGCAGCTGGCCTCAGAGAGCTTCGGTCAGGGACAAGAAAGGGCTTCCCGTTAGCAGACAAATGTTGAGCAGGCAGACACAGGACACCAGGCTGGTAAAGAGAGGCAGCAGACCAAGATTTTTGGAGGAATTGGCCAAGCAAGACTTTCCTGTTCTGATTTACATAAGGAGAAGCTGATGATTAACTCGCTCATAAGCTGGGGAAGGATAATGCGGCAGGCTCTGGGCATGTGGGATGGAACAAATACAAGGGACACTGGGGATCAGGGAAGTCAAAGACCTTAACTCCAGTGTCTGCAGAGGCCAGGAAGGCAGCAAACAAGCAGTGAATGAAGCTGGCCAAGAGAGCTCGATAGGATGTGGTGGGGACTGTGGGACACAGTACATGCCCTCTCTTAAAGAGGCAAGACTTCTCAACTCCAATGAACATTTGGCTTATGACAATGTAGGTACACCAAACCAGAAGTCAGTGATCTCTCTCTATTTTTATAAGTGGCTTCAATTTTTAAGAAATCATTATGAGCCCAGTGCAGTATTTCTACCGGCTTGAGTTGTGTCTGCAATTCCGATCCAGACCCAGCACCCCCGCGTAAATATGAGGAGACAAGTCCAAAGACGTGAAGTTCCTATATGCGGTTCTGTTGGAGCCTGTCCTTAGCATTCAGGTGGGTCATTGAAGACCTGGCTCCGGACCCAGGAACATCACCATCCTGCTGCCGGCAGGGTCCACACTGCCCTCGGGGTAAAGGTGTAGTCCCAGGATGGGGCTTCCCAAGTGCTTGGGGTTAGGTGGGTGGAATCAGAATTATCTGGGGTACTTGTTAAAATTCTGTCCTTCTGCTCAGACCCCCTGGAGATCTGAGGGCAGGACTCGAACAACATCGATGGTGGGTTTGGGAAGCATCAATCTAATGCACAGGTCTCACAGAGGAGTCACCTTCTCAGAGAGGCAGGGTTGTCATGAGCAGGTATTATGTGCCTGCTGGATACAGAACTCTACACAACAGGCGGGGAAAGGCTCAAGGTCAGAGCAAGGGGCTGTCGGGTGTATTTTGCTAAAGGCAGGTGCTCTGTAAATCTCTACAGATTAGAAGTCCTCTGGTAAATATCTTTCCCCCTAGCTCCAGGTCCCTTTCTGACGTACCACTGACCGCACCAGGAATTACAGAAACAGGACTTGGGTGGAGTCCTTTCTGAAGGTTTGATTCTTAATTCAGCAAAAATCACTTATGGTTCAAATGGAACCTTGACATTGCCCCCTGAAATCCAGTGAACGGCGGTGGACAGCAGTCCCTAGGTATGATGAGGAGGAGTGAGGAAGAAAGGGACTGCCTGTATCAGACGTCTAGATGTTCAGACTGCCCACCTTTGAGGTGACCACAAATCCCAGAAGATGAATGGGAGATGGGGTGGGAATTTCTAACATGTTCTCAGCATGCCCTGCAGACTTTGCTGGTGTAGGTTAAACACTGAGCATGCCAAAATCCCAGCGCATGTGTATAGACACAGGTTGCTGCTAGGTTCAAGTACTTAGAGCTTTCCAGACATCAAAGCCTTAGCTTGGGTCTGGGCCATAGAGTAGGCAGTCAGTAGTATTTGCTAGATTGCAACCTGACCCTAGCTTATCGAGACCCATCCACCCATGGTTCCTTAAAACGCCTTCAGAACAAAGGCAACTTGTTTTCCTGCCTTTCCCAGCAGGCCCTTCCTGGCATGGCTGCCCTAAGCCGCTGCCTGCTCTTGCCCATGGCCTTGAGACCATTTACAGAGGCCCAAGTTCTCTCTTGATTCTTCCTCAGAATCAAGGGTGTCCTTGAACAAATCCTTTCTTTCTTCTGGGCCTCAGTGCTTCCATCTTCTGGTGACATTTGTGCACACATTTTAGGATTATAAATTCCAGAGACCCAAGCATGAATGAGGTTTCCAGAACTGCTTATGGGGCCAGAAGAACCCAGAGCGGGGTGGAGAAGTAGACAAGTTTCTGAGAAGAGGAAGAAAGTTGCTGGCAGGGCCAGTAAGTGACTCTGAAGGCACAAGTTGGCCAGCTCAAAATGGCATCTCCATGGGTCCCGTCGATGAAGGTCGGCAATATCCATTCTGTCTACAGCCTTGAGACTTAGACTATCTCCCCGCTCTGGCCCTCCTCAGTTGCCACCAGAAAGGTTCTCCCTGCCCTATAACTCTATCAGAGATACCTGGTGTTTCCCCAAACTCAGCCATGCACCTAGTAGCTTCAGTTTGTACCATCCCACTCCTAACTTGATTATCAGTTTACTTGAAACTTTTCTTTAAATCAACCTTTAAAAAAACTGTTGATTATCAAGAAATTTTTATATACCTAATGCAGTGGAGATAGTGTTTTGAAAAGAGTAAACCAGTGTATTTTGCATTTCTATACTGTGAAGTCATCCCCCTACCTCCAGCAACCGTTCTAATAAAGCTGTAGGGTATGGTGTAGAGGACCCCAAAATAGGACAGAGTGGAGGATCTGGCCCTCCTGCGCCACGGATCTTGGGAAGAAGAAGGGAACAGTGGTGGGGAAAACAGGGAGTGGCACAAGGTGACCTGAATCTCCCTCTTAGACTGAAGTCCCGGAGTGGGAGGTGTGTTAGACAGGGGAGCTGACGGCAGCTTCGGTTCTCCAGAAGGAGACTGCCATAGGGGTGCCCCAAATCCCTAAATCAGCCTGTGGCAGCTACAACCAAATAGAAGAGGTTGGGCAAAGAGAGATATCAGGTGATGCTCTTGCTTA
The DNA here is from genome assembly GCA_028534135.1 of Potos flavus. NCBI lineage: Eukaryota > Metazoa > Chordata > Mammalia > Carnivora > Procyonidae > Potos > Potos flavus. The sequence continues at coordinate 24,839,857 of CM052888.1, read as the reverse complement.
TTAGCTCTAGCTATTCCTTGGAAGGGCCCCAAATATGGCCTTGAAGGGAACTCAGAAGTAATTGAGACTATGGTTGGGAGCTGGATAGGGAGGAGGTCAGGGGACCCACAGAGGTGCTTCCTGGGCTTGAGGACAAAGTGGAAGCACAACCTGACCTGGGTAGAGCACAGTGCTGAGTGCTGGTCGAGCCAAGGTGAGGGCACTGAGTCTCCAAGGAAGGATCCATGGGCTTTGACCAAGACAAAAGGATAGACAGTGAGCTCACCATGTTAGAAGTGATCATCCTCCCAGGAACTTGGTACGCGGGGAAGTTGCTGTGGACAGCCCAACAATGCCAGGACCGCTGCAGGCGGGTCTAAGCTACCTCTACCCTTCTACTGGTGTGGTCATATAAGCTTCCCCCAAGTCATGCATCCAGATGCCATCTTGGAGAGGATGGGAAGCAAATCTGAGAGGCTATGCATTTATTTGAAAAAGCTTATGTGACATAAAGAGATTATGTAAGTTACTAACTAGGACTGAGTTTACCAGACGGAGCTCCCTGTAAATATCTACCATGAACTATGGGGTTGGGGTAGGATGGAAGAATTGTTTTCTCCTGGTTAAAAAGAAAAATTAAGAAGTGTTATAGATACATACAAGAAACACGCTATGGCCAAACTGGGTCCCTTTTCTACAAACCCAGCCCTGAAAGAGAACTGTGGAGGGTGTGACTTCTTAACTGCTTATCTTGTACTTGCTTTTCTGTCAAGGTGCCACCTCTGCTTATCTCATGGTCCCCTAATGGACAGAGTGGTCCCTCCGGGAAACTGACATGGCAGGAAATAAGGATACTAGCTTTCATTTACCGAATGCCTTGTAAGTATCACAGCCTGGGCTAAACGTTTTGCAGCCATTACCCTGTGTAATGCCATTATTCCCATTTTGCAGAGCAGGAAACTCTGCAAGGTAGGATGAATTATCAGATATCACAGGGTAGAAGCCAGCACAGCTGGGACTTGAGCCCAGACTTCCTGCCTCCAAGCTGCAGCCTCTGCCATTTAGGGAAGAGGAGCAGGAATGAGGAGCAACAGGAAGGTCGGGGAGCAGGGGCTGACTTCTGCAGTTCTTGCGCCATTAAAGATCATTTAATCTTCTACGAAGCTGAGGAACCACCTGATATCACCTCCTTGGACCTTGCTGTTCCCAGCAGACCAGTGGCCTGGAGGGCCCCCGAGACAAGAGCTCTGATGAGCTCTCTCTGTTCTCCCAGGCTGCTCTGCTGAAACCCTGAGGGAGAAACCGGAATGCGAGAGGACCTCAGTCTGAGGCCTGGCTTCGGCTTAGAACATATGCTATTCTACCCTGCTGCCAGCGGCCTCAGGGTGGAGACTGGCCTGCAGGGGGACAAGACAGAGGGAGGATGCTCTGGGGCCGGACTCGGGTTACCCGGCACTGCACCTCTTGCTCTAGGGGCCTGGAGCTGGGCACCCTAGAGCTTCCTTCTCATGACCTTTCTTCAAACTCACCTCACACTTGCTATTTAATTCACACACTTCAGCAGGATGTTCCGATCTTTTCCCTTTTGGCTCTGTCCTGCCATTCCAGACAGATGCCCCGCTGTACCCCACCTGTACACCCACATCACTGCACCCCATCACTGTGCTCCCATCACTGAACCCCTATCCCTCTAGCCCCATTGCTGTACCCCATCACTGTACCCCATCCCTCTAACCATATCACTGTGTGCACATAACTGTGTTCCCATCACTGCACCCCCATCATCATATTCCCATCACTGTACCCCATCCCTATAGCCCCATCACTGTACTCCCATCCCTGCACCGCCATCCCTACAACTCATCACACCACCATCATTTATGCCTATCAGTGTGGGTCCCATCACTGCACCCCTATAACTATACCCATCACTGCACCCCAACTGCATCCAGTCTTTCTGTTAATTACATTTTCCTCTCCTGGAATGTTTTGCCTTGACTTCTTCACCTACTAAAATCCTACTGGTCTTTCAAGATCTCGCAGAAATACCATCTCTTCCAGGCAGACCTCCTTATTCTCAAGTGCTAGGATCATTTTCTCCTTTCCTCCTGTGCACTTAGTTGATGTTTCTATTATACCATTTCCAATGCTCCATCCTAGTTCAATGGCTGGTTTAGCCACAGATGATGATGATGATGGCGATGACCATGTTGACATCGCTCATCTCCTGGTCACATAACCTCAGCCCACTTCTGCTTTAAGTCATAGCTGCAGTGGACAGTTTTGTGCAGGCCAGCCTCACCTTGCACTGACAGCACGCCACCTGAAGCATGGGTGGGCCACGTCACTTTCTATTTTCTGCCCCAGGGCCTTCACCCCATCACAAATATCCCCTCTGACTTTGCTTAAGCGAGATTGGAATTAGAGTAACCCAGGAGTAATCTCAAGAAAGGGAGCATGAGGCCTGGGAGATTAACACTCCAGCCTCTGGAAGCATTTTGTGTGCTGCTCAAGAGGCAGAGGGTTCTAGAAAAACCGGGCTCTCATTGCTCACAGCAGCAGTCTCAGTAATACACCTTATCTTGTCTTTTCTCTCTGCCCTCCCTGCCCCAAGCTCTGCTCTTATGGAACCAAACTAAGTCAGTGGGCACCAGGAGGAGACCTCAAAAGTAGACCATCAGTGGGATTCTGTGACTGGATCACTCACCATTCAGACAGCATCATATGACAAAGACTCTCAGGGTTGGGCGGGGATGCGGTCCAGCTGGAGGGGCACCAGTCAGGTATGATCGGCCCAGCTTCTTGAAGGTATAGATGGTAATTACAAGGGTTGTGGTGTTGGCTGGATTTCATTCACTGCCTCGGAAGCCTTGAAAAAAAAAAATGACAGGCTCTGGTCAATGAGCTATCAACACAGCGTGAAAATTAGAGGGCTTCCTGGCAGCTTTTAAAGATAACTATCTCCTTGAACCACAGTGAGACCATGCTAAAGATAAGACCCAGGATTTAACTGTAAGAGTGAGAGAGCTGCAAAGGAGGTTGATTGCATAGCCGTGGAAGAGCTCCTGTGCTCAAGTCAGCCCCCAGGTAAGATGGCAGGGACCCAGAGACATGGGATGGAGACATGTGGATGGATGCATTTGAGAACAATGAACACTCGAATCTCCTAAACTCTCCAAACTAGCAGGAGCTGCCTTCTCCCTCTTACTAGAGGACAGCAGACTTGGTTTGTGTTGTGTGCTCCCCATAAAAACGCTTTTCCTCATCAAGATCACCCTATTTCATGCATTGCCCCTGGTCAATCACAAGAGCCAGGTTTCAGCCTAGGTGGAGCCAAGGGAAGACAGTTCCTTCTCCAGCAGGAAATGGCTTTCTCACTGAATTAACTGCCTATCATGGCCAACATGTCCTGGGAGCCTGCTTCCCCCTCTCTCTCTGCCTGCCTCTCTGCCTACTTAGCTTTCACCCTTGCACTCATGGCTGTTGATCAATGGCTTCAGGTCTCTTCATCAGGGAGGTCCCTGTGCCTAGCCTGGTCCTCCTACAGCCTTGATGGTACCTACCCTCCCTCCTTGAGCTTAAAACTGTGACATCTAATCCCAGAAGATTTCAGGGCTGTGTCGAGGAAGAAAGAGTGTTTCAACCCCTATCAGAAGGAGGAGGTAAGGAGCCAAAAGGAATTCTGGAAGATTGTTGCAGGAAAAGCTCAAATTTGTCCACACCTACCTATATGTACATCCTTGGCATTGACCCTTCTTCTACATTGACGCTGAGCTTGGTCATGGGACTTGCATGGGACAACAGCAAATACAAACAAGCCAAGAATTGAAAAGTGCTTGTAAAATGGGTTTGGCTTGTCTTGCTGCCCTTCGGAACCTGCAGTTCTCATGTGTGGACCAGTCTGGCTGGTCTGCTGGCTGATGGGAGTCAGGGGGTCAGCGCCGGTGCCCCCATCACTCCAGGTGACAGCCATTCAAGCCACACAGGCAGGGTCTCCCAGCTGACTGGCAGCTGACCAGAGATGCAGGAGTGAGTCTAGCGAAAACCAGCAGAACTGCCCGAGTAAGTCCAGCCCAAATTGCTGACCCACAGAAACTTGACCTGAATAAATGGCTATTTTTTAAGCCACTATGTTCTGGGATGGTTTGTTGCACAGCAATATATAACTGAGACATAAGTTGGTATGTAGATGTTAGATGCTGCCTAAAAAAACCCTCAGACTCTTAAGACAGAATGTTATATCTTTAGTGTGCTCTTAGCTGCTTATGATGAGATAGAAAGCATGTAACAAGGCAGAAAAAGAATCGAAGCCTGGCAAACATTTCGGTCCCACACTGCTGTTTCCAGAAGGCCATGCTCCGGAGGGGGCAGAGAAGGGTGGAGGAGAGTGGAAAGGAGAAACCTGTGAGTCCTTCACAGAGGGAATCTGCATCATGCTCCCTGGCTGGAGAGGGGGTGAGTCCTGTATCCCAAGTCGGAATGGTAATGTGCACCTCGGCAGAAGACCCTATAAACCATCACACAAATGGCCAAGTCCCATGCCCCAGATGTAACTCACAAAGGGCATGGAACTCCTGGGCCCGTAGGGCCACTGGATGATAGATGTGGGACCCCTATGCAAACCAATGATTGAGAAGGAGATAGTCCTGCAAGCCTCCTGCCCCCCACCCATGCCACAGCACAAAAGTCTGGGGATTATGACCCAATCTCCAGAACTGGGGAGGGGGTTAGGGAACCCAGAAAAAGGTCAGGCTAAGCTTTTCCACCATTTGTGTGGAGTGAGAGCTCTGCATCCTAACTTAGCATTATAAACGATCAAGAATATTATACTTTTTCTTTTTTTTTAAAGATTTTATTTATTTATTTATTTGACAGAGAGAGAGAGAGAGATCACAAGTAGGCAGAGAGGCAGGCAGAGAGAGAGGGGGAAGCAGGCTCCCCGCCGAGCAGAGAGCCCGATGTGGGGCTCGATCCCAGGACCCTGAGATCATGACCTGAGCCGAAGGCAGAGGCTTTAACCCACTGAGCCACCCAGGCGCCCCAAGAATATTATACTTTCGTACTAAGTTTGGGTAGTTATGTTGCAACACACTCCTTTGCTCTCTATGATTGTCACGGGAGTTGAGCTTTAAAAGTTCAACTCCTTGTAACTGGAGGAAGTTACTTAAATTATTTATGAGTAATATTGATATGACACAATTATTATGTAATATTTACTGTTCCGTTATTATCATCATGATTTCCGCTGTGCTAAGCGCTTTATATATGTTACTTTATTTATTCTTCCTGTGACTGTATGAATTGGGTATTATTACTACTCCATTTTATAGGTGAGAGAATTAAGGCTTAGGGGCACTAAGTAATTAGTTCCCCAACTTCTAAGTCTGTTTCACCCACTCCCCAACACTGCGAATTTGTCTTTGGAGGCAGCAAACACGTCTCATGGTTGCTGACAGAATCACAAGTAGGAGGGGTCCCGAGATGACCAAAGCCAGCCTGCTCATCAGAGTGATGGGGATGCTGAGGGTTAGAGGGGGCAGGGCTCACACCAGGCCCATGGCTCCTGACTCCTGACCACTCTTCTCTACACAGATGATAGAGGATTCTCACTTTCCTCCCCCAGGGTGCTGACCTGACGAGGTGTAAGCAGTGTGGACCAAAAGGGTGACAGGCATGGTCTCATTTCATCCTCATGACAACCCTGGGGGGGTAGGGTTTATCCTCACTTTAAATATGACAAAACTGTGGTTTCGAGAAGTTATTATCTTGCCCAAGGTCCTGGATGCTGAATAGCAGAGTCAGCATTTGAAAGTGAAACTATTAGGAAAGCCTGTTTTTTAAACTCCTGATCTGCCTGCCTCGGGAGCAGAGATCATCCCAGGGAATGGATTCACAAGGGGAGATTTTCTGTTAGTTCGGGGTCTCGGGAGCATTCCCACATGGCTACACTAGCCTCCACCTCTCCAGGCCCCACTTGCTCACTTGTGTGCGAAGAGCTCTCGTTGTTCTGCTTTTCTCTAGCTTGTGTCTCCAGGGGACTGCTGAGTGTTCTGCTTGTCTAGGCCCGTGCCAAGAGCAGCTAACTGCCAGGGACCACTTCCTGCTGCCCTCAGTGGGACACAAAGCACTTTGTCTGGGGGTGGGGGAGGGGAGAGCCAAGAAGAAGTGGAGAGGATGGGGGCAGGGGTCAATATCTACTCATTAGTCTGACCAAAAGGCCCACACACCTCCAGGGCTGGGAGTGGGGGTAGGGGTTTTCAGGAAGGGGAAGAAATTGTCCTGGGACTCTCGTGACCCAGGGCTAGAAAGGGCCCAAGATGAAGGTTTGCTTTGTTTTACTTAGGAGATGTGGGTCAATACCCAAGTGGAAGGGACGGGTCCTATGTGAGGTGGCTGTGACAGTTAATTTTATGTGTCAGCTTGAAGGGATGAAAGGATGCCCAGATAGCTAGTAAGACATTATTTCTGAGTATGTCTGTGAGGGTGTTTCTGAAAGAGATTAGCATTTTAATTAGTAGACTGTGTAAAAAGATTGCCCTCACCAGTGTGGGTGGGCATCATCCAATCTGTTGAGGGCCTGAATAGAACAAAAAAGTGGAGGAAGGGCAAATTTGCTTTTTGCTGGAGCTGAGACATGTACCTTCTCCTGCCCTCCTAGCCTTCAGACTCAGACTGGGACTGAAGCCTTCGGCTGTCCCGGTTCTGAGGCCTGCGGACCTAGACTGAATCCCACCATGGATTTTCCTAGTTCTCCAGCTTGCAGGCAGCAGATTATGGCTCTCTGAGGCCTCCATAACCAGGTGAGCCCCTTCCCGAAAACATCTTCTTTATATATATATATTATTGGTTCTGTTCTTCTGTAGAACCCTCACTAAGACATCTACCTTCAAGTAGAGAAGGACCAAGCATGTGTCCAGATGTAAAGATGCATTCCCCAAATCCCCTCATGGTCCTGGTGGAAGAACTTTGACAGAGCATCTCCTCCAAGCCTCTAAATGTATAAGAGGGAAACCAAGATCCTGCACGGGGCAGATATTTCCACGTTTCCCTTTTGCTTAAGGGGCACTTACAGATGACAAAGTGTCTTTCCTATCAGCGTTTAGAAAATTGATTTACCATGCATAGCAGCATTGGTTATTAATAGTCAAAAACTGGGATCAACTCAAATATCCAGCATTAGTAGAACAAATAAATGTATTAGTAGGATAAATAAATGTGATATATCCACATTTATTCCAGAATAAATGTGGACTACTATATGGCAATGAGAAAGAATGAAGGGCTACTATAGGCCATGAAATGAATGAACTTCCCAATGTTAAACTTAAAAAGTCAGACACAGGGGACCTTCGGTAGTCCAGTTGGTTAAGTGTCTGACTCTTGATTTTGGCTCAGGTCATGATCTCAGGGTCATGGGATAGAGGCCCACATTGGGCTCCGTGCTCAAAGCAGAGTCTGCTTAAGAGTCTCTCCTTTGCCCTTTGCCCCTCTCCCCACTGTGCACACGTGCTCTTTAAATAAATAAATAGAATCTTTTTTTTTTTAAGCCAGACACAAAAAGGGTATATACTGCATATGTCCCATAATGTAAAGTTCAAAAACAGTCAGGCTAATGATGTATGCTGGCAGAAGTCAAAACAGTGGTGGGATGGGTAATGACCACAAGACCTCTGGGGTTCTGGGAAATGCTCTGTGTCTTGATCTGTGTCGTGTGTCTGCATGAGCAAAAATTTGTAAAGATTTGATTTGTACACTAAGGATTTGTGCACTTTTTCTATGTGCATGTTACACGTTATACTTAAATAAAAAGATTAAAGCAAGTAGTGAATATTCCTTGTGTGTATGCATATAAAATCATGTGTAGGGGCGTCCAGAAACTCTGAAAGGCAGGCCCCACGATGTCAAGAGTGGGAAGATCTTCGAAGCCAAAATTGGAGTCATTTTTACTTTTCTCTTACTTTTCTGTATTGTTTGAAACCATATTTATTATGAGCATGTACTATTTTTGTAATCAGAAAAAAAATGGTTATTTTTACTTGGGGAAAGACATAATTAAAACAAAATAAAAGCAAATAACCCTTAAGAATAAAGGAGAAAGGGGGCGCCTGGGTGGCTCAGTGGGTTAAAGCCTCTGCCTTCGGCTCAGGTCATGATCTCAGGGTCCTGGGATCGAGCCCCGCATCGGGCTCTCTGCTCAGCGGGGAGCCTGCTTCTCTCTCGCTCTGCCTGCCTCTCTGCCTACTTGTGATCTCTCTCCTCTCTGTCAAATAAATAAATAAAATCTTAAAAAAAAAAAAAAAAGAATAAAGGAGAAAGGCTCCAAATAAAGTATAATGCCACCTCATTAACACTCGGTAAATACCTGCAGAAGGGATGTATGACTCCATAAGGTTGTTTCACTAAACCAGGAAACTGAGATCCCGTGAGCAGAAGTCCTTTGAAGCCTCATCTCCAATTATGGGAGGAAAGCTTTGTCCTCACAAAGGGATGTGTCCCAGGGGGCCGCCCAGAGCCCAGGAATCGCTGCCCCAATCTGGCCAGTTCTCCATCACCATGACAGAAGCTGTGGGCTTCCTGGGATGACAGCCTGACCGGGGAGACTGAGCTGTGGTGCCAACACCAAGATCTTCACGGGAATCACACACTCATGATTGTTTTCCAGGAGACCGCTGTGTGCCCGGCACTGTGTAGGTATTTAAATAGGTAATCTAAATTTATTCTTCTCAATCATCATGTAAAAGGAGTCTTGATGGCTGCATTTTGCTGATGAGGAAGCAGGGGTTCATCCAAGGTGCCCAGCTGGTGTGGCAGAATGAAGTGGAGGCTGAGGCGAAGGTCCCGTTGTAAGGGTTTGGGAGGCATGGCTTATGACTCAGCGTGGATCCAAATACACCATGGATTTGTTTCCTGCCAAGCCCCAGGCCCAGGCAAGCGTGTCAGGTGCCTGGCCTGCCTTTCTGGACATCCTCAGGCTCAAGTACCTGCCCTAGGTCCCAAGGCCAACGTCTCAAAGAGCCTCCATGCCTGAGCCTGCAGAAGGGGAAGGGCAGCTCGGTTTAGTGGAACAGAATGGACAGGTAATAGGAGTCGAGAGCATGTTCTCATTGTTGTTATGATGGAAGGCTTCCTGGAGAAGGTGTCCAAATAAGGATGCTGAGGAAAAGCAGCTTGTAGCACTGAGGATGTTGCTGGCTATCCTTCCAGAGCCCCCTCCTCTGCCTTTCCAGTTAAAACTCTGACTTGGAAAGAGGACCCTGGATTCATCTGGGAGTTTGGAGCTGAGAGACACTTGGGGGCCTATCAGGTTTTTAAACTTTGTCTCCTAAAACACTGGTGTGTCAGAAGAGCCTCTAGAGCCACAGAGAACGCATCTGGGTAACCCTCCTTCCCACCACCCCCCTTCAAAGGAGACTCTCACCTCTTCATTGTCTTATTAGATTAAAACAGTGGGTCTCAACCAGAAGCAATTCCTTGCCCCACCCCAGGAAACGTTTGGAAATGTCTGGAGACATATTTGGTTGTCAGAACTTGGGGAACGCTACTGGCATCCAGTGAGCAGGGGCCAAGAATGCTACTGACTGCTCTACTCAGGACAGCCTTCCATAATTATCCACACCCAAGGTCAATAGTGCCAAGGTTAAGAAACGCTGGGATAAGGGTGCCTGGGTGGCTCAGTCAGTTAAGCATCCAATTTTTGATTTTGGTTTAGGTCATGATCGCAGGGTTGTGAGATCCAGCCCTGCAACAGGCTCCGTGCTGGGTGTGGAGCCTGCTTAAGATTCTCTTTCTCCCTCCCCCTCTGCCCTCCACCTCCAAAAAGAAAGAAACCATGGGATAAACCAGATGATACACTTGACATTTTTGACGTGGAAAAGCAGTGATTCCACATGATTCCTACTGGGTTTCTATAGCTTTGAATTCAAAAGAGGTTTCCAAAGTAGTCTTAAACATCGTAAACCAAATCAAACCTAAACTTCTCATTGCAAGAGAGTCAGAATGTGGCCCACAGAGGATAAGGGGATTTCCCAAGGTCAAACACAGTAAATGAGCATGGATCCAGACCTGAACATGGGCCCCCTTCACCCTCCTTGTCAACGCAGGAGCCTGACCACCACTGCAGGCCAACTGCAGGAAATGGCTTCTTCCCTGTTTGCTGCCCTAACGCTCTGCCCCGGGAGAAGTTGTTTCTGAGAGTCCTGCGGCCACCAAAAACTTGGAATGACATTCATCCAGAACTCAAAAGAAAATCTGTTTGCCTAAGAAGAAAGAAAAGGGGAACAAAAGAACCTTATCCCCAAACAGCCACGCAAAGTGAGGCCAGCTGCAGGGAATTAATATCCGCACACGTTGGTGAAGAGAGAAAAGGCGTACGAGGAGCACATTGAGAATGACAAGGCTTTCCTCCCAAGGAATAATAAGCTTTGCTTCAGATGGACAGGGAGACTTGCATGCGGGAAGAATGAGCCTGGTGCCATCCCGTAATAAAGCCCGTGCAGGGGCCGGCAGGGGAGGAAGAGAACTCGTCGTCCAGGAAAGATGTGATTGTGGTGCCACAGCCACTTTCAGAGGCTGAGGACACAGAGCCTCTGGCAGAACTGTGCTCGTCGGAGCTGGGAAGAATCCTGGAGATGGTCCGAGGGAAGCAGATTTGGGGTGAGGAACAAGAGTCAAGCAGCCAAAAGCCGGGGAGCTGTATGGCAGCTTCCGTGCCAACTTGACTTTAACCTGCACGCGCTCGTTGTCGTCCTAGGGCAGTCAAACCCCACCCACCCAGTGCCTTGCCCGAGTCTTGTTCACTTTGCTAAAAACTGCAGCCAGGAAGCACTCATCACATCTCAGGGCCTCATGGTATGATGCGGAAACCAAGGCACAAAGAGGGGAGGGGTTTGCCTGAGTCAGGGGAAGAGCGGCTCACCTCAGCCATACCCAGGCTGAGGTTCTTTCTCAGACAGTAAGGGAAATAAAGCCAGCAAGCAAATACCTGGGGGCATCCTATTCAAAGTTTTGCTTTATTGTAAAAAAAAAAAAAAATCTATAATATAAAGTTAAAATAAAGCCCTACAAACACAAAATACCCTAAGCTACCCACCATAGAGTTTGGGAAGCAGATTCCCCATCCTCAGTGAGGAAGACTCCCCCTTACAAAATACACTGAGGTTCAGGGATAGCCTCTCTAGATTTCCCATTTATCGAGGCCTCAGTGATCTCCCCACTGGGGCAACAAGGACTGAAATCACCGGGGCAACAAGGACTGAAATCACCTACCAAGACCTGAATTCCCTCATCTTCCCTCTGAAGGTTTCCATGGCAAACACTTCCACTTTCCATTTCATACATGGGATTTAGGCCAACTCGAGGGCTCCTGAAAATGGTTTTTCTGACCCTACTAGTGTTGACCCTCTTTCCCTCTTATAAATCAGTGGATTTTATTTTAATTTTAAGGCTTATGATTAAACTGCAGCTGCTCCAGGATTGTCTGTCAGCACGTGGCTTCAGCAGCCAGCCGCAGCCCAAACTCCTCATCCTTGTTCCTTTCAACGGAGAATGATGGAAGCCTTGGCAAGGACTGTAATGAGGAACAGAAGAGTTCACTCTCAAATGAAGCCTTTTCCCTTTGATCTTGGCCTTTTTGATGGTGCCTCTGGCTGCTAAACACTGCTTTGATCCTTCGCCTGCCAGAAGCCACCAAAGATTTTCCACATCCTCTGCTCCCTTTAGAATGAAACAGAAACTATGCCACATGGTAGGTCAGGGCAGCCAGTGGTAGGGAGTGAGAAACATGAACATGCACTCTCTAACAGTGGCTGGACATTTGGGGAGGCTATCATCAATGGGGCATGGAATGGACAGCAGAAATTTTCTTACATGCTGCCTTCTGTGCAGTTTGGCCAAGCCCCCTGGAGGGCTGTCCTCCACGCTCGGGCAGAAAGAGATGGTACAACTGCTTCACGACCATTAGGACAGACCTCCTAAGGACCTGCCCACAGAAGACACGAAGCAAATGAAAGAAGAGATCACTATGGTTTCTTCTCTTAGTCCTGACCAACATCCTGTGAAATCACTGCCTATTCAAACCCTCCCAAGAAGATAATCACGACGATGTAGGGTTGTCAGAGACACAGTCCATGGCTCTCCGAGTCCCTCGCTCAGCTCAGTTTGAAGGGGGCCCAGAGGATACGGAAGTGTGGTCCCTGCCAGATACAAGCTTATGCCCCTGCATTTATATAAAATCATGAAGAGTATCACCCAAGTTTCCATCTCTACCTGTTCCCCGAAGTGTCACTACTGGTGATTTCTTCTTTACAACACAAATACCTGGGAGGAGAGTGAGGGGTGGTAAAGCTGAAGGCCCTCAGATGAGGGCATGACTTCTCCATTTTTGGACCAGAAGAGTCCAGGTCAATAAAGAAGCAGTGGAAGGGGAGGGGAAATGAGATGGGAAAGATGAAAGAAAGATGTAAGAAAGAGGAAGCAACAAAGACTAACTCTGCTCCTTTCACAATTCTAACAAAAGGTCGGCCTGGGGGAAGGCCATTTTACTCCTGCTAGTCATCAGTCTTAATCAAGACCCCTTTAAATATAGATCTCTAAGCTGAACCTATTTTAAAGGTATGCAGAGAAAGAGAGAGAGAAAATAAGGTTATGCAGATAAGTTGCAGACCTGCTATACTCCCAGACCTGAAATAGGCAGCAAGTTCAACTCCTAAAGACTAAGAGGGGCGAGGAACTCCTCATGCAAGGTAGGAGGCCACAGCAAGGCTCCAAGACCTGTATCTGAGCTAGGGAAAGCTATTCTTCCTGCCTGGGGCTGCGGCCCATTGTAAGCTATTTGTCTGAAATGGGTCGGGACAGGCACAGAAACCCTGGCAACATGGATTTGTCTAAGTGATTTGCTGGCTCAGTCACTTAGTTTGTAATATTCATGTAGAATAAGAACCCCCCCCCAACATAAGGCCTGAAGCTGAAGGCCAAGAGAGCTGAATGGAAGCAACACACACCCGCACACACACTCGCACACACACACCCAATCAGAGGTTAATAAGCACAGAGAGAAGAAAACAAAAGCTCTCACCAAAAAATGTGAACTCACAAAACAATATCATGAAAAGGTAGCCAAGAAACAAGAGGATTTATACTAGCAGAGGAAGGAAAAAGGAGAAAACAAAAAAAATCATTAACAAACAAAAGGCAGTAAAAGAAGAAAAAAGAAAAGCAGTTAAAGTAGGAAATAGGATTGCAAAAATAAAACCAAATATAATGGTAATTACAATAGACATAAATGGCTTAAACCCATTTATTAAAAGTTGGAGGTCATTAAAAAAATTAGTGACCTATATGCTTACATATACATTACAATGGAATATTATTCATCCATGAGAGAGGAGGATATCTTGCCATTTGCAACAACATGGATAGAGCCTGAGACATTACGCTAAGTGACTTAAGTCAGACAGAGAAAGACAAATGCTTAATGATATCACTTATTTGTGGAATCTAAAAAAGTCAAACTTATAAAAAACAGGGAGCAAGAGGTGCCTGGGTGGCTCAGTTGTTTAAGTGTCTGCCTTCAGCTCAGGTAATGATCCCAGGGTCCTGGGATCAAGCCCCATGTTGTGCTCCCTGCACAGCGGGGAGTCTGCTTCTCCCTGTCCTTCTGCCCCTCCCCCAGCTCTTTCTCTCTCTCTCTCGCTTGCTCTCTCTCGAATAAATAAATAAAATCTTAAAAAAAAAAAAAAAACAGAGCAAAATGGTGGTTGCCAGGGGATGGGACGTTGGAGGATAAGACTGATGTTGTTTAAGGATACAAACTTGCAGCAAATAATAAATAAGCTATAGAGATCTAATTCCAGGTATAATAAATGGAGACAACAATACTGTACTACAATTAACAAACTTGCTAATAGACTAAAATTTAATTATCCCAACCACTGAAAAGGAAAGATAATTATGTAACATAATAGAGGTGCTACATATTACTATAATGACAATCATATTAAAATATATATAAATGTATCAAATTAACACACTGTACACCTTAAATTTACCTATTATATGTCAAATATATGCAATTAAAAGAAGTTGGAGGTCACCAGATTGAACTTAAATCTACTGTATGTAGTTTACAAAAAACACACCTGAAATAAAATAAGAGGGTTGAAAATGAAAAAAACAGAAAAATATATTTCACAATACTGAACCAGACAAAATGGAATTTAAGTTGAAAAACATGAATAAGAATAAGGATGGACACTCTATGACTAAAAAAAAAAAAAAAAAAAAAAAATCCACTAAGAATTTAATGCAATCAAGAACTTGTAGGCACCCACTAACAAGCTTCAAAATATATAAAGCATAACCTGACAGAAAAATAAGGGAGAAAACAATGAATGAACTGACAGAAAAATATAAGGAAGTTGAAAAAGTCTATACTCATAGTGAAATGATTTGAATAACATAGCACTTGCTATAGAAGGAACCCAGACTACACTTGGTCACCCCAGAAAGAAACCTACCATGGCTAAAACAGAGAAATAAAACACTGAGAAATAGGAGGCTTCTGGACTTTAGTTTCTCTGTGGAGATGAAGGACTTGATCCTGAGAGTCCAGTCCAACTCACTGTGGCTTCATTGGAATTTGGGGCCAAAGTCCAAGCGAACAATCAAATCTGTCTGCACTTGTGTTTGTTCTCAATGACTCTTCTTCTTACTCTAACTGCCAGATATGAGCACTGGGATGACAGAAAATCTGAACTGAACTGTGGTAGAGCCAGCCAGTTCTTGATGGCAAAGGGGGAAGAGAATTTATGAGCTTCATAGAAAATATCAGAAGCCCAAGGGAAAACTGATCATAAAGCACCAACTATACATTCGAGATTCTGGTCCTCCTCAGCTTCTCAGGGTAAAATCACGACCACCATCACCACCAGCGGCTATTCGGTGATTACTCAGGCACTGTGTGAGTGTGTTATATGCATTGCCTCAATTAATCTTCACAAAAATCATTTCAAGTAGGAGTTTTTATCACTATTGTCATTATACAGAAAAGGAGAGGCTTGCCTATAGTAACAGAGCTAATAAATGACAGACTTGGGATTGAACCCAGGTTTGTGTGACTGCTCTTAAGCGCTACATGACCTGTTTTTTTGGCTGATGAACTGAAAACATGTGGCACATAATAATGGCAATAGATCACTCATCCCTCAGATCTGAGGTCAGGTGTCCCTCGCCCCCAGGCAGAAGTCAGCACTCATGTTTCGAGTTCATACCTTCCCACAGACCACTCTAGAAGGCAAGCTGTCTTTCCTGGATCCCCAAATCTTACCATTAAGTCTAACCCAAAGAGAGTATCAGGATATTTTATTAAATTGAATTGAATAGATTGGCAAAGAAAAGCTAAATTCTATGATACCCAAGCACCATCCATTCAAACAGCCACTTGGCTAATTGAATGTTAAATTTTAGAAACTTTTTTTTTTTCTTTTTGCAAAACAGGTAGCTAGATGAGCCGGTGGCCCAGGACAAGATCTTCTTCCTGCAGCATGGTGCCCCCAGGCCTATCTCCTCCATCACATAGGTGACTTCCTCTGCAGACAAATCACGGATGGTTCTGAAGGGGGTGGTATCACGTGAGGGGGGGTTCTGTGGTTGGGTTTGCTAATGCCCTGTTTTCCTTTTCTCCGGAATACCCTAGCACCCCGCAAAATATCTATACATTTTATTTTAAACAGGATTCTGCCTCCCATGTCCAGATCAAGCCCCTATGTCTCCAGGAAAGCTTCTCTACATGGGTTACCCATGCCGTCAGGTTTGGAACGTGGATACGGTTGGAACTTAACATCTAGCTGCTGACGCAAAGCCGTTGTGATCACAAAACCAGACCTCCAATTAAGAATGAAGAATGCAATGATTAATTAAGAGGTGGGAGGAAAAGAAAGTTTTTATTTATTAATCGCCTGGGAAATCTTCTGATGCTTTAACTGCACTATCTCATTTAATCATTGTAACACACTCCCAGGAAGTATTATTGGCTCCATGTTACCTGTAAGAACGCTGAAACTCAGAGGAGGTAAGCCCCTTGTGAAGTTCACAGAGAGATACAGTGACTGGCAGGATTTGAAATCAGATCTGTCTGCCTCCAGGGGCCTGGAATCTGAAATACTACAGGCAATGCGTTCTAGAGACTCCGTTACAGATGGTCAGCGCTGGCGACCCTCTGAGGATCATACACGCCCTGGGCACCAGAGAGATGCTTAAGCTTAAACAAGAAAGCGTCTTACTGAGATCCCGTTTCCTGGTGAGAGCATTTGAGGAGAGGGATGCTGACTGATGCGGGTTGTAATAATACTTATTTGTCTGCAATTACTCCTTGAATCCCAGCCAACATGGGCCACACTGAGCTGCAGCTGTACAAGATGTCTGGGTTCTCCCACACAGCAGAGCCGGGAACAGGGTGGTCAGGAAAGGAGCTGAGTGGGGGCAGAAAGACATCTCCATTCAATGAATATTTATTGCAGCCCCGCTCTACACCAGACCTTGGCAGGGAAGGGAGGGGGAAGGCATGAACTTGAGCAAAAACGCAGTTCCTTTATATGTCAATGAAATGTTTACTTACAAAATGCAAAGATAGAAAGAGTGGTTTCTTCCTCTGAGGGAAATAATAGGTCCAGGAACAAAAACCCAGCAGCATGATGTGATCGACACCATAATCGGGGTGTGCTGGGGGAGCTGGGAGAAAGCTGTTCCCCAGAGTGCTGGGGAAGACTGCACAAGACCTGACTTTTACGCTAGGTCTCGCAAGCTAGGGTTTGTGTGGCTGTCCATCGGGTGCATGAGAAGTGGGGAGGCAGTCCAGGAGTGGGGGTGGCGGGGACAACCCGGGGAAAGGCTGGGGGCATGAGTGTACATGACACGCAAGAAGTTCTGGGGTCTGATATATCCACTGTCCTGCCACATGCTGCCTTAGAGACTTTGGGCCAGGTCCTTTCTCTGTGCCTTTGCTGCCTCTTTTGTCATTTGTGAGATGGAGACACTAGTTCCTACCCGTTGGGTTGTCATAAAGATGAAATGTAACTCTATGTTTAATGCTTAAAAGAGTTCCCAGTACATACAGATACTCAATAAAATCTAGTTAGTTTTAATTTTGTTATTAACATAATGATGGTGATGATGGTGATGATGGGACAGTAATGATGATGGGACAGTAATGGTCTCAATACCAGGCCAGAGCCAAGGTATTGAGAGCTTCAAATGCTATGGGAAGGAATGGAGAATTTCATTCTCCTGTTCCAGAATGAAAGTGCAGCAGACAGAAGAGTCTGCATAAAGTGATTCCACACCTGTCACTCTCAGGGGAGCCCCCCCATAGCTCTGACGAAGATACTCCTCCTGGATAAGGCAAGGCCAGCTCGCTCGTCCCAGGGATTCTTGGAGCAGGGTGGAGAGAAATGAGCTCAGCTTGGCAGGACAAGGCCCCCTTGCCATCCTAGCCTCTGTCGCTGCCCCTTATGTACGTGCTGTGCGGGACTTTGAGGACATCTCCAGGCCTGCTTGGATTTGAGACACATCACAATCCACAAGGAACTGTCCATCTTTCCTCCTTCTGCCCCACTCACGGGGTTCCTCCATCGCCACTCACTGCAGAAAGCTCCTGGGACGTGGACATGAATATTCCCAGCCCATGAAGATGTCCCAGGGCATCACAGGTCTAGTGCTGATCAAATGGCCTCCTGTCTGGGCTTGGCATTGGATAGCTGGCCTCTCCCTCCCTTGCCCTACCAGGTTCTTTGCTCATTCGCTCCCTCCCTCAGCAGTCCCCATGCACCCCTGCAATTAGCTTCAGTCTCCTGCTCTGTTTCTCCTTCCTCACAGCATGGGGCCTCTGCTTTCTTCTCTGTTCCCCTGAACACTTGAGCTCCCTATTCCTGTTGTTTGGTTCCTCCTACCCAAATCCTGTGGGTCAGCCTCCCACGAACATCTCTTGTTCATGGTGCCCTCTCCAGCTCCTATAGTCCCCACTAAGCTTGATTTTCTTGCTTCTGGGATATTCAGATGGGCCCTGACCCCCCAGTTTAGTCCATCCTATGTCTCGTATTGGCGTAAGTACCTTGACCTGTAGGTCTGATTCTCCAGAGACAGGGTGCCTCGTGGAGGCCTCTCTACTTCCCCACCTGCACCGGGCACAGGGAATTAGCACCAGCTACACAGGGACCCCCCTTCTCCCCTCTATGCTTAAGGCTGCAGCCGTTCTTCCTTTCTCTCCATTCCACGCATATTTCCCAAAGAGAACAAAAGAAAGCTGCTCATATTTTCCCAAAGAGAACAAAACACAAAGAAAATGTAGAACAGAGGGGAAATGCTCCATATTTGCAGACACGAGTTGTGGAGAGAGGTGGTGGGATTTGCGACAAGGTGGCAAGAGTGATTTTCAGTTACCTGGGTTGGGGTCAAGGCTGTACAGCCCACTGGCTTCTGGGAGACACTGCCCTCCACCCTTCCTCCCAGTCTTGCGGATGACTGGGTCCCAGGGAGCCTGGGTAGACTGTCACATTCTTTTCTATTTGTCTTCAGTCCATGAGGGTAGGGGCGGAGGGCTGGAGCTTTCCCTATGCCCCCTTTCCCATAGAAATAATATAGAGAATGAGGGTGATGTCAATTTAATCATTTTAACCCACTCCTCGCAATCATCACCAAAACCAACCTATGCCCAGAAGTTAAAATAAAACCAAAAGTAAAGCAGGAATGACTGAAGTCAGACACCAGGAAGAACTGGCCAACCCATGTGGTAGAGGTGGCAGAGAAGAGCTTTGGGTATCTGAAGGACAAGGAAAGGCAACCTCAAGCCAGCAGCCGTGGGCTGAGGATGCACATGTGCCTGGAGCCAGAGGATCGGATCTGATCTCTTGAGTTCTGTTCTAGTTCTGAGCTTCCATGAATCAATCAAAGGGGCCAAGAGGTGGAGCAAATGGCCTGAGGTGGCTGGTAGCAGATGTGAGGCTGACATCAGTGGCATCAAGGGTGCAATGAGGGGTCCCAGTGTCCCCACCTCAGAACACAGGGAACAAGGGCGATGGGCCCTATGGCTGGACTCAGTCCACCAAGTCTTTCCCAGTTAAGAAGCATCCTGAAGCCCACTCCTTACATGCACAATGCAGCGAAATCCAGCATCCACGGGCCGGAGGCCACAGCGCACTGACAGGAGCTGGGTACCTGCCTGCCCCACACCTCGTGAGGGAGCTGCCCGTGCCTCGGCGGGGACGTCCTCCACCCCACCCCTCCCAGTCCTCTCGGGCAGATAACGCTCAGCTCCGGTTCACCTCTGCCAAGAAGACTTCTCCGCCTCTGCTGGTCCACACTCACCTGCCCTTCTCTGAGGGCCTACGTCATTTACTCTCCGAGCCCCAGCAGGGCCATGTGACGCCTGCTCTGATGAGACGCGTCTGCTCCTTAGCATTAACCTTGCTTTCCCAACCATGACGTCACCTCCACGAATGTCGCATGGAGTCGAGCAGCTTGGAGGGATTACATAAAACCGAGACTTCCTAATATGCACAGCATTTGGAAATTGAATTGGTTTGGGTAAATGCTGAGCTGCAAAAAAACGCCTCAGTATAGGGCCTGAAGAACACAGGAATTTACTTCTCTTTCTGCGGAGATATGGCCACTGCGCTCGCCGGGTGCGCACACCCGCTCAGACGCCCTCACCTCGCGTGTGCCCGCGGCCTGGCTTCCGATGGCCAGCACCTGCGCCCCTGGTGGAGGGCTGCCGGTGGCCACTCTGCCCACGGGCACACGGAAGACTGGAGTGCCTGGGAACTGGCGGTGCCCGGGGACCCTTGGGTGTGGGGCAAGCACAGCCCAGTTCCCCCAGCCTAGGCTAGCTCTGAAGCTCTCGCTCTGCTCTATTCTGTAGAGCTTCCCCATGGAATTAAGCTCTTGTCAACTGCAGGGGTAGCTGGCCTTTATTGGCTGCCTTTCCTTCCTTTGGTCGTCCCCCCACCGCACTCACCTGCCGGCGCTCTTGCCCTCCCCCCAACAAGCCACACGTGTGCAGTCCTTTTCTTAGAACGGGGACCCAGGTTCCCTTCATCTAATCACCCTGCCTGGCTCCTCCACCCCAAGCAAGTCGTCCTGCTCCTATCCACACCCTGGCTTCCAGAAAGGAAAGGAAGAAGGACATCTTCAAAGGGAGTGAGGCAGGAACTGCAGCCATCCCTTGCTTTCACGTGTCCTTGTGGAGAACTTAGCTGCAAGGGAGGCTGGAAATGTGCCCAGCATGAAGTATTAATACAGATGAAGGGAAATTATGGTGATGGATGCTGCGGAAATGGGACTGCCCTCCCCGTCTACCAGGCCCCAGAGTGAGGTGCCCTGCGACATACCTTCCCAGGTCCTGCCTTGCTGGATGCCCACAACACGGAATGAGACTGTTACTGCTGCTGGTCGCAGACTGAGACAGGACTGAGACGTTCAGCATCTTCCCGAAGTCACACATGAACTGTAAGGGGCAGAGTCAGGTTCCAAACCACATCTGGCCCATGGGTTTTTCTACTCTGTGGTTGTACTGCTTTTTATCCCTGTATGTGACTTATAATCTGGTTCAATATCCACACTTTGAGAGTAACAAAATTGGGGGCCGGAGGACAGGGACTCAACCCAAATCACCCAGAGAGCAAAAACCTGGGGCTTCTGGGCACCAGTTGGTGATTTCGTCCCTGAATCCTGCTCTGGGCTGACAGCTTCCAAATAGCCCCTGCTCTGACTTGGACCAGTGCCTATGGGGCTGCTGGGAAGAGGGATGTGTATCCTCTGGACTTGCAGCCCGCAATCACAATAGCAGCTAAATTTCTAAATAGCAAATCTACCAGTCAAGGTGGCAGTGATGGCCCAGGCTCTATGTTACCTGTATACCAGCCCCTGAGCTCAGCCCACAGACCTTGAATCAGCTCCCTGGCTTCTCCCAGAAGATAAGGAGTGCTTATTCCCTTGGGCCCGGCTGTTCGCAGTCAGGAATTAGACAGTGGAGAGAGATGGGGCCACCAGGGTCCCCAGATCCTCCATGAAGTCATCCCCTTGCTGTCGTCAGTGTCAGTTGCCTAGCAACCGCCTTTGGCAGATGGTGGCACTGAGAGCATGCCAATCTCTCCCACAGCTAAAAATACATGCCGACGACAACGGGTCTATTTTAAAAGATACAATGCGCTCCCGATGTCTTCCTTGAATGTGAGGAACTGTGCTGTGCCGGGTCTCTCTGGGCTTCTGATTTTGTCTGATGGGGTGGAAGGGAGCATTCGAGGAAAGGAACCCAAGACCAGTCACCGCGGGGGGCTTAGAAAAATTGTCATGGAGGAGGAGGAAGGAGAGGAAGAAGAGGAGAGAGAAGAACTAATGAGCTGGGAATTAAATATAGTCGGCAGCACATCCTCTTATCTGGCCACATTTTTTTTTTTAATCTACACAGGAGGGTGGGGTTAGGAAGCAAAAATCATAGGATCACAGAAGCCTAGAGCTGGAAGGGACCCAATCTCATTTCCCCGTTGGGAAAGCAGAGGCCCTGAGAGCTTGAGAAGAGCTGGCTCTTTGTCCTTGTTCAGGATGCAAGGGCTGGGGTTCCAGATGTGAGCATGAGGCCTTGGACCCCTCTAACTCCTCTTTTGCACTTCTTTTTGTTTGCTTTTTAAGATTTTAGTCATTCATTTTAGAGATAGGGAGAGAGCAGGGAGAGGGACAAGCAAACTCCATGTTGAGCACTGAGCAGAACGCGGGGCTCGATCCCATAACCCTGACATCATGACCCAAGCCAAAACCAAGAGTCGGACGTTCAACCGACTGAGCCACCCAAGTGCCCTCTTGCACTTCTCTCAGCAAGGTGACCGCATGACACATCACCAGCTTAGCTTTCTATCAATCATCATTATCTGCAATCACCCTTTCTTTGGTACAAAGAGAGTAGAGATTCTATTCGTGCGTGCATTTAGCCATTCATGTATTCGACAAATATTTATTAAGCACCTATGCTATACCGTGCCATGCCCTAGAGATATAGCAGGGGACAAATACATATGGTCCCCATGTCCTGTTGCTTGTGGTCCAACAGGTGAGGTGGGCACTAAACGGGTAAGCATAGGGTACCACAGGCCACACGCACTGAAGCCAGACCCAGGTTGAGGCCCACTAACCAGCTCTGTAACCAAAGGTTACATACAGATGCTAGCACTTAGTAGGGCAGGAGGCCCGTTACATTTGAATTTCAGATGAACTACAACTTTTAAAAATATAAGTATAAACCCAGTATTGCACTATCTAAGGTTCAAATGTAACTGGAGCTCCTGCATTTTTATTTGCTACATCTGGCAACCTTACACTTAATATCATGATTGTTTGGTTTCCTCATCTATAAAGTAGGAAAAATAGTATCTACTTATAGGGGTTAGTTATGTTGTGGATTAAATGAGAAAAACGTGTATATCTGAGACTGGCAGATAAATGTTCTCTCCTCTCCTCTCCCTTGCGATTGCCTGGGGTTTTGCCCTGGCTGGCATGTTAGCCCTCCTCCCCTGAGGGTCTGGGTGGAGGTGGCCCTTCTCTGTCTTAAGGCTGAGTCAGGGGATGAGGGAAATATGCAGGATGACACCTGCATTGCCCAAGGAACCAGGAACCAACCCAACTTTGCTTGGAGTGCTGGTCAGGGCCAGCAACCCTCCATTAGTCTGGGGTGCTTGTTCAAAAATATAGATGTCAGGGCTCTCCGCAAGATTTAGCGAATCATAAAGTCTAGGGAAGAAAGTGCCTTTTATTTTTTTTATTTTTTATGTTTAAAGATTTTATTTATTTGAAAGAGAGAGAACAGAGAACTCTAGAGAGAGCAAGCATGATGAGGGGTGGAGGGCAGAGGGAGAGGAAGAAGCAAACTTCCTACTGAGCAGGGAGCCCCATGTGGGCTCAATCCCAGGACCCTGGGATCATGACCTGAGCCAACGGCAGACGCTTAACCGACTGAGGCGTCCAGGTGCCCCAAGAAGGCGCCTTGTAAACAAAATCCCCGGTAACTCCCTGGACTCGGAAGTTTGAGAACCACTGGCCTGGGACGTGGAGAGGGACTGCTGCCCCTGCTGAGAGGCAATCGCCGAAGCCTGCATTGACCTGTGGGATCCTGCAGTGGATCCTGGAACTGAAAAAGGACATGAGAGGGAAACTGGGCGAAATCTGAAGAAACATCAGTAGTTCCGTTAATGGTATCCTACCCATGTTAATTTCTTAGTTTTGATCATTGTACCATGGTTACATAAGATGGTAACATTAGGGAGAACGCAGTGAGGGATATATGGGAACTCTCTGTACTATCATCGCAACTCTTGTGTAAATCTCATTATTTCCAAGTTAAAAAAAAAAAGCTTATTTTGGCTCAGAGCCTGCCCTGCGCCTTTCCCCAGTGTGGTGACGCATCAGAAGGCCCAGCCCACAGGCTGCCTGGACTCAGCTTGCATTGGTTAAGCAAGCGCAGGTAGCTGAGCGCCTCCCCATCCCCCACCCCAAAACACAAGGTTCTGGGAAAACACTGCTTCTCTTTCCTGCCACTCACACTGGGGTTTAAATGTCAACCTCAATGAATTACATTTTAATCTATGTTATCAACCTAGCCAAGGCCCTAATTGGATGCCAGGCACACCCGCTGAAGGGCATGCATAATTCATCAGCTGGGAGGCCGCGAAAGCCTTTCATCATGGGCCAGGGAAGGAGGAGGGAGAGAAGGAGAGAGAGGGGCCAGGGGTATGAGCTGGAAAAAGAGGGCAAGCAGGTAGGCTGGAGGGGAGGTGAGAGAAGGGACCTGGAACAATCTTCCCAGGCTTTAAGTGTAAAGACTTCAAGAGCAGTCTCTAAGCTTCTGCTTAGGGCCACCTCCTCCAGGAAGTCTTCATTCGCTGTCCCCTTACCCCCACCAACCCCCCTGCATGCTCCAGGCCCTCCTTCCCCTACCCTCCTGTAGCACAGGACCATACCTCCTGGGACAACGTCTAACCAGATGACAGATCACTCCCGCCTGGCAGAGTCTCTGCACACAGTAAAGCTTTGTCAAGTGACCGGCTTTCACTCAGATTCCCAGCTCAGATTATACAAAGAAATGCTCTGAATGAACGAACACTTGCACTTGAGCTCGCTGGCTCTGCCACAAAACTTGCTCCTGTTCCTCGGGGCCACCCTCCATTCTGCCCAACCTCTGCCGTCGTCTTCTGTCCACCGTCTCCCGAAGCCAAGAACCACACAGGGAAGCCAGCGCAGTTACAGTGGAACTGGAAGGGGCAGTCCCTATTTCTCTGGGCAGGCCCCCTGCTGCACGGGCAGGCCCGGAATGCCCCCCTACCTTCCTCAGGCCCCTCCACGTGGGCTCCCCCTCCACTCAAACTGCCTTGTCCAGGTCACCTGGACGAACCCGTAGGAGCTGACGGTTTCTCGGGTCTTCGCCTTGACTGACCTGCAGCAGCACTGAGCACCCCCTGCTCCTTGGCACATGACCTTCTCTCGACTCCTGACGCTGCCCCCTTCTGCTTTTCCTCCTTCCACTTGAGCCACTTGGGTGTCCGCTGGCTTTGCTGAATCTCTCACCTTCGGGAGACCGTGGAATGGTGGGAAGCCCCGAGGCTCACTCCTCAGACCTTAGCTCTTCTCCAGCTACTGTTTCTACCTAACGTGATTCAGTTCCTTGGCTCTACATGCCATCAAACACTAATGGTTCTTAAACAAACACATCTACCCTTGACCTCTCCCTTAAGCATAAATATCCACTTTGGATGCCTATAGTTCTCTATGGCTGCATAACACCCCCAAATGTAGCAGTTTAAAACAATAAACATGTGTTATCTAGCAGTTTCCGCGAGTGAGGGATCTGGATGCCATTTATCTGGCGGCCTCAGGCTGAGGTTCTCAAGCTGCCAGCTGGGGCTCTAGTCTCCTCAGAAGGTGTGACGCGGGAGGGTCTGTTTCCAAGTTCACTTGCATGGCTGTTCCACGGGAGTCTCTCCATAGACTCACAAACAAGACAGCTGCCTTGTTTCAGAGAAAGTGGGCAAGAGGACAAGGAAGAGGACCCAAGGCAGAAGCAACGGTCTTTTTGTAACTTGATCCCAGAAGTGACATTCCCCCACCTTTGCCCAATTCTGTTTGCCAGAAGTGAGTCACTAAACCCAGCTCACCTCAAGGGGAGAAGACCACACAGGCTGTGAACAGCAGGACGCAGGGAATCGCTGAGGGCATCTTAAATAGGCGTCTTCAATTAAACACGCCCAGGAAAGAACTCCTAATATTTCCCACCCCGAACTCGCTCTCTCCACATTTTCTCTATCTTAGTAGCTAGTGTACCCGCATCAGAATGGAGTGGCTTATCAGCTTGGATAAGCTGGAACTCCATCTCCCAGAATCTCCCTATGGCATGGTTCTGGGACAGAGCTGGCCAAAGTGGGACCTGGCACGGGGTTTGGGAGAAGGAAGAGAAGCATCAGCCATTATTCATGAAAGATCATGGCAGTCACATACGCTGCTGGGCAGACACGGAGCTGCCTGGAGCTGGCAGCTTGTCCTCACTCTCCTCTGCTCTGTGTCTAGCTTATCTTCCCAACTGCTGACCCACAGGGGACCGAGCGCTACAATCCTCCAATTCACCCTTCCCATTCCAAACTTCACCGTCCTGCTTTCTCCCACCGTAAGACAGTGAATTCCCATAATGAACACTTTCTCCCATGCTGCTGCCTCCTTTTTGCCACAACTGAAGAGGCACCTGCTCAGAGAGGCCTTTCCTGAATTCACCACCCTGTCCATGTTCTAATCCCCTAAACCATCCGATTCTGAATAATTCTTAGGCAACTCTACCTCCTTATTCTGTCCCATCTACTGCACGGTGTTCTGTAATTGCACTACCATGGATGAGTTTAAAATCAGTCCTGCAAAATGCGCATATTCATGCCTACTTTTTTGATGGCGAAATGAGTGCACAAAGAAGTGAAGCAATGTGCCCACGATCTCACAGAGCGATGAAACAGACGGTGAGAGGGGAAAATCAGAACCCAGTCCTGTCTGATTGATCTCTGGCCCATTCACTTCATCATATATAACGCCTCCCCGTGCCTGAGGCTGGCTTTGGGAGAGTTTCTCAACATCTCAGTCTCAATGTCTTCATCACAGGTACCCATGGATTGATTGGGAACACTGAGAGTACTTAGTAAATTCTAAATACTGTGACTTGCCCCCCTACCCCCAACAGATCCCAAAGCCATCTCCCCTGGGATGGATCCCCAGAGCGGAATGGAGGACGCTCGGGATTATTTTGAGCAGAAGATCCATGTGTCCTCTCCAAGACTGTGGCAGATTTCATCCTGGATCCTGGGCAGTGCCCTGCTGGGGCCTCTTTCCACCCCACTCCTCTCTCAGCTCACGGTCTCAGGTGGGCTGGTGGCCCACCTCTCAACCCCACACGAAATCAGTAACAGAAAGCCCCAGGCCATGGACCAAGCCTGCAGCTGGGCAGTGTTAATCACAGAGATACACAGAGGCCTGGAAGGCACTGGCCTCCCCTCTTTAGGGCCTTCACCAGCTTCCAGGCCACTATATCCTGTGTTCGCTTGCAGTAGGGCTGGGCTGTGTCAGGCCTTCAAGGAGCTTCACTTGGAGCTCTTCTGAGCTTTATGCAACTTGGAAGTCACACAGTTGGAGACACAGACCTGTAATCCAGCAGGTCAAAGGGCCAAGAGAAGCCAGTGTCACTATGATTAGTTTCACTTCCAGTGCCTGCTGGTTAAAGCCCAACATCCTTGCTGACCGCCCAGGGCTCTCTGGGCTCTGTCTCCAGCCGGCACTCCCTGTACAAATGCTCTGATCCTCCCTCTCTCTGGAACACGTGGGTCCTTTTGCCACTTTGACTCTTAGCTCAGACCACTGCCCCCTCCTGGTGACCTCTCCTTACCTCTTCACCTGGCTCAAACTTTTGCCCAAAGGTACAGGTCAAAACCAACTATTAACCACATACTGATGCAACAGCACTTGTGAATTATCTTCTTTTAAGATTTAGAAAAATCATTACTTTTTCATCAGTTTATACATTCCAGAAGTGTCTTCCCATTTGCTGTTCGACTACCAAAAGTTATTCGGTGGGTTGAACATAAAGCAGCTCCACTGTAGAGCTGTGGAAACAACCATACCTAGCACATTCTGAGCTCTTCTTCATTGTCTAGCAGTGTGCCCTGCACCTTCTGTGGGTTAAACGCACGGACTCCTTTCAAAAACCCTGGGAGGTAGCTACTGTTATTATTCCTTCTTCAGAAGAGGAACTGAGGCTCAGAGATATTTAAAACATACCTGCTTGTTGCCCCTCAACATACAAGTAGCAAAGCCAAGATCTGAATCCTGGTCCACAATTCCAGTCGATTGCGAAACTGCATGCAGACACACAGGAGGGCCCAGGGCGGTGGAGAGGCTGGTCCCGCTCCTTCATACAAATGCTTCTCAAATTTTAATGTACCCGTGAATCACCTGGGGTTCTACTTAAAAGGTATTAAAATGAAGATTTTGATGCTGCAGGTCTGGGGAGAGGCCCCAGATTCCACATCTCTAACAAGCCCCTAAATGATGCTAATGCTGCTGATCCAAGAACCACACTTTGAGTGGTGAGGCTCTATACCACACCGCACCTGGAAAGTACCTGCCTCCCTCTCTGTCGCGTGGGATCTCCCTGGGTAGGTAAGTTCTTGCATTAAGCACAGACTGCTCCTGCCATTGCAAGGAAGAGAAAACCCACTTCAAACATCAGTTTAAGACAAAAGAGGAATATATGGAGTCATGTCGCTGAGAAGTTCTGGTTTCAGGCAACGCTGTATCTAGGTGCTCTGCTGACATATCAGGACCCGGTTTCTTATCATTGCTCAGTTCTGCACTTCATGTTGGCTTCATTCCCAGGCTCTACATAGTGATACAGAAGCTGCCAAGGGATGAAGACACAGTGGAATGGTCCTGACAAGCTGAAGCTGTCTCCCAAATGGGAGGCTCCAAGTGTCTCATCCCCCCACACCTGACCTGGGTGTCCTTAAAGTCTGAGCTGGCTAGTGATGCCAGTGCCACCAGGCTGATTTGCTAAGGGGCATGTAGAGGTCGACTGGCCACACCCTGGTATGTAGCACCTTCTCGAATTCCCTGGGTTATTCTGGTCTTCCTCAACTGTGTCCGGGTGAATTATGGTCCCGACTCCTCACTGTCCTGCAGCAGTGGTATACGCCCACGTCTCTGCCATAGCTGCCAGTGGTGGAGTGAACTTCCCCACCTCACGATTTGGGGGTTGGCCATGTGAGCTGCTTTGGCCGAGGGACATTTGAAAGTGTGAAGTGAGCAGCAAGAGGCTGCTTGCCCAGTCTGCTTTCCTGTCTTGCGCCATGGTGACCATGGAGCACAGCACATACCCTGAGCACGTACCCAGTGGCTGGTGGCCCACGGAGGATGAGAGACATGTGGAACGAGCTTGTACTCGGTCTGCGGCCGAGAGCCTGGGGCCCAGCCTAGCCCAGCTGAGCAGCAGCTGACCTGCAGACTGAGCAAGAGAATGAATGATTGCTGTGCTAAGGCCCTGAGACTGAGCCGGAGTTGTTCCATCACACGGCATCACTGTGGCAGGAGCTTATACATCGACTTGATAATTCAACCGCAGGAGCGGGACAATAAATTCTCCTTTTGAGCTCCCCACGTAGTACCTAGTATACACGCAGTTATCGGAAACAACAGGACTCCTCCAGCCTAATTTCTCAATATGACAGATAGGGAACCCGAGGCTCAGAGAACCGGGGGGTTTGTTTACGGTCACGCTGAGTGGGTGGCCCAGCAGGCAGAGCTAGAACTGCCGGCTGACTTCTGAGCCAGGGCCTTTCCCCCGTCCCCTCTTATTTCTTTGTTCAGAGCCTGAGACATTCTCCTGACCTGCACCATCCTGACAAGCATGGCCTCGAGACTCAGAGGTCCCACTTGACTCTGACCTTGCATCGTGGGATGACCTTTGAAGGCCCCTGCACTCAAGCCTCCATAGGGATGTCCGAGGTCTGCTTCCCAGGCACAGCCTGCAGGACCACAGACGTAGGTTATGTTCACGGTCTGGGCACAGTCTGAGATGTCAGCGATGCAGGCAGGTCCGCGTGTCCATGAGGTCTCAGGGGCTCTGGCCGGTGGGCTCTACACAGACCACTTAAGAAAAGTCACAGCTGGGACCAGGGCTCACATGTGCTGTGATTGAGGAGGAGAGTGAGTCAGAGCGGGACTGGAAAGAAGCAGATACGGGTCCATTAGCTCCTGGGACCACTTGGGATCAGGGGCAAGGCCAAGTCCAACCATAAGGTACTTCTTACTTTCTGAGAAAATGGTTCCCCAGCAGCCTTGCTGAGGGAAGTGGGCGCTTGGCTCACAAGCCTGGCTGGCAAGCATACAGTGCAGATGGGCTGCTGACAGCATCCCCCTCTTGCCCCCTCCTCAGAATATTCCGAAGGGGGAGCAAGCAGCAGGCCTGCCCGCACATCTCCTCCCGCCCCATATTCACACAATCTGGCAGCATCTCTCACATGTGCCCCACCTCCACTGATCTTTTCCATCCATGCCGGCCCCACAGGCCTCTACCCACAACTAGCCTGAGTTATCCCCTCAAAACCAGGGCTGGGATGAGGGTGAGCTGGGTGAGGCACAAAATTTATGGAGGCGCCCAAATTACTCAGCAATCAAGATAAATAATATTTCTGTGCAATAGTTTTTAAAATTAAAATTAATGAAAAAAAAATCCATGATGAGCAACTATCAAAAATGTATGCAAATATAGACTCAGAGAGGGTGGGGTTTGGGTTGAGGCAAATAAGGCCATGTCCTACAAGTACAGGGTTAGATGTTGTCATGAAAATAATTTTGGCATGGAGCGCCTGGGTGGCTCAGTCAGTTAAGTGTCTGACTCTTGATTTTGGTCAGGTCATGATCTCAGGGTCCTGGGATCAAGCCCAGAGTCAGTCTCAGCACTCAGTGGGCAATCTGCTTGAGATTTTCTCTCTCCGTCTTCCTCTTCCCCCACTCATGTGCGTGCATGGGCATGCAAGTGTGCTCCTCCCCACCCCCAAATAAAAAAATAAATATTTAAAAAAATTTTTGGTATTTCATTCATCGTGGATTTTTTGCATTACTTTAAAAAATTTAAAATACTGCATTAAAAATTTTTTCTTTTTTTTTAAGATTTATTTACTTTTTAGAGAGAGCCAGTGAGCAGGTGGAGGGGCAGAGGGAGAGACAGAATCCCAAGAAGATTCCCTGCTGACTATGGTGTCTGATGCAGGGCTCGATCTCAAGACCCTGAGATCATGACCTGAGCTGAAATCAAGAGTCGGACACTAAACTGACTGAGCCACCCAGGAGCCCCTTATTTATTTTAATTACTGATTTTTGGCTGCCACTTAAATTCTTTATCTAAGACAAGCACCTCAGTTTCCTCATCCAGGTCCCAGTCCTACAACTGTGGTCTTGTTACCCACCCTCCTCATTCCTATCGATGCCTCCCCAATACTGTCAGGATACAGGAAAAACTCTGTATGTGCCTTTTACGTCCTTATGGTCGGATCCCTGTCCACTTCACCCTAACCACTGGTAGTCAGCTGAAATACACCCATATGGCCATAAGGGTTGTTAAAATATTGGAATACTTCCCAGTCCCAAGCACCAGCACCCCACTCCAAGGGTCCCCTGTTATCCTAGCTCCTCTCCCAGGACCCTGTCAGAACTCCCCATAATCCAGCAAGCAAAGGACTAATGCCTGACTAATTCAGGACCCCCAGATCTTGCCCAAGCAGTATTCTCAATAGCCACCTGTCTGGCCTCATCTTATGTCATGCTTAAAAAACTTAGTGGGGATAATTATTTAAATTAGAGTTCCCTCCTCATACCATACACAAATATGAATTTTAGCCAAAGTAAAGACCTAAATATACACCTAAACAAAAATCAAATAAACCAAGACCCTAAAAACTTTTGCAAGTAGATTTAAGAAGTTTTCAAAATCATGGGGTGGGAAAAGTCTTCCTGAGCAAAATACAATGCCAGATTGGAAAATTGGGGAAAAGTATTTGCAAGAAATAACAGACAACACCCATAATATGTAAAGAGCTCTTATCAATTAATAAAATGACAAAGAACCCAAAAGAAAAACGGACAAACATATGAATGAGCAATACACAGAAGAGGAAATAAAAATGGTCAATACACATAAGCAAAGTTGTTTAATTTTGGTAGAACTCAAGGAATATAATTAAAGAAACAATGAGATCATTGTAACTCACTCAGTCTCCAAAAATGTAAGAGATTGTAAATAGGTAGCATTGGCAAAGATGTAGTGAAACAGGTACTCTGTTGGTGGGAGTAAAAGTGACTTAAAAAAAATTTTTTTAGGGGGGCCTGGGTGGTTCAATCAATTAAGCATCTGCCTTCAGCTCAGGTCATGATCCCAAGGTCCTGGCATTGAGCTCTGAGTTGGGCTCCCTGCTCAGCAGAAGTCTCCTTCTCCCTCTCCTCCCCACTCGTGCTCTGTCTCTCAAATAAATAAATAAAATCTTAAAAAAAATTTTTGAAGGGATAAGTTGGCAATATTTAAGAGTTTTTGAGGAGGATGGAGCACCGGCTGTGTTCTTATCCTGTCTGTAAATTCCCTTGGCCCTGGAAATGGAGCAAGGCCACGGTCACTAATGTGGATACCCCATAAAGAAAAGATCAGAGAGCCATGGGGAAGAGAAACCCATGAAGCCAATGGGTACTAAACGCAAAGCCTGTAACCAGAGGTCCTCTACCTCACCATGATGCCCAAAATGAGTTCGCCCAAGCCTATGAGACACTTGGGCTCAGTCAATGACTGCCTGCAGGTTCTAGGTCAAGTCCCAGCTCCTTAGCATGACATACCAGGCCTTTTATGAACAAGTTCCTGCTGTCTCCCCCCTCATTTCCCACTGCTCCAACTCATATTCCACATTATGGCCATTTCCAGACTGAGCACGCCATATTCCATCCTGCTGATCCCTCATGCATGCCACCTCCACCCCCTAAAATGCCCTTTCCTTCATCTGTGTCAGACCAGCAACCCCCAGTCCTTCAGGGCCTGCCTCAGGCCTCCCCTCTTCCAGGAAGTCCTTCTAGCTTCTCCTCAGATTGGGCTAGGAGCCTATTCTTCGTAATCCTGTGACACACTGTACCCTGGCCTCTCACTCAGAGTTCTTAGTGGCCTGCTTCCCTACTCAGCCATGAGATTCTGCAGGACAGTGATCTCGCCCCGGGCACCTCTGATCTCTGACGCTGAATCACAGGGCAGTGATGGAGCATCGACCACTGGTCCCACACGTACCAGACCCAGGCAGTGCAGTGATGAGTAGAGTTCCCTATTCTGGAGCTCACTTCAAATGGGAGAGACAGAGTAGATGTGTTAATTAGTCCATTAAAGGATGGATGATTAGTGTTTGAAGTAAATGGAGAATAACAGGGAGGACAGGTGGGCGGCTATAGGTAGAGTCATCAGGGAGGCCTTGAGACCTGAGGGGTGAGGGGCCAGCGGCGGGATGAGCCAGGCAGAGAAAATGAGGGCAAAGGCCCTGCGATGGGAGTCACCTATTGAATGGAGGACAACTGCGACCATAACGGGATGACATTGAGGAGCTCTGGCCATTTTTTGAAAACGGTTTATTTATTTATTTGAGAGAGAGAGTGTGCGCTCACATGCAGGGGCGGGGGGAGGGGGAGAGGCAGAAAGAGAAGGAGAGAGAGAATCTTAAGCAGGCTCTATGCTGAACACGGAGCCCAACATGGGGCTTGATCTCAGAATCCTGAGATCATGATCTGAGCTGAAATCAAGAGTCAGACGCTTAACTGACTGAGCCACCCGGGTGCCCCAAAGAGCTCTGACTTTCAATCCTTCCCGCTGCCATGTGAGAAATGGACTTGGGGCTGCAAGTGTAGAAGCAGGGACACTAATAAGATGGCTATTCCACTAAGCGCAGTGATGATGGATGCTCAAGTAGAAGTAGAGAAGTAAAACCGCGTTAGGAAAAGACCTGAAGTCTCAGTGGTTAATTAACACTCAACACATGTATAGTTTATTTCTTGCCCACATAAAAGTCCAGTGTGGGTTGGGCAGCCCTCACCTTGGAGCTCTGCCATCTGGAATGCATGGCCTCCAGGGTACCATGTCAGGGAGAGAGACAGTCGAAGGAGGCACACTGGTTCTTTACTGCCTTGGCCAGGGCGCGCCCTGCGACACCTCTGCTCACAATTCATTGGCCAGAACCGGTCACACGACTCCATCTGCAAAATGGGAAATGCAGGGGAGGGCGTGAGCTGTCCAGTGAGCACTCCGTGGACCCCAGAAATGGATTTCTTTTCACAGACAGAAGTGATCTGACTTGATGGGTCAGGTGCAGAGGTTGGAGGTTGGGGTGGAGAGGCAATGGCAAGAGTCAGGGATAATTCCCAGGTTTCTGGCCTTGGCAGATGATGTAGAGTTATCACATCCAAAACAACACTGCTCTTCCCCTCCCACGGACCTGCTTCTTCCTCCATCTTAGTTGGCAAGTCTACGTTTCTGGTTGCCCGGCTCAAAAACTTTTGCTTCTTTCTTGAATTGTATACTTCAAGTGGGTGAATCATATGGTATATTATATTGCAATATAACTGTTGATAGGTAGAGAGATGGATGGATGGATGGCTAGACAGACAGACATATCCAGAATCTGATCACATCTCTCACCTTCCCTGCTGCTACTCTGGTCCAAGCCCCCACCATCTCTCACCTGAACCTGAACGACAACATGGCGGCCAGAGTGATTCTGCTAGAGTTTAAAGCAGACTAAGTCATTCTTCTGCTGTCTCCTGTCTCAGCATTAAAGCCACATTCCTTACAATGGCCTACAAAGCCCTCACACTCTGAACTTGCCTTCCTCCTCACTTGGCCTGACCACCTCCTACAGTCCTCCTCATGCACTCCTGGCCAGCCACACCAGTCTCCTTACCATTCCTCAAATGAATCAGACATGTTCTCACCTCAGGACCTTTGTACATGCTGTTTGTCCAGCTTGGTCTGTGGTCCCCCAGACATCTTGTTTGGCTCACTCCTTCACCTCCTCCTCCCCTCTTTGCTCAAATTTTACCTTCATAGTAAGGCCTCATTGACTGTCCTAGTTAAAATTGTAACTCTCCCCCAGTAGGTTTAATCCTTTATTACCCTTAACATTTTTATGGCATTTGTCATCTAACATGCTATGCAGTCAACTTATTTGTTGTATCTATTGTTTATTGTTCTGCCTCCCCCAACTAAAATGTAAACTTCAAGAGGACAGGGATCACTACTTTGTCTTCTGATGCATTCCAACCATTAAGTGGACGCTAAGGAAATAATTGTTGATTAAGTAAATAAATATATGGAATGTGTCACCAAGTGGGATGGAGAAAACTCCCACCCACAGTAGGTGTTCAATAAACATTTGTTAATTACATATTGGCGCAAGATTGATCCACAGGCCAGACTTAGAAATGTGTTCCACAACTTTAGCCTAAGGACGAAATGAGATCCCAGAAAGTGATGAGCACAGCATTTGAGTCATACCAGAGTCTCCACAAGTTTTCATTCAGGATGACTTTCCTTCAGGAATCCTGTTCCCCATCGTGGAATACCATCTCTTCTCCTTCATATATCCTAATTCCATCCATCCTTCAAGGCCCAGTCAAGAACCATCCAGCTCACTCTCTCCCAGCTCTGACTTCTACATTTTGGGGTTTTTTTGTAAACTGAGGCAACGTCAGTTTCTCTCTGGGTAGATGTCTGTGTGTAACTGCTCCGTCAGTGCACCTGTCCGTGAACTCTCCTGGTGATCTCTTTCAATGATGAATGCCTTTTTTGGCATATCCTCCTTTCTGCTCACATTCTACTTAGTCCTCCTGGGACCATATGAACTATGAGACAGGCGTGCCTGCCAAGACTGTCATCAAAAGTTATCAGGAATAGGATTTAATAAACAGGGAGCAACAGATAAAAACATTGAGTCAGAGAAATGACACACAAAGGTTGAAATTGCCTTCGCTGCCAAAGTTCCAGTCTGCAGATGGGCCCTTCCCGGTCACCAAAGACGAGATCTCGTGTTCTCAGGTAGCTCCTGACTTCCGTTCAGCATTCTCTGAAGGGGCGCCTCCACTCTCACACCTCCCGGGGGCCTCTGCCATCTCCAGCCGACCCAGGACCCCACGAGCCATGCTCATCCTCAGCAGCACTCCTGACTTCCCACTTCCCACGATAATTGGAACTCTACTTCCCCTGCCTCAGAGAATCAGTGGAAAAGAACAAGAAAAGAGAGGCTGGTGTTTATGATTCACACT
>CM052888.1:24655244-24803981 GCA_028534135.1 Potos flavus | reverse complement strand
TGGTTTCCACTGGTTTCAACAAAAGTCTCAGAAATAACTCTTGTTGCCTAATTTAAGTTACATATTCATTCCTCAATCAATCATTGTAACCTTAGGATAGAAAACATTAACTGGCCAGAATAGGGCACTTGGAATTGAGGATGAGGCCTCCCATTCTCCCATTCTCCCATCCTGATGAACTGAGAGTGCAGAAAGGTAGTTCACAACCCCCAAAAAGTCAGTTTTAAAGCCTAGACAGATTGCATGGAGCATTCTGAGGACTTGGTAAAATAAGTAATAACAGGTGAACAGGAGAATAAGACCAGAATTCAAAGTACCAGTGATACTTTTCCCCACTCTGGTATCCCTGGATCTCAATGCAACACAGTCTGAAATAGTGAAGTGAGCATTAAAGAGGCTCCGGGGTTCTGGCTCAGGGAATGAGAAGGAAATACAGATGAACTGAACACCGCCAACAACAAATCAGATCTTACCGACATTATCAATTTCTTGTCTTTACCAAATAGAAGCAGCATACGCATCCTTTTCAAGTGCACATTAAATATTCACTGAGAGACCATACCCCGAATCAAAAAAAAAACTTTAACAAATTTAAAGTAACTGAAATCGTACAAAGTGTATCCTCAAACAATAATGGAATTGAGGTAGAAATCAGTGAGAGAAAGAGAAGAGGTAAATCTCAAACACTACCATATTAAACAGCATGCTTCTAAATAATTCATGGGTCCAAAAAGAAGTCTCGAAGTAAAGTAGAAAATATTTGAACTCAATGAAAATGAAAATACAACATAACAAAATGTGAGGGCTGCAGCTAAAGCAGTGCTCAGAGGGAAATTCATAATATAGACAGTCCCCAATTTACAATGGTTTGACTTATGATTTCTTGACCTTATGATGGTGGGAAAGCGATCTGTATTCAATAGAAACTGTATTTCAGATTCTGAATTTTGATCTTTTCCCAGGCTAGCAACACTCCCTGCGAGCCACAGCCCTCCGTCAGCCACACGATCATGAGGGTAAGCAACCGATACATTTATAACTGTTCTGTACCCACACAACAATTCTGTTTTTTCGTTTATAATATATTAATAATTACATGAAATATTCAATACTTTATTATAAAATAGGCTTTGCATGAGATTAATTTACCCAACTATAGGCTAATGTGAATGTTCTGTGCACATTTAAGGTAGGCTAGGCTGAGCTATAATGTTAAGTAAATTAGTTGTATTAAGTACATGTTGACTTAAGATTTTTTCAACTTACAATGGGTTTATCGAGACGTAACCTCATTGTAAGCCAAGGAAAAACTGTATTAAGTACTTACATTAGTAAAGAAGAAAGGTCTCAAATCAGTAGTTTAAACTTCCACAAGAAACTAGTAAAAGAAGAACAAATTAAAACCAAAGCAATCAGAAGAAAGAAAACAGGGGGCACCTGGGTGGCTCAGTCAGTTGGGCACCTGTCTTTGGTTCAGATCATGATCCCAGGGTCCTGAGATCGAGCCCTGCATCAGGCTCCCTGTCAGCAGCAGGGAGCCTGCTTCTCCCTCTCCCTCTCCCCTCCCTACTGCCCACTCGTTTTCTCTCTCTCTCTCAAAATAAATAAAATCTTAAAAAAAGAAGAAGAAGAAGAAGAAGAAAACAATAAAGGTAATGCAGAGTGAAAAAAAATTGAGAACAGAACATTTTCTCTTTTATGAGAAAATGAATCAAGCCAAAAGTTATTCTTTCCTTAAGTACTCAATAAAACTGAAATGTGTGTGTAGCAAGACTCACAAAAAATAGAAAAGACACAAATTATTATCAAAAATGAAAGAGGAAATATCACTACAGATCCTGTAGTATTCAATGATAAGGAAATACTACAAACACAACAATACGTGTAGTTCCACAATTTAGATGAAACTGAACAATTCCTAGAAAAGTACAAACAACCAAAAATCACTCAAGATGAAAAAGACAACCTAAATAGTCCTTTAAAGATTTTTAAAAATGAATCTGTAGTTTGAAATCTTTCAAGGAAGAAGTTTCCTGGCCCAGTGGTCTCACTGACAAATTTTACAAAATAAAGAAGAAATAACACTAACTCTACAGAATCTCTTCCAGAAAAAATGAAGTGAAGGAACACATCCCCATTCATTTTATGAATTCAGCAATACCCTGAGTGAGACCAAGAACTTATAAAGATAGTAACAGAAAGAAAATGACTAATATCTTTCATGAACATAGAAGCACAATTTCTTCGCAAAATAATAGCCACCAAATCCAGTTTTATGTGTGTGTGTGTGTATATATATATATATGAATAAAAAAACAACCGTGTTAAGGCAGAAATACAAGGCTGGTTAAATATTAGAAAATCCATCAATGTAATCACCATATTCAAACTGTAAAAGGAAAAAAACTCTACATGATTATATTAATTCATGCAGAAAAAGTATTTGACAAAATTCAACACCAATTCATGATGAAAACTCTTAGTGAAACTGAAATGGAAGGAATCTTCTTTAGTGTAAGAAAAGGTATCTATAAAAAAAGCTACAGCTCACATTATACTTGCTAGCGAAGGACTGCATGCTTTCCCCTTAGGCTGGGAACGAGGCATGTTTGCCCATCAGAATGGTTATAATCAAAGTGTCTGACAACACCAAAGGCGGAGTCTATGAACAACTGGACCTTTGCAGCACTGCCATTGGGTATGTGAAGGGGTTTAGATATCTACATGGAAATTTCTAATAAAGTTAAACATTTATCATATGCTCCAACATTCCACTCCCATTTTAACAGAAATGTATACATATGTGCATGTAAAATATGTACAAGACTGCTTCATTGCAGGCGTAATCATCATAGCCCCAAAGCAGAAACAACGCAAATGTCTTCAACAGGAAAAGAGATAAACAGTGGTATGTCCATACAGTAGAATACTATTTAGCAGCGAAGGAAAGAACAGCTCGGGTGCAACTCAAAAACATTATCGTGGACAAAAGCAGCCAGGCACAAAAGAGTACATACTGTGTGATTTCATCCATACCAAGTTCTAGAACAGGCACAACTAAGCTAGATGATAGAAATCACAACAGTGGTTGCCTGAGGGAAAGGTTTTCTGGAAACAGGCCCAAGGGAACTTTCTGGGGTGATGGAAATGTTTTCTGTCTTGTTTTGGGTAATGTTTTCACAGCTGATTACAATTGTCCAAGCTCACAGAACTGAACACTTCGAGTTGTGCATTTCTTTAAAAAAAAAACAAAAAAAAAAAAACAAGGTTTTTAAAATTTCTTTTATTTTAGCGCGCGAGAGTGTGCATGAGTGGTGGGGGGGGGGACCAGAAAGAAAGGGAGAAGGAGGGGGAAAGAATCTCAAGTAGATTCCCCATTGAGCATGGAGGCTCAATCTCACCACCCCGAGATCAGGACCTGAGCTGAAACCAAGAGTCAGACACTTAACCCACTGAGTCACCCAAGTGCCCAAGACCTGTGCATTTCTATTTTACCTCAGTTTAGGACAAAGAAAAGAAACCCTTGATGAATATCGCACTTGCCTTTCTATAATACATCTTCATGCCCATTCTCCTGTTCCCTCCATTCGATCTTCTCGGCAACCCTGAGAGGTAGGAAGATGGGACTATTTTACGAATGAGGAAACAGGGAGAGGAGCAGAGTGAGAAAGGGACTCCCAAGAGCACACAGCCTGTGCCAGAGCCAAGGACCAGAGCCCACGTGTTGGGACTCCACAGCCAGTGCTCCTTACACACGCCTTGACTATCCACCTGTGTTCTCCTGCACCCTCAGGCACCGCGGAGATGCCCGTGGGGTGATGGTGTGCTCCCACAACTCTCGCCACGTTTATCCCCTCCACAGACTCAAGTCTCGCCTGTGATTTCATGTGAAAAGTCTGAGAACTGCTGATGTTACAGATGCTAAAACAAATGTAAAATGTCCAGGGGCTCCTCTCTTCCTTTGCATCCTTTGTGGTAGGACACGCAAGACCCTGGAGTCTGATTTTCACTCTAGGCTAAAACAGTTATATCTGCCTGGAACAGTGCAATTTCCCGGTCTCGGCTATTACATCAGAGAATGTAAAACTGAAAGAGCAGCTGGAGAGGAAGTCCTTAACCGTGGTTCTGCCACTGTGTGATGTCAGCCTAGTCACTCCCCCTCTCTGTGCCTTGCTTTCCCCATCTTTGAGACAAGGGACCTGGACTAGATAAAATCTAGGTGTCCTGCACGAAGGTCCAGAGCTGGAGTGGCAGTAGTCATCTTTTTTTTCAAAACCTCCCATGTGAACATTGTCAGCCCAGACATCCCCCTGAGGATGCTCATTCCGGAGAAAAGTCTCAGAAGTCACTGAGATGAAGAGGACCCCCACATCCTCCACTCCCCACTGCCCCATGTAGAGAAGCACCTGGGACCTCCAGGAGGAATCATCTTCTGTTCCCCTGTCCAAAGAAATTTCAAGGAACCTGACGGCCTCTATGTGTTACTTCTGGGCCAAGACATTGGATTTGTGAAGACCTGGGTCCTAGTCCTAGTTCCACTAATAGCTGGCCATGCAGCTCTTCAGAAAGACCCCTCCCCTGTAAGGACTTGTGGCCTTATCCATAAAACGGAGTTAATGATCCCTGCCTACTTCCCTGGATTGTTAAGAAGACCTAATGAAGTAAAGACTACGCATGTGCTTTGAGCAGAATAAAGCTCCCTACCGAGATAAGGGGCTCTTATCTTCCGGGGAGGCCAGAGGTATCTTTGAAATCCTTGCGGTCCAGAACTAACCTTTCTTTCCCGGTGCCTGTGCAGTGCTGCTCACACCACTAGATGGCGGTAGCTGTCACTTGCAGATTCAGAAAGAAGGGTGTGGGAGAGCCAGGGGGCCGCCTGCTTTAAGAAAACTAGGCCAAAGCCGGCTTGTTACATCACTCCTAATGGAAGCAGCCAGTTCAGTCTGGATTTTTCTCTATTGCAGGAGACAATGCAAGGAAACTTCCTGGCTCCTTGCGCATTTCAATGTTAATTATTTGGCCAGAGATCAGTCTTTATCGCCCAGGAATTGGTCCTGGAGCCCCTGCTCCACCTTCTGGGAGTACAGGCCTTTCTCCCCTAAGGCTTCCAGACCTCTCCATCTGGCCCGGGCCCCACCCTCAGGCAAGCTCAAAGTGCATTTCTTGTCCTGCCCTTTAAATCTCAGCTGACTTCAACAAGCACTTCTGTCTACTTATACCAGGGGCCCTACTGTGACCCGAGCCCTGCCCTCAGGGGAGAAAAACACTGCAGACTCCTCGAGCTCAGATCTGCCCCTGCCCCTGACTGGCTATACGCAGGATTTTGAGCTAGGCATTCTAATTCTGTGTTCTTCACTTTCCTTACTTTTAAAATGGGATTAATAAAAAAAATTATTATTAAATGAGTTAATGCTGGTTGTTATGGAGCTTGGAATAGGGTCTGGCACTTTGTAGGCACTAATAATTATTTATTGAGCGCCTGTGATGTAGGGGTACATTATCTCATTTAATGACCATACCATGGTCATTAAATAATGTGCCCAAGGCTGCACCGTGGTCAGAAGTAAAGGTAGGATTTGAACGGGGTTCTGGCTCCACAACCCCTGCCTTCAGCTGCTCTTAACGAGAGAAAATGAGCAGCAAAAGGCAGAGAATCAAAAGACTAGCAAAACTGCAGACCACACTGTCAGTCCCAGAATGCCTGCAAATGGGCCATCCTAAACCATGCTATTCAGGTCTCAGAGATCTTGCCCTAGATCAACTCTAGCACTCACTGGGCCTTTGGGATCTGGGGCAAGACCCTTCCTTGAGCCTCAGCTTATTAATTTATGAAAGAGGGCATCTCAACAGATCGCTATTAAGACTTAGCTGTCAAAATCCCCTGGGGTCCTTCTTAAAAGTATGGCTATTTGGACCCCACTTCTGAGCTGCTAAAATAGAATCTCCAGGGGAGGGATTTGGACATCTGTATTTTTAACAAGTGACTCATAATTCTCAGGACCAGGAAAGTTAGCAAAACATCCTAGGCCCAGATGATCTTAGAAGTTCTCCCAGTTCTGTTCATCTTGATCCCACTGCTCTTCAACCCAGCTCCTGACCCGCCTCCCTATAGACACTTCCATCAACACCACAGAGCCTGTCCCTGTGCCCTACAGTCCGACCCCCTAATCCCACCCCACTCCACATGGATTTAATCTCTTCTTCCTTCCTGTAAAGCACTCAGCTTCTCAAGGGAGCTGAAGCTGTATAAATAATAAATGAAATTTACAGTAGCATTTGGAATTCACTTAAGCACTGGAAACGTAGTTGCTGTAAAGTCTCTTTAAAACTCATTTTTTCATTGGGTAAGAAGAAAAAAAAAAAGTAGCTTCTCCAATTGACTCTCCTAATATGCAAATCGCATATTTTGACAAGACTTGATTCTAAATGTCCACAGTGTCCACTTGGAAGTCATAGTTCCCACGGCCAGAAGAGCGGTGTCCTGCTGCCCCAGTTTGAAATACCCAGGAGAGCTAGGTCAGACTACCTTTCAGCCCACAGGCAGGGTCACTAGCCCTGTGACCTGGAGGCAGGCCCTGAGGAAGGAACGGGAAAGAAGGCACAAAGCCAATACTAGACTCATCATACTGGCTTCTCCTATAAACCCTTTCCATCCTTGCTCTGCCTTTCTGCAGAGTCACCAAATGATACAACTGAACAATGCTGGCTGCACCCATTGCCCTCTTTCCGCTACAGTTCCTCCCTCAGTCCCCACAAACCAGTGACCCCACTGACTTGAAACAGACCTGAAATTCTTACTATTGGCCAAGTCTGGGTTGAGGGAATGTTTTCTGGAAGAGCGAGTACCCTGGGCTGGGTTTTCTTAAGACTGGTATCAGTCAGCTATTGCCACAATAATGCCATGAAACAAAGC
Organism: Potos flavus; assembly: GCA_028534135.1. Lineage (NCBI taxonomy): Eukaryota > Metazoa > Chordata > Mammalia > Carnivora > Procyonidae > Potos > Potos flavus. The sequence goes on along the minus strand of CM052888.1, from coordinate 24,797,068 downwards.
ACCCCACTAGTCAGTGATTTATAACAATAATTCATGCTCATTCATGCACGTGTGAGTTGGCTGGGGCAACTCTGCTGACCTCCCTCAGCTGATCTCAGCTCAGCTGACTTTGGTCTCCGCTTTGGGTTTGGTTCAGGTCTGCTCTAGGTATCCCTCAATACTTCTTGGACCACTGGGCTAGCCAGGGCACGTTTCTCTAATGTTGATGGAAGAAGCTCAGAAAGACGAGTCCATAGCCCAAGCTTATTTCAAGCTACTGATGGTGCCACATCTGCTCACATCCCATTGACCAGGGCAAAAGGCAAGGCCATATACTCTGCTCAACATGAAGCCAAAACAAGTCACACAGAACACATGTGGGGTGGGGGTGGGGGGCTGGGTGGGGCAGGAAGGTTAAATAGAAAAAACAGGAGTCAAGAGCCTTGGAGCTATTCCCTCAAGTGGGATGACACAGAGAAGGATCCTGGAGAAGCTGGAGCCAGGCTTCATGTTGAATTCATTCAAGCAACAGAAACATGGCTGCAGTAACATCTCCATGGGGAGGGGGGAGGTAGGGAAGGAGAAAACGTAAATCAGGAAAAAATAAAACATCAAACAACTATCTGCAACTACACAGCACATACCATTGCCTGGACCCCAACCTTCTCAATGCCCTCTCTCCCCATCGCCAAGTGAGAAAAACCACATGAGAGGGGCCTGACCTCTTCTTTGCCACAGCTGGTTGTTTTCTTTAAACAAATCACAGCTTTAGAAAAGATCAGCCTGGGAAGGGACTCTGGATGACCCTCTTATCCCGCCCCCTCATCTTTCAGAGAGGAAATGGGGCTTATGGAAGGTCATGAGGCAAGTAAGCAGCAGAACAAGGAGTACGATTTGTACTTATGCAGTTTTCCCACTTGAGACATCTCTGAAGAGCCAGGTAATTAAGATTTCATTTATTTGACAAGCACTCTGTATCAAGCACTGTCGTAGGTGTTGGGGATAAAGAAATGAACAAACACCTCTCATGAAGCTTCCATTCTATTGAGGGAATGGATAAATGATAAATAAGTAAACAATTGAATTAATCATATGGCAATAAATGCTATGAGAAAAACAAGCAGGACACGGGGGATGCTTAGGGTAAGCTGGGTCCATATACTGATGGTCAAGGAAGCTCTCGCAGAGATGACATTTGATCAGTGCTATGGTCTGATTATTTGTGTGCCCCCGCTTCTTCCCACCACCAAATTCATATGTTGAAATCCTAAACCTCAAAATGATGGTATTAGGAGGTGTGGCCTTTGGAAGTACCTGGAGGCCCCGCAGAGCTCCCCTGCCCTTCTGCCATGTAAGGAAGACAACAAGTCTATGACCTGAAAGAGGGCCCTCACCTGACCAGGCTGGCACCCTGATCTCAGACTTCCAGTCTCCACAAACGTGACAAATAAATTTCTGTTGCTTATAAGCTACCCAGTCTGTAGTATTCTGCTAGAGCTGCCTGAATGGGCTAAGAGAATCAGGGAAGTGAAGGAAGCAAGCAGGGAGCCACGAAAAAAAATATCTGGGCCTTTCCAGCAGAGGAAACCACAAGTGCAAAGGCCCTGAGTCAGGGACAGGCTTGGCATGGAGCAGGGCAAGCAGGGGAAGTGTGGTTGAAAAGGGCAGCAAGACAGTGCGGTGGTAGGGCCAGATCATAAAAGGTCTTGAGGGCTGTGACGATGAATTTTGTGTGTCAATTTGACAGGGCTAAGGAATACCCAGATAGCTGGCAAAACGCTATTTCTGAGTGTGTCTGTGAAGGTGTTTCTGGAAGAGATTAGCACTTGATTCAGTAGACTAAGTAGAAAAGACCTGCCATCACCAGTGTGGGTGGGCATCATCCAATCCATGGAGGGCCCAAAGAGAACAACACGATGAAGTAAGGGTGAATTTCCTCTCTCTCTTCTTGAGCTGGGAACCATCTTCTCTTGCTCTCAGACAGTGAAGCTCCTGGGACATCAGAGCTCCTGTTCTCAGGCCTTTGGGACTGAACACCAGTGGTCCCCTGACCTTAGACTTTCAACCTTGGATTAATCTACTCCGGGCTTTCCTGGGTCTCCAGCTTGCACATGGCAGATAGTGGACTTCTCAGTTTCTATAACCCCATGAGCCAATTCCTATAATCAATCTCTTTATATCCATATCTGGATCTATCTGGATCCTATTGATTCTGTTTCTCAGGTGAACACTGACAGGCACAATGGAAGGACTTAGGGTTTTGCTTCAAATGAAACAGAAAGCACTGGAAGGCTTTGAGTCAAAGAAACACATGACTGGACTTTGGTTTGAAAGATCCCTTTAGTTGGGGGAGGGACATCTGGGTGGCTCAGTGGTTAAGCGTCTGCCTTTGGCTCAGGTCCTGATCTCAGGGTCCTGGGATGGAGCCCTACATCTGGCTTCCTGCTCAGTGGGGAGTTTGCTTCTCCCTCTGCCCCTTTGGCTATTGTGTTGAGAACTAACTGCAGAGGCAAGGGAGAGAAGTTGAGGGTCACAATGGGAGGCAAGTGCAGTACTCCAGAGTAGTGGTGGCTTGGCATCCCAGGTGGGAAGGAAGAGTCAGATTTGGGATCAGATGTGGTGGTAAAGCTGAGAGATTCCCCTGATGGGCTGTGCATGTGGTGGTAGAGATCAAGATCAGAAACGAACCCAAGGTTTTCATCTTGAGCACCTGGAAAGATGGAATCACCATTTTCTGCATTGGGGCAAGTTGTAGAAGGAACAGGTCTGAGGGATAAATCAGGCAGCTTCAGAAGCAGCTGCTTCCTTCGCTTTCTGATTGCCTGTGTTTTTCCTGACACAATTCATCTACCTAAGCCCATGGCAGGTTAAAGCGTTTCTGTAGCCAAACATCCGCTTTCTCCGATAGATGTGGTAATTTCCAGTAAATTATTGGTCCTAGGTCAGAACCCCCAGGAAGCTGACTCTGACGTGAAGTTTAGCAGGCAGGAGGGTTATTAGAGTGCCACTGAGATCAACACCCATGGGATGAAGGCAAGGAAGCAGACTGGGCACAGGGGGACACCAAGCTGTGATGCAGTATGAGGGTAAGTGTGGGGAGCCCTGAAAATGAGATGACCCTTCAGAACCGCCTGAGTTGGGACAAGAAGGCTGGGCAACAGGGCCACTGGCTTCTCATGGGGGAAAGACGTGACCTGAGGCAAAGTCACTCTCTTTATCTGAGGCATTCCCTAAAGGGCTGACAGCTGACCTCTGTCTTCCAGAGACGTGGCCGGCAGTAAGAGAAACAGGTTCTTTATTCTGGAAGGGGAAACTGGGTGGTGCAGCACGACGTCCACCATATTCCCTCACGCCAGACACAAGGAAGGCTGGCATCTTCAAGTCTGGTCCTTCCCCCACACTCATTATTCGCGGCTGGTCAGCAAATGAAAACCCTGTCCGATTTCAAAGGTTTTCCAGCCAGAGGCAAGGCAGGAAAACATCCTGACAATGGACACAAACACAGAGGGAATTCCTAGTAGAAGCACACCAGTATGGACCCCAACCTTGTCAGAGAAGCTGTCAGCTAGACCCAGCGGGCGGACCCAGGCCTGGTTAAACCTAGTTGCACAACTCACCTTCACCTTTGGAGTCTTGATTTAAAACATCAGCGTTCAACACGTAAAAAGCTCAGGAGAGGGGTGCCTGGATGGCTCAGTCCGTTAAGAGTCCGACTCTTGATCTTAGCTCACGTCTTGATCTCAGCTCAGGTCTCGATCTCAGGGTCAAGCCCCACATCGGGCTCCATGTAGGGTGTGGCGCCTACATAAAAATTTTTTTTTTAAATTAAATAAAATAAAGTAAAAAGCTCAGGAGATCAGGTAACAGTTGTAAACTATGCAGAATCTCTACATTCTCCTTCTTACTCCAGGCTCCTACAAAAAACAGTAAAGAAATAATAACAGCAGAAGAAAACAATATAAATAAAATATAAATAAATAATATATAATGATATAATAAGAAAGAATAATAAAAATATATAACAGTGTTGAAACAAAAGAAGAGGTATCCCCAGTGGACCAAAAATGATCAAAAATCCCAAAAAAGAGTAAGACAGAGAGGGAAGATTGAAGAAGAAAACCACATCCCAGTTGCACAAAGGAAAGAAGTGCTGCAAACGAGTTAGAGGAAGCAGCTCTGGGCACTGAAGTCAGCAGGAAGGCCCAAGGATGAATGATAGGGTGATTGGTCCTGAAAAAAATCAACACCACAAAAGAAAAGTACCAAATCTAACCATCGGAGGAGCTAAATTTAACATGAAAAACTAAACTTAACAACCTGAAGAACTAAAGCCCATGGGAAGAATCAACAGAACAAATAAAAATGCCTTTAGAAAAGTCTAAGCAGTATTTTCATGTGGGCGATATTGTATACATACAAGATCATCAACTAGAGGTCTTGGAAATGACAATTTGCATAGTGAAGTAAAAGCCGCAATATGTGGGTTGAGTATCAGAAGAGATACAACTGAAGAGCAAATTAGTAAGTAGGAGATTGAACCAAGAACTTCCCCAAGAGCAAAGCACAGAAAGCAACAGAGATGAAAGAGAGGCACAAAGTTAAGGGAAATGGAGAATGAATCAAACAGTGACAAAATCCATCTAATAGGAGTCTAGAAAGAGGGAATAGTGACAATGGAAAAGAAATGCTCAAGTAAGACGTGGGGGAAAAACTCCTGAAAAAAAACATGAAAATCTCCAGATTTAAAATGTCCATCAAATGCTCAGCAAGTTAAATCTAAAAAGATCTACATTTAGGTATCATGTGGAAAATTTTACAAAGAGAAAATTCCTCCATACAGAAAGAACTGATTCCTTGCAAAGAAATGAGACTCAAGTATCATCAAAATTCCTACTGGAACCATTGAAGACGACAGGCAACAGAACAATAATAATCTCAGATATCTAAAGTAATTTATTTTTAACCTAGACTTTGTTTGATGCCCAGTAAAACTATCTTTGAAGTAAAAGGGGAAAACAAAGATATTATCAAACATGTCAGAAAGAATTCCTAGACAAGATGGAACCATATAAAATGAAAAAAGGAATCAGAGAGAAAAACGTGGGCTATAAGAAGTAATGTTAAGCAAAAAAAAACCCAAAAAAACAAAAAAAAAATACTAAAGAAATTAAGATTTTACTAACTGAAATACATGATTATATTTAAACAAAATCATTAATATTTTGTAACTAAAATCCCAAATCATATCAGCGTGGTTAAGTGTTGGGAAGGAGTAAGAGTAATAGTAATAGAAATCAAGAAGGATCTTGGTAATGATTGATTTCCAGACATCAGTATGTCTCTTAAAAATGCACTGATCTATTACAATTGATTGGAAGTACAGAAATAAAATGAATAGCTTCGAGCCATTAGAGTAGGAAAAGAAAACAAAAAGTCATTCAATAACCTCCCCCCCAAAAAACAGGAGAGATAAAGGAGAAAAAAACAAGAATTTATAAGTTTAAAACAAATGACAAGAGTAAGTCTAATTGTATCATTAATATCAATAAGTATGAGTAGTTTAAATCCTTATCGGATAAAAGAAGCTCTTATATTAGGCTTAAAAAATAAAAGCCCAGTATATGCTTCTTCTAACATACACAAAAGAAAAATGGTAAGTGGAAGTTAAAAATGAGAGAATGGAAATAGCTATGCCATGTAAATACTAATAAAAACAATGTGGGCAGAATAGTAATAATATCAAACAAAATAAAAATCAAGGCAAAGAACAATGAAAGGGACTGGGGTAAGAGACATTTCACATAGATACACTATAATTTCTACAGAAAAGACGCATCAGCCATAAACTTTTATGCACTCGATAACATATCTGCAATACATAAAGCAGAAACTAAAAGATGAACAAGGAGAAGTGATAATCCACAATCATGATAAGAGGCTTTGTTATTTAGTTTTCAGCAACCATCAGATCAGGTCACTGTAGATCAAGTACAAAGAGAGAGGAAATGGATAGGCATATACTATAATTTTAAAATGTGATATAATAGATATAGATATTAATAAAAGACAGCTCATTATTTTCTGTCACACATGAAACATTAAAAAAATAACATGTATTAGGCCATAAAAGAAATCTCAACAAATTCTCATAACAAAGAAGTAAAACCAGTTACGTCTAGGCCAAAATGCAATAAAATTCAAAATTAATAACAAAAAATGGCCAAAAAGTCCTATGCATCTGGAAATGTTTAACATCTTTTAAATAATTCTTAGGTTAAAAGGAAAATTAATATTACTATTTAGAAATTAATGACAAGGAGAGTCCATATATCAAAAATCTGAGGCACACACCTAACTCAGGAAAATTTACAGTCTTGAAGTTCTCAGAAAAGAGAAAAAACAGTAAAAGCAAAGTAAGCTTTTCAAGATAAAAAAATAAAAACAATGAAACTTAAGGAAAATATTAATGAAGACAAAATGCAAAAGTTAATAAAGTAGGAAACAAACTAATAGTGTCGATTAATAAAACTAAAAGTTGGTTCTTTGAAAAGATCAGTAAACTAGAATAACCTGTGGCAAGACTGAGAGACTGGGGAAGAGGGACAGAAAAATACAATGTTAGGAATGAGAAATGAGACAGAATAGACAACACATATTTTCAAGTAAAGAGAATTTTGTACCAAAGCATTTGAACATCTAGATGGATTGGATAGTTTTCTAGGGGAACAATAAATCACAATGGTTGGCTCAAAAAAAAAAATCATGAAAGAGCAATAATCATAGGAGAAATTGAAATAGTCATTCAAGCTCTACCCTGCTAAGACACACAAAGTAAGAAAGCTTACTCTCTTGAATATCCGACCAAACATTCAGGAAATCCAGAATTCCACGCAATACACACTCCAGGGCACAGAAGATAGAAACTACCCAACTCATTTTATGTGGCTAATATAACCCAGTTCCAAAACTGGACAAGGAAAACACAGACCGAAGGAAAAAAAAAAAACATAAGCCAATATCATTATGAGCAAAGATACAAAAATCCTAAGCAAAGTGTTAGAAATCAAAACCACTACCGCGTTATGAACAGAAATAGAAGAATGGTTCAACATCTGAACACCATCTATGTTTCTGACTTGACTAAAATCCTCTCAACAGATCGTCTCAATGATGTTAAAATTTAATAAAATCTAGTACCCATTTCTGATTTAAAAAAAAGTCACAACTAAGTAATGTGTTCTACTACAGACCCAGAGCACACACTATAGTTAGTGGTAAATTACCAGAAACAATCCCATTATAGTCAGGATCAAAGCAAGGATGCCCATGACCACTGCTACTTTTCAATATTGTACTGAGGGCTTGCCCATGGAGAAAGACAAGAGACGGAAATAAGAAATTGAACAGAAAGAGATGAAACTATTTGCCATCCATATAACTATTTACCTAGAAAATCCACAGAAACCAAAGAGCGATTATAATCAAATACGAATTCATCAAGGTGACAGATACAAAAATCCATGCACAAAATTAATAACTTTCATATTACACAACAGTAACTAACTAGAATATACATTTTATAACTCTGTTCACAAAAGGAAGAAAGCAACCTGAAAAATACTTCAGATAAACTTAGTAAGAAATATCAGCAGGAGCAAAGTATAAAACTTTAGGACATGAAGGAAAACCCAAGTAAATACAAAGACTGCAATATTGCAAGGTAGAGAAGAGCTTAAATGCCTGTCTTTTCAAATCCCATTTCTCTACACCAGGACCAGATTCAGACAGTAAAAGGCCAAAACCAGAAACCTGCCTTTTGAGTCCCATGTTTAGGGCTTTGGCAAAGGGTGGACTTCATTAGCATCTGGGAAAATTAAGAAAATGTCCTTTCAGGAAGCAGAATTGAGGACCTGCACTAGGAACAGAAGGGAGCAGAAAGAAGGGAGCATGGAAAACAAAACTTGAAGACTTGATCAAGTTTCTCATCTTGAGCCTTGACCGTGGAAAGACCCAGCAGTGGGAGAGGGGAAGGTTTCTGTCCCCCCACACACCCCAAAAAATCACCGCGGCCAAACAGATGGCGTTGCACATTTTTAAACCACTTTTAACACAGTGACTTTTTTTGCCTGCTTGCTCTTTATGCCTTTAGTCAAAAGTCCCACCAGCTGTCACCATCTCGAAGAAAATGTCAGGGGGCTGTGGATTCCTGTGCCTCTCCTCAGCTCAGTGGGAGAGAGGAGCCCAGGGGCCTCAGCCAGCTGTGGTTCTGGCTGCAGAATGTCTGAGACGGCTGAAGGATGGTCCCTTCACCAAAATGAACCACCACAGAGGCTCTCAGCCAATCCTTCCCCCATAGTAGCCCCTAATAGGTACTAAACGTATATACTTCCCACAGCACTTTCCCTCCTACTTCCTTGTCTTCTTCCAGACAGCCCTGTGAGGTCAGTACTTATGATTCCATTATACAGACAGACCAATGGGGAACTCTGGCTTTTAGCCTTGCAATCTATGAGCTGTGTGATCTTTGCCAAGTCACTGTCCCTCTCTGGGCCTCAGCTTCTCCATCTGCACGGTGAAATTGACCAAGGTCCTCCAAAGTTCTTCCAGCTCTAAGGTTCGGGACCATTGTCTAGTAACAGGAAGACATCCCTGATCTTTCTCTTTGCATGACAGTTCCTGCTGCGTCCCTGACTTCCTTCCATTCCAGGGTGAACCCACTTATGCATCGAGGCGATTGAAACCTGGCAACTGCAAGAAGTTACCAAACTAGATCCCACTCCCTTAGCTTTTTTTTCCCCCTCTTCTCCAAACACCAATCAGTAACCTCTTTAAATGGCAGCCAAATAGGACAATTGGTTTCTGTGGAATTAAAAAAAGAAAAAGAAAAAAAAAACTTGATGAGTAATTTGCTGAAACTAATCCCCCCCACCTTCTAATCACGCATTAATCACGCATTTAAACCAATTTAGAAAACTTTAAAGATGTATTTAAAATTTCTTTCCTCCTTGTTTAACTATATAATTGTTTTCACTCATAGTAATCGTCTCTTGGAGGTGTATGCTTGACTTATTTAATAAATCCTTCTCCACATTGGAAATCATCCATTAGCAATAAGGAGCTTGACACTCCATTACCCACAATAAATTTCACTGCCATTAAATCGCCACATGCTGCATAGAGGAATGGAGACTAGGATGGCCTCCCCGAGCCAGGGCAAGGTCAGAGCCCAGCTGCAGAGCCTGTCTGAAGCCTGGCTCTGGATTCCTTATTCCAGGCCTGGATTCTTCTGGAAGTCAAGGTATTTATCTAGCTTACTAAGGGGGTTGACGTGGAAAGAGAAAGCAGGGTGGGAAAATTCGCATAGGCTCTCAGGCTCATCTTTCTCTTTCAAGTGGATTTGGGGCCGGCGTGTAGGCAGTAAGTAGCAGCCTGGAACTAGTACCCACCTCGGGGGCCAAGGCAGGGAGCAGGCAAACAGAGTGGGGCCCAAGCCTGCCCTTGGTCCTAACCCAAAGCCTCAGATGGCCTTGACACAGAGACCCCATCCTCCCGTACATCATGTTCATGGCACGGCTGATAAAGAGAAGCCAAATGTGTTTATCGCTTTTCTCCAGTGTTGCCAGCTGGCTGCGTTCTCAGGGGGCACTGGAGCTTTGCTTACAAGCTGATGACGCCTCGACGCCAGCACAGGGAGGAAGCCCAGAATCACTGAGTCGGGGAACCTCGGAGTCGGAGCTGAAAGAGACCTCAGAGGCCATTGATTCCGGCAGTTCTCAGGCTTTGCCGTGTGTCAGCGTCACCTTGGGAGCTTGTTAAACACACTCGTGCCCGACTGTGGGGCCCCCCTTTACTCCGAAGCCCTGGGTGGGCCTGGGCATCTGAATTGTCAGGGAGCACCCAGGTAATGCTGATGCATCCCGATGTTTGAGAACCAGGGATCTGCATTCTCCATTCGTAACACTGGCTATACGATATAATGGCCTGGAAAGCGTGTGTGTGTGTGTGTGTGTGTGTGTGTGTGTGTGTGTGTGTGGCCTGGAAAGCTGAAATAGCTCCCATTCCTGGGCCTCACCCAGTTACCTGTGAAATCAGAACTTCTGGCTGTAGGCCCTGGACATCAGAATTATTTTAAAACTTCCCAGACAGAGGCCAGACAGGATTGAAAACAACTGATGTGGGCATTTTCCAGAAGAGAAACAAGCTAAGGTCCAGAGAGGGTTTAGAACTTGCCCCAAGTCACAGGGCAAGCGAGGGAGAAAGCTGCATGGGACCCAGGCGTCCGCCAGTCTGATGTGAGCTTGCAGAGATACGGGTGGGGACGCGGCCTCCAAGGAAGAGCAGGATGCCCAGGAATGACAGTCACATCACAGGGCATGGCCCTTCAGAAGACAGTGCACCTAGACAGTGTCAGTGCTACTGATGTGGGGACACCACTTTAAGTAGCAAGAGTCCAGAACCCTTTTAGAATGCCTCCTCCTCCTTTTTGAATCCCAGCAACTACCCATCAGTTCACCAGCCCCCAGTTTTTTTTCCAGTCTCTGCCTAGAACGAAGTCATGGAAATGAGCACACTTTGTCTTCTACACCTCAGAGAGGGGTCCTAAGTGTCAAAAGTGAATGGCAGGTCGGGTAAATCTGTCTCCTGCCCCCACTACGCATGCTATGAGGGCATCTCTGAGCCCCCTTCTCTCATTATCCCTTGGTCTGGGGCTAAGAACAGCCAGCTAGCCAGGAAGTGGCGAATGCTCAAGGCTCTGCACGGCTTTGGGCAAGTCACTGCCTTGTGGGAGTCCCATCCGTAAAATTTGAATTCTGATGCTCACCTCCTAGGACATCGTTTGGATTAAGTGAGACGTGAGGAACAAAGTGCCCAGCCCAGAAGAGATGTATAAAACATAGCTTACTGTCTCAATTTCCATACAGAGATGGCACAGCAGGCCAGACGCTGAACCCGGACTGCTTGGGTTCCCAATCCAGGCTATGTCACTTCTTAGACCTTGGGCAAATTATTTATCCTTTCTGGCCTTGATTTCCCCTTCTATATGATAACAGCATGTGCCACAAAGGGCTAATCTGAAGATCAAATTAGAAAGTGCCTCTGCTCAGTCTCCTTGGGGTGTGGGGACCATGTCATTATCAGATTCATAACTCCCGCAGCTGATTCAAACTTGTTCCCTAGTCCACAGTGAGTGCTCAATACTTGTTTGACGAGTGTCCAGGATGGAGTAGAAATGATTCATAATTGAAAGACTGTCGTGGGCACCTGGGTGGCTCAGTTGGTCAAGCACCTGCCTTCGGCTCAGTTCATGATCTCAGGGTCCTGGGATCGAGCCCCGCATCGGGCTCCCTGCTAAGTGAGGAGTCTGCTTCTCCCTCTCCCTCTGCCTGCTGCTCTGCCTACCTATGCTCTCTGCTCTCTCTCATGTTCTCTCTCTCAAATAAATGAATTAAAAAAGAAAGAAAGAAAGAAAGACTGTCTTGAGGAAGAGGAGGAAGCTTTGCTAGGAGCCAGCGAACTACAGCCTACAGACCAAATCGGCCCCCAGCTGTTTCTGTACAGCCCACAAGATAAGAATACTTTTTACATTCTTAAATAGTTGGGGGGAAAATCAAAAGAAGAGTAATACTTTCTGCAAGGTAAAAATCTACTGAAATTCAAATGTCTGTGTCTCTAAATAGAGTTTTATTGGAGCACAGCCATGCCCTCTCATTTACGTATTGTTGACGACTGCTTTCACTTGCTACAACGGCAGGGTGACAGAGACCAAATGGCCCACAAAGCCTAGAATATTTATTATTAGACCTTACAGAAAAAGTTCGCTGACTCCAGTTCTAAGCCTTCAAAAACGTGAAGAGAATGAGCGAATGAGAATTAGAAAGAAAGAGATCAGCTTGGTAGGAGAGAAAACTGCTTGATGACTGGAGTATCTTTGTCCATTTGGTTTGCTACAACGAATTACCTAGACTGAGTGGATTAGACAAAAAACATTTATTTTTCACAGTTCTGGAAGCTGGGAAGCACAAGATCAAGGTGCTGATAGATATGGCGTCTGGTGAGAGCCCACTTCCTGGTTTGCAGACGGCCATCTTCTTGTTCTATCCTCAGATGGCGGAGAGCAGAGGAGAGGGAGCAAGATCTCTCCTGTCTCTTCTTACCTACGAACTAATCCCATCATGAGGGCCCCCACCCTCATGACCTCATTTAAACCTGATTACCTCCAAAGGCCCCCATCTCCAAATACCACATAGAGGATTAGGGCTTTAATATGAATTTTAGAGGGACACAAACATTCATTCCATAGCACAGAGTTATCTAAACGTGATATATGTAGCCTTGACAAGGACTATATTTTTCTCACTGCAATGGATAACTACTTCTCCAAGATGTTTTTCAGTATTTCAAGCATCAGGACGGGGAGTTGGCAGATGATCTTTAAGCCCCTTCCAGCTCTGAGATGCCCAGGATTTATGACTCAGTTGTCCTGGAGACCAGAAAATTCCAAGGTGACTCTGGTCCAGGGATCTCTGATGCCTTCGGGCTGTCACACTACATTCTCCCTTCACTGCCAGTCCTCTGGGAAGCTTTCGGGTACCAATAAGTTACAGGACCCACTAAGATTCACTCATCTATCCATCAAGTCGGCTCAGCTAGACATCCATGGAATGGAGATTCAAATCTCATTGTTTAGACCAATAGCTGATGGCAATTGCTGACAAGAGAAAAGTTATTTCCTGATTCACCCAGACTCAGAGCTTTTGATCAGAGTCGCTCTTCAAACATCAAGGTGACATTGCAGTTGTAGATGATTTTCTGTGGTCTTTCTTTATTAGACTGCCTTGATCTATTTCTTGTTTGAAGCCATAAGGGCCTGATATATAGTTGCAGTCTGGCCTTCCATCTCAAAAGGTTCTATTAGTCATCTTAACTTTAAAGCTCTTATTTTGGTATCGACATGGGCCTGATTCTGGTTGAGGTGCTGTCCCGGGAACAGACGTGGAGTCTGCTCCTTAAAACTGTTCTACCCAGTAAAGGTTCATTGATGTGAATAAATAAGGTAAAGCCACAGAAGCCCGAGAAGCATCTCACAGAGCTTAGAGTAACCTCAAGGAATCAAAATAGCTTGAGAACAGGCTAATATGATTAACAAGTTTTCTGTCATCTCAGAAAGTAGGAGTCAGATTTTGCCATAATAATGTTGTGTATCAAACAATCCCAAAAAGCTTACCAGGTTTTCAAAATAAGCATTTATTTTTTACTCATGGGTCAACTATAGTTAGCTGTTCTCAGGTAGGTTTAGCTGGGCTCAATAAACTAGACCGGGCCAGACTTTGGGATGCTTCAGATCTGCTCTGTGTGTCTTCCCACAGGGCTAGGGCATGTTATTCTCAAAATGCAGAGCAGAAGCTCCAAGAGGGCTGGCAGAAACTCACCATGCCTTGCAAAGTCTCAGCTTGAAACCTGTATAACAACCCACCCACATCTCATTGGCCAAAGCGAGTCACATGACCAAGCCCCACATTGAAGGGGTGGGGAAGCACACTAGAACCATGCAGAAGCCACAGGCAGGACACAGAGAAGGAAGAATGATGGACAAATAACAAGTTCTAATGGGGGTAGGTGTGTGTGTGTGTGACTGAAAGTCCCTTTCCTTTCCAAGCTTTCCTGAAACTCTATAAGATGAAGTCAAGATCCCTTTTGTTCCTCACTTAGCAGAGCTCAGGGATTGTAAAGGAATCCTGGTTTGACAATGGAAGACATGGGTGGTGCAAACCATTGTTCTGAACACCACTGATTCCATCTACCTCCGGAGACAGGGATGTTCTGGGGAGTTGGGGCTGAATTCTCTAAAACTTAAAGAAAACCCACCAAACTCCCATGAACACACTTTTTCCTATCTCCATGTTCTTGAAAGATGGTTTAACTAGTTAACTGGTTAGTTTGCTTCAGGGAGATTATAACTTATAAGTATTTTCACCACGCAGTCAGCATGTGATAAGGTTATTTCTGAATAGCCAGGATAAAGATAAACAAAAGACTATAGTCCTTTTCATGTGCTTACTTCTTAACTGTTTATAAAACACATATGCTTACATTAGCTCCTTTGACACTAATAACCATCCCACACAGTAAGAAACACAGAGAAGATAAGACTAATTTTAAGAGTGCTGAAATGAAGGCTCAGAAATGGTGAGTGATGTGTTCAAGTTCACGGGCTAGGTATAAAAGGGCCAGAAGATTTCCTAACCCCTTGTCTGGTACTCCTCTGTCCAGCCATGAGGACAAACAAAGGGAGCACAAGAAGTGTGAAAGCACTGATTCTCTCCTGCCCAATCCAGAGAGGTTTCAGGGAAGAGGGGGATGTCAAAAGCTACTGGAAGGAAGCTGTCAGGATGGGACAGGGAAAATGTTTTTACACCTTCACACAAAACAAGATTCCCCAAATATCTTACAACCACTTCTACACATGCGGCTACTATCTCACAGGATGCCTTCAGAGCCTCCTAGGCTGATGCCCCATTTCTCATCTTGCCCCCAGAGGTCTCTTTTCCATATAACAGCCAGAGAATCTGCTCAAAATCCTCTAATGGCTCCCCATCTTTTTCACAATAAGGCTGTGCTTCTGCGCCTCTCTCCTACTGCCTCTCTCCCGGCTTAATTCTCTTCAGCCGCATGTACATCTGTGCTTTTCCTTGGCACAGCCAGCATCTTTCTCTCTCAGTGTCTTTGCATCTTCAGTTCGCTGTGCCTACAATGCCATTCCTCCAAATATACCTACAGTTTGTTTTCTCACTTGATTCAGGTCTCTGTCTGATTGTGTCCTCTTCAAAGGTGTCTGAACATCCCACCTAAAACTGTACATCTCATTGTCTACTTTCACTGTACTTTGCTTTTCTTCATAGCATCTACCACTTTTGATAATATAGTGTACATAAAGATGTTTGCTTATTTTCTGTCTCCCCTTTTAGAAGGGGAGCTCCATGAGAGAGGGACCTCGTCTGGTCACTGCAGTTATCCTGAAGCACGAATGATATATGGCAAATACTCAGGAAACATTTGTTGAATGGATGAATCAAATAAGTGAGTAGATTGGTGTCAGCTCTTTCTCCAGTTATAACCCATCTCACCACCTCACTGATGGTAAGTAGCAAGCAAACTTGCCCAGAACTGTCCATGGGCTCACCCCCATTTCAACCCTCCGAGTGGCTATTCTGGCAACCTTGTATGATCACCGGCCTGGATCAGAGGCTTGAGAGAGCCAAGCCAGAAGCTGGAAGGAGGCACAATCTTGTGTCCCTGGAGCAGAGGCCTTGGGCAAAGCCCTGGCCGCTGGTTTCTGGACCAGGAGCATGAGACAAATGGAATTCCTCATAATGCTCTAGGGCCTCCTTCATGAGGATGGCTTCCTTGAGCCAGCTGCCTACTTGGCTTGGGTCCCCCACTGTCTCCTGCTAAGGGACCCATTAACCCTGAGAGTTTCTCTGAGCACATGGGCCATCCTATTGAGAGCAGATGAATGACCCATTTTGACCACATCGGGCAGTAGGGAGAAGACAACCTCAGAGCCAGCTTGGTCCCCTTGCCACTGAGTTTTATTATGCCCTTACTCATCAAGAGAAGACCAACCCACCACAGCACTTTAAAGTAAAAAAGAAAACACATATTAAATGGTCAGCTGTTAAGGTGTCTCAAAAAATGAGCATGGTCCATGTCACATGTTATATGGAAATATCAGCCATATGATCCTGGCCAACCAGTTAAGCCCTCACTTCTCAAGAGCTTCAGCATCTTCATTTACAAAGTGGAATCCATCTCACTAGGCTGCTGGGAAGACGCCCAGCGATCTGAGTTCGAGTTGCCAATCAATTTCTATTTGTGTAACAAGTTAGTTTAGCTATTTCTACTTTGGTTTCCTCTGTCATAAAAATGACAGAAGCCTAGTTAATTACTAAAGTTCCTGCCAGCTCTAAACGTCCATGATATGTCATGATTGTTCAATGAACTTGATGAACTTGCCAAATATTTTAACTCTTATACAATAAAATATATAGTATATTGCAACCATTCATTTTAATTAGTATACCATACTGTATAATTTATATTATGTATATTGCCTTTTTAAAAATACATGTGTGCTAATAAAACTCAAAATTATATGACAATGTGTGTGCCATATAATAAAAATAATGATTCCCTCCAGTACACATACCAGATATTTAATTTGATTTGGGGATAAATAAAACATGGAAGTTGCCAATCTCTTATCGTTACAGTGTTTTAAATACCAGTTGCCTTATGAAATGGATTTTAGGACAATTACAGCAATTCAGGCTGACCAAAGGAAGGAAGATGCCATTTCCAGTCTTTTCCTTGCCTGACACCTGCATCAGTTTAGATGTGAAAACAAGATGGTCCAGACTCAAAGGGAATATTGTGGGGTTCACCACCACAATCCCCACCTAGCTAGACCGAGAACAGGCTTGATCTGGTGGCAGATCAGGAGCCAACAAAGGAAAAAGTTTTCCAGCTTTGATGGAAATATAAGAATGGTTCAACATCTGAACACCATCTATGTTTCTGACTTGATTAAAATCCTCTCAACAGATCGTCTCCTGCAGTATAAGCTCCATGGGGGCAAGGACTGAGTCTGTTTGTTCACTGCAGAGAACTTGGCACACACGTAATCAATGAATACTTGCAGAAAGGAAGGAGGGAAAAAGAAGGAGCCATTTGACATTACAAAGATCCCAGAAGGGCCCAAGCAGGAGGCAAGGTGACCTCTTGCTGGGGATATTGCCGAGAGAAGTCAGGCATTCAATGGGGAACAGGGATCCTGAAGGTCTATATGAACCCTGAGATTCTACCTAAACCTGTAAGGATGAGTGCAAAATGGGGAGCAGAGTGGAGACAAGACAGTCCCTGTTTTCATTTATGTTCAAAGGGCCATGATATGGTGTCAGCTGGTCCACATGCAACTACGTGTCTTCTCCACTGGAAGAGGGATTTGGAGGGCAAATTTATATCCATCTGAGTTGCCTGTAAAATGAATCGGCGTTCAGCAGCAAGGGGGAGAAGATGGGTTAAGGCTATAGTCAGGGTCACAAGAAGAATCAAAGCTTGGACTCTACATTAGTGTCCCAGGACTTGCCATAACAAAGCACCACAAACTGGGTGGCCTACAACAGAAATGTATTGTCTCACATTTCTAAAGGCTAGAGGTCCAAAATCAAGGTGTGTTGACGGAAATGCTCCCACTGAAGGATCTAGGGAAGAATCCTACGATTCTATCCACGAGGGAGCGTGGCTGGACTTCAATAGCCTAGGGGCTTTCTCTGACCTCTTCTGCAACCAACATGCTGGCCTCAGGGGGGCGCTGTGCCTCCTTTAAAACACCACACACACACACACACACACACACACACACACACACACACACACACACACACACACACACACACACACACACACTCAGACAATCTGATGATCTCAAGTTTAGAGGGAGGGTCCTGCCTTGCTCCTGGCCATCTCCCCAGGGCAGAGACCGTATAAGACTACCACCACCAAGAGTGACCACAAGGACATGGATGTATCTGTTGTCATATGAACCCAAGAGAAGGAGACTCCTCCTTCCTTCCCACGCACCTGATTGTTCTAGACACTTCCTGCAAGGAGTCCTTTGTCCCTCCCTATAGGGGCATAACTTTGATCTTCACTATCTCCACAGACAACTCAGTAAACTTCAGACGTCATGTATGTGCCTGTGTGTGTGCGTGTGTGTGTGTGTGTATAGAGGATAGGAATCATTTTCTTACAGTCTCCTGTGGAGCTGGGTACCATTGACCAGGACTATTCTCCAAGCTATTTAGGCATGTGCTGGCTGAGCACTGAAAGAGAGAATGGGTGGACCTCTTCCTCCTTCTGGAAGCCAGTGGAATGTTGTTCTGCTGGCTCCACGTGATGAATTTGAATGGCCTCTTCACTGAGGAATGAAGAGACCTTAAAAAGGCAGCTAATGCAAGATAATGGTTTCTACAAAATGCAGCCTATCAAAGGGACCATAAAAGAAGGCAGGGTTAATGGTTATGCTGCTGAGAATCTAGGGAAGAACTCTCAAGCCCAATACATTTAATACTCAGAAAACCTCCCAGGCACCCACCACATGCTGGTCCCCTTGCCTCTCCCAACAACCTAATAAACAGATAAGAATCATTCTCCCCACTTCACAGATGGGGACATGGATCCTTGGAGATCACAATATGAACTAGCAGAAAATGGCTCCTCTGAAGGCATCCAAACAACCCCTTCAGTTTACAGATGAGGAAAAAGATCTAGAAACCCTGACACATCGGGCCAAGGTCACACAGCTGCTAAGAACGCCCAATCAGAATTCAAACCCAAGTTTGTATGGCTCAAAGTTCACTGCTTTTTCCATGACATGGTGTGATAATGTGGTTAGTGGCTTACTCTGGCTCCCATGCTTAGTGGGTATTGGAGAGGACTTCGACGAGGGTCCTCCAACTTCTGGTCTATCCTCCTTCCCACCACCTCCCTTGGAGCCTCAGTGGGAACTTCCACCCAGGCACCAGCTCAGTCTTCCCCTCTTGTTTGACCTCACAGATGGTCACTCCAGGACACGCTCCAAGGGTCTGGGAGGTGGCATGTCCATATAGGATGGGAAGTTCCATGACTAAGCACTAACTCGAATGACAAATTCTGGTCTTTTTACTACACGACTAGGCTGTGTTCTCAAACTGGGCCAGGGCATTTGTTATTTTGCATCAACCCTGAACACTGAATAGAAGAGAAAAAGTGGGACACTTAGGAACTGGCTTTCCTTTGTGCCAACAAAGTGCCATTATTTTAACTTCATTTGTGCGGTACAAATGAGAAGGAGATAAATGTCGTGTTCCAGCCAGAGTCTATTAGTGAGTATCAACTGCAACATGGAAAGATTGTGCAATCTGGCTGTGTTAGGAAAGGGGAAGAGCTGTACCCAAGGATCTCAGCTCTTTAATTCCTTCTGCCTGGGATTTCTGAACTGGGAAGCAATATTAAAAAGCATCCAGTGAGTTATACACCTATAGCCAGTTGCCCATAATTTGTTTAATTACATACAAATTCTAGCTGGGTAACCTTGGATATGTCCCTAAACCTCTCTGAGTCTTAATTTTGTCCCCTGTAAAATTGAGAGAATTTTTGGCCTTCCTGTTACACTATTTTTACATGAGAATTTAATAAGAAAATGAATGGGAAATTGCAACTGTTCCACAGGTATTATTAATTATGCATTATACATTGTATACACAAAATAGTTATGTACCTAAGTAATCTGGATGCATGTTATAAGTGTGTAATTCAAACTAAAATATATTGTCCTTTCACATCCCTGAAGTAACTAATCCTGTGATGTCTGATAGAAGAAAGGAAGAAATGTTTAAACCTTTGTTCTTTTGTTTTAATAAATATTTTTAATTTTTGTTTTAATAAATTTTCACTAAAGTATAGCATTTTGTGTAGAAAGTGCTTGAATTTTTCCAAAGAGAACACACTCATACCACCCAGATCAATAAATAAGAGTATTAACAGCCCCTCAGAAGCCTCCACCACACTCCCTCACGCTCATTACTACCACCTCTTCCCCCAAAAGTAACTATTATTCTGATTTATTACAGAGTAAGTTTGACTGTGTTTGAACTCTGATAAGTAGAATCATATAGTATGTACTCTTGGGTCTGGCTTCTTTCAATATCGTGTTGGTGGAATTCATTCACACTGTTCTGTGTAGCAGTCATTTACTCATTTTCATTATTGTATAGTTTCCTATTATATGAAAATACCTTAATTTACTTACCCATTTTACTGCTGATGGACACGTGGGTTGTTCTCTGTTGGGGGTTAATACAGATAATGGTTCACACGTATACAGATTTTCTGTTAAATATATAACTGGGACAGGAATGCTGGGTCAGAAAGTAGTGAATGCGCAGCATTATCAGATATCCATTTTCCAAAGTCATAGTTCTCAAAGTCACAGTTCTAATTTGTAGTTCAACCAGGAGTGTGTGAGAGTCCAGTTCTCTGCATCCTTGCCAAAACTTGATTTTCTAAGTCTTTATTTCAGCCATGTTGATGTGTGTGGAATAGTACCTCGTTGTATTTTGAATTGCCCTCTCCTGATGACTGATGAGGCTGAGCACCTTGTCGTGTTTATTAGTCATTTGGATATCCTCTTTCATGATGTGCCTGTTCAAGTCTTTTGCACATTTTTGTATTGTTTATCTGTTTTTCAATTTGGTAGGAGTTCTTTATATATTCTGGATATTGTACTGTAAACTTCTTCCTCTCTGTTTCTTGCCTTTTCACTCTCTTAATCCTCTGCCTTTTTAAGAGATGAGATATCTAAGGCCTCAAACGGGGAGGCAACTTGACCAAATTTTCTCAATAAGTGGGTCATATAATATTGTGGGGAAGCTCATGACTTGGATCCCAAGATATAGCTTTATGTAATAATAAATTATTTATTACTACTGTTTATCTGTTTTCTGATTTATCAAGTTGTATTTTATCATTATTAATTACTTTTTTCTGGTGTCCTTCAGTTAATTTTGGTATACTTTCCCTAACTTTTTTAGAACAATGCTTAATTCATTTGTTTTTTTATTCTTTCTTTTGTTATTTAAGGCTATGATTTTTTTTTCTCTGTACATTGCTCTGCTGTGTATTAGTTTCCTAGGGCTGCTGTTAACAAAATACCATTAGTTGGGGGACTTAAACAACAGAAATAATTGTCTCACAGTTCTGCAGGCTAGAAGTCCAAGATCAAGGTGTCAGTAGGATCCGTTGCTTCTGAGGACTATGAGGAAGAGCATGTTCCGTGCTTCTCGTTGAGCTTCTGGTGGTTTGCTGGCAATCTTTGGTGTTCTTGCCTGAGAGATGTATCACCCAACTCTATGCCTTCATCTTGATAGTATTCTCCCTGTGTGTGTCTCTGAGTCCAAATTTCCCCTTTTTATGAGGACATATTGGCCTACCCTAATGACTTCATTTCAACTTGATTACCTCTATAGAGGTAATCAATAATTACCTCTATATTGATATTGATATCAATAATTATCAAAAATAAGGTCACATTCTGAGGTACTGGGACTTAGGACTTTAACATATCAATATTTGTGGGGCACAATTCAACCTATAATAAACTGCATCCCACAAATTCTGATAAAAAGTGCTTTCATTATTGTTTCCTAAGACCATGTTCCATTCCAGTTTTTACTTCCTCTTTGAGAGTTATTTAAGAGAGCCTTTAAAATTTCCAGATGGGAGGAGTTCTTTGTTTTCTTCTTTGTTATCAGTATTCAGTTTAATGAATTATAGTTATGTTATACATACTACATCTAATTTTTAGAATTTATTGAAGATTTATGGTTACTATATGATCAGTTTCTATTAAGATTCTCATGATTTTTGGAGGAAAAAGCTTATTCTTTATTCTTTGGTTACATGGCTTAATCAGGTCTATCTCATCAATTAGTTAAGTTTTCTATACCCTTACCTGTTTTTGTCCTCTTAGTGTATTATAAACCTAGAGAAGTGAATTAAACTCCCCTTCTACTAGTGTATGTCTTCCTATTTCTTGAGTCTCTTGTACTTTCTGCTTTATAAATGTAGATGCCATATTATTTGGTGTGCACATATTTATAAATGTTTTTTAAAAAGTAAAAGTCATAGAAACAGAAAGTAAATTGGTGGTTACTAGGAGTTGAGGGGTAGGGGAAATGAGGAGACATTGGTCAAAGGGTACAAACTTTGAGTTGTAAGATGAGTCAGTTTTGTGTAACTACTGTAAAACATGGTGTCTACATTGACAATACTGTATCGTATACTTGAAATTTGCTAGGACAATACATCCTAAATGTTTTCACACACACAGAAAGGTAACTATGTAAAGGGATGGATGTGTTAACTAATCTTATTATAATCATTTCACAATATGTATGTATATCAAATCATCACATTGTGTACCTTTATACAATATTATGTCAGTGTATCTCAATAAAGCTAAAAAAAAAAAGTTGTCTTTACTGAATTATACCCCTTACATTGTAATGTACTCTTTTCCCCTCATTTAATGATCTTCGTCCTATATCCTACCTTATCAGATATAGGATAACAACCCTTGCTTTCTTTCGGTTTTTCCCTGTGTATATTTGTCTATCCTTTAATGCTCAAAATCTCTGAATCTTTATGTTTTACATTTGTCTCTTATGTATGACATAGAGTTATATTTGCTTTGGTCCATTCTGAAAATTATTTTATCTTAATAAAGATTTACTTTGTTTCATCTTCATTCTACCATATTGTTTGTACCATGTTGCTGTTGAATAGTGCTATTTTTAATCTTTTTAAGTACAATCTATAGTTCTTTTATGTGGAGTTATTCTGATATTTAGAAGATTTATATGTTTATTCTAATACTTGCTTTCATGAACAGTATTGTTTTAACGCCCTTAACACTCTATTTCCTTAGTTAGTTCCCTACCATAAACAATAATGGAAAAATTATATTTTCCCTTCCTTTCCCCTGTCATGTTTCTTCATTTTCCCACATAGCTCAGAGATGAGGACACTGTTATAATCAATAACTATTGATTAACTGTTACTCTTTTCTAAAACAAAACACAATAAAACACACTCGCACAATGTCAAGAAAAAAGTTCATTCTATTTCTCCTATCTAGATATCCCAAACTGGGTTGTCTAGACCCAATCACCACATCTGTTTGAAAATATTCCCCCTGGACCTAAAGACAGGAATCTTAATACCTTGGAGAGAAAGAATGGTTGTGTCAATGTAGGAGCACATGCTACACCAATATTCTTCTATTAGGTCCAATTCCTGATTTCTCTACTGCCCAGGCTCTGGATGTGGCATAAAACCAGTGATTAGTGGGAGAAACCAAGACTGGATCTCTACTAAGAAGCTGTTCCAGAGGCCTGGCCCTCATCAAATGCAAAAGATACAAGATCCACAGGACTGGAGGTAGAAGTAAATTTTAGAGATATACCTCATTATCAGAATGAGTCCAAAGGTCTGTGTGGCCTACTGCACCTGCTTAATCAATATTAAAGGTGACATAGGTCTCTGAACAGTTTTGCTTTATGGTTATTGAGCCCAAGTATTTCAGTTTGGATAACAAATCAGAGTCTCACCCTACCTATAGACTGTACATGTTTGCTTGACAAAGATGCCAAGTAGCCTTGCCTTCATTATCATCATAACTAGAAAGCACATGCTTGGATCTGCCATTGATTAGTTGCCTTCCCTGCTAAGCCTCAGTTTCCTCCTCTGTAAAACAAAGACAAAAAAAGGGACTTGAGTTTATCCATCTCAAAAGCTCTTTTTTGTTGGTGTATCAGAATTGTATTTTTATGTAGTTTCATCATTTTGCATTACAATCACATTATCTGTGTCATGGTTAAGGGTCAGAATAAAAATGGGCAGAAAAGTGTTTCCTAAGTTGTGGGATGCTGTTCAAACAACAAGCACCATTATTACTTCAGGAGACTTCCTGGCACTTACTTTCTTTTGGGGAAGAAAAAAAAAGAAAGAAAATGAAACACTCTTGTTGATTTTTAGGGTTGGGTTCATGAAAAGGTCTTTTTCCACCAACTCAGGGACGTGTACAAAGTATGTGGTGTCCCCCAGGACAGCAGGACTCTCTTTATAGGAAACAGGATTTGAGAGGAATGGTTCATGTGCTCACAGAAATATCCAGCACACAAGAGTTTCAGGTGAAAGCCAATATGTGGGAGGCTCTGAGGGCCTTAATTAAAAGGTCAATCAATTTTTTCCAAGGCAATTTTACAGTGTGCATTAAAAGAATTCATGGTCTGTTTTCTCCAGTTAAGTGGAGTTCAAAGCTGCTGAAGCACGCAGTTTTGGGTCTAAGGAACAACAAGTAACACAAGACTTTCATTAGACAAAGGTAACTAAACCTGACAAATATCCCAATCCACTCCCATCCCCAACCTCTTTTATAGAATCTATCTCTAAAGGGGAAAAGTCTAGCGATAAGTCTCAGCGCTTTGGTACTCCCGTTACTTTGGGAAATTTTTCTTAATATCTCAAGTATATATTCTTTCTCTTTCTCTTATCTAGAATGAATTGTTCATTTTCCTAATCCCTCTCCAAACTCCACTCTTCTAGATCAGCAGTCAGCAAACTTTTTCTTAAAGGGCCAGATAGCAAATGTCTTAGGTTTCATGGGCCAAATGATCTCTGTTGCCATGATTCCACTTTGCAGTTGTAGTACAAGACTGTCACAGACAATACATAAGCAAATGGACATAGCTGTGTTCCAATATAATTATATTTGTGAACACTGAAACTTGAATTTGAATTTCATATAATTATAACAGCTCACAAAATATTATTTTTCTTTTGATTTTTCTCCCAACCATTTGAAAATTAAAAAAAAAACAAAAATATTCTTAGCTTGCAGGTTGCACAAAAACAGGCAGTGGGCCAAATTTGGCCCATGGGCCACAGTTTGCCAACATCTCCTCTAGATTATGAACAATTTGCTATCAGGGACTGGCTCATAATCATTTTTTTTCCTAAAGCTTGCTTTGGTGAGTGACACCTAGGAGACACTCAAATGCAAAACCATGGAGGAAGAAGCAAGAGAGGGAGACCATGGGAAGGACAGCAGATGTATCCATCACATACAACGAAATAAGCCTTTCGTGTTGTTCTCTATGGGTATTTGAAGGGAGAAAGAGCAGAAGCCAATAGCATCACTTTGGAGTCAGAAAGATCTGAATTTGAATCTCAGCTCCACTATTTCCTGGCTTGGCCTCAAGTGAAACACTGAATTTGTGGACACATTTGCTGCAAGTGATAGAAAAATCAACCAGTGGTTGCTTAAACATGGCAGATATTTATTGTCTCACTTATCAAGAAACCTGGACATAGTGGTTCCAAGGCTGATTCAGTGGCTCAGTGATATCATTGAGGTCACACACTCCTTCTAGTTCCTGCTCTGATATCCTGAGCCACTGGATTTTCATCTTTATGTGTGTCATCTGTGGTTACAAGGAGCTGTCCCAGCTTTAAGCATCGCATCCAGCATGGTCAAGCCAGGAAGGAAGGAAAAGAGGAAGTGCCAGCTCTGTTTCCTTTCATGTTGCTACCTTCTACCAGCAAGCCAATGTCTGACCTAGAACTCTCTAAGCAGGTGCTATCTACATTCCTGTTGTCTAGATGTGGGTTATGTGGCCACCCCTGCTGCAAGGGAGGCCAGTCTTTACCATGGGAACCAAGGGAAAATGGAGTTGGGAGTGGCTTGGGAAGACCCTTAATAGTGTCCATCTTAGCATGCCTCAGTGGCTTAGTCAGTTGAGCACCTGACTCTTGGTTTCCACTCAGGTCATGATCTCAGAGTTGTGAGATCGAGTCCTGCATCAGGCTTGGGATTTTCTCTCCCTCTCCCTTTGCCTCTCCCGTTCATGTGTGTGTGCATGTGCTCTCTCTCTTTCCAAAATAAATCTTTTTAAAAAAAATAGTGTCCATCTTACAGACTGTTGTGAGGACAAGTGAGATGATGTGTGAAAAACATTGGCACATAAATACTAGTCAATTACAGCTACTATGATCAGTAGGACTAGCTTAAGAGATTTTCAGGATCCTAGACTATAATCCCTACACTGTCAGTATGAAAACTAATTTCTCAGATGAAATCGGAAAGCCTCATACCCTTATGGCACAACAATTACATACAATTAAGGTGAATGAAGATTGAAATTCAATAGAGTGAGTGTGTATGTGTGTGTGTGTGTAAGATATTAGGCTACTGACTTATTTTATACTGCTCAAGATGTACATGAAACTATATATGCACATACACATGCATTATGAATAAATGAAAAAAGCCTGGTGACGATATGCTTCACATCCTGTATGTTAAATTAGGTAACTCAGACACTTTCCCCAGGCTTAAAAGCTGAGTCATCCTTCCCTCTCTCTTTGCCTTTCCTGGTCAGTCAATAAGTCCTGTGGATTTTGCACTGAGATATGTTTCGTATTTTCCAGGAACCAAGCACGACCCTTGTCATCTCCTGTCCAGACAACTGCAACGGACTCCTAAGTGCTCTCCAACCTCTAGTTGTTCTGCCCCCTACCAAAGCAAGCCATTCTCACCTTCTTGCCAGAGTTCACCTGAAGCAAAGCTCTGACCATGCCCTTTTTGTGCTCAAAAACTTTCGATGGCTCCCTAGTGCCTACAAAGTTCAAACTCCTCATGTTATTCAAGGTGTTCCTGACTTGCCCCCAACCTCTCTTATCCTCTTTTATCCCTACTGGTTCACTGACCAGCTCACTTAGAAACCTCTCTGTTCTCTGAACAGCCCTACCCCACTTTATGCATCATCTCAGCCCATATTAATCCATCTCTGCTCTTCTAGATCCTACATTACCGGGCTGATGGGCAGTTTCCATTTTAAATTACAGTGAAACTCAGCTTGTGGAGGACTTCAAGGAACCCAGAACTTTATGGACCACAATTTGTGCAAAACTATCTGATTAAATCAATAAAATGGTCAATAACTGCGTCTGATGTTTTCTTGGTCCTGGGACATTTAAACGAGCTAACAACTGACAATTTAAAATTGAAATGTCCCATCAAGTGAGCTGGGATGGAGACAGCTGATTCAGACCAGCAAAGTCAGCATTTGGACTGGAGGAAGGGGCCCACTGGAGTTCAGTGCGGTTTTCCTCTCCCTCTCTATGAAGACATCAGAAGAGCTTTCATATGGCAGAAGGGTGATGTGCTCTGGGCTGTGACAAAGCTGGAAGGGAGACATCACATTTGGTGACAGGCGCTGTGCAGGCCATGCCACTTTGTTGTCCAGTCAATTCTCCCAATAGCTCTGTGAGGAAGGCATTTTCATTACCTCTATTTTCTAGTGGAGGTCAGAGACCCAGGGGGTGAGCAAGTTCTTAAGGTCACAGTGCCAGGATTCTGAACCAAGTCTGTCTGACTCCAAAATTCCCACAGTGTTTGCACTTACCCATGATCAAACAGCAGGTAAGTTATTAAATTTGGATCAGCTTCTGTCAGGGATGCTACAGAGTACATTTGTGCATGGGACAAGAGACTGGGCTAGATGAACCGTGGACATCCCTCCCAGTGGAGAGATTCTAAGAGTCAATGTATGGAACAGGCAGTCGGAAGAGAACTGATCCTCACTCCAGCTACTGGAGGACTTCAGATCTTTCAGATCTGGAAATAGAATTCAAACAGGGGAGCTCAGTCATCACCCTTAAGGTGACTTGAATTTCAACACATTTTTTCATCAACCCCACTCCCATATTTCAACAACACCACCCTTTCAATTTTCCCCATCATATATTATTTGCTATTGTTTCATGTTTCTATGATTAGTCTTCAAAGCTAGTCTACAAAAACTAGATGGTAGCAATCAGCTCTTTCCTTCAGACCAGAAGAATGTGTAACTCAGCCTTTCCTATGTAAGAGACCATCACATCACTTAGTTGGCTGGAGATCAGCCAGAGTTTGCTTGATTTACACTGGGCTCAACTAGGCTCGACTCCAAGCCATGCGTTAGATTCAGCAAGTTCTCATTCTTCTGGGACCAGCCTCCAGTGCATGTCTTCTTTACAGCAACAGAAGAAGCACAGGAGGGTAAACCCAATCACACAAGACATTTCAAGCCCCTTGAATCACATTTTCTAATATCCCAATGACCAAAAGGTTATGTGGATAATTTCAAAGTCAAGAAATGGGGAATTTCACTCTGTATATCATGAACCCATGACAAGGGAATGGATATCTGCTATAGGGGAATAGAAACTTGGGATCAATCATTCAAACCACCACATCATTCAACCAAACAGGCACTGATTTCCTACTATCCACTGGGTTGTGTTTTCACCCATAGCAAGATAACAAAACTGGAATGAGCCATACACTGGACACAGAGCTAAGAACTTGGGTTACCAAGATATTCAAGTCATGACCCTGGTCTCTAGAAAAGCTCAAGATCAAGTAGAGATGAAAAAGAAGGAAAGTTAAAATTTATTGATTTCTTACTGTGTACAAGGCACTGTGCTGAGTAAACGCTTTGACACACATACCTCCCCACAACCCTATGATGGGTCTGAACAGACACATTTTGCAGATCATAAGACTGAGGCCCAAACAGGTTAACATGACTTGCCAAAAGCTAGAAAGCTCAAGAGCTAAGACTCAAATCTAGATATAACCCAAAACCCATTCTCAGACAATTACAATACAGTAGTAAGTAGCACCCTAAAGCAGCATCAGTAGAGTACTGTGAGAACATGGGGAGGGAGTAGAGATAAAGCAAGTATTCACACAGAAGGTAGCAAATAAGCTGCATCATGAAATATAAGTAGAAATCCGCCAGGAGTTTAAGCTGGTGGGAAAGCCTATGCAATGGCCCGATGAGCAAGCAGGGCACTTGCTAGAAGAGTCAGAAGGTTAAGTACCATTGGTCATAGAGAATGTGGTGGGAAGGACCAAGAACTGAAAGAGAAGAAGGAGGCAGTGGTGGGTGAAGGAGAGAAGAACCCTGTATACCAGGCAAGGGGCTCTGGCTTTGCCTTAGGGACTGGGGAGTCCTAAAATCAAGATGTGGTCTGCTTAAACTGGGTTCTGCAAATAATAGTTTGGTGGCAAAGTGGGGAAGATGAGCTTGAGCATGGAAGCCAAGGTTCTCATACAAAGCCTTGAGGCAAGCAGGTACCACGAACCCGAGAAGCAGGCCAGGAGGCCCATGCAGACCGGAGAGCATGGGCTGAGGCTGATGCGGGGTCAGCTCCCCCCGCACAGCTCCAGCGGGTGTGGCCATGGTGGAGAGAAGGCCCAGAAATACAGAGCTTTAAATCTTTAGATTTTTAAAAAAATATCTTGAGTTTTTAAATCTGGTATTTCTTTTGATCCCTTATCCAAATCCAGGAAGCAAATGCAGAATTGCTTCCTCTCTTGCATTCCCTCATCTGTATCTGAGTTCTCTCCGCCTGAAATCAGAGAGAGGACTGAGTTGGACAGTGCAGGCCCCTTGTGTTAGCAACCAATTCAAGCGTTTAAAAAATATTAGTATCTCTCCCTCCGCCTTCTCTAAATACACACACACATCACACACATACATGTATACATATATGTATACACATCCATATGTATGTATATATGAGCATACACATGTGCATATATATACCAATTTCAGCTGCTGCCAACACTACGGCCATGGACAACAACCTGTGTCTGAGAGTCACACAGACACCCACACACTGTGGGCTTCATCACGCTCTCACACATTCTTTGGAAATACAGAGGAGCCATTCAAAAGCTGAGGTCAAATATCAGCCCTCTTCTCTAGACTTTCTCCCCCTCCTTGGCATCCAAGGCCCCAAAATTGTCTCCTGGAAGCTGGCCAGGGAATTGGGCTGTGCAGCTTCAGTCTCCAACAGCAAGGGATGGACTTTGGAGGTTTGACCCACCAGCCCAAAGTACAAGACACAAAAGAGAGGGAACACCCTCCGGATGGCTCAGTAGTAATTTAGTAGCCGAATCCCTTGGCCCTGGTGTTAACCGTTTTAACTACCACTCGTCATCTGCTATATCTCCCTTCTGTTTGAAGGGAAGGGCTGGGGCCTCTTTCTTTCTCCCTACCCCCCTTCTCAAGTTTTCTATGACTAGTTCCCTGCGTGCAAAATCCCCACTCTGTCTCACCGCTTCAGTTGTTCATCTACTGTTTGATCTTCTCCTATTGCCAATTCTTTGTACTGGAAGCTACAAATACCTGTAGGCAGTTTCTTAATTATTTAACACTTTTGCAGTCAATATCCCAGACCTGACAAGGAAGCCATACAGGATCCTGAGGGCTCTAAGTGTGCTCTCTTCAGGAAGCCAAGGCCTTTTGCTCTACCCACAGGCCCTGGCCCTCAAGGGGTCTAACTCAAATGGGTCTCTTATTGCCTTATAATTCACCAGTCTGATCTATCATACTTGGCTGAGGGCCTAGGACTTAGTTCAGAAAAGTTTTCCAATTGTATACCTTGCAACTCAATGGCTTATCTCTAATTCATGTCACTTGCTAGTAGACTGCTCTGACTAGTACTTAGTATATACTTACTATACATAAGATACTAGTCTGGAGCAGGGGTGGGCAAACTATGGCCCATGGGTTTTTATAAATAAAGTTTTATTGCAACACAGTTATACCATTTGTTTATGGCAGCTTTTGAGCCAAGATACAAGAGTTAAATACTTGGCAGCAGAGATCATATGGCTTGCAAAGCCTGAAATATTTACCATTCGCCCTCATCTAGACACCAGGCACATGGCTGAAAGTTGTCTGAAGAATATTACTGGTTCTCACGGCCTTCACTGCAAGCATTCATGACTTCTAAATCTATGGCTCTGTTTGGACCTCTCTTCCAAGCACCAGAGTCATATTGTGCAGCACTTTCGGGCATTTTCCCCTGCTATCCCTATATTCTGCTGGCTTCTCAAACCTGGCCTTCATAGATGAACCTCTCTCTTCCTGTTGTGTCTCCTATTTCACTAATGGCATCGCGACCCACAGATCCTGCGTCTCAGTCCTCTGAGAGTCACCCCCAGATCCTCCCTTTCCCTCAGCTCTTGTAACTACATATAACTGTACAGGTAACTATCATGTAACTACCATGGCTCCTCCTATATATCTCCAGATCTGTCCCGTCTGTTCCAACCTCACTGCCACCACTCACTTTGTCTCCTACCTGTAGGGCTATAGAAGTTTCCCCTTTCCACCTCCACGTTCACCTCGTTGCAGAGGGATGAGCAGCAGCCAAGCTCAGGCACAAAAGAAGCACATGATTCACAGCTTTTCATATAATTCGAGAGAACAGCCCTTATAGCTCAAAAATAACCAAAGCCAACACTTACAGAGCACTTACTATGTTCTAGGCGCAGTTCCGGGTAATCTATGCACATTAACACCTCTGACCATCCTAACAATCTTACGAGATACACATGCTTATTATCACATCCCCATCTGACAGATGGGGAAACTGAGGCTCAATGAAACTGAGTAATTTGCCCAAAGTCACCAGCAAGGAAAGGGAGGAGCTGGGATGCAAGCCCAGGGACTCTGGCTCCAGAGTCCGTGCTCTTAACCACTGTGACACACTGCTTCTGTTGAGCCCAGAGATTAATTTCACTTGCCAGGGTCACCAACATGGAACCCAAGGTCAGTCTGGATAACAGCTTCTTTTTTTTTTTTTTTTTAAAGATTTTTTTATTTATTTATTTGACAGAGAGAGATCACAAGTAGGCAGAGAGGCAGGCAGAGAGAGAGGAGGAAGCAGGCTCCCTGCTGAGCAGAGAGCCCGATGCGGGGCTCGATCCCAGGACCCTGAGATCATGACCTGAGCCGAAGGCAGAGGCTTTAACCCACTGAGCCACCCAGGCGTCCCAGGATAACAGCTTCTTCGCAGCCAGCAACAGTCCTAAGGAGAATGCAGGTAATTCTTGCCCAAAGGACTTACTGTGACGCGCCAGGAGAGGGGCTGCCCAACCACCAGGCCTCCTCTTGCAGGAGGGAGGTCCAGGGGCTCAGGACAAAAAATGAAACCCAGGAACTCCAGAGCTGCATATATGAGAGTACAGGATTCCAGAGTGGCGCTGAAGTAGTTAGGGCAATTTTAACCCTTGAGGAGTCTTTCTCCTATATTTGTCTCAGATGAAAACCATTACCAAGTTGTCTTTCTGCTCCCTGATCTGTCACTCTCCAAGCTTCTATCATAAATAGCAACACACTTAAATATTCAGCAAGTTCCCTGCAGAGCGCTAAATAACAAAAGCACACAGAAAAGGTCATGGTCTCAATCCCCTTCCCACTCCCAGGAATTTACAATTTTAATGGCAAGACCCCAAAGCTGAACTCTATATGATGTGACTTAAAAATGCAGAAGAAAAAAAATGCAGAAGAAATCATTTCCTCCCCTGTTTTTTCAATGTTGACTTTCTCTTGTCTTGGGTATCACCAAGAGGAAAAGGTAGGTAAAATGAGATAGTTAATGCATCTGGACAAAATATATTAAGAATCCACTTTGTTCAAAGCTCTCTGCTTGGCAAGAAAAGTGGTGATGAGCATGAGTGCCAAGTAATTCCTACCTTCATGAAGTTTTCTATTTAGCAGTGGGATAAAGTTCTATGTCTATATTCATATAGCACTGTGTTACTGCCCCAAAAAAGGTCCACGCATGGGAACTAATGGTTAATGCCACTCATTAAGCCCCAACTATCTGTGAAGCACTGTGTTCAGTGCTGCAAACCTTCTGCCATCTCCTATTATCTTTAAACAGCCCTGCAAGACATATTTTTATTAGCCCCAATTTACAAATGAGAAAATTGAGGCTAAGAGAAGCTAAGTAACTTGACCTAGAAGTAGAAGAGCTAGCATTTTAAACAAGTAATTCAGATCCCAAAGCCCATAGTAGAAGCATCATTTGAGCTCCTTTTTGCCCCCCCAAATGAATAGAATGTTAAGAGGGGTGACATGGGCCAGTGCATTCCAAGCAGAGGGAAGAGAGTGAGGAAAAGGCCAAAGGCAGAGAAGTGCAAGGTGTCTGCCTTGCGTGGAAGGATGAGGAAATGTGGTAGAAGTAAGTCGTAAGGGTGGGTTGGGCTTCTGACTGGATATTCAGGAGGTCCTATCACTTGGTGACCACTGGCTAGCCAGAATGGTGGCTTCTCCAGAGGACATCACATTTTAAGAAATAAAAACCACCTTAGAAAGCTCTGGCTTTTTCTGATTTTAAGCCAAACTGTGTCTATGCCCTTCGAACCCCAACACTGTTCCTATAATCTTTTTTTTTAAAGCATAACCAAATCTTCAGCAATTTTGAGTCAAGCTAACATGGACTTCCAGGACAGACTGCTTGTCCTTGCAGTGGGCCTTCATGCTCTGGTGACAGAGATAGCAGGGACTCAGCTGTCCTCCAGCTAATCACTTCTCCCTCTGAGAGGAGTAGCTAGACAAGGCAATAGCTATTGCCTTGCATCTCTGCCTCATCAAAGAAGAATCAAATTGGTTTGTGGGGATTCTATTTGGATTCATATGTGACATGTTACATTAACAGAGTGTTTGAAGTATGGCCTTCAGAAAGTATGCTTCCATTTGTTATAATTTATCATAAACAGAGACTCAGGGCTTTAACTGAAAAAAGAGAACAGGGTCTGAAGTCTACTTACTGGATGAAAAGCAGCAGATAAACTGAGGGCAGGAGGCAGATGATTATTGAAAACATGCCAACCCATGTTTTCAATAATAATACACATTTCAGCATTGCCCAGATGATGTCTTATGAGCAGGAAGACTCAGAGTCTTTGGAGAACATGAGCATGACCCACTTTCTGCAGTCTCTAGAGTGTACAAGAGGGACCCCAAAGGTTAAAGGACTCCGACCATAAAATTACAGAAGGAACAACGGAGATCAGCCCCTCATTTTAAAATTGGAGAAGCTAAAGCCCAAGGAGTGCAAAGACGTAGCCAAGGTCACATCGATGGTTAGTAATGGGACGTGAGTTGAAGTATCTTGATTTCCAGTCCAGGGTCTGTGTATGACATCATTCTGCCCTCTAGGAGAATGTCACTATTAGCCAACAGTAAATGTTTTCAGATGTCAGAAATCCAAGTGTGGATACAAAAGGCCAACGAAGGCTTCAAGGAGGACACAGAATGATGTGAGTTTTAACCAGGCAGAAAGTAGAGGGCATTGCAGCCATAGGGGGATGTCCTCCACCTGCCCAGAATGTGCCAAGCCTGGCATCTCAGTATCAGGAAAAGAAGTAACCAGATTCTTGTGGTAAAAAATTGCTATAGCGGTAAAATTAAATCTCCTTTCCGGAAGAAATGTAAACTCTTATAAGAGATGAGAAACCTGAACCTTTGTGCCCTAGCTTAACTATCTTAGAAACCAACAGCTCCTTGGAAGGCTGAAGAGAGAGGGAAGAAAAAACCTGACTTGCCTACCCCCTTAAAGGAAGAGTGTTTCCTACTGGCAGCTATAAACATTCAGGAAGCGTCTGGAAGGCTTCATCCCCAGTAGGACAACCAGGACAGGGACAATCCCCCCAAAGCGTGGAGGAGCCAGGTTCAACTTCCCCAGGGTCTTTCCCATTCACCAGTGGGTGACAGGACCCCAGGAGACCTGAGTGACCCTTGCTAATCATGCTCAGTTCTTTGGCCCATAACAAATGTCCATCAGCCAGAATGGGATGCAGCCTCTAAAACAATGCAGGTGAAGACAACAGCTAACATGAAGAAGTGTTTATAAGTGAGTCTGGTGAAGAGTACAGAACCTATGCCTAAAGCAGGATGATGGCAGAGATGTAAAATATACCTAGGATGAATTAAGACTGAAAAGAAAAATGAACATAATTATAACCAGTTGGTGGGATTATGGGTGCGCTTTTTTCATCTTTAAAAATAATCTTCATTATAATTATATGATTAAAATGATAAATACATTCTGCAATACTTTTATCAAGTATATTTGCTTTTTACTCCAACCCACCCCTAACATACATTGAGCCGATAAAGCAAGGAGGCAGTTTTTTCACTCACCTTCCCACAGCCTCTCCCTAATATCCTCCTTTTATACCCTGTATTATCTTTCTCAGGCCTAATTCCTTAACTCTCATCTCAAACTACGGACTTCTCACTCTCCTTTTTCCTGCTAGCTACCTTCCCAAAATATTTCCTAGTGTTAAAGCCATCCCCAGTGTTCAGCAGTGCATAGCTAACCTAATGAAGGAAGGGGCTTACAGAGGTAGGTTGCTCTCCAGGATAATATATTTACTGGACAGCTGGATAGTCTCCAGAGATGGACACTATCAATGCCTTCCCTCTCTCTACATATATGTCACTCCCTCTCCTGGCCTTAGTGACCCGCTTGACCAACAAAATATAAGTGGAAGAAACATTCTGGAGCTTCTGAGTCCAGGTCATAGGAAACCTTGTGGCTTCCTCCCAGCAGTCCTGGAATACTCACTCTTGGGATGCTGTCTTCAAGAACCCAATTACCATGCTGTGGGAGGCCCAGGCCACATGGAGAGGCTGTGTGGGTGACCCAGTCTAGTCAGCAAGTGTGGGAGACCCAATAGCTGGCATCGACTTCTAGCCATATGAGTGTGCTCTCGTGACCAGCCAGCCCAGTTGAGCTCTCCGATGACTGCCGCTGCAGCCTCCACATGACTCAAACTATATGAGAGACCTCGAGTGAAAAACATCTAGATGAACTAATTTAGTCCACAGAACCAGGAAAAATAATAACGTGGCATTTTAAGACACAAGGTTTGGGGATGTTTTGTAATGGAACAATAAGAACATTTAAAAAAAAATTTTTTTTTAGTTGGATCCCAAAACTTCAATTTCTGTGGTCCTTGGTTTGGTGAAAGATTCTAGGAAGGATTGCATTTCTGTTCAATCATTTCTTTAATCATTCATTCATTCATCCATTCATCCAACTTAAATATAATGAAGAATACCTCTGTATAAGGTACTGTGGCAGATGCCAAGGGGCGTAGCAAAGTGGATCAGAAACAACCCATGCAAAAACTGTATTTCATCAAAGGCGTTAATATATTACATAAAAATGGCACAATGACATGAATTTGGATGGGCCATGTGGGTAGGATTTGAATATATGCACGTTTAGGAGGAAGGGCATTGAAGAAAATGAGACTAGATGATCAAGGAAAGACCAGTGGAGCAAGACAGCAGGGAGAAGGCAAGAGGAGCAAGAGGAAGGCCTCCAGTTTGATCTGAAAGTAAGGAGTCCCAAAGAGAATGGTGGGGAGTAGGGCTGGCTGGGAAGGTTGAGACCTGGCCCTTGAGCAGGTCTCCCTGGGTGGCAGCCCCCGGAGCTATACTGTGAATATATCTCTGAAGGCCACGATCAATGTGATCTATGTTCTCTGCCACAGACCAGTCACCGATTGTTCCCAGATGCAAGATCATTGCTTTGCCAAGACCTGAGATTAAAGAATGCAAGGATCAAATCTAAATAAATCTCCAGGGGCGCCAGGGTGGCTCAGTGGGTTAAAGCCTCTGCCTTCAGCTCAGGTCATGATCTCAGGGTCCTGGGATCGAGCCCCGCATGGGGCTCTCTGCTCAGCAGGGAGCCTGCTTCCCCCTCTCTCTCTGCCTGCCTCTCTGCCTACTTGTGATCTCTCTCTCTCTGTCAAATAAATAAATAAAACCTTTAAAATCAATCAATCAATCTCCAAAGAATTCAAATTGCATATCTTTCTG
The DNA here is from genome assembly GCA_028534135.1 of Potos flavus. Classification (NCBI taxonomy): domain Eukaryota; kingdom Metazoa; phylum Chordata; class Mammalia; order Carnivora; family Procyonidae; genus Potos; species Potos flavus. The sequence goes on along the minus strand of CM052888.1, from coordinate 24,760,748 downwards.
TGCATAAAGTACAGCCTCCATTGCATTTATGAGCTCTAGCAAATTCCATACATTCGCCTCCCATTAATATTGATGGGCCCATGAAGATGCTATTAGGTGGGAGAGCATGATCATAGCCTAGAGTTAATGGGTGAAAGAATTGATCCCATTTCAACCTCTAGGGAAAGGCTGAAGATGGAGTTGGACAAGGCTTACAGGCATTGCTCCCAAAGTATTAGCTGACCTGTATTCCTAACCCTGCTGGTAACTTGCTGTATGAACTTGGGCAAACCACTCTCCCTCACTGATCCTCAGTTTCAGAACAATGAAGAGTATCTCTGAGATTGCCTTAAGCTCTGACACCTCATGATTCTAAAGGGGTAAGGTAGGACTTGACTCTTACACATTGGCCATCAACTTCAAATGCATCCATGGAATTCTAAGTCCTAATGGCATCAGTGTTTGGCCAGTGCTGTGCATGACCTGGTGCTAGGCTGAGAGTGAGATCAAATCTCAGATTCCCAGTATTCGACTCTTCCCCGGAGCATCTCAAGACCACAATCGCAGTTTCTCCCTGTACATCTCATTCCTGGGGTCAAACTTCATTACTGTATGCTTGAATGTAATAATACATTTAGATTTAGCCTCATGCATAAAACACTTTTAGGATTCCCTCAGAAAAGGGAAATTCTCTTCATCAGGTTTTTTTCTCTCCCTTCTTAGGAGTATAATGTAATTTCATTTCACCACACCACAAATTTACATCAATGATTTGGAAAAACAATATTCGGCTTCTCATTAATACTTTAATATCTTATTAAGGGCTTATAATTTACTGTAAGCAAGAAGTCGTGATGTTTATGATAAAGTGAATTACCAGCTCACGGACTTATAAGCTGAGTGCTCTCAGTTCTTTGAGGAGACAGCAGCAGTTTTGCTTAAGAACACATGAAACTTCATAATAACGCAGGCCCAATATGCCCAGATTTGAGTACCGAGAGGAGTGTTCCTATACACCAACAAGGGCTCTGTGTCTCAGGGGTTGTGGTGCATAGAGAATGGCCCCATTTGCCAGCACTGGGATGTGCTTCAGAAATGATGCTCCTTTCATCTCCATAGGTTGCGATGCTCACCTGTGTCAGCTGATTCAGCATCATGAACGACCCTTCTCTCTTGCTGAACAACCAGGTAGCATTCAGAGGAGAAAACAGGGGATGCCAGCAGGAGTCACCTCATCAGTTCTGACTTGTGGGGAGTAATGTTAAAATGGACCACCCAAGCACATTTTATTTTGGACCCCTCACTCTATGTGTTCCCTGATGTATGCCCCGAACCTTCCCCTCCATTCTCCTTTGAGCAGGTGAGGGTTTGGGTAAGCAAGGATGAGGGTTTGTTTGGGGGAAAGACAACCATGTAGAAAAAGGACAGTCTAATGCCTTGTTCCAAGAATCAAGAAACAATTCCAAGAATCAAGAAATGGTGGCTAAGAGCCAAGGAACAGTGGATAAAACACTGGAGCCTAATTGTCTGGGTTTGAAAACCAGCTCTGCCGCTATCAGTGTGATGTTAGGCATATGATTTAACCTCTCTGTTCACAGGTGTGAACATCTATAATATGGGGGAGTAACAGTGCTTACAACCACATGGGGCAGTTAGGATGATTAAATGACATCACACATAGGAAGCCCCACAGCAGTCCCTAGCACATGCTCCATGTTTGCTATTTTATTGCTGTGGGGGCTTTTGAAGCTACCAAGATAGCCCTAAAATTGAGCTGGTTCCACACCTGCCGGTCTCCTCGTAGACTGTGGTCAGCCAACAAGAACACCTTTTCCAGGCCCTTCCCACCACACGTCATGAACAGCTCCTGGCCTCATTCCCTCTGAGTCAGGGAAGGGTAAGAAGTAGGACAGTTGAGAATAAGACCTAAAAAATTCAGGGCAGTTACAACAGTCATGACTGGACAGTCAAGACACTTGGTTCCAGCCCCCATTCTGGCTCAGATTATCCATGTGATCCCTATGGAGGTTGACCTAGACGGCCTCCATGGTCCCACCCAGTTCTAAGACTCTGACTCCCAAGAGCCCAGCATCCTTGCCCAACACCACTGTCTTGGGAATTGAGGTGCTGATCACCATGGCTGCTGTGCCTTTGTAAATCCTGGTGCAGCTCTCATGCCTGCTTCATGACATAGGACTGAGCTCACTGCAGGTCACAGCTGCCTCCCACTCATACCTGCCTCTGTTCTAAGATGAAGTGATGGTGCTGAAGGGCCTGGATCCTTTTCAACTCCCACATCTGGGGAATCCCCACCTTTGTAGGTACCCAAAAGCTTCTGGAACCCCAGGGATCACTAATCACATCCTCTTATGCCTTCGGTAAGGTCTTTTCAGGGGAAGCTCTGAGATAACTAGACTATACTTGTTTTTCTGCCCTGCCCAAAATAACAGCATATGTTTTCTGGGTTATGTCAGCTCACTGAGCTGTCAGAGACACTTGAGAAAAATCAAATATTCTTTGTAGATGGTGTTGCCACACACTTTACACACACACACACACACACACACACACACACACACACACAGGCTCTTTAAATCACCATATAGAGTCAGGAAATCATGGAGGACTGACGTGCAAGAAGAGGAGAATTTTATATCCACTCACCCATTCTTCCTCCAAGTTGAATCTGTGGGCTTTAAAAATCCAACTGACTCCTGAATCTTACCTGCATTAAGCTGAGTAAAATATTTGGCAATCAGAGTTCAGTAAGCAACTTTGCTGAGTGGGCAAAATGGAGAGCGGGCTGCACGTGGTGTTTCCCCTGCTGTCTTGTGTCAGCAATGTTAATGGGCCACTTGGTGATAAATGGAGACATAGAGTGACCTCCAGCATTTGTACTAGAATGTGAATGTCTTATGTAGGAAGCTTTATTGAATTTTAGGCAGGTGAGTGATAGCCTTCCCACATCGTGAGCTCTCCTCAAATATTTCCTGACTGATGTTTTCTCTCACTTTATAGGCTCCCTCAAGGAAGAAATCCAATTGAAAAGAACAACACAGAGTTTCTACTTAATTAGATGTGTTTCCTATAAACTAGAACTCTTTACTAAAATATACAAGTATAGGCATTAATTTGAATTAGCATAAGTGTCATACTTAAATGGGCTGCTTATTTCAAACCCAGATATATAAATAAGTAGGTATAATTAGAATTTTGCTCACTGAGGCTTAACTTTCTGGAGTGACTATTTAAACCAGTGGCTCTTTACTTTATGGATATTCCTAGACATTTTGAGACTCTCTTGGAAGTTATCAATCTTTCCCTGTAAAAAATGCATCCATAAATAACATTTTGTCACATTTTGAAGGTTTACATAGATCTCATGCAGCCCTTTCATGAACCTTCCTTCTTACCCAAACCCCAAGGTCTATGGATCCAGATCTAGAATTTCTGACTTGGTTCTTAGCCCTAGTCCTAGCTTAAATACTATGGTTCTCCCCTTGAGTTTTTGTAAATTAGAGTTTGAGAAGAACTTCTTCCCTAACCCCAATACTGTTTCAGGTCCTGAGATTCAGAAATGTTTGGCAACAAAAGCTCATGTGCACCTTCCTTTATTGTGGTTTCAACCGCCCTAGCAAAGATTTCTTCCAATTTAATGAAGGATGAGCCTTTATCTGCCCTCTACTTTGTCTGTCTTGGTACCTATTATTTTTTCACCTTATACCCAGGAAAAAAAATTGTCAAAGAGTAACAAGGTCTTGCTAATCTTCACACAAACACATACACACACACACTGATTTGCTTTCTCCTAATTAGGAGGGGTTAACTTTTCTTTCTCTTTTGGCAAGTATGTTTCAAGTTTCTGTACTCCTTTTTAATGAATAGACTAAAATATGGTTATACATGCTTAATCTTTCTCATTAAATTTAGACTCCCCTGTGACATAACTCTGTTGCTTTTGGTGTAGATCTCCACCACCACCATCTTTAAAAGGAACAAGATCTCTTTACGCAGATAAGAGAAAGGCTGTTAAACAGATATCCTCTCTATGTTAGGCTGGAAGTCCTCAAATATGATGTCTGAAGGTGTTATTCAGGCTATTTACATTGGCTAAGGCAGAAAGTGAAGCTCAGAGAACTTGTTTCCTCACCTGTAGAAACAAGGTAGCTGATTACAATATTAACCTTGCAGGGTTGCCATGAGGATTAAAGGACACAGTGTAGGTAAAGTACCTGGCACAGCACCTGTCATAGAGCAGTTACTAATAGAAGCTGTCCAGTGGGCTCAAGCAAGGGTAACTACAGCACCATGGACAGCTCCTGCTGTCAGCCACTTCGAAGGTCTTACTGGATGCCTCACCAGGTAGCTCTACTTTATGGAGAAGGACTATCTGGTTCTGAAAAGGACCTTGACCACGTAAGTTAACCTCTGGCTTTCTGTGGCAAGGAAATCATCTTCTCCATCTCTACCTGAAGGTGCACTCCAGTGGATGTGAGGCTTATCAAAGGGATCTCAGTGCTCAGAGGTCTTGCTGGATTAGATAGTTGAGTTTCTATTTGGTGTCCTGTGGCTAAGTCCCCAGCTGACCATTCTTCAGAGATCCTTCTTCTTTCCAGGTGAGTACAGGGGGGTCTTAGGACTCTTTATTTTGGCTCCATCTTTAAAGAATTTATTTCTTAACTAACATTCATTTCTCAGGGAAAATAATCCAGCCCTACCCTGTACCTTTCTTGGCCTGCTATGTGGGTTTCAGGACAATTTCCTACTGCATTTAGGACAGCCAGCTCTTACAAGTGAAAATACCAGCCAAGGCACCATCTTTCTAAATAGAACACTGACTAAATGTTAGCAGCCTTCTTCGTCAGAATGGGGCAGGAGCTGTGAGGGGGGCTGAACAAACATGTGTACATGCTCTTTGATGACTGTCGTCAGCTTCTTGAGTTCCTGCCACATGCTGTTACATGTGGCTGCCCACATGAGAGAATGTGCATCTATGGCCCGTTTGCCCACCCCTGTCTCCCAGCCAGCGTTCTTGGCTCCTCGGTGCCAGTACCACTTGGTGGCAATACACGTGAGCTCTGTAGCTTTGTTCCCGAAAAACTATGTGTTCAAATAGAATCTTGTAAAGTGTTTGTCACTTTATCATTGATTGACAGTAGTTTTTAGTGTCTCCTTTTAATTTCCAATTGTCCCCTGACTGAATGGTTCCAAACACTTCAGTTTCCAGCTGCTCTGCCTCCTGCCCAACTAGTTCTGTTAGGTATTAGGAGTTTGATCACCGTTTATCAACTTTTCCCTAAAGCAGGTCTTGTTACTATTTCCCTGGACAACAGTAATAGCCTCATGGCTGCTTTTACACCATTTCCCCCCACCCTCAACCCAGTTTATACAAAGCTGCCCAGATTAATTTTCTGAAGGTTTACTTAAGCATACATAGCCCTGCTTAAAATCCTTGGTTTTAATGGCTCTTCACTGCCAACAGAATTACATACAAACACCTCACCCTGTAATTCAGTGTCCTCTTTGATATGGTTTCAACCAGCTTTTCCTGCTCTTTTCTCTAATGAATATCCTCTCCTGTAACAGACGGACTGATTAATAATTCCTTAACAAGTTTACCCTTGTACCTTTATCCATGTTCCTCTGCCCTTCTGGAAGGAGTGCCCTCTTCTTATAAAATTCTCCCATTCTCCCAGGCTGCCACAAACCCCATTCTTTGTACAAATTTTGCTAAGTAACAATAAAAGCTAACATTTAGTAAGCACTTAAGATACACCAGGCACTGGGATAAGCACATTATAGGCATTATATGTCATTTATTCCTAGCAAAAAAAAAAAAAAATATATATATATATATATATATATATATATTATAGCCATACTTTGCAGATCAGGAAAACAAAGTTTAAGAAGCTGGGCTTCTTGCCCAAGGTGTTAGAATTATTGAATAATGAAGCAGGATTTGAACTCAGGTAGCCTGAATTTGGGACTCTTACCTTTAAACCACCCTCCTGGGTGCTATACCCAACCCCTAGCACTTCTCTAACTTAGTGCTCACTTTATCTCTGTCTTGTATTATAATTACCTTCTAGGCATTTGTCTTCTTTTCCTTCACTCTGGATAGTGAGTGCATTATCAACTCTTCCCTATTCATCTACATCTATATAGATAGATACAGTTTCTATATAGATATATATAGAAACATTCCAGAAACCAGCACAGTTTCTGGAATGTTGGTGGAGGGAACTTCAATGAGGGGGGAAGGGGGCTGCACAATGTGAGTATTCTGGATGGAGAGGTCTGTGATCATGAGAGGGAATAGGATAAATCTCCTTCTAAACACATTCTACAGGCCTTGAAGAAATGCCTACTTACTTGGGGCAAGTAGTCAAGAAACTAACATCACCTCAGCCAGACAGACCCCAGAGCCCAGTTGCAGAGGGCTCCATTTTCCAGCTGGCTCTTCTACCACTGTCCAAAGGGACCATGATGGGATAACAGCAAACCCACTCAGAGAGCAAAAATCATGATGTGGTTCACCTCAGAGAAAGAATGTGTGGCCTGAGGGAAGTCAGCCAAGCCTCTGGCTGAGGCAGAGCTGTCTGGAAACCGGAGCAAGGAGAGAGAGAATGCAAAAGGAGGGGGTGGACAGACGACCCACGGGTGAGGTTCTTCCATATTCTGGTTGTAACAGAGTACTAGCAAATTGAGAGATTTGAGACAAGTGTAATAAAGGGACCCTTCTCAGGAGTGTGGTAGGTATAGGAAAACCATAGGGGTGGTGCTGTGTCCCGGGGTGCCTAACAGTAGGGACATTACCACCCCTGGGTCTGAGGGCCAGGGAAAGACTGGGGAACATGGAGACAGAGAAGCTGTCTGATGAGAGCAGTGATCTTCAGACAAGGAACACAGGTAGCCCATGGCAACTTTGCAGCAAGGTTGCTGGGGGGGGGGGGCAAATTACCCAACTTCATCCTCTTTTATCCTCCTAATCTACTTCTTGGCCTCCTCATTGGCTGAACCTAACCAGAGCCAGAAAGCAAGGACGCTCACTGATACCATCCATAAAGGTCAGCCTCCCCAGGTGCATGGCAGGGTAGAATGGGGTGGAGGAAAAATCTGGAGGGGTAAAGGCAAGACAGATGTCAGAGTCATGGTCTAGCCTCAGTGACCTTGTTAATAAAGTACACACTCACAGAGCATGTTACGGACTGAATTGGGTCTCCCCAGCCCCAAATTCGTGTGTTAAAGGTCTAACCCTTGGTGTGACTGTGTTTGGAGACAGGGCCTATAAAGATGTAATTAAGATTAAATGAGGTCATATGGGTGGGGCCCTGATCCAGTAGGACTGATGGTGGCCTTATAAGACGACGACGAGACACCAGTGATGCATGTGCCCAGAGGAAAGGCCATGTGAGGATGTGAGGGCACAGTGAAAAGGTGCCCACCTGCAAGCCAAGAAGAAAAGCCTCAGGAGAAACCAAACCTGCCAACACCTGATCTTGGACTTCCGGCCTCCAGACTGTGAAAAAATAAATTTCTGTTGTTTAAACCACCCAGTCTGTGGTGCTTTGTTATGGCAGCCCCAGCTGACTAATGCAAAGCGAGAGGGAACCTTAGAAATTGTCCCACTTGACACTCTTAAATCACAGAGGAGTCTGAGCAGCAAGGTGGTTGTGCCTTCCCCAAGATCTCATACTGATTTAGAGGCAGGGTTTGGACTAGAACCCAACAAGGCACACTCCCAGGCCAGGACCCCCCATGACACCCAGAAACTCCGAGATGGTAACCATGGGCCAATCCATCTTGGTTATGTATTTTATTAGGCTTATACCAGTGTTGGGTTTTAACTGAATTAGTTTCCAACTCTGAAAAATCAGAAGATTCCACATTAATATGCAGATGTGCATCTTCTCTTTAAACATCAAAAGATCTAGCAGCTCTCGGCCCACATTCTAGCATGGTTCTAAACAGCCTCATCTAAGCTCCAGCGGCTTACTTCTAAGGCTTCCACACCAACCAGCCCACCATCATGCCTGCTTCCTTCATTTAGTTACTCTCTGGCCCCAATAAGCACTTCTGTCATCAGCCCCTGACCACACCGAGCTATTTTTCAATCTGCTAATCAATGTTACCCCCCGCAGCCAGGCAAGACTTTGGAAGCAAGGAAAACATAACTGTCCTCTGAGAGTTAAACTGCGAAGTCAACCCACAGTTGTGCAGAGCAGAGGGAGGCTAAGTTGTCTCAAAGAGATAATGTCCCCCAGGTGTGTGATACAGGACAGAAACATCACTGTACATGTGATGTAACTAAAGAAAGAATGTGTCAATAGGTGTGGGCTGGTCAACAATAAAGTTTAGAAAATAGGGTCAGATGCAAAAATGAGATAGCCACCCAAGCATCATTCATGAAAAGAGGTCTATTGTCAGAAACAGGACCAGAACATTCCTAGGACAGGTAAGATCTACTCTGCCATGAGTGCATGGCCCCATCAACCATTTGCATCATCTTATGGTACCTACTTTGAGTCCATGCTCACCAAACCACCTCTTCTCCAGACCCCGGTTTCCATGCAGAAAACTACCAGCCTCTCCGAAACCTCAAGGGATAGGTGGGTACTCCTTTCCTTGCCCTTCCATGTGTTAGCTTCCTGATTGATCGTATCCATTTTGGGAGCTTTATTAAAAGGCTCACAACTCTGAAGATCAATGTGATTCTCCATGCCCTGAAAAATCCAGTTTCTGAGCCTGCAAGATTTAGAGGCAGATGTTCCCCTAGAGGCCTCTTGGGAGCCAGCAAGCTGGCCTTCCCTGTAAGTTTCCTCTCTTTTCACCTCCCTTGTCCCCATGCACATGCTAGAACCTCACTTTGGCCATATGGCCTCACTTAAAAATAATGATAATACACAAGCAATTTAACAGGGGTCTTCTGGATACAATGCTTTAATGAAAAGGAGAAACACTGTATCTGAATGTCCATATCCTCGTGTGGCTATTTAAATTAATTAAAATTAAAATGTAAAATTCAGTTCCTTGGTCATGCTAGCCAGATTTCAAGGATTCTGTAGCGACATGTGGCCAGTGGTTGTTGTTATCAGTCAGTTATAGAACATTCCCATCATCTCAGAAAGGTCTTTAGGACAGCGCTGATATCGATGATGGAATTCAGATAGGATGGGGAGATAAGTGTGAACAGAAGCACTTTCTGGAGGCTCTCAGATCACACCTCTTGGGTTAGCGGATGCTGCATCTGTAGTTGAGGCCTGGCCACTCATTAAGTCAGAGTACGTGACAGAAGCCAAGTGGTAAGACTCCCAGGTCAGTCTCCCTCCATGCTTCACCAGCACCCCATCAAGAGATGAACTTGAACCTCAATTAAGAGAGAGTTCTTCACAGAGCTTCATCACTTAGGCAGCCGAGTGCCTGCAAAATGCTAAACCTCAGATAAACCAAGCTCCCAACACCTCTTCGTGAGAATCTGACACTCACTGGAACTCCACAAAGCGGGTCCGAGAGACAGATAAAGATCGAGCCCTTTCATCCAGATGCCCCTGCACAGGCTGCCCTGCCAATTAGCTCATTCATTCTATACCAGAACTTGTTGAAGATGGCAAGACAGGATCACTAAATCCATTCTACAGATGAGAAAACCAAAGCTCTTTGGTAAATTGCTCTTGGTAAAGGCTGAGAAATTTCAGGTGAAGCCAGGATTGGAGTCTTGATTTCCCAACTCCTGGCTTGGTGCTCCTTCTGCCTACACTATGTTGCCTCTTTAGTAAGAGCTCTCAAGGTTGCTGACCATTTGCCCAAGTGGTAGAGCATTGGGACACATGGTATGGAACCTGGAAAAAGGAAGGATGTCTCTGTACCACTGTGTTTTTTATGGTAAGGCAATAGATGAAGAGGCTCAGCTTGAATGACTAGGGACAGGGGGAGGAGGGAAGTGGAGAGGTGCCTGGGAAACACACTGCCCTTATGATAGGAGTTCTGCTTTCCAATCCATAGTGTGGGTATGATGCTGTTTCTTTCCAGCCACAGAGGCAGGTAGAACAATAGACTGAAATCATGGATGAGAAAATGACTGGGAAGATGGTAAGAAGCTCAGAGGATTATAAGCCTCCTGCTTCTCAGAACCCAAACAAAGTAAAGCTAAAATAAACAGACTTTTTTTTTTCCCTCTCAGCCTTTTACTTTCATGAAAGAGATAAATGTCAAAGAAATCAAGCTTACATCAGACAGATTATATATAAATTTTCCCCTGGGAGTCCACATGTCAGCAAAGGTTCAGCTCAGCCTCCTTTATTTGCCCAGTTGGAGTCTTAACTAATGAGAATTACTCATAATGATATAAAAAGGCCCTACCAGACTGTGATGGGCCTTCTGAATCACCAGAAGTAGTCCTTAGGTTTTTATACAGCACATTTCACTGTAGTACAATTATTTGGACATTGGCAATCTGTGTGTAATTTACATGACAGTCTTTTAACAGTATATGACACCATTAAAAATTATTCTGGATGATGGGAATTTTATTCTATTACTAAAGAATGATTTGGTTTTGTCATTGACTTTTTCAAGAGAGTGGAGAGAAAAATTCAGTTTTTCCTGAGTCTTAACTTTTGGTCTAGTTTTGTGTTTCAATATGATATGGGTTGTCATGGACAATGCTTTACCAAAATGTGGTGTGGCAAGTCTCGCCTAACAATAGGCTTCTAGGGATGAAAGAGAAGGACAGAAAAGGGGAGAAAGAGAGAGACAGAAACAGGAAGATATACAGAGAGAGACAGGAAGACAGACACAGAAAGAGAAGAAAACTGAGCCAACAGTAATGCCTCTTACCGTCAAGTTTCCACCTGTAAGTGAAAGGATTTCTAAGCCCTCCAGAGAGTTTACAGGGCTTGATCCAATTCTCACAAAGCAAAAGTCTACATGCATCTCACAGCCTTCCCCAGCCATGCCAATTCCAATCTAAGAGAGAGTCTTCCTGAAGCAAAGGCAGGGCAAGTAGCTGACAAGACCAAACTTTCTTGAGTGTAATGCTGTCTAATGCAATTCTCCAGGCAATATTTCTTGGCTTTTCAGATGGTTCTCATTTCAGCTCGAGCCTATTGATCTCCTGCCAGATGATCGGGGCAGCCGTGTGTGCTGTTTACTGAGGTGTTTGGATCAGCGCCCTAAATTAACCACCCTTCAGCCAAATAGGGGTCCTTTTCTTTCTCACCTCTCTGTTTCCCCATTATCTTGTCATTAGAACAGGATGTACACGTGGAGGTTTGTATTACACTTCCAGGGCAGTGACTCTTGCCTTAAATTACCTTGCTCTGGTCAAATGTTTATGTCCTTTTCAAACTGATATGTTTACACCTACCTCCCAAGGTGACGGTATTAGGAGGTGGGCCCTTTGGAAGGTCATTACGTCAGAAGGATTGAGCCCTCATGAATGAGACTAGTATAAAAGTATAAGTTATATTCTGTAAATAAACAGGAGAAAGGGGTGCCTGGGTGGCTCAGTCATTAAGCGTCTGCCTTGGGCTCGGGTCATGATCTCAGGGTCCTGGGATCAAGCCCTGCCTCAGGCTCCCTGCTCAGCAGGAAGACTGCTTCTCCCTCTCCCACTCCCCCTGCTTGAGTTCCCCTCTTTCACTGTGTCTTTCTCTGTCAAATAAATAAACAAAATATTTAAAAATAAATAAATAAATAAATAAATAAGCAGGAGAATAGTCTTTGTGACTGTTTTTCTATAATCTAGATGCACACATTACAATCTATCTTGACTCTAAAAAGTATCCTTTTCTCTTGGGGCCCCTCCCTAGGATTTTTTCATCTGAGCCTGACAAGAAACCAGGGCCATAAGGTAGTGAGCATTCGCCCCAGGCGGAAGCTGGGACTTCTGCAGGGATCACGAGTTGGGGGACACAGATAGAGAAAATGGGGAATACAGATGCCACACAAATGAAATGCATCAACCAACATCCCATCATGGACAGAATAAAGCCTGAGAGCCAAAGGGTCTGGGCTCAACTCCAGGCATGCCCCTCATTTACCTTCTGACCTTCCCTGAAGATACCCAACCTCCTGAGCCTCAGACTTTCATCTGAAAAACGGATGAGGAATGCCCATGTCCCTCCCACAAAGAAATGAGGTTGTGCCCATGAAAGTACTTTACGCTGTATTGTTTGGGTCAGGCTTCCCTTGGGTGTACTGTAGTAACAAGCAATCCCCAAAATCTAGCGAATGAACACCACAAAAGTCTATTTCCCTTATTCTCCATGGATAATCTGTCTTACCTTCCTGTGAGATCACACACTACTTGAGAATATAGATTTTGTATTATGGGCTTCTAAGGTTTTAGATTTGGAAGTGGCCTTAAAGATTATTTCGTGTTATTTAGTCCAAGCCAAGAACTTAAAAAGGAAAAAGACTTGACAAGTTCACACACCTATACTGGCAGGAATCTAGTCTGCAAACCTGGAGTCACTACACTCTTCCTTGTAACTCCCACATGAAATCATTCAATAATTCTCCTTCTTTCTGGCCCCACTATTAGTTGGAATCAGAAGTGGTGCCGTTTTCCCCATTGAGATGTCATCACTTCTTGGCTCAGCATCTTCAAGAAATATCCCAATTACATCCCAAATATATCCTTTCCACACTGAGTTTTCAGCACCATTCTTTACCTCAAGTACTGGACCTAAGGGCAAAGTCCTCACACACCGCACTCTCTAGTCCTCCCACTCATACACCACACTTCCCAGTCTTCCCTGTTCACAGGCTATACTCCTCATTCCTACCCATCCACACATCACACTGTATCCTCCCCTCCACCTCCTCAAAATCACATAGACTATTACAGCTAAAAGACAACTTAAGAATCGTTTGCCCAGTTTCTCTATTTTATAAATGTGTAGAAGATTCAGAGAAATTAAGCACCCTATTTGCCCAGGACCATGTATGTCGAGGCAGAGCTCAGGGGTCCTGATTCTAGAGTAGTGCTACTTCCGGTCTCCCAAATTCCCCTAAATATGGAGGACATCCTTATTATTCTCCTTACTGGTGACTATTGCTAAATGTTTAGGGGTGATAAAGAGAGTTATTGATTTTTTATTTATGATCTGATTACTGTAACCTTGATGATGAAGTCAGATAACTGAGATAATTTTTATTTTAGAATATTATACTCTGCCTTCCTGAAGTGTCTTCTCCAGAAATTCTCAGCTTCAGAAAGGGAAGAGCATTATACTTACTTTGTAGTAGGTGATACCCTTACTACAAGGTCTATCCTTTCTAATACAATCACTGAGAATTTTCACCTAGTTCGATAGGTCTATCATTTGGATTAATGGAGGAAAACAGATGGCACACACATGTCATGGTAAGTTGGAGATAGCTTGATAAAGGAAATATTTACACAGTTGTGACCAAGGTGCAGAGAAACCACAAGAGATAGTGCAGCGGGGCAATCACACCCTCAGGACTTTAGGGCTGGGAGAGGAACCAGTCATAGATCCACAAGCAAGAACCATCGTGTGGAGAGGACCACTTGACAGGAGGTATGATTTTCACGGGAAGGCAGCAGCCAGTCTATATGGTGAAACCCTAGGGAGACAATAGATACTCTGGCTTTGCTTTTTCTGTCTCCCTCAACATTTCCTACAAAGGCTCTCCATTGGCCAGAGGACAAGACAGCTCTTAGATTTGCTGCCATGCACATTGGATTTATCCTATTTGTGGTTTACTCAGCTTCTTGAATCTGTAGGATTACATTTCTTACCAAAATTGGGAAGTTTTTAGCCTTTATTCTTTGAGTCCTTCATTAGCCTGTCTCTTTCTCCTCTTCTGGGATTCTGATGATGTGAATGTGAGATGGCTTATCATGGTCTCATAGGTCACCAAGGTTCTATTGTTCTGGGTTTTTCTTTTTCCAGTCTATTTTCTTTGCTGTTCAGATTGGTTATCTCTATTATCCTATCTTCTGGTTGACGAATTCTTTTCTCTGTCTTCTCTTTCTGCTACTGAACCCATACACTGAGCTTTTTTTCCTTCAGTTATTTTCTTTTTCATTTTCCATTTGGTCCTTCTTTATATCTTCTATTTCTTTCCTGAGACCTCTTAATTTTTCATTTTTTTCGAGTGTGCTGTGCTCATAATTGCTCACTGAAGGAGTACTATCATGGCTGTTTAAAAATTGTGCTCCGATAATTCTAAACATCTCTATCATTTCAGTGTTGACACCACGGATTGTCTTTTTATCATTCAATTTGAGATCTTTCCAGCTCTTGGTATGACAAGCGATCTTCTATCAAAACCTGGACATTTTTGTATTAAGTTATGAGATCCTGTATCTTATGTAAACCTTCCATTTTAACTGCCTTTCTCTGATACCACTCCAGCAAGAGTAGGGGCGGCACCTGCTTATTACTGCCAGATGAAGGTAAAAGGCCTGGTTTCCCACTCAGCCTTTGTTGACATCCAAAGTGGTAGGGGTGGTGAGGGATCTCCTTGTTACTGATGGTCTCCATCAACACCACGGTGGTATGGCCTTGTTACAGACTGGTAATGGTCAAAGTCCTGACTTTCTACTAAAACTCCTCAGATACTACTCCAGTGGGGAGGGAAGGGGAACTCCATAATTGTCAGGTAGAAGTTGAAATCCAAGCTCCCAATTTCCCCATGAGGTCACCACTGTCATCGTGGTTGCAGAGGGAAAGAGGGGGAAGAGCTGGTGACCCGATCACAGGGAAGAAAGTTCCAGTCTACTTCGCTTTCCTTCCACACCACCCTGGTAGGTGCCTCACTACCGCCTCATGAGAGTGGTAGTCAAGGCTTCTCACTTGGCCTGTGTTACACGTGGGGGTGGGACCACAGTTGTTTTTCCACAGTGCTTGGCTGAAGTGTAGATTGGTTATTATCTAAAAGTATTGTCTTGCTAGGCTGTCCCTTTCCTGATACTTTAGCCAGAGAGAGAGCAGACTTTTGTTGGGGCTTTGTTTGTGCTCACTGGTGTTTGGGTTGCTGAATTCTTTAATTCCAAACCTGGGATATATGACATACAAAGAAAACCCAGGGAACTCATCACTGTGCTGCTCCCAATGTTGGGTCCCAAGATTCCTAGCCAATCTGTCTTCTTCTCTCCACTTTTCAGAGTCGTCTTATTTTTATGTTATATATATAGTGTCCAGGTTTTCAGTTGTACTTAGCAGGAGTAATAGAGAAAAGTATGTCTACTTCATCTTCCCACAGGCGAGAGTCATCCACAGTATATCTTTAAAATCTGAATGTATTGCCAACATTTAAAAATCCAAAGATTTCAAACAAGAATCTGGAGATCTGGCTTCTCTTTAAAAAGCTGGAATATCTGGCAATATTGGACCCACACTCCAGAATACACAGCAGCAGCCAGAACTGCACTGCCTGGTATGATAGTCCAATAGCCACATGTGGCTATTTAATTTTAAATTTAACTAAAATTAAATAAATTAAAATTTTACTTCCTCAGTTACACTAGCCACAGAGGACTAGAGGCTTCTGTATTGGACAGTACAGATATGGAACATTTCCATTATTCCAAAAGTTCTATTGTACAGCACTGGGCTTGTACATGATGGGGGCATGCCTGTTCCAGTTTGCCGACCTCCCACTACTTGATAATATATCAGGCCATGTCATTCCTTTACCTCACCTGCTGATAAATTTGTGTTTACAATCCTTAGCTTCAGGGTCAGAAGGATTTTTGACTTGTGGAGATACGGAGGCAGGCAAAACAGGTGGAGAGCACAGCAGGAGCAATGACACAGGAGGAGAAGCTATGGTCCTGGAAAATCAAGGCAATTAGGTTTGGATAGAGAGTAGGAGAAGAATCAGAGGAGAAAAGGTAGGTAGAGATTAAAGCCTTGGCAGAAAGGAGACACAATCATAGCCCCCACTTTGCCTCTGACTAGCCGTGGAACTGGGCTCCAAGAACAACCTCTGCTCCACAGGCCTCGCCTTGGACCACTCTCCCCTTCGCTCTCTCTGTTCTAGCTCAGTTGGCTTTCTCGCAGGTCCTTGGGTATCCTAAGCAATTCCTTTATCAGGAACTTCACACTGCCTGGACCACTCTGCACCTGAAGTGCACTGACACACACACACACACACACACACACACACACACACACACACACATACACACACACATGCTGGGCCAATTCCAATTAACCATCTGATTTCAAGGAAGCTTCCCCATACCTCAACTAGGTGAGCTCTCCAGCCACTGTGCTCATGGTGCCCCGTTCAATGTCATGGCACTCATCACATGTACATCTATCATCTACTGTAGTAGGTACTTATCTATTTGTCTCCCTCCAAACTTGACTGTGAGTTCCATGGGACCCAGGACCATGGCCATCCTGTTCATTGTAATCTCAGAACTGCAGAGTGGCTGGTACAGAGAAAACACCTGAACAAATGTTGATTCCATGAAGGTATGAAAGTTCTTCAGACCTTAGTTTCTACATCAGCAAAATGGGAGCAATAGTAACTACTGCCCCTAATTACAAACATATTAGGGGGATAAAGCAAGATTATTTTAAAAGTTAAGACTGGAGTGCCTGGGCAGCACAGTTACTTAAGCATCCAACTCTTGGCTTTGTCTCAGGTCATGATCTCAGGGTCATGAGGTCAAGTCCTGCTGAGCACGGAGTCAGCTTGGGACTCTCTCTCCCTCTCCCTCTGCCCCTCCCCCCTGCACTCTCTCTCACTAAAATAAATACATAAATCTCTTTTTTTTTTTAAGTTAAGACCAAAAGCTATAAACATTTTAATTATTGAATGGAAAGCTATTAAGCTGTTAGCTGTTAGTCATCAACTATGAGATCCTAGTGACCCCGTTAAAAATGGACACCCTCTGGAACTCAGGGGCTAAGCTGTAAAGTGAGTCTCCAGAGTTGTTGCAAAGCGATTAGACAGCACTGCTGTGAATTCTCCCCTTGGAATACCTGAGTGATTCCTGTGTGTTTTGCTTGGCATTAACTACCTTGTACCTTAATTTATATTAATCTAAAGACTGATACATTTAATTCCAGCTGGAGATACATTTTATCTCCTAGCTAAGATTCAAGGCAATCAAAGAGTGGCAAACCTTTTGGACCTCAGTTTCCCCATCTGTTAAATGAGAATAGCAATTGCCGCTCTGTTCAACTCACAAGCTGGTGAAGATCAACTGAGACAGCTAATAGGAACACAGTCGACAAATTATAGTGCACCGTGCAACTGTGGGGTATACTTACCTGAAAGAGTGCACCGTGCAACTGTGGGGTATACTTATCTGAAAGCAGTACTTAGGCTTCTTCCCCCAGGGTGCTGTGTTTGCAGAATTGAGAGGATCGGCCCAAGGCCAATAATAGGGGCTTTACTTTTAAAGAATATTCTGTCTGAGTAACACTGGGAAAATCATGAAATCATGAATGGGGCCAAGAGGGTAAGAAATGCAATGCAACTTTGCTAGAACCATCCCCGCATCTTCAGACCCTGCCTGGGGAGAGCTGGGGGTGATGAATGCCTCTGCCCCACAATCAAGCACCTACAACCAAGCACCAGGAGCTTTTGCTTCACCCCCTGAAGGTAAGAACTTCACAGGTGGAACGGAAAGACCCCAAGAGAGGTGGATCGGCTGAACCTCATGATGGGGCCCAGCCTTTCATTTCACCTGCTCCATGTCCCTGCCCCACCTGGGACAAGGGGAGGAAGGCGTGCCAGCCATATTCACCTCTAGGTACAGCAGGGGGCAGTGGTGCCCTCACTGCGGTCCACACCCAAGCCAGTCTGGAGGGGCGGGGCAGGTCCTTCTGGGTGTGTGCTCAGGGCAGCCGCTCAGGAGCACAGGCCTGGCCCTCTGATACTTGGGATTGGCCCTGCTGATCCTCCTCCTCCACAACCACAGGAACACCACCGCCACCCCAGGCCAAAAGACACACCCACGCAGGCAGAGAGACACACACACATACCGACACACATCACCACATGCATATACACGCAAGCACACAGATACAGTGGGCATTTTCCAAATGAATCCCTATAAACTCCTGCAGCTTAAGCCATTTACCATCTATACTGAGACTCTTCCCCTCAAAATAAGATTATTGTCTAAGGTTAAGAAGCCCGGAGTTGTTTTTTTGTTTTGTTGTTGTTTGTTTTTAACAAAGGAAAGAGGCCCGTTCCACCAGGCAGCCAGGAGTTGCGGCGGTCAAATGACCCAGCTGCTGCTATGCAGGGGTCAAAAAACCCTGTTCTAGCCCCAGTCCTGCCACTGCCTGATGTGACTGAGGCCTGTCACTTCTCTCCCTGTGCTCCAGTTGCATCTAACGGGAAATGAGGATGCTGGTCTCATTCCACGCGCACTTCGACCTCCATGGCTCTGGGCTCCCCCTGCTCCCTCCATCTTCCTAAGGGCAGACAGGGAGGTCCCCCTTCTCCAGTCCCTGCGAAACAGAGGTGCTCAAGTACAGGAAGCCAGGTGGGCTGGGGGAGCCCCCTTCCTTCCTTCCAAAGGTACTTAAAATGAGTTTAGGCACCTGTGGGGTGCAGGGCATGGTTTTAAGGTATATGGGTTTATTTGACTAAATTAGAAATCAGGAAAGAGGTCAAAAGGAAGTCAGATGATGATTTTAAAGGAAACTGAATTCGTTCTGTCTCTACCTCTGGTAGGTGGGATCCCATAGGAGCCTGCGTTAATCGAGGGATTTAGAGTGGGGTATTAAACCTGCAGTTTTTTGCTCTAGGAAATAGGCTTTAGAAGGATGGGCTGAGGGAAGCAGGGCCAGATTTCAACAAAATTATGAGGTCGGTGACATTTCTGTTCTATGTTTCTCCCTCCCATCGAGGGCACCTTCATGACCCATTTTCGGGACAGCCATCCAATGGCTTTGTGACAGACACAACTCCCTCCTGACTGCTCCCAGGCACTCTCTTCCCATCCCCACAAAACTGCCCTGGTTAAGTCTAGTTCTCTAGATGTCACCTGATTTCAATGTAGGGAAATGCCTTTGGGTCCCTAAAAGCCACTTCATTTCAACAAATAGGTATCCCTATCTACGAGGGACCAGAATTGTGCTAGTGGGCAAAATAGGACAGGGCCCTGTCCAAGCCCGGCCCCTGAAACGCCCCTCCCCGCCTGTGTTCCCGGACGATTCTCAGCCACCACGTCAGGTAGAGTTGCGGTCCAAGCTGGCTGTGAGCCTGCCCTTCCCGAGTGCTGCAGTCATCCAGAGGGAGCGAGCACACTGCCAGGGCCCGTTCTCCATCACCTCCTTCGCATATTGAATTGAACATCGGAACCCAAGAGCTCACTGTGTCTTCTCCATTTCCGATCACAGACAGGGTCCAAATGTCCTGCTTACTGATAATGCATTTGGAAATCTGTTCTCTTTCTTCTCTAAGGGAATTGTGTAAATGTACCTTTCCTCAAATCAAAGCATTTCCAAGAGAATTAGCCACTTTGTTGACTTATTAAAAATAACAGCATAATATGGGAAGAGATGGCTTGAACTTTACAGGAGACAATCAGAAAATTAATGCTTCAAAAATTTTAGCTTTCAGAGCACAGTATCCTCTTATGATGCAGCAATGATATGCTCCCCCATTTTATAGTGGAAGCAAATGAAGTTCCCCTTCTGGGAACTTCACAGACACCTGGACACTCTCCATCATTTCTGGAGGTTCAAGGATGGAGCTCCCCTAAGAGAGCTCAGGTCTCTGAGTGTTACCGTTGTTCGGTTCTCCGTATCCAGGGTGTGGCTGGGAGGACTGAGCAGACATGCCCAGTGGCTCCCCCTTTGTTTGGTAAGCAGGAGGCACCCGGAAAGCCAGGCTTTTCATCAGAACCTTGTAGAAGAGACGTGACTAGACATCAGGAGAGTGGTTTCTAGTCCCAGCCCTGCTGCTGCCTTGGCAGGAACCTGAGCCAGGTACACTCCATTCTCCAGGTCTCAATATCCTCATCTGTAAAATTATGACTTTGGCTTGGAAACAGGCTACTCTTGAACCAACCCTGGTCCATAACCAAGTTCTCACTGAAATGAGGAAAGATGAGGACCATGGAATGAGTTCCTCTTTAAAACGAAATGTATTCTGTCTAAAGGACTGTCCATGACTTTGACCTTAGGTCTTTTCTATATGTAAAGTTAAAACTTCATTTTAAAAAAAATTAAATGACAGTGCAAATGAGTGATAGTTTGGCTTTTTTTGTTTTAATTATCTTAACTTGGCAAACAAGACAAAACGAACCTACAACTCTGTCAGTCCTCAAAATATTGTCTGAGTTGTAGTGGTCCACCAAACTGAGAGGACTGGAAACCACTGGATTGGCTGATCTCTAAGTCCCCTTGTGGCCTGGATTCCATCTGTGTCTGATTGCCACACCTGGTGGCCAAGCTCAGCACCACTCTGACTAAGAAAAGGAGTTGTTTGTCTATTTTTTCGAAGGTTCTCAACTATTGCTGCACCTAGATTCACAAGGCAGCCTTTCAAAAAAGAATGACTCCTCAGGGCCTCCTCCCCCCACAAATCAGTTGAATCAGAGACTCTGGGAGTGAGCCCCCGGCAACAGGACTTTGTGAAAAGCTCCCCAGGCAGTGCTGCTAACGTGCATCCAGGAATGGGAACCATGGACTGAGGCATTCACACATCTGACCGTGTAATAGAATTCTTGGGAGAAATATTCATAGAAATTTAGATCCCTAAGCATTCCAGATGTACTAAATCAGAAACTTTAGGGCCCAAGGAATCTGTTTTCAAAAACTTCCCAAATAAGTCCACTGCAGCTGCGTCCCAGACTGATAATTAGGAATCACAGGTACCTGTTACATGTTAAAAGTTGAAGGGTCTCAGGAAGGCTCACTGCCTCTCTGTGCATCTTTCTTGTGTAAGGGTCGCATAGGAAATGTCAACATTTTGGGTCCATTCATCGCCCCATAGCATCCTCCTTTGGAAGGTCTCTGTCCAAGAGGCCAATGACTTTGTCCATCCCTTTCACCCCAAACATCTCTGAATTCATGGAATTAGAGGAGAGATCGGCAGGCAAGTGATGCAGAGAAGGACGAGAAAGTGCCAGAAAAAAGTTTCTGTGCCCACTCCTTTGCCCTGCCTGGCCCTGTGTACGCTATATATTTGAGCTGCTCTTCAGGAGTGGTGGCTGTGATGCCGACCATCCATACGTGCTCTTGCACAGATCCCCCAAGTCCCTGAGCAAAATGCAGCGAGGTCACCAACCAGCATGGGTCAAGGTAACTTCCAAATAACAGCATTTGTGTTAGACCAGTTGCTCTGCATACCCAGAAGTGAAATGTTCAGCAAAGCTCTGGCTATCTATAACCCATATTTTTATCAGGTTAAGCCTCCCTTTGAGACGCTAAGAGTTTTGTTTGCTATGTTCCCAAGAAAAGCCCAAAGGACTTAGAAACCTTCACAAAATTATAATAAGCATCCAAAGGCTTTTTGCGTGAATGAAGTGGTTGAGATAAAATCTACTATAAAACAGACTGGTGATAAATGAAAGCAAAGAAATGCATCCAGAGCTCAAAGACTGTGTTTCTGCCTCCGAATCCCTATGAAATCCTCACGAAAGTACTCATGGTTAGACTAATGTCCAAGAGAGAGTTGTTACACTCCAAAGGCTTGCAACCAAAAACTTCAGCCCCACAGATCTGCCCCACCTTAGCCCAGCCTCCTAGCCCAGGTTTAAGACAGGGTTGTTTAGAAAAGGGAGTAACAGATTAGAAGACACTGATGGGATCAGCAGAGAATCATTCATTCAATAATAATGGTAAGAGCCAACATTTACTGAGCCCCTACTCTGTAAAAGACACCATTCTAATCTGAGATACAAAGAGCTAAGTCAGTTGCACAAGAACACACAGGTATTACATGTCAGAGCCAGGATTCATACCCAGAGAACCTAGCTCCAGAAACTCGTGCCAGACACTGAGCTAGACAGTTGGGAACGAAATGATGGACAGCACCAAAGAGTCTCAGGATGGGGAAGGGTTAAGTCTGAGGCCAGGGAGGCAGTGGGAAGGGTTGAGGGAGGTAGATCTCTCACTGATCCACGATTCTGCTTGAAAAAGTCTCTTCCTCTCTCTAGCCTCAGTTTATCTATCTATCTAATATTCTATCTAATATCTATCTATCTAATATTCATTCAAATATTCATACCCAAATATTCATCGATGGAAGAATGTGTAAACAAAATGTGGTAAATCCACACAATGGAATATTATTTGGCTATAATGAAGATGGTCTAAAAATTCTCTAAGATCTTCTCAGGTCAAAAAAGGTGAAAAACATAAAGTAGCAAGTGGGGCAGTAGATCACAGTGGGTAGGAGTTTTTATATGTTTGGGGAAGGAGTGGTTTAAAGAGGCATAAGCAAACCCCAAAGAAAGATAGAAGTAGCCATTTTGTCCTTCTCTGTAGTGTGAGGGGACCCACACATAGTGCTCTTCTTTAAAATCTGGGAAGGAGTTTGTGTAGCACCCATGCAAGAAGCGAAGGGGGAAAAAAAAAATCTGGAGTGGCTTTCCCTCTGCTCCCTGATGAGTTTCCTTTAAATGATGTATCAGCTGTCACCATAAAAGGAATTAGAGACGCAGGGAGTTTGAGACAGGGACTTTGCTGGTCATTTCAGTGTACATGTTCCCAACAGCCAACGGCATCAAATATTCATCCCTATCTGAGAGCAACCCTGCCAACGCATCAGAAAAGTGCATTTGCTAAATACCTAAACATCTGGACAGCAGCCTTTCCAGAGGAATCAGAGCCCGAGAGAGCAGAGCCAGAGCTCAAAGTGACAGTGTCTAGCTTAAGCAGATGAAAGGACAAAGGTGGCCAGAACACATTACCCCAGCCAGGCCTGTCATGGAGTGAGGCGGGCTGGTATGCAGAGAGCCTTGGCAACGAGCCCCTTGTTTACAGCCATCTCCTCGGCTAACAAACAAAATGTGTTGGTCTCCCCATCTCGCTCCGAGGTCAAAACTGAACCTTCTGTTCCATCTCTATTCCAATCAAAAGATCTAATTCGAGGCCACTCTCTGGGCTTGGCAAAGCACAACCAATACCCCTCGAGATGTGCTGTACTCCTGTGGATTAATTTGGATCAGTTCCCATGACGGCAATCAGCCCGGGACCTGGTGCTCCGGGTTGAGCATCCTCTACAGCACCCAGTGGCCCCACCGCCAAGAGCTTCCCTCTCTGCTCTCTCCTCTGTTTCCCTCTCATAAAGCTATCATGCAATCCTTTAAAATGAATATACTGAAGAGAGTTTGGAAGTCCCTCAAAAAGGTAAAGATAGTGTTGCCATGCGACAACAACAGCAGCAATTCAACCCCTAGGTTGTCTACCAGGAGAACTGAAAACACATGGCCACACGAACACTTGCATGTGAGTGCCCCTCGCAGTATTATTCAAATAGCCAAAAAGTGGAGATAACCCAAATATTCATCGATGGATGAATGTGTAAACAAAATGTGGTAAATCCACACAATGGAATATTATTTGGCTATAAAAAAGGAATGAAGTACTTATACACTACAATATGGATGAGCCTTGAAAACATTTATGCTAAACGAAAGAAGCTAGTTACAGAAGAGCACATAGTGTATGATTCCATTTATACGAAATGTCCAAAATAGGGAAATCTCTAGAGGGAGAAGTGGTTAGTGTTTGCCTAGGGTTGGGGTGAGAAGATACGGGACTGACTGCTAATGAGTAGTTTCTTTTAAAGGAGATAAAATGTTCTAAAATTAGTTTGTGGTAATGGTTGCTCAACTCTGTGAATATACTAAGAAACAAAAACAAAAGCCATATACTCTAAATGGGTGAATTGTATGGTATATGAATCACAACTCAATAAAGCTGTCTTAATAACAAATATATTACTTAAATACACCTTAAAATGCATTATAATAAAGCTTACAGGGTATTTAAAGGGATTACATTTTTGCACAGCCTTAGAGAAAATGGAAGTGAAAGTTTCTATTACTTCCTTTTCTCATTGCATTCTCACAAAAGTGGGAAATAATTGCCTAATGCCTTTCACCCCAAATTTAAGTCTCAAACAGATATAAATCAGATATTCTTATGGCTATAGAAGCCCCCAAAAAGGATATGGGTTTAGTCAAAAACAAGAATAATGGAAATTGGCTATATTGAAGGATTTGATATGGTACGATAAAATGGAAATTTAAGTTGGCTATGATGTTTCACCCCAAAGAACAGTAGAAAACAGAAGACAATCTTCTATTCTGTATCGTTAGCTATTTGCATGCCAGGAAGCAGAGTGAGTGTCCTAGAACTTCAGGATTCTTCTATTTGTACTTTCCTGAGGCAGGGACAAAGTGTTAATTTGCTTTTCAGAGCACTGAGATGACAGCACAGGAGACATAGAAGGTTCTCAGGTCCTGTCTTCATTATGGCTCCTGATTGCTTGGCAGGATTGCTTTCAGACCGAAGATTTTCTAAGTAAGATGGTAAGATAGTAAGTTATCAGTTAGCTATTGCTACATAACAAACCACCCCAAAATCTCAGTAGCTTAAAGCAAAAATAATTTGTATATACTCGAATCTGCAAACCAGGTAGGGTTCTGCTAGAGGCTACATTTGCTAATCTGATCTTGGTTGGGTTCATTCATGTATATGCAGTTTGGCTGGGACTCTTGTAGGCCAGGCTAGTTGAGGTGTCTTAGTTAGAGATGTTCTGCTCCATATGCCTCTGATCTTTTTCCTGCACCCAGTGGGCTAGCCAGGGAATGTCCCTCTCGTAATAATGGTAGAAGCATAAATAAGAAAGAGGAAAAATGCCCCAAGCCTCTTTAATTCTAGGCTAAAAACTAGCCCATCATCACTTTCACCCCATTCTATTGGTTATTAACAAACCACATGGCTGGACCCAGAGTCAAGGTGTGGAAAATATTCTCCTCCTCCTTTTGTGTGTGTGTGGGGGAGGGGGGGCGGCGGGAAGGAACTACAAAGGCTAAGGCAAAGGGTGTAGATGTAGGGAGGAGAGGGAAGTTGGGGACATTAACGAAATCTCTCACACTAAGAGGCATCTTAAAAAGATAACTCTGTCCACAATGTTAAGAGTGAATGGAAAGAAGAAAGTTTGGATTATGGTTACGGTTATAATTCATTCATGAGATGTCAACAGCATGCGCTAAAGCAGCAGCAGTTGCAATGAAGGGGGAACAGACTGAGGATATCTTAACCACTTCTCCATTAGACGAGCTTAGACTCTGAGAAATAACTAGATGAAAACCCATCAATGGACATTGCTTGGTGATATTGATTGAGCCGTGCTGAGCTATCAATTCCTAACATTTCTTCCTTGGGTTATAAGACATGGCTATTTATCTTCTGTCTTCCATCCTAAGCAGGATGATCCTTTGCTAGAAAAGAAAAGTCTAAAAGATAAATGGGGCCTGCAGGTGGCCACACAGCAAGAACTATGATAGTGCTACCGCCGAGGTCAGAGTGTTTAACTCAGTTCTTCTATTTCTTCCTTGATAGCTATGACACACAGATAGCACACCTGCAGCACCTACAGTCTCAGCCATACTTTGGGATACTGATCATATTCTGTTCTATTGCTCTTTCACCATTCTGTGGGTGAACCTGGTCTCATTAAGCATCTTAGATTTCTCTCTTACAGATGTTCTAGCTTCTCTGGCTGGATACACATTATAAGTATAATGAAGCTTTCTCACCTCAGTTATCTTCTGTTCCAGTTATCCTCCCTGGATCATGAGGTCAAATGTTATTTACCAGTTTCTCCCATCTATGGGGCATTTGGGGAATTAGATTCAGTAGCCAGAGTGCAGTGCCTTGGGGAAAACAACTGACTTGATGTCATTCTCACAGGAACACCATGTCAGTCAGGCTGCCTCGGTAATTCTGAGCCCAAGTGTTTAAATAACTAACTACTCTAGAGTGATGGGGAGAGAACTAAAATTAATAGGTCCACTCCCTATAACTGTTGTTATACCTTTCTAAATGTATTGTGATAAATTTTGACATCACAGAAAGAATAGAAATTTTGGAGACTGGTTCAAATCCTCACCATGTCAATTACTAGCAATGATACTGAAGTCACTTAGTTATCATTGAATCATATCATGAGTATCATTGTCTTGTGTGTAAAATGGAGATACTAATAAGATTTGTACTACCCAGGGGCTGTGAGGATGAAATAAGATGAAGAAGATGAAAATATCTGGTAAATAGGAAGGTACGCTGGCCAAATTTGACCCCACAGGGAGTAAATTCCTCTGCATTTACAGATTACATCATCTGGCCTGTCAGCTGCTGTTTGGAAAGTCAGATGCCATACTCTATCCAGATATGGAAGTGGCAGGAGTAACCAAACACTCCAAATGCATAACTGAAAAAAAAAATACTAAATGCATAACTGGTTGGCCACGTTGCATAGTGACAGTCAAGGAAGAGGGGGCAGATGGTTTACTGGGCAAGAAACTGGTGGATGCCAGGAAGTGAAACCACATGGACCCAAGCTGACTCAGTAGCTGTAGTGACAGAACTGTGAGTGGCCTCTCAGACAAGGGAAGAACACAGTGTTGGCTGAAGAGAACACGCAGCTGAGGGTCTAGATCAGGGCGCCAAGGAAATTAGAAGAGGCACATAAAAGGTATTCTATATAGCCTCCCTTACTCAATATCTTTTGGTGTCTACTAAGTACCAGGCACCTGCTAGACTGCATACACGGAAGCAAATGAACAAACAATCGAAAACAAAAACCCACTAAGTTATGGCCACTTTCCCAAAGGCATTCACAGTCCTGTAAATGCAACAGATACGTGAGCACAGGAATGCAATATAAAATATATACATACTATGTAGATGTATACACAAGGTACAGTGGGGGCATAATAAATAGAACTTACAAAGAGAACACTATTGGTCAAATAGAAGACAAAAGCACGAAGAGGGCTGAGGAATGGAGGAAAGGCTATTCCACAAAGTAGCACATTTCCTTCTCCTGAAGCTTGCAAGCACCGGCTGGGCAGCCACTGAGCTAATATTCCACACAGAGGACAAGAGCATCCAGTGGGTGAACTAGATAACTCTTCATGCTACTCCAGTTCTGGGGCTCCATATTCTTTTGATGGATTCAGACTTGACGTCCATAGCCAGATAGTTCAGTGGGTAGAAACTTTCATTAAATGTCCATGAGGGTTCCGTACAAGCTAGCAGTTTTGTTTCAGTTTTGTTCAGACCACACCCTGAACCTTATGCAACCACTAAGGGGAAAAAATAAAAAAGTGTGGCAGACTGTCTTACTGCTTCTACTACAGGAAACACAGTTCACATTGGCAACAGCGAACTGGAAACTTAGAAAAAAAGAGATCAGCCAAAGCAGCACCAAAACTATAAATATCTCTCAATCAACCTTACAAACAATGTATATAATTTTTATGTGCTCAAAAAATCAAAACAATTAAAGGGCATCAAATAAGATAGAAAAAAGTGAAAGGGATACGCCTTGTTACTAGGTGAGACAACTTAGTGTAAAAATATCAATTCTCACTAAGTTAATCTATAAATTCAATAAGATTCCAATATGGAATGCTTCCCCTTCCCAAACCACACTTTACCACCATATTACTAAAGGCCTATTTATAGCAGTTCCTTCTGCCTGGTAGATCATGTCTGGTTATCAAGAAAAAAATTACAAGGCATACTAAAAGGCAAAAAAAACAAAATTTGGAGAGAGAGTGCAAGCATGAAAGCCTGAAGTGGCAGAGATGTTGGAATTATCAGAGTAAGAATTTAAGACAACTATGATGTGCTAAGGGGCTTCATGGATAAAGAAGACAGCATGAAGAACACACGGGGCAACCTAAGCAGAGAGATGGAAATCCCATGAAAGGAACAAAAAGAAATGCTGGAAATGAAAAATGCTGTAACAGAAATGAAGAATGCCTTTGATAGGCTTAACAGTAGATTGGACATGTCTGAGGGAAAAAAATCTCTGGGCTTGAGGCTATCTCAGTAGAAACCTCCAAAACTGAAAAGCAAAGAGAACAAAGACTGGAAAAAAACAGAATATCAGGGGCTGTGGGGCAATTACAAAAGGTAGTTGTAAGGTCAGGTAAGTTGTAAGGTAATGGGAATACGAGGAGAAGAAAGAATGAACAGAACAGAAGAAATATCTAATGCAGTAATAACTGGGAATTTTCCCAAACTAATCTCAGACACCAAGCCTCAGATCCAGGAAGCTCCGAGAACACCAGACAGATTAATGAAACAAACAAGCATAAGAAATTCTCTATCAAAGCTTATCATTTTCAAACTTCAGAAAATCAAAGATAAAGAAAAAATCCTGAAAGAAGCCAGGGAGGAAAAACACCTTACCTATAGAGAAACAAACATAAGGCTTATATCCAACTTCTCAGAAACCATGGAAGCAAGAAGAGAGTGGAGTGAAAATATTTAAAGTATTGAAATTCCACCAGCCTAGCATTCTCTACCCTATAAAACCATTCTTCAAATGTGAAGGAGAAATAAAAATTTTCTCAGACAAATAAAAATTGAGGGAATCTGTTTTCAGCAGACCTGCCTTGCAAGAAATATTAAACAAGGTTCTTTAAAGAGAAGGAAAAGAATATAGGTCATAAATTTGTATCTACATAAAGAAAGAAAGACTACTAAAGAAGGAATAAGTGAAGATAAAATGAAAACTTTTATTTTTCTTATTCTTCATTCATCTAATAGATACGTTTGTTTAAAATAATGATTGCAACAATGTTTGATTATATGTGCTTATGTATATATCTTATATATACAGATGCATATATGTGTGTGTGTATATATATATAAATATATACTTATATATAAGTGAAATGAATGACAGCAATGATACAACGAACAGGAGGGAGGAATCAGGCTTATAAGATAGACTACCTGTGAAGTAGTAAAGTGCAATTTGAACATGAATTTGGATTTGTTGTAAGCGTACATTGCAAACTCAAGGACAACCATGAAAAAAAGTAAAAAAGAAACATAATTGATATGCTAAGACAGAAGAGAAAATGGAATCATATAAAATGCTCAATTGGGGCGCCTGG
Source organism: Potos flavus (assembly GCA_028534135.1). Taxonomy (NCBI): domain Eukaryota; kingdom Metazoa; phylum Chordata; class Mammalia; order Carnivora; family Procyonidae; genus Potos; species Potos flavus. The sequence continues at coordinate 24,731,662 of CM052888.1, read as the reverse complement.
GTGGCTCAGACAGTTGAGTGTCTGACTCTTGATGTCAGCTCAAGTCTTGATCTCACAGTAGTTGGGCTCCATGCTAGGCATGGAGCCTACTTAAAAATCAAAACAACACAAAACAAAAAAACCATAAAGGGCAGAAAAAGAGTGGAATGCAAAAATAGGAACAAAGAACAAGAATAATAAATAGAAAATAGTAACAAATATGGTAGCTATTAATCTGACCACATCAATAATCACTTTGAATGTCAATGGTCTAAATGCACCAATTAAAAGACAGGTTGTCAGAATGTATCAAAAAAAAAAAAAAAGATCTAGCTAATATACTGACTGTAAGAAACCCACTTTAAATATGAAGACACATATAGAGTAAAAGGAAATAAATGTTATATTTCATGCAGCTGGCACTAAGAATCCGAGGATCCTGACTTGCCGGCCACCGCGCTGGTCAGGGAAAAGATATTGACCATCACCAACCCCTTCTTTGCCTTTGTCTTCTCCAGCTCCCGAAAGTGCATCTCCAGCTGACCCCAGCTACGGACCCTGGATGGCTCCATTCATTCATTTAACACACAACGTCTGAGTACCTACTGTGTGCCAGCCCCTGCGCTGGGCTCTGGAGCTAAGCTGGTTCCTAAAGCACAGATCCCACCGTAGCAATAGCACCTCAGTGGCCTTCATCCACCACTCAATGGGAACGTCCACTGAGGCTTCCTCACCGGTTTCCCAGGGAGTCAGCCCTTGCAAGGCTGGTGTGGAGTTCCAGGAAGCCTCCAGAACTGTACTTCCCCTTGCCTCCCACCAATTCCCTAAATGGGGCTGCTCATGAGCCTGGATTTCGGATGGGTTTCCCACTCTGTTGTCTTAGTTGTCTTCATTGGTTGTCTTAGTTTGTCCAGGCAACTAAATGCCACAGGCTGGGTAGCCTATAAACAACAGAAATTTCTTTCTCACAGTTCTGGAGGCTGAAAGTATGAGATCAAGGAGGCAGCTCAGGTGAAGGCCCTCTTCCATACTGTAGACTTCTCACTGTAGCCTTGCATAACAAAAGGAAGGGGGAGAGTCTCACTCTCTGGGACCTCTTTCAAAAGGGCTTTAATTCCATTCACGAGGGCTCTGCCCTCAAGACCTAATCACCTCCCAAAGGCCCTGCTTTCTAATACCATCAGCTTGGGTAGCGAGTTTCCAATATACAAATTCGGAGGAGATGCAAACATTCAGACCATAGCAGTGATCTGCCCTTTCCCTAGTCTCCTCTAGGATGGCGGTTCTGAACCTGGAGTGCAAGAACCCGGACCTTGCCAGTTGTCCCACTGGGTGACTTGAAGCAAGTCTTAACTTCTTCATCTTTGACATGGGCAGATTTTCATTCTACTGAAACCAGCCATCTTAGACATGCTATTGAACCCATTGAGTACTCTGGGGCCCAAATATTTACAAAGAACAAGGTGGTTGATATCATTGCTTTGATACACACCATCATTATCACCTCTTGTATTTCTCTACTGCACTTCCTCCCCAAGGATATTCCCAGCTATGGTCTCATTTTATTTTAACAACTCTGTGAAAGTGCAAAGAGAAGCTGGAGGAGAGATGGGAATTACTCTGATCTCCATTCTATAGATGCACAAAAAGAATCCCAGGAAGAAGCTGCTTTCCCAAGGTCACTCAGTGAGTGGGCAGGTGGTCCTAGCCTCTGGGTCACTGCCCAACACCTGTTACTCAGAATCCCCTTACTCAAGTAACCTTGAATGCTGATAACATTCAGCCATCTCTAACACCTACTCTGGCTCCAGCCTCTCTTGGTAGAGCAGATCCAGCGTTTCACAGGTAACACAGACTCACAATCACAAAATGGGGTATTGCTTTGACAGGACATTGATGAGACTTTAAAGATGAAGTAATTGGGCTGATAAAATAATGAGCCCTAAAGTGGATAATAATATTGAGCTCTAAAAGGGATAATAGTATTGATCTGCCTTCTCAGGCCTGTTGGGAGGATTAGCTCATTGGCAATTGTGGAGAACTTTGCAATGAAGGAACATAAATGATAGCATGTTTGAGAGTCCCCTTGTTCCCTTTGGGATGACTCTCCCTGGAGTGATTTAAGTGGTCATCTGGATGCCATAGTAATCAAGGCCTGCCTGATGGAAACCCTCATCCCTATATACTGTATTCCTTACCTCGACCATAAGGTGAAATTGCCTCTCCATAAAAATCAAAGTGTGGTGAGAAAGCTTTTGACTTTCAGGCTCCTGATAGGAAGCAGAGGCATGGAAGAAATGCAGGATGCTTTTATTGCAACAACATTGTCTGCGATCACAGAAGCCATGGGTGCAAAACTGACCCTTACAAGAGCAACAAGACATTGCTAGAGGGGCTCTGCCAAGTGGGGGATTGAGAGAGGCCATGTAAGAAGCACTGAGTTTGAGGTTCTGATCTGGAGTTCCTATTTACTGCCATCAGGGAAACATTAGCTTTCTCTCACCCACTTTCATAGCCAGCCCATGTGGAAAAGCTGTCTGCGCTGTTTTCACCATGTCATTATTATAGTAATAGTGGTTTCAGAGTAGGTGTTTAATAAATGCTGATTGATGGATGTTCTGGTATTTGTATGTGTATCATGTGCTTACTCACAAGCAAGCTTTTCTAATTTTGGCAATGTTTTGTACTGACTCATACTCTCTGTCCCAAGCCCCTTGTGAAAAATACATGAATGAATGAAGCAATTTGCCTAGAATCACATAGCTTGAAAGTGGCATGACCAAGATGGCCAAGAGTTTCCAATATCTAGAACTAACAAGCCTAGAGCTCCTTCGTCTCTGCCATCCTATCCCGCATAACCATGCTGCAACCCAATCACATGCATTCAAGGGGAATATAATGGAAAACCACATTGCTGTGTTTCTCTTCCGCTTGCACACTACTACCACACTCATAGCACTTCTAACACCAGAAGAGAAGGGGTGCCCTACACCAAGCAATTTCTGGTGTAGGGGGAGCTAAAAGTTCCAAGTTTCGAATGATGGCTTGGTCTTTGTGGTGACCAGCCCCCAGCCGGGTGCCCACCAAGAGTCCCTTATTACAACAAAAGACAATCTTATCACCCAGGAAATTCCAAGGGATTTAAGAGTTTACTGTCAGACTCTCCTATCACTCAGGAAATTACAAAGGTCTTAGGAGCTCTGCATCAGGAGCCAGGGTCAAAGACTCAATGTTAGAAAAAAAGATTCTCCTAGTATCCCTATTTGGAAGGGTTTTAGAAGCTTTTTGTCAGGGGCGCCTGGGTGGCTCAGTGCGTTAAGCCTCTGCCTTCAGCTCAGGTCATGGTCTCAGGGTCCTGGGATTGAGCCCCACATGGAGCCCCGCATTGGGCTCTCTGCTCAGCAGGCAGCCTGCTTCCCCCTCTTTCTCTGCCTACTTGTGATCTCTCTCTCTCAAATAAATAAATAAAATCTTTAAAAAAAAAAATAAAAGAAGCAGCAGCAGCAGCTTTGTGTCAGGAACTAGGAGCCGAGACCAAGAAATATATATGGATATATTTCTTATTATTGCACAGGGACTTATCCTCCATGCTTGTTTCTATTTTCTCTGTGCTAAGTACTCATGGAACCATCCAAGGGAGGTCATCATGCAAGGAGCAACCGTAACTTATCCCAGCCTCCCCAGCACCCCAGGAGTCATCTGGTGGACACCTCTATGCCTCCGTTTGCCCAGAAAAGTAGTGAGGTTCACCTTGGTATCCTGATTGCTTGCATTCTCCTCTCATACCCTCAATTTCTTCCTTCTCAAAGGCATTTTAAAGAAAAGATTTTCAAATTGCTTGGAAATTGAGGCATGATTGCCCAGTTATTGATTCAAATTCTGGCAAGTCTGACTCAGAGCTGTCTCTGTCATTCCTGCCTCTGACTGTAAAGGCTAAAGAGGGATTCCAAGGAATTCAGCTGTAATCAAATGACCCAAGAATCCCCACCCCTTCCCCATGCAGGAGAATTTAATATTTCCATTCTAGCTGAGGTCTCATTGCCAGGATGTTAACTGGGATTTCAGTTTGCCTGACTCCATTCTAAGATTTTGCTTAAACTAGTATTTTTGGTTCTTTGCTCCTGCATCTTAACAGCAGACAACAAACCACCTCTGAATATTCACAGAATGGCAATCGCTGCGTTTAGCCAGCGATTTGGCAGATAAACATAATAACAGTGGCCTCAGAAGCATTCCTATTGGGGATGTGATAGAGAATGTGCCGTGGCAAAGAAATCCTATACTTTGTGTCATCCTCTGCATAGAAAGAATCTGGGTCTATTGCATCTTATAGGAAAAAAAGATATTCAAGAGACAATAAGATAATAGTAATAAGAGTCTGCTGTGTGTTAAAGGCTTTGAGACATAATCATACAGACCTGAATCTACTTCTTTCCTAGGCTTCCTTTAGCAAATTTCCTTTGCTTGGTTTCTATGGAAACTGGAAACTGCACATGAGCTAGAGGCACTCAATAGTCTTCCCCAGCAGGCGTGTCCATTTCAGATCTTTCTGCTTTAAGTGATGTCATATTGCAACCACTAACAATAAAATAATAATAATCATCTATATACTGTATTCTCAGAATCATTGCTGAGAAGGTCACGTTGATAGCTACCACACCTATTTTCCAGGGCATAGACTAAAAAATTATAGACTTTAACTCAATCCTCCTGATAGCCCTGTGGGTTTGCTATCTGTAAACATCAGGGTCCATCTAGGAAAATGGAAATCACTCTAGGTCTTTCAAATGGAAGGAGCTGAATGCAGGGACTTAGTTAAGCACGTGACAGAATCACTGAGAGCCCAAATGGGGGCCTGTGAGAGGCTGCTCACAGAGTAGCAAAAAGGGGAAAGTGCCACCAACCCTGGGGCTAGAGAGACCATAGGAGGGGTTAGTGCTTCCAGTGCCCACCCCAAAAGTTGAGGCCAAATGGCAAGAACTAGAACTATTGTGAGGACTGCATGTAGGAGCTGAGACCATGGATGGAGGAACTATCTGGTGGGCGCTGCAGCCACAGAGGAGACACAACTGCCACCAGCTCTTCACAGAAAGCTGAGAGAGAATGGGGGAGGAATACTTTGACCTCTCTCTTCCCTCTGGCCTCATTTCCAAACACCCTTCTGTCAAGGCCTCCTACTGAAGGAAACGGCATGGAAGGCAGAGGGCAAAGGATCCTTAGAAACAAGATCCCCTGTGATACAGAAGGGAGCAAAGGAAGTACAGGATGGATCTGAGATCAAACTAGCAGTTGACTGGCGGACTATCACTACACCCATTTCAAGGATGAGAAAACTGAGTCACAGAAAGAGAAGGTCTTAAAATAACGCTGGCAACTTAAATGACTGGTTATTTGGTTAAGAGTCCATGCTCTTAACCACCTTATGATGCCTCTTGTAGAGAGAAAAGGTGCTTCTTCATACACAAGGCATTTCTAAATCACATGCCCTTCACCTAAGTGGGCCCAGGTGATTATGAAAACCTTTAGTTGTGGGGGGTCTATCCATCTGAAATTTGCCTATTTGGTGGGGTTCTGGATATTTGTTTGATATGTACTAAAATGATTCAGCCTGACCACATATAGTCATAAAATTATAAAAGGGATCATCTTCTCACTGGTGACATGGACCTGGAAGTAAGGGGAAGACAGGACAGATGAGAAATCTTGCCTTTCTTCTGGGGTGCCTGGGTGGCTCAGTGGGTTAAAGCCTCCGCCTTCAGCTCAGGTCATGATCTCAGGGTCCTGGGATCAAACCCCGCATCGGGCTCTCTGCTCAGCAGGGAGTCTGCTTCCCTTTCTCTCTGCCTGCCTCTCTGCCTACTTGTGATCTCTCTCTATGTCAAATAAATAAATAAAATCTTTAAAAAAAAAAAAGAAAAGAAATCTTGCCTTTCTCATATTTGCTAGAGAACTGGCTTGTGGTTCCAATTGGTCAGAGTACAGCAATGAGCTAAAAATGGGTAAGATGAGGGAAAAGAGGTAAAAATGCCCAGTTCCCATTTTCTCTCTTAATGTTTGACCATTTGCCATTGTTAAACCTGTAAGAGAAATTTATCAAGATAAAGCTAAGATTTCTATCTGTCAACTTCATCTTTTCTCTGCATTGAGGGAAGACCATCTAATAGCCAAGGTAGACGCCTTTTAGAAAAGTTCATGTTTTAAAAGAGTTTACTTAAAAACAAAGAAAACTTCTAATATAACAATTTTCAATGACTGGTAATGGGGAGGGAAGCACATTTTGGGATAAATCTTTCTACTGTTTCCTTTATATTTATGTTCCGTGTGCAGAAACCTCTGTATTTGTAAGGTCAGCCTTATTTACATTAGTAGACAATTGTGTGAGTTGCCTACTGTGTGAATGCTCTGCCACCCTTCCCAAAGGCTCCAAGTGCTTCCCTAGTCAGTAATTGATGAGGGGGGGATGCTTCTCTCCCACTGAAACCCTGAGGCCTTCTAGGACAGATGGTATACTCTCCTTCTTGCAGGCACGGGACAGTGCTCAACAGCACCCAATCTTGATGCCAGAGAAGAAGCAACTTGTGGACTACTGGAGCAGAGTATAATCTCTCCTAGCCCTCCAAAATTTTTCTAGATTTTTCTAGAACCCTATCATTTAGAATAGCTTTGCTATTCACAGTAATGGATATTTGATGACTAGGAAGTCTTCTTCTTCTTTTTTTTTTTTTTTAAAGATTTCATTTATTTATTTGACACAGAGAGAGAGCACAAGCAGCGGGAAGGGCAGGCAGAGGGAGAGGGAGAAGCAGACTCCCCACAGAGCAGGGAGCCCAATGAGGGGCTCGATCCCAGGATCCTGGGATCATGACCTGAGCTGAAGGCAGATGCTTAACCAACTGAACCACCCAGACACCCAACGAGAAAGTCTTAATACCACTTTCTTACCACCGATATGACAAACACATGTGAGGAGCAAAGCATACCTGCTTATTTGCCAGATGGTTGCCTAGACAAAGAAGAGAAATCCCTTATCTCTGACTTCCCTGAGTTTTCTCCAGGGCTGGGTCTAGCCTTTATGCAGCCTGATACTTTCATCATTCTAGGGCCCCTCTTTAAGAAAAAAAAAATGCAGAATGATGAATACAAACTTAGAAATGAAAATGATTACTTAGAATGATAAAAGAGATCACAATAAATTATAAAATTGTAAAAAGCTGACAAATACCAAAACCATTACAAAATCTAGAGTATATTATTTTTGTTAGTTAGCTGCCTGACACACCTTCAGAATATTTTTTCCTACGTTTTCATACTTTTCAATCATCCCCTCATTCAAAAATAATTTTGTGATATTTTCTATTGAAAGGCTAGAAAGCTAAAATTCAGCTGCTGCTCTAACACTGTTGAAGAAATTTTCTTTTTTCTTTTTGATAGTTCAGAAAAGTTACTTTCAGCTTTCCAACTTCTTATTTATAGTGATATGTCAAATTTTAGGATTGTGATCAAACATAGAAAAACCTCGAATAAGTCCCTTCTATATATGAGCTAAGATTTCAAGGCATTTTAGGTTTCCTTGTGAAGTGACTCATCTTAAATACCTTTGAAAAGTTAACACTCATAATTACTTATCCTCAATATCTTTGTTTCTTTACACTGGGTGACTTGGTTTAGAGGACAGTGGGAGTATTATTGGATGTCACAACTCCACTAGACTGTGAATTAACTGAACACCTCTTAAATACACCCACTGAAACCAAGTTAATGCATTTCAAACTCAACTTCCCCTTAGGTGCATCCTAAACATGCCCATGGCCACTAAAGAGCCACTCAACACAAGGGGTTGGTGACAGAGGAGACACCGGAATGAAAACAGCAGTCTTAACTGCCTGCAGTTAAAAGATTTTACTTTGTAAAATTTACAAAACACGTGATCATGTAAACATTGTTGGGGCCTCTTCAGGGTCCTTGAATGGGGTCCATGCAAGTGAGCAACCCTAAAACTTAAAATTTCAGCTTTCTTAGCTTCATGAGAAGTCTGCTTCTAGTAGGAATCCATCAAAATCCTAGAGGAGAACATGGGGAGCAACCTCTTTGACCTTGGCCACACCGACTTCTTGCTAGACACGTCTCCAAAGCCAAGCGAAACAAAAGCAAAATTGAATTATTGGGACTTCATCAGGATAAAAAGTTTTTATATAGCAAAGGAAACATTTGACAAAACTAAAAGGCAACCCATGGAATGGGAGAAGATATTCACAAATGACGTATCAGATAAAGCTCTAGTATCCAAAATCTATAAAGAACTCAATTTCAACACCCAAAAAACAAAAAATCTAGTCAAGAAATGTGCCAGAGACAATGAACAGATATTTTCTCCAAAGAAGACACACAAATGACTAACAGACACATGAAAAAATGCTCAATATCACTCAGGGAAATACATTTCAAAACCACAATGAGATACCACCTCACACCAGTCAGAATGGCTAAAATGAACAACTCAGGAAACAACAGATGTTGGTGAGGATCCGGAGAAAGGGGAACCTTATTCTGTTGGTGGGAATGCAAACTGGTGCAGCCACTCTGGAAAACAGTATGGAGGTTCCTCAAAAGTTAAAAATAGAACTGCCCTACAACCTAGCAATTGCACTAGTAGGCATTTATCCAAGGGATACAAACATAGTCATTCGAAGGGGCACATGCACCCCGATGTTTATAGCAGCAATATCCACAATAGCCAAAATATGGAAAGAGCCCAGGTGTCCATTGACAGAGGAATGGATAAAGATGTGATAAACAGATATATAGACATATCTATAGATAGATATATAGACATATCTATAGATAGACATATCTATCTGTTATCTATTTTTATTTATCTATTTTTATTTATCTATTATAGATAAATATCTATCTATAGATATGTCTATATATATTATACATGTAATATATATATATATTACTCAGCCATCAAAAAGAATGAAATCTTGCCATTTGCAATGACGTGGATGAAACTAGAGGGTATTACGCTAAGTGAAATAAATCAGTCAGAAAAAGACAAATACTATATGATTTCACTCATATGCGGAATTTAAGAAACAAAACAGAGGAACATAGGTGAGGAAAAGAAAAATACAATAAGATAAAAACAGAGAGGTAGGCAAACCATAGAGACTCTTAACAACGGCAAACAAACTGAGGATTGCTGGAGGGGGGGTACGTCGGGGTGGGATAACTGGGTGATGGGCATTAAGGAAGGCACGTGACGTGATGAGCACTGGGTGTTACATGCAACTGATGAATCACTAAATTCTACCTCTGAAACCAATAATATGTTATATGTTAATGAAATTGAATTTAAATTTTAAAAAATCTACCTCTAGTTCCATCATTATCAGCATCATCATGTCGTCACCATCATTATAAGTATCATTATTATTACTCCTGCATCACGGGGTCTTTGTGGGGATTGCCATGAGATAATACACACAGAACTCCTGGACCATCAATCAATTATTACCAATCAATTGCATTTACCACCACCACCACCACCACCACCCTCATCATCATCATCATTGTACTCGATTCTCAAGAAGAGGTGAAGGAAGACTGGCATGGTCAAGAAGCTTTCTGAAGAAGATGGGCCTTCTGCTACGTGTCAAAGGCACTCCTTTTACTTTTAACACCTGCAAATGTCTCTAGTTTTTCCAGGCAAGGACATATAATAATTGATTTCCAGGACTTGGAAATCCAGATGGGGGTAGAGGATATTTGGCAGGTTCATATTTGCTACAGTTGCAGTCTGGACTGAAGGAAAAGGGTTTGATTATCCAAGTTATTTTAAAGCTGACTTGATTATCTTGTTGAAACTCTAAGAGTAATAGAAATTTAGAAAAAAAGAACAAAGAACCTCAATACTCTGTTCAGGATGGTTTAGTTTCAAGAGATGTTGGTAAAGTGATATGATCTACCTGCATCAAATTATTCTACAGAAGAAAAGATTTCTGGGAAGATAAACACCCATGTGTGCACACACACACACACAAGCACACACACACAGAAAATAGGCTGAATCTTTCCTCCCTAGAGCCAGCTAAAAATACAGTTCTCTTCCTCATTTCATAAGAAGCCAATCCATCTCAGCCCACTGAATTGGTATCAAGAAATGGTACCAATGGGGGAAAGTCATGTTTCCATCTTCCCATGGAAAATTCCAGTTGGAGGAAGAGAAGGGGCAGAAGGCGGGTTCCTGCCCAGGAGGGCAGGCGAGCTACCGATCACCTTTTTCAGCAGCCAGTGCCTCACTGCCCTCACCCAGACCCAGGCAAGCACAGCCACAGAGGCAGTGCTAGCCTTGGTGTGGAAGGAGCACTGGGCACGTTGGCAACAAATCTCCTGGGTTCCCAAGGCAACAAGCTCATCCATCTCCCCAGGCCTGAAATTATTTCCTTGGCCAATCTGTTGGGAAGAGGATTGAAGGCTCCTTACACCATCAAAATACCAAAGTACAGAGCCTTCTTCCAGGAATTAACACTCAAGTTCAAACTAGACTATCCAGTGGCCTAACTGGACAGCAGGGGTGAGAAAGGATGGGCTGCTCTAGCACCTTGTTTAAGCCTCCCCATAGCACTTTGCAAGTCCAGCCTTCTGCTATGATTGTTCGGGCCTCTTTCTTCTGGAGCTTCCATACCCTCCACTGAGCTCACACATTTTCCTTCCATTCCACTGCTCCAATCCCACCTCTCAGCCCATCTACAACACCCATGGAACCTCTCCAGACCCCCCCCCCCACAATGGTTACTACTTCCTCTGATCTCCCATAGCTTTTGATTTAAGAAATGAAGCACTTTTTACATGGCTTCTTGGTTAGATGTGGTTTTATTTCCACTCTACTGGTTGCTGGGCTTCCACCACGTTTATGCTCAACAAACACTCGCTGAATAAACAAAGAAATGACGATTTGCAATCAGAGGAGATGGCCAAGGCACAGCTCTGTGCAGTGTGACTGAGGAGGGCCCCAGGAAGGACGCTGGGAGGTTCAGAGGCCGCCTGAGGGTGTTGCGTGCTCAGCAGAGGCCTCTCCAGGGAGACAGGGGGGTTCTATAAGCAAATCCTGACCCTCAACAATGCCCACAGGACCCTGATGGGTAGTTAGGACCCTCTGGGTTGCAAGTCACAAAGAAAGTCAAATCAAATTGGCGTAAGCAAGAAGGGAGGTATTGGCTTTCATGGGTGGGAAGGATACTGGAGGGGCTTACAGAAAGAAGAGCTCCAGGAACAAAAAGCCTCGGACAGAAAGTGCAACCCCCCTGGAGACCTAAAAAATGCTTCTTTTATCTTCTCCCCTCCCTCTCCTCTTTATATCTGAATCCCAGACATGTTCATCTCACATCACACCCTCTCTCTTCTCTCTCTCCTCAATCTCGCTGTCTCTATTTTAATCTCATTCTCTTTTACATCAGAAAATTTCTCTCCACATATCAGAAAAAATAGCTCCTAGCAACTCCAGACACAAGCCCTTAATGATTTAAAACTAAGAAAAACTAGCCTTCCACCTCCAATCACAAGGTTCCTTGGGAAGCCCCCCATCGGCCTGGGCTGTGTGTCCCTTGAACGAGCTGCTGTGTCCAGGGCTGCAACACCCTTCTTGGCCCAATGGTGTGGTGAGGGAAGCCCGGCACCATGACGGCCGGCTGCTCCAGGGCCACGTGGAGGGGAGAAACAGGAAGAGCGACAACTCGCTTCCCCAGCAAAGACAAGACCTCTTGGCCAAGACGAAGGGGAGGATCTGGAAATAACTTCAGGCGCAGGGGCGACGTCAAGACTAGGGATGTACTTCCAGGCAGCAAATGGGAGGCCCCCTGAAACTGTCTGGGCTTTGTCTCCCGGGGACACCCCGTCTAAAGTGAGCTCAGCCCAGCAGCTTCCATCACAATGATGCAAGGAGCTGGAAATAACATTTATGCTCATCGCTACCTCAAAATTACAGTAGTCCACCTCTAGATCTTGTGCTTCGTGTGCTCATAAAAAGCACATATATAACTAAATCACCATTTCACTAACATTTTGACAACTGTATTCAAATGTAATTGGCTTTCTTTGTAGTCTTATGCATTTTATGCACTTTAAAACATTATTCTGAGGAGGGATCAGAAGGCTTTGCCAGATTGCCAGGGGGGTCTAGGGCAGAAAAATGGCTAGCAAGCCCCTGTGCAGTTGACTGCCAGGTGCTAGCCCTCCTGGTGTAATCCTCCAATCTTTGCATCATTTTCTCTGTTTTCTGTATTTCTGTCTTTTTTGTTCTGCTTTCTGTGCAAATTCCTCCATTTGCTCTTCTGACCCCATTCTCTATTTTATTTCTGTTGCATTGCCTTTGATAATATCCTGGGTTATTCTGTAGCTGCTCTCTCTTCTCATCTCTCTCAGGCTACCCATTCTAGGGTGTGACTTATTCCTGCTGATCTTTGGCTGTCTGCTCACATGTGGAAAAGCACTCCATAGTGACTGGGATTTCTGTATCCCAGTGCGGGGCTCACCGGGTGGTGGCTTCACCGTGAGGTTCGTAAGCAAGGGATCAGCCATTTCCCTGGGGAATCCCCCACAGAATCTGTGACGTCCCTCCTGGGGAAGCCTATGTGTCTGGAGGAATGCTCTAATCCCCAGCTTGGAGGGAGTGGGCACATACAAGTCAGCCTCCTAGGAGCCCCCAGTAAGGACACTTAGATCGTATCCCCTGTTTTCCATCCAACTTAGAGCTGTTCACCCTGCTGTTCCTCAATCTGAATTCTCTCTGGCTCCATTACCCAAGGATTAAATCTCCTCCTTCCAGCCGGAGAGGAGAGGAACAGTGGGTCTGAATATTTGAATTGGGAAAAGAGACCTCCTCATATAACTCTTCTGCCTATCCTCCTCTATTCCTTCCCACCCTCTCCCAGCTTTGAGAGTTGGTTGGTGCTGCCAATTCCTGAGCCTTTGCGCTGTTCCTGGGTGCTAGCTAACTTGCTTCTTCTTAGCTTTCTCCTCTGCGGGCATCACCTTCCACTCTACCAAGACAGGCGCTCAACTCTCCATTTTTCATGTCCCAAAGTATTATGTGTATTTTTTGTTCAGTGTCGTTTTCTTTCCATTTTTCTTTGCCTTTATAGGTTTATACCTTTGCTTTGCCATTGTTTTGGTGGAGCTTGAGAAGAGAGCGGAAGTTACAGGACATACTCGATCTTCCATATTTATCCACATGTCTTCTGCCTTCCAGTTTCTCACTTTAGGCCCTCAACTAATAAAAAGACACCATCAGCCTTGCGTCGACACTTGTTGGGACTTTCATATCCAACTCAGTGTGGATGCAACAGAACCTGACACAGGAAACAGCTGTCTTGAGCTGCGGCTGCCAGCCAGTAATGGGGATGCTAGCCCCCACCCCAACAATGATTAACCTGAAACAACAGGAACTGAACTACGAGATAGCAAAGGAAGGAGAAAAACCTAATGTCCGATATGGTGATCATCAGGATGAGTCAGGAATGCCCACCTCTTCCAGGCAGACTGCCCGTGCTGAGGGAACAAAGGTAGGAATTCCCCTCTCTGTCCCAAGCACTATACACGCCTGACATGTCACCTAATATCCTCATGATTGCTTCCAAAAGGGTACTGCCCCGTACCTCAATGTGACAGAAGGGTTTCCTCGTGTCTTTTTATGGATAGGTTCTGTGATTGCTATTCTGCTCCATGGTTCTCTTCTATAGCTGCTATTCTGCTGACAATGTATCCATGTGGGGCAGTTCGTGTGTCTTCTGAATGGCTACCCAAGTTGTCCCTATTCAAGCACAAACTCCTGTGGCACCAGATTTAAAATAAAAAGGGGGCAGAAATGGTCTTTTGATAAGGAGATCAAATTAAGTTGAAAAAGAAATCTGACTTCCTTTTTTAAAAAGAAAAAAAAAAGCAAGCAAGCATCTGAAAGAATGGGTCTGGAATCTTGTATGTATTTCCTTGAAGTGAGAGGAAAGACTTGCATTTCTACAGCACTTTGCTTCAGGGGATATCAAAGCTTTGCTTTTTTTTTTTTTTTTTTTAATTACACAAAAGAAAGCAAAGGCACCAGATATGAACGTTTCAGAGCCAGAGAAGCCAGCCCATGCAGCTGAGCTGTTATTTAAAGACACGAAAATGCAGATCCCTGGATAGACCAGAGCTGAGTTGCCTTCAAAAGCTGGGGCGCGGCAGGGACCGAGGGTCTCTTCCAAAGCCCCGTGGCCCCAGCGCAGGGCTGCACAGCTTGGAATCACCAGCCCCCACAGGGGCTGCCACAAGCCTCCTCAGCCCCCACCTGATGCTGGGGTTTATTAGAGGAAAGACAGACCGAGCCGAAGAAGGGGAGAGGGATGGCGCCTAGATGTGGTTCCCATTCTGACAGAAGGAAACAGAGTATTTCAAATTTGCCAGAACTCACATTGAATGGATTTTCTATAATAAGCATTATAGTAATAAGGGCTATTTTCTGGGAACTGGTAAAAAATCAGAGGTGAGTTTTTGGTTTGAGGACATTTTTATGAATAATAGCCTAATAGCCTAAGGTCTAAGATTTAAAAAAGCAAATATCCTGGCAACAGCTTCCTACTCTGCTGATGAGAAAGTCCAGAGCTGGCCAAATTTCATCCGAGCCACAAGCTTACCACACAGCTGAAGCAAAATTAAGGAGAACTGGCCACATCACCATAGAGAGACCACAGTGAGTTACTAGACCAGAAGCTGCCTCATTGGGGCCATTCCAAGACGGCTGGGCCCCCAACAGCAAAGAGGTCCAAAGGAAGAAAATCCCAGAACCCTGTTGACCCGTGGAAAGAGTCAGTGAGCACTGTGGAGAAAAAGACAGCCGGAGGCAGAAATTTCCACAAGGGTAAGGTATCTCACTTGAGATATCGATTATAGGCTAAATGATTATAAAATCCCACCACCCAAGAAATTCATTCTAAATGCAAACTACACAAATAGTTGGTTACCACTCATCGATGTGAACAGAAGGTTGCTTTTGGTAAATTTCATAATCCTTCTGAAGAGGGAGAGGAAATAATGGGTGTTATACTTCTCTTTTCTATACTTAGGTTTAATTTATTAAACCTCCACCCAAACGTAGGAAGAAACTCCTATAGGACCAGGGCTACCATGTAAGGATGTTCAGGTTGTGCACAGAACAACTCCAGGGCTTCCTCACATTATAGGCAGCAGCCATTGATGAAGAATGATCAAGATGCTTCCCAATGCCAGAGGCTGTGGTCACAAGGCACCATATAAAACTTCTACAGTGAATGAACAGACCACACCGATTGATGTTAGTACCAACTAGAGTCTGAGGCTCCATTCCCTGGGTCTCCAAATGACCATCATTTTAGACTAGGTTCTATTGCCAGAAGTAAGGACTTGGGTGCTATAGATACTGCAGGGTCTTCTCCTGTCAGGTCTATTTCCACATAAGCCTCCACTCCTTCCTAAGGTCTGCCGCTTGCCCTAGCTTCTCTGAGACAGCCTGGCCAGAAGCTGGAAGCTTCCTTCCTGATCTGGCTAGGACATTTTCCAACCCCCAGAGATGCCTGCCTTCCCGATATTACCTCTAGAAGGATGCTCCCAACCACACTCGGGCTCTGAGGACCCTAAAAGAAGAGCCTCAGAAATCTGTCCTACCCAATGGCTGAGCTCAGCCATCACTTCTGTCTCCACGAATTAAATACACAGACTAATTTTGTCCCCCTGATACCCATCCCGACCTGTCAACAAATTTATGGGAAATGTGACATCAGAGGACCACATAACAGACCCCTCACGCTGCTCCTCAAGACTCTCCTTTGGGCTTTATGGACACTGAGCACCCGCAGACCCAGACACTGCCTGCAGATGTGATACGATGACCATTAAAACACACATTTACGTTGACAGTGCCTCATCACACAGCAGCCATTTATCCAAACCTTAAAGGCACCAGGACATATGAGTTTGAGGTTCCAACCTCTGTTCTTCTGGGTCATAACCACTCTCCAGCAATGCAACCCATGGTATTCCATTTTCCTTCTCCCATCTTTGTTTTTGTGAGGATAAAGGCAGTTTGGAAGAGTTGAAATTATCTACAGGTAGAGCACTCCATCGGAAGTTGAACTCTCTCTGCTTTTCTTCTGATTTTCTCTGTGTTAGGACAGCAATGTTATAAAGAGTTGTCAAAGATAATGGTGAAACTTCCCCAAAAGACAAGTGAAGATGAAAATCATCACCATCGTGTACGTATAACCACAGTGAGCCTTTGCATCACTTTGGCCAGTCCTATCCAGTCTGTGATAACTTCTCTCAGGTAGCAAAAAGTCCCGAAACCTGCCTAGCCCCGGTCCCCTAAGTCTATCCCTTGCAGCCACACTGTAGAGTGAGACTCTATTTTATTATTAAAATAATAATGACAACAGCAGCTCACTTGTTTAAGTGCGTGCTTTGTGCCGAGCACCATTCTAAACAGTTTCCAGTTTCTGTGTATTATTTCATTGGATCCTCCCACAATCTCCCTGCAGTACGGGATCATCAACGTCCCCACTTGACAGATGAAGAAACAGAAGCACAAGAGATTGAGACATTTGCCTCAGGTCACACGGCTGGTAAGGATTCAGACCTAAGCAGTCTAGCTCGGGAGCCCGCGGGCTGAGCTCTGGCACTCTGCTACTCCGGGAAACTCTATCCTAGCCAGCACTCAGCCAAACTGGAGGCAAAGCAATGCACGTGTCTTCATGGTTTACCCACAGATCCCTCTTTAGGAGATGTAGGGTCTGGAAGGACAAAGAAGTCTTAAACTTCCCTGGGTCCTCCCTGCTGTGGTGGCACTCTGCCGCTAGCCACGCCAGCAGCCCTGGGAACCTTCCGCTGGCTCTCCAGGGAAGTGTCCCTCTGGCCTGCCCTGGTGCCCTCTGCACGTGCAGTGCCCCCTCACACCCTCATCTCCACCCATTCATGTTTGAAACTCGGTCTGTACATGCGACACTGTGCCTGCAGGCCGCTCTGCAGGTTCCGACAACCCGTTCTTTCCTTCTCCCCACGCCGCACTCCCCACATTCTCAACGAGTCTATGTGTCTCATGCTAATTGCCCTTTCCAACGGTTAGCATTTCCAAATGGCAAGATAAGTTCAGAGTCATTTAAAGGAAAAATGGGCGTACTTGAGACAGCCCATGAAAATGTGGGGCTTTTTTTTTTTCTTTTTAAATCTCATCCTTACCCTTCCTGCAGAAACGGTGAGCTCAAGTGGCCTCCTGCTTATTGTTTTTCCCAGGGAAGCCAATTTCAGCTGAGTTCCCACTGTGTCATAACATGAGAGCTCAACTTACACACTTCCAGAGGGATGGGTGCTTGGTTTTGTTTTCTTCCTCCCTCAAGAAAAAGCCTCAATCTCAGTTGCAGGCTTAAACAGACTTACCAGCCGTAAGCCCCATAAGCGCTGGCATGCCATAAATAGTCCTTTTCATCAAAAGCTGCAAATCACAATTCTACTGTAAAACCCAGAGCTACTCAGATAGCTGCCCACAGCCCTGAGCGTGGGGCCTTGCATTCAGCCGCATTTAATAAAGATTTGTTGATGGACTGATTGATCCGGGTCTCCCATATCAGGTGTAGCCTAAGTCTCTTAGATTTTTTTTTAAGGGATTTGAACTAAAGATTTAAAACCAACTCTTAATGCACCAACCTCTCCATTCTCACAGTCCACAGGCCCAGAAACTTAGAACCTATTTATAATGCGTGCATTTCAAAGCCCTTGCGGGGACCAGAAGACAAGAAGGAAGGCAGGACCATCCAATCCAGGAAGAGCCCCTACACCATCTGGGCCGTGGCGAAGTCCTAAGCGGTGCTCCTCAGGACAGCCTAGAGCAACTGAGAGGGGCCCTCTGGATCATCAGAGACGGGAGACCAAGAATTCTATCCCGATGGGTTAGAGCTGTGGAGTCAGGAATCCTGAGTCCCCTACTCCTAGTCCTGTGGCCTTGACCAGGTTAACTTAGCATCTGCGGGCAGCAGGCTGCTCCGAGAAGCCAGCTCATAGGATTTCTGTCAGGATTAAATGGGGGAACACTTGTTAAGCCCTTGAGACAGTATCTGGCATGGAGAAAGCATCATTTGTGTTTTAAATGATTACCTTAGCCATACAGGGAAAAACATTTTACGGTGCTTTTAATTTTATGAAAATTAGGGGGTCTATAGATACCAAATGGTAACTCGGCTAACCAGAATATTCTGGTTAATTAAACAGAATGACCTAGTCTCCCAAAATGCCAGGCACATTGGAATTCATGGTACGAAGAAAGTGCAGGCGGGAACGTAAACAAAATAGGGATCAGTGATAACTGAACTTAATGGGGACTGCAAAACACCAGCGGCGCTAAAACAGAATTGCATTATCAATTTTTTAAATGTAGTTATAGAACAGGTATACTGTATGAGCTATTCCAACTTTTTCAAAGCCCTTTCCATCGCGATGGGGAAGAGAGGAGGCTGAGTGAGCTCCTGTGTTCTTGTTTTAGTCATCAGACTTCAGCAAGAAATAGAGGTTGAGGGATGGATATATACAATTAGGAAGTAATTAAGACCATGTAAACACAGCTGTTGATAAAAACACAGGTAAGGGAATTCTTAGAAAAATTAAATGTAACAAATCAGCGGGCAGAATGAAATGGGTCCCTAGGCAGTGAAGAAACTTATTAATAAACTTGCTGAACAGCCACCAACTCAGAAAAGTAATAGTGGGTGAGGACATGGAAATTTTGCATTGTGTCTGGAAGGGAGCTGGGGAGAGAGAAGACATTGGGGTGGCTAGTAACCTCCAGGGCAAGAGGAGCAGTGACATGACAAAGGGGAAAGCGGCAGAGTTTCCCTTGCTCAGCCTCCGTCTGTGGTTACAACATGATGTTTCGAGGATGGATCATTGTCTGGGTTAGAATGACCTGGACGATATAAAGAAATCAATTCTGCAAGTATTTATTGAGTGTCTCCCATGTCCAAGGCATCATGCCAAGCGAGATATACAAAGATGAGCAAAACTGGTCCTGGACGTCTGAAAACACCCGGACCACAAGGACACTAGCCATGATCACGGTAACACGAGATAAAAGGCAATCGATGCTGTGGCAGAGTTACACACAGAGCTTAGGGACACGAGAGAGAGGTGAAGTTCCACCGAGAGTATCAGGGAAGACTTCCTGGAGGAGCTGGTATTTGAACTGACCTTGAAGGATGGATAGGAAAAATGCTTCAGACAGGGAAATGGCATGCAAGCATGCATCCGTCCATCCAACAATCCAACTATCTACCCGATTAACAAATAGTTACTGAGCACTTACTTTCTAGGAGACACTGTGCTAGTTGCTGAAAACAGATTGTTCAGTAAAAAGAGACAGAATCCCTGTCCTTGGGGAACTACTGGGAAGGCAAATATTAATTAAAGCATCAAACCTTCGGACATAAATTGCAGTGTGGCAATGCCATGAGGAGTGGCGCAGGGATCTGTCTGAAGCTCTTGCAGGAATGTCTAACAGAGCAGAGAAGTCGGGGAAGGCCTTGCTGAGGAATTGGTGGTAGAACTGAGATCCAAGGAGGTAGTCAGAAACACCCAGGCAGAGGAAGAAGACTGCAGCATTCCCACTCGAGGGAGCAGCACGCTTCAAAGTGGGAAAGAAGAGCAATGGGAACAAGAGCCTAGAACAATCCAGGGAGGCCAGATCATGGTGGCGGGGGTGGGGGGGGGTGGGGGGTGGAGTGGGTGGGGAGAATCATGTGTGGAGACGAAGCCAGAAGAGCCAGCAGGGGCATGTGGGGTTTTGCTGAGAAGTTCCCACTCTTTCTTCTAAGAACAATGGAAAGTCTTAGAAATCCTTTAATTGGGGTCATCCTATGGAGGGGAGGAAGGAGGGGGCATGGCAAGAGTTTTATCTTGGAAAGATGACTTGGCTGAAGAGTAGGGCCAGAGTGGATGAACCAGCGGCCCAGAAGGAGAGATGGTGGCAGCCAGGACTGGGAGGGCAGCAGTGGGGATGGGGGGAAATGATCTCAAGGGATACTTTAAGTGGAAGTCCACAGTGGCAGGTAGACTGTGGGATTTGGGTAAGGGAGAGGGAGGTGTCCAGCACCCCTCTGGCTATCACGCTAATCCCCCAGAGGAGGACAACAGCACAGGGCCAGTGCGGTAGAGAGATGAGTCGGGGGGTATCAGAGGTGTGAAGGTGTGGTCAATATGTGTCTCCCCCATAGGCTACAAGCCCCCTTCAAGGGCAGGACTCTGTCTCCTTTTACTGAAAATGGTGTCCTTGGCAGCTAGTATGGCCTGTGACAGATAGCAAGCGTTCAGTAACTGCTTGTTAACTGAGAAACAGTTGGATGAGTGGATGATTTAGGTTTGGGACAGGTGAAGTTTGAGGTGCTTTAAGACATCTGAGAGGAGATGTCAGGTAAGCAGTGGAGAGATGGATGGGCTATGGCTCAAAGAGTTCAGGATGGGAGCTATAGACGCAGGATCGCCCAAAAGGAGTAGCTCAAGGGAGAAGGTAAACAGGCCCTGGCTTCAGCCTTTAGCAATTCCAACAGGTCGGGGCCTGGTAGTGGAGAGAAGGTTCACAGAGCAGGAAGAGAAAGGCCAGGCAGAGTCGGAGAGAGTATTTTCAAGAAGGAGAAAGCGGTCAACCGTGTCAACTGCAAGTAAGATGAGAACTGAAGAATGTCCTTTGGATTTAGCAACACTGAGGTCATCGGCGACCTTTGTGGGAGCTGTTTTTGTGGCATGATGGGGTGGAAGCCAGATTGGAGGGGGTGCAGAGTGCGGAGTGGGAGGTGATGAAACAGCCACGGGGAGTAGACACAAGTCTTCAGAGAAGTTTGCAGCGGAGAGGAGAGCGGTGGGGCGGGAGCCGGGGAAAGACAGGAACGTGCCTGGCGGGTGTGAGAAGTCAGACCAGCCCAGCAAGGCTGCAGCAGTGGTTCTCCCGCCTTTTTTTCTGTCCCACCATTCCCAGAGGCACACAAGTCAGGATACGAGGAAGAGCTGACTTCACTGGAGCGATGAGCTTGATTTTGGAGATGTTAATTTGGTGGGGTGCGGGGCTTATGGGGCAGGCGGGGGGAGAAAGCAGTCTGTAGGGTAGCTGGAAAGTTGGTTGGAAGCAGCACTGGCAAACTGCAGCCCCCAGATCCAGCTCCCCACCTGCTTATATATGGCTGGCCCACGGACTAAGGATGGCTTTTTACATTTTTAAGTGGTAGACAAACTCAAAAGGAGAATCATATTCTGTGACATGTAAAAAGTATATGAAGTTCAAATTTCAGCGTGCACAGCCACACTCATGTACATATCGTCCATGACCGCTTTTGCCCCACGGAGGCAGGTTGCAGAGCTCCAACAACAAGCTGTCTGGACCTCAAAGCCTAGAATATTTACTCTCCGGCCCTTTCCAGAAAATGTCTGCTGGTCCTTGGTCAAGGACATAGGAGAGCAATTCGGGTAACTTCCTGACAGTCAGCATTATGGAAAAGAATCAAGTGAAAGGGGACCAGATCACACTGTGCATTAAGGAAAACAGGTGGCTGGCCATTTGTGGGGTACGGAGGGGATGGCACCAGCCTGACATTTCTGGGTTTGTCATAGACATTTGTCCCCCCCACTCTGCCCCCTTGCTGACATCACAAAGCTCAGTGGAACATTTCTCTTCCCTTTCCCTGAGTCTCCCCGCTAACTTAGACAGAGTCTTCACTTCTCCCTTATAGCACTTACCACCATGGTAATTCAATAATTATCTGTAGAATTGATGGCTCACTGCCTATCTCTGCATCTGGACTGGGAGGCACTCCGGTGCCAGTACTTCTAGCGCAGTACCTAGCACATAGTAGGTACTCAATAAATATTTATTGAAAGAGTAAGTAAAGGAATGAAGAAAAGGAGAGAGGCATACATATCAACTTGAGGAGGTAATTATACCCATCCGCTTGCCTCAGTGGGCCCAGTAGGGAAGACACAGTGCTTTTTAAGGACAGTGCACTAGACACGTAGAGGGGGACTGTTATTAAAATATCTGTGATGGAGCATTTTATGTGCAATTCGACTGGGCTGAGGGATGCCCAGAGAGCTGGCAACACACTGTTTCTGAGTGTCTGTGAAGATGACCAACAGGAGGGATTAGCATTTGAATTGGTGGACTGAGTAAAGACAATCTCCCTTACCAATGTGGCTAGGTATCATCCAATCCACTGAGGACTTGAATTAGAACAAAAAGGCTGTGATGGACATTGGGGAGGGTATGTGCTATGGTGAGAAAAAAATACAAATAAAAATAAATTAAAAAAAAAAACAAAACAAAAAGGCTGAGGAAGGACAAATTTGCCCTCTGCTTGAGCTGAGATGTCCCGCTTCTCCTGCCCTCAACTGCTGTTCTCTTGGCTCCTGGGCCTTTGGACTTGAACCAGGACTTACACTGCCGTCTCCCCGGGCTCCCAGGCCTTTGGGTTTGGACGAGAGCTACACCGCCAGCTTCCATGGGCCTAAGTTCACAGATGGCAGATTGTGGACCTTCTCAGGCCTCATGATAAACCTCTTTCTATATATCTATATTTCTCCTGTTGGTCCTGTTTCTCTGGGGAACCCTAACACAGTATCCTTGCGTGCAACTGCCTCAAAGGCCTGCTAGTGGTTGAATCCAAGTTGCTAGTGAATGCCTTTCCCTGATTCACCAGCATCACCTGAGAAGCACAGAGAAAGTGGGGAGTGCACAGTCTCTCTGCTCCCCCTCCCTCCAGCAAGAATCTTCTCTCTTGAGTGGGTTAGTCGCTGAGGGAACAAACCATAGAAGAAAGGAACCTCTGGATATCTACATATTCTGCATCTAGCAATGGACCCTTTTTACCTTCCTGTTTTGACTTTCCTATCAACTCAGAGAGGCAAAATATCGGCACTTTATAGGTGAGGAATCTGGGGCCTGGAGAGAGGAGGTAACTTATCTGAGATCATATGGCTAATAAGTAGCGGGGAGGAGGGGGACATTCAAAAACAGAAATGTCTATGTGGTTCCTAAGCTATACTAGTTAGGGTTTCCCAGAGAAAGAGAACCAATAGGGTGTGTGTGTGTGTGTGTGTGTGTGTGTGTGTGTATGTACAATTATGAAGACTGAGAAGTCCCAAGATCTTCAGGGTGAGCTAACAAGCTGGACCAGGAGAGTTGGTGGATCCAAAGACCATGTTCTAGTCTAAAGACCAGTGGACTTGAGATCAAAGAAGAGCCTATGTTTCAGTTTGAGTTCAAAGGCAGGAAAAAAACTGATGCTCTAGCTCAAAGCTGGAGGATGGGGTATGGCCAGTCTTTTGGCTCAGTTCAGGCCTTCAACTGATTTGAATGAGGCCCACCCACATTAGGGAGGGCAATTTGCTTTTCTCAGATTGTCGATTTAAAACTCACCCAAAACTACCCTCACAGAGACACCTAGAGTTTGACCAAATATCTGGGCCCCCCATGACCCAGTCAAATTGACACATAAAATCAATCAGTAGGCAAGCCCATGGACCTTTCTTTATATTACACTCAGCTGTGCTTGGGTCTAGAAAGTCCTCCCCAACTGATGTCAAAAAATGTTAATGGACCCCAGAGATCTCTCTCAAAAGGCAGCAACCAGTATCTTAGGAATAAATTTTCTCTGCCAGTTAAATAGAAATAGACTAAACTAGCTCCTGTAATTACTTCCTTGATTCAATCCAACTTCTCCCCACGTAACCCAACATACTTCCACTATTTCTAGAGAGGCAAATGAAAATCTCAGATGTTCAGATCATTCAGACCACAGGAAGGCAAAAGCAGAGTGGGAATAGGAAAATGAAACTCACCACAACGCAAAGAGAAAAACGGGATGCAGCCATGGAATCTACAAAGGGAAGTAGGATTGCTTGGTTCCTTTGCTAATTGCAGTGTACGTGTCTAAACAGATATTTCAGTGAAGACACTAAATTTTCAATGCACAATACACTATAGGCACTTCAAACATTTAATGAATGGATCAATATGTTCACCCTCCCTTTCTTTCTGTCTCTTATGCCCTCTAAACCTGAGAGATTATAACCCGTTTTCCTACACAAGAGGGAAATCATGATGGTACTGCCTTGTCCCATCCTCTTTTCTTTGACTTTTCAGCTCTGAGGTCTTCTTAGGTTTGGCAGTCATCCCCCAATTCCTGGGCCCCCTTTTCCCTTATCTTTCCGAATTCAATATATTTCACTGTATTGGCTCAGTTAACTCCATGAAGGTCTCTTGGCCAACCTTTCTGCTGTACTGCTGGGTCATGTGTGATCTGTAGATAGAATAAATTCATAGGCTGCACATTCACTACTTACTCCTGGAAAGAGTCAGTCACATGGCAGTGACTTGGCCTTGTGTGAATCTGTTATGATGGTTCCTAGATACAATACTGAGTTTGCCCGTGGAACTCACAGGGAAAGGAAGAATGATGTCCAATACCTTATAGCTATGACATTCTGTTCCAAAAGGGCTTAGATCCTTTAAGAAACCCCTGTCCCAGGGTCATGTTCTAGCTCAGAACATGAGCAAAACATCCCAGGTAGGCAGACCCATTCAATTTCTCTAATAGTTTTGTGTTCAGCACTTAATCAACTCTGTGATAACTAAAGAAGTTTATGAGGTGGTCCTTTGGTCATGATGGAATGTACACACTTGCCCTGCCGTTACATGCTTTTATAATACTTGACAAATGTATGAAACAATTCTTCAGATACTAGACAATAGGTGCACAAAACTGTGATGTCTAAGAGCAAGGAAACAATTGAGGTGAGTCCTATGATTATCCTGGCTTTCTGCCTAGAGTCATTTATCAGACTCTTGAATAAGGAGGAGGAACTCAACTAGAGGATGGGAGCCTCCCTGAACCTAAGAGACAGGGATTACAGATAAGGGAGGTTAAGGTGGCTGAAACTGGAGGGACAGAGTGCCAAAGAAGAAATAGCTACAAGCAAGAGCTCCAGGCATCTTCACTGGAGGCCCTTGTTTGTATAATAATAAATTGTGACTCCATAAGACCACACAGAGAACAACTATCAGAGACAGAACAACTATTGGAGAACTATTAGCTGAACAACTATCACAAGTTACATGTGGCTGGAAAGCATTCAAGTTCCAACCAACAAGAATGAAGAAAATTTGTTGAACACCAGGGAATTCAGTAGACACCCTACAAAACCAAGTCTTAAAAGTAGTTAAACTAGCATTACTGACAAACCTAAACGGGTATTCAACTAGTAACAGTAAACTAACTGCCTGCAAGAAAACTCAACACTCTTTAAAAGAACACAACAAAATTTAAACAACAATTTAACATTTACGGTATTCTGTCTTCAATTAAAAAAATATTAGACATGAAAAGAGGTAGGCAAATGTGAACCATAACTGAAAAATCAGTTCATGGAAACAGAGCGGAAATGAGATAACAGAGTTAGCAGAGAGGCAATTGAAAACAGCTATAATATCTTTAAGGAGTTAGATGGAAACATGAACCAAATGTGAAAAGAAATAGGAAGTATTTTTTTTAATCCAAATAGAATTTCTAGAGCTCAAAATGAAATATCTGGAATAAAAAATTAAGTAGATGGGATTAAGATCAGATTTGACACTGTGGTAGGAAAGATCAGTAAAGTTGAAGACAGGGCAATGAAAACCATCCGAGTTGACACACAGAATAGGGGAAAGAAAAAAGCTGAAAAAAGGAAGACAGCCAAAGTAACTTGTGGGAAAATATCAGTCTAACATATGTATAATTGGTATCCTAGAAGTGGAGAAAGGGAGGCAGACAAATATTTGATAAAATACTAGATGAAAGATTTATAATTTTTTGATGAAAACCCACAGATTCTAGGTACTCAATTGACATCAAGCAGGATAAAAATAAAGAACACTTTACCAATACACATCATAACCAAATTGCTAAAAATGAATCATGAAGGGGAAATCTTCAAAGCAGCCAGTAAAAGATACATTATATACAGGGGGAAAGATGAGAAGTATCTCTGACTTCTTATCATAGATTATACAAGTAAGAAGATAATGGAATGATATTTTTTAAATGCTGAAATAAAAAAGTGACAACATGGATATCTATGGCCAGTGAAAATATTCTTCAAAAATTAAGACCAAAATAATGATAGCATCCATTGCCAGCAAACCAGTACTACATTTAATGAAAGTTAAATAAATGTTTTCTGGCTGAAAGAAAATTACAAATTATAAATGAAAACTCAAGTCTATGCAAAACAATGAAGAACACAGGAAAGGACAAATATGTAGATAAATACAAAATATTTTTTCTCATTTAAGAAATTCTAAAAGATAATTACCAAAAGCAAAAATAATAAGCAAAAATTGACATTCATAACAAATGTAGAAATGAAATGTATGACAAGGATAGGACAGAGCACTAAAAAGGGAATGGATACATACTGTTGTAAGAGTCTAACATTGTAGGTGAAGTAGTATATATTTGAAGGTACGGTTTGGTAGTTAAAATCTCATATTACAATTCCTACTGCAACCACAGAGAAAAAGAAAACATACAATGGAATAATAATAATAAAACACACTTAATAAAATTGAACACAAAAAATAATCAATTAATCCAAGCAAAGGCAAAAAAAGAACAAAAAACAAATGAGACAAATAGCTAGAGGGTAGACTTCAACCAACCATTTCAGTAACTGCATTAAATGTAAACAGACTAAAAACAGCAATTATAATGCAGAAGTTATCAGATTGGACAAAAAATTAAGAAAGTTATTCTTCAAGAAATTCGCCTTACATATAAAAAAAATACATAGTTTAAAAGTTGGAGTATGAGGAAATGATAGACCATGTGAACACACAGCAGGAGGAACTACATTCCTAACAGATGAAGTAGACGTTAGGGCAAGGAACAGTACAAGAGATAAAGAAAGACATTTCACAATGATAAAGGAGTCCATTCAATAAGGCCAGAAGATATAACGAACCCAAAAGGGTATTCACCTAATAAGAGAGCTTTACCATACATGCAACAAAATTTTACATAAATGGAAGGAGAAACAGACAATTTGAAATTATAGTTGGGAGTCTTCAACACTCCTCTCTCAATAATTCATAGAATAAGCAGACATAAAAATCAATGAAAATATAGATGACTTGCACAGCCAGGTGCCATGGAGACCTAAGGAGAGGTAGGTGGGTAAGGGACTAGTCAGTATACCTTTCAGAGGAAACCTCTCCCAGGATCTGAAGGGAGAGGGAGAATCTGAAGAGTGGAAAGAAGGCTTGGGGTCTCCCAAGGACAGATTCAGCACACTGAAGTGGAAGTGTGGATGGTCTCTGTGTGAGCCACGCCAAAGACCGTGGCGAATTCAGATCAAGTGAGATAAGGGGAAGACTAGAATACAGAACAAAAGGAAGGCAAAGGATATATAAGGCTGAAAATGGACATCCCTATGGTTCCTGAATAGGGCAATGGTAGCATGGCAGTGACAGGCTGTGAGTGAGGACTCCAAGTCCAGGAACCCATGCAGGAGGCTCTGGCAGGGGTGCAGACATGGAGAGATGGGGGCCTAATCTAGTGAGGTGACCTGGGAACACAAAGACCTAAGAACCATTCTGATGAGCACAAACCTTTGGGAACGGCTGACTCTGTCTTTCAGAACTTTCTGAACCTTGAGGCTGCCGACCCCAGTGGATAGAGCTCAGACTCAAGTTCAAAACCCTAGCTCTAAGCCTGACTCCATCACAAACAACTGAGAAAATTTTTAAAGCACCCCAAACCTTAGTTTTCTCATTTTCAATATGGGAATAATAATTATCAATTTGTGGGGTTAGTGAGAAGATTACGGGTGAGGTCGGTGAAGCACCTGGCATAAGGAAGATAATAAATGAGACATTGCGATTTGTCCTGCGGTTGATCAGAGATTCCTGGGACTACTCCAGGAGGTGTCTCCTCCCTTTGGGTCTCAGGACTGGGGTCACAACCACACCGCATGAGTGAAAAGAGAAAAATTAATGCACACATACACCCGGCAACACTGGGTATAAACATTACTCACATACCGTGTGTGGGCCACAAAAAGAGAGTGAGGCGGGTCTCTTTCACTAAATAAGAAAGGGTCAAGGGGCCTGATTATGAAAATTTGGGCCAAGGGGTTCATAATTTGCAGTTCTCCATTGGGAGAAGGCTGCCTTTTTAATTTGCAAATTGACCGAGAGTAGCCTACTTAGCCCAACATCTCTGTCATTAAGTGGCCCCCTTGACGCTTTGACGCAGGTTAACTGTGGCTCTCAGGGAATCCTAGGAGACCACTGCTCCAGAATCTGCTCTCCAGGTAGGGACATAGGTTGGGGATGTCGGGCAAGCACAAACTTAATACAGGTGCTCAAATCTGGGGAATATTAATTTCTCTATATTGAAAGAGACAGGAAACAGCATTACTGAACATCAACCGTTTATAAGGCAGGCGCTTGAGTAGAGGCTTTACCTGGCTTGTCTGGAAGAGCCAACTGTTCGCCTATTCAGCAATCATTTATTGAGTTCCAACAGGCTCTGTGCAAAATGCTAGGGATGCTCTAGGATCAGAAGGACAGATAAATAAACAGATCACAACCACAGAGAGACAAGTACCAGCCGAGAGCAGATCCCAAACAGAGGGCCAGCACCTAACCAGGTCCTAGTGGTGGAAGCTGTGTGTATGTGTGTGTGCGAGTGTGTGTGCGTGCGCACGTGTGTGTGTGTGTGTGTGTGCATGCGCATGTGCAGAACACTCGAGGCAGAGGAAAGAGCAAGCACTGAGGCCTGGCAGTGAGAGAGATGGAGAGGAGTTCAGCAGAGGAAGTGTCAGCAGTTCTAAGGTTGGAGCAGAAAAAGTCTGCAGCAATAAGCCAGTAAGAAATATGAGTCTTTCTGTCTTCCGGTCATGAAGGATTCATCAGCTTGGAACAGTTACCAGATTTAGCAAATAAAAATACAGGATGCTAACCCTGACAGACACCACCCCAGCCAGGTGATCCGGCTCAGCACCAACAGTGAGAGGTCACGTGGACAGTACGTACCAGTAACATGACCGAATGAGAATGCACTTGGCCTCTGTGGTCCTCCTGCCCAAAACACACTGCCCCAGTCTAATCATGAGAAAAACATCAGACCGACCCACATCGACG
This sequence comes from Potos flavus, assembly GCA_028534135.1. Classification (NCBI taxonomy): domain Eukaryota; kingdom Metazoa; phylum Chordata; class Mammalia; order Carnivora; family Procyonidae; genus Potos; species Potos flavus. Next base: position 24,702,468 of record CM052888.1, on the reverse strand, counting down.
GACATCCTATAAAACACCTGACCAGTGCTCCTCAAAACTGTCAAGGTCATCAAAAACAAGGAACGTCTGTCAAACTGTCACAGCCAGCAGGAGCCTGAGGGAGCAAGAGCACTAAACGCGATGTGCTGTCCTGGTTGGGGTCTTGGAACCGAAAAAGGGCATTAAGGGAAAACTAAGGAAACCTAATATAGTTGGACTTTAGCTAATGATAATATATCAACATTGGTCCGTTAATGGTGACAAAGGTATCGCACTCACATAAGATGTTAACGTATATGAGAACTCTGTACTGGCCTCATAATTTGTCTAAAAATCTAAAACAATTCTAAAATAAAAAGCTTATTTCAAAATGCAGGATTCACAGTTAAATCTGAGTTTCAGATAAACAAACAACTAATTTTTTTTAGTATTTGAAGCACAATTACGCTAAAAAATTATTTGTTATTTGTCTGAAAGCCGAATTTTACTGGGAGTCCTGGGAATGCGTCTGGGAAGGAGTTCACCCTGAGAACAGCAAGGAGCAGCGGGGAGCTAGGGAAGGGCTGCATGATGTACTCTACAGATAGACTGTACAGATATACTCTGTACAGTATACTCTACAGATCTACAGATAAGGAAACTGAGGCTCAGTAAGTTTACCTGTCGCCTGGCCAGCTTTGTGGGGACCCAGGGATCTGAACACAGGCTGCCGCACTGCAAGCCCACATCTATCCATTACATGCCAATGTGTCACAAAATTCTTTCTAGAAACATCCACAAGAATTCACTCTGGCCGGCAAAGAATAAAGGAGGATCAAGAGCAGACGCTGTATTCAGAAGACTCCCGCAAAAGCAGGTGAGTACTTCAGAGCACCAGAACTCGGGACCTCCCCAAAACAAAAGACTACATTTTCCGCTGGGTACCAGCTCCCCACTGATGTCCCCCCTTCCCCTCACCCTTGCTCCTCACGATCACAGTCAAAGCAGACACACTCAGAGCCACGAACTGAAAGGTTGGAAGGGACCTTCCAAGCTATTCGTTCAACATCCCCCATCCACAGTTGTCCCCCCAAATGTCACATCCTTGGTCTAGCTCTTAACTCTTGGCTCCAGCTTTTCCCCATCTTTAATTTCCACTTCCAGTTTGCTCGGGGGGCAGAAAGCAGCCTACCGAGCTAATTAGGGCTATGCCTTAAGTAAGAGTCAATGGTCTCTGAGCCAGGGCCCAAAAGGCTCTTGTGTGTGGAAAGAGAAACTTTGTAATGTGGATTCCAGCTGGTCGGGGACCTTTCTGTCTTACTCCTCTCCAACCTGTTCCAAAGAGGTGATGCTGTTTTATTCCTGGGCTCCACACAGATGAGGTTAAACCACGGCATTAATGGCACTGCAGCCCAAGGGTTGCTTTAGTTTATTTTAGAAGTGCATGGGAGATGACAGAGGGGCACGGTGACACGTACCCGGCCGGCAAAATCTCCTACAGGAAATTACTGACGCCAGCCTGCTGCTCCAGGCCCCTGCTGGGCCACTGTTCCTCCTCTCCTATCTCTCAGGGGATGGCCATCCCGCTGTGGCTTGCCAGCTCTGGAAGACAAAGAGGGCAAAGCTCCCCACCTGCTGCGTGCCCACCTCCAACACATGCCCCCACCCCACCCCACCCTGCGAGACCACAAGACAGGGCCCCGCCAGGGGTGGGGGTGGGAGGAAGTGTCCGGCAATCCTCTTTTCTCTAGAAATGGGATTGGAAATGGGGTAATCGTCTAAATGGGCAGTCCTGATGAGTCGATAAACATAACTCCCATTTTTATTACAGTGATGAGTTTGCGTGAGTGAGTGTAATCCCTCTCCCAGGCTCCAGGAGATTGCCAGGCAGCCAGCGCCCACCCCTGCCCCCCCACCCCCACCAAGGCTGCATTAGCCTGATGGCAAAAGGCACTGATCTCTAGATGGACTGCATTTCATAATGGCATTTAAAAGCCCGGATCCTGGGGTCAAGCCAGGGTCCAAGGACACCACTGACCACGCTCCCTGTTCCCTTGACATGACCCTCCTGCTCTCCCAAACACTGATGGAACAGAGATGGTTCAAATGCAGGGCTGCCCTCAGTCACATAAGGCGGAACAGATGCGGGGAAAGACCCCAACTCAAATGACTGCAGGAAGCATAACATAATGGAAAAATCCAGTCCAGCCCCAGCAAATCCACTAACTCTTGAGGTCTCTGTTTCCTCATCTGCATTATGTGATTGGTGGGGTCCTTTCCTGCTCTTCTTCATAAAAAAAACCCACAGATTCAGGACTCTCTCACCTAGCCACCAATTCTAACCTTCCACAGAGTAACGCCTTTGTGCTTTAGAGCCTGTTTTCTTTTTTGCAGCTCCCTACTGAAATTATAGTCTTCCACTTTATTAATGAACACCTTATGGGAGAGGATGACCTAGTACTAGCTGGAAGTAAGGCCCAGAGGGAACAGGACAGGCATGGGCGGTGTGGCCTTGGGTACCAGAAAAGTAAAAGGGGTTCAGGATGAGGTAGGAAAACACCAGGGCCACGTCATCTCGGGTCCCCCATGTGGGGAAAGTGCCCAGTGAGAACGGATGAGATCCAGGCAGATGAACTGCAGAGCAAGGCAAGCACTCAAGGCCCTTCAGAACAAGTCACAACCCTGCGTAGGCTCTTGATCGAGGCTTCGTCTTTCTCCAGTCGGTCGTTTACTCAAGCGGTGATCAGCCAGGAGATGCAGCAAAATTAAAACTGGACTTAGATTCAGAAGCTGGGCCCTAGCTCCAGTAACAGCACTTAGTTGTCACATGACACTGAACAAGGCATGCCACCATTCTGAGCCAGCAAAATAAGGCTAGTGCTAGTGCCTGCCTTGCACACCTCCAGGGGGTGCCATTCCCGTGGGAATCTCCATGAGTGGCATCGGCCAGAATTGGACAATGCACAACTGACATATCGCAGCCCTGCTTCTAGTTAAAAAACGTCCAGTGACATTAGCTACATTAGGCACAAACACTATTAGCACACTAGCATTACTATCTTGGTCACATTCTAGAAGGGGATGGTAGACCCATAAACAACATTTGCAAAGAGCTAAAATGTAGTGGCATTGAGCTTTGCATTCTATCCACCTCAACCGTGGTGAAACAGTGAGGCAATTCATTATGTAACCCTAGTGCTGTCACTGTGATTCCAATGACAAGAAGCATAAAAAAAGAATAAGCAAAATAGGAGATATGGCCCCATGCTCAGGGCGAGGCAAATACCCTTCATTATGTGTCTCCCTGGTCCCAAGACTACTCTGCCTCCCACCACTCCCCCCCCCCCCAAAAAAAATATCCTCCGCTGTAAGACTCTCACAGAGTCTTGGTTAAGACAGGCTGCCATGACGGACTTCGCAGGTCAGGACAAGAAGACAGGGACCAAATCTGTCTGGCCCAGAAGAAGGCTCCCTGGATCTCACACCCCCTCACACAACATCTCAGGGCAGCAGGTTCGAAGAGTGGCCTTTCCTCTCAACCTTTCATGGGCCACTTTTGCCTGGGAAAGAAGAAATACCTACAGATTCATGACTGTCACGCTGCCTACGATCCTGCCAGTTCCAAGCCCCTTCTCCCTCTTCCCCACATACCAGCGACATTCAGGTCAAGTAAATTAAAGCATGTGGAAATCATGTAAAGCCCCTTGATCTACTCCTGCCTTTCGGGCTGGGGGATGGAAATGGCAAACACTGAAAGCATTGGTGTCCACTTGTCCATTTCCCCTTCCACTGCTCGAATTCCGGCCATCTTCATCACAGGCCCCCTAACATGCCTCCCTGGTTCCAAGAGCCTTTGCCCTCCATGCAAGGTCTCTCTGGGAGCTACTGCTCTAAAACATAGCTCTTGGCCTGTCATATCTTTGTGCTACAGGCTGCACCGCACCCCCATGCCGGAGGACAAGAGCTTGTTCCCAGCCTCGCTTCTGGCTACGTCCTCCCATGCAGCCCACACTGCAGTCCCACGGGGTGGCCTCCATTCCTGAACAGCCTTCATGCGTTCATTCATCCAGTGTGTGACTAACTGAGAGTGCAAAGTGTAACAGGCAGTGTACTAGGCACTGGAGATGGAGGGCAAATCCCAGCAGGCGCCGCAGAGCTCACCACCTCTTGGGGAAAACAGACATCAATCAAATAACCACAGAAATAAATATATAATTACAAACTGTGATGTCTGATAAGGAAAAGCGGTCAAAGATGTACAAGGCAAAAGGGTGAAAGTGGCCTGGCGATCAGAGAAGGCTTCCCTTAGGAAGTGAAACTTGAGCGGATATGTGGAAAATGAGAAGGGAGGAATCAGGCAAATGGGGTGGGTGTGGCGGCCACCACAGAAGAGAGGATTCCTGGAAGAGGGAGCTGCCTGGGCCTGGAGTGGGTGAGGAGCAGGGAGAAGGTCCACACACTGAGGGCGGAGCCGGGGGTGCCTGTCTTTGATGGAGTTGGAAAAGTCGCCAAGGGTCAGATTAGAGGGGTTCTTAGAGGCACTATTTAGGACATATTGTGAATGTCCTATGAGAAGGCATTAAGAGGTTTTGAGCAGGGAAGGTGGGTGGTTTGGGGACCGTGAGACATAATCAGATTTGCATTTTGAAATGCTCACTCCAGCTGCTGTGCAGAGAAGGGGCTGGACGGTCCAGAGTGGATGTGCAGGCCCAGTGAGGTGGGAACCCCGTCCGTCTCAGGCAAGATACATGGATATAAGTCGGAAACGGGGAGCTGGGAGTGAAGAGGGATTCAAGCAAATGAATTTGCCAAACCAAAGTTTACCAAACCAGATGGATGGAAAGAGGGGACACTGGAAGATGATCAGAGTTGGGTAAAACGATCCTGACATCAGTTTGGGACATAATGGCTTTAGGGAGCCTTTGGGGCCTTCAAGTGAGAGATGGGTCTGGGATGGGGATGTACGTGCCCAGAGCCATCTGCACACGGACTGATGGACGATGTGGACGTGAATGAGATCGCTCTACGGCACCGCTCATGGTCGCCTCTCCCCAGTCACTGCACCTGTGCCTGGCTCCATGTCAGGAGAGCAGGTTTCCACGGCCTCATAGGACCCCTCAGGCCTCTGGACCCACTCCTGCTGCTCTAGGGCCTCTTGTAGCACTGTATGGCCACTTTCACACATGTCTTCCCCACTAAGGACCCAGGAACGTCTCGGGGGCACACGTGGCTCTCCTCCTCAAGTCCTCGGCACACGCAGAAGAGCCTGGCTCCCGACTGAGCAGGAAGATACAGGCCCACTTTTCTATCCCATCACAAAGCCCGAGTGCACTGCTGCCCTGCAGGAGGGAATGCAGCCCCAGGTCTAAGAGCTCTGACTAAAAACCATTCTCAGGGTCCTCAGAGGAAAAGGGTCCCATTCCTACTTTTACTTCCGACAAACCAAGACAGGTGTTGAAAAATTCTTAAAAGACAGTGGTATGGATGTCTTCCCACTGTTACTATAAATAAGTGAGCAATCGGGTATTTATTGGGGATGTACTTCTCTTTTGTTAAAGACTTCTCACGTGAAAGGCGCTGATAGGTAAAGAAATGAGTAAGCTCTGTCCTTAAAGAACTTTTAACACAGCCTGTTAACTCAGAACCCAGTGCTCTGGTTATAATTCAGAACAAAGTTGTGCATTATTTCCTGTGATTATCTACAAGAAAATCAAAGCCTGACTCCACAAGGAGCTTATAAACTCAAGAAAATATAGGACAAAGATAGAAGAAAAGTTACTTCTATTAGTACAACCAGAGCCACCCTACTTTCTCCAGTGCCTTTTTTCAACTGGAAAAAAGGTACCCCTCGTCTAAATAGACAAGGCCGCTCGGTGGGTCATATGGTTTGGCTGGATGTAAGCCTCTGTCCCCCTGCCCTGGCCAGATGTCCTTGTGCAGTGCACACCATGCTCAACCCATACATGACAACAGGAACAGGTATTATTCACAAGGAGGGGTCAAGAGAGGATGGGTGAACTAGGGAATAGGTAAAATATGACTGGGTATGAAAAGAAGGAGCACTGCAAGGAAGGCTAGAGTTATGTCCAGCAACAAATGAGGTTTGACTAAGGTAAAGGGTGTACCTGATGGAGTAAAGAAATGAGATTGAGAAGTTTGGTTGGGGAGTGATTATGGAAGACCCCAAATACCAGACTAAGAAGTTTATACTTGACCTTGGAGCGGCTGATCATGGCCCAGGGATATCATTGCCCCCTCCCCCCCCCACCCCCGTGCTGGTTAATTTTTAGGTATCAATCTGAGTGGCCCTCAGGGTGCCCAGATTAAACACTGTTTCTGGGTGATTCTGTGAGAATGTTTCTGGATGAGATTAGCATTTGAATCAGTAAACCACCCTCCCCAATGTAAGTGGACATCATCCAATCCACTGAGCACCTGAATAGAACAAAGGGTAAAGGAGGAATTTGCCCCTCTTTTTTCCCACCTCACTGCTTAAACTAGTACACCTTACTTCCTCTTCCCTGCCCTGGGACTGGGATTTCCATCACTGACTCCCCTGGTTCTCAGACCTTCAGACTCAGACTGAACTACCCCACTGGCTCTCCCGGGTCTCCAACTAGCAGATGGCAGATCACGGGACTTCTCAGCTTCTATTATCACATGAGCAAATCCCTCATAACGAATCTCATTTTAGATAGATAGATAGATAGATAGATAGATAGATAGATAGCCTCTTGGTTCTTTTTCTCTGGAGAACCCTATTATACTCTCTTTTCCCCAGAACAATGCCAGGGAGAGTTGGCTACCAGCATCAATGCTCACCAGAGTGCCCACCTGCACCCTGAAAGCAAGCCCATGAGGGATACCACTAGAGGAAAAAACAACTATCTTTGTGCTGACATGGAACCCCAAATGCTATCTAATTGCTTGCATTCGTAGCCTGCCTAAAAATATTTTATGACCAATATGTTTATTTTTACAATAGTCTCATTTGATTAGCAGAATAAGAAAACAGAGCAGGTAAGGGCGTTGGCAAAGGTCAAAGAGAAAATGCACAGTGGCCAAGCTGGGACTGGAACCCAGGTCGCTTACTGAGGATCCATGCTCAAGGGCGCTGAGCCTCCCTGCACTTGGCTTGGCAGGCTCCCTCTTCCAGCAGTCACCACACTGACTACTTGAATCTGCCAGTCCTGGGTCCTTTCCAAGAAAAGACAAAGCTTCCAAACAAGCAGTAATGACATTGATTATGCCAAGCCAGAGGCAGGGGATTCTGGATCATTTCCTTAAAATACTTGCTCAGCAGCGCCCGTGCCCTCACCCCCACCACCCCTCATTCCAAGAAAAAAACGTATGGTACTTCATGAGCATGAAGAAGAAGTAATTCCCTGTGGATTTCTGCAGTCTCATTTCCCTAGCTTGTCAAATGCCAGCAGCAAGCCAGGCTGGCTGCATTGTTAGCTTGGCTCTCTCTTATTCTGTAGTGGTTTGCAGATTGCCGCAGCCTTCTGCCGCCGCCACCACTCCTCCGCCCGCCCCGCCTCACAATGGGACAAAAGCAAATCACCTTTGAGCTTCCGGGTTATATCATTCAAAAGATTTCCCTGGTCAGCTCGGACTTCATAATATAGTATTCTCTTCTGCTTCCACCAGCTGTATATTTTTCTCCAAGAAAGAGCACAAAAGTTATTTTTAACACCGTACTACAAGATATGTGATCGAAATATAATTTTAAAAAGTAAACAAATAAATGGAAGACTTTCCAATAAGTCGTGCAAAGCCGAAGAAGCATGTCATTCAAGAGCTGATTTTCAGTTATCCTAGTTCCATTCCCCCCCCGCCCTTTTTCTTGCTTCACCCTTTCGTTACTAAGGAAGTTGGGGTGAAAGGGTATTCGTCTTTTTTCTCAAAGACCCATCTCTGGCGGCCGAGTTTCTCCACACCTGAATTCACACATCTCCCACATCATGACAGTTACCTCCTTGGTGGTAACTGATAGCAGAAGAAACAAGAGCTACAGAGACCCTGTGGGATGCAAATGTCCTGTGTGATCTAAGGGGCTCACGGAACAAAAGGAATTTTGTCTTGAGATTTTAGCAGGAAAGTAATTCTCGGAATCTATTCTCGTGTTTCAATATTTATCAAATTTCAAAGCCCTTTGCTGTACAGGAGCCTGTGAATACACACAAAGGGCCATGACATTTCTAGAATGGCACCACAGCACCTGCACCTGAAAGCAAACTAGTGCAACCAACAGATTTCCACCTAAAGACATCAATCCTTAACAAGAGTGAGATCTCGCAGGTTGTCTAATGGTCAAAAGAGGGGCTCCTGGACCGGTTCCAGGGTTTTATACATAACAGTGTGTTCCTGGAAAGCCCTTTTCCTACCTTTTCTTACGCAAAATAAATGCCCAAAGCCTCCAGCCAAGGTTAGAGGCTATTAATAATTTGGTGGACAGCAGCCAAAAGAAGAGTGGACGCGCCATGAGTGTGTGACATGCACCCCACACCGGCTTCCCAGAGAGGGGCGGAAGGGCTTTGTTGTGAGACTGTGGTGAGATGTGAGGTGAATGTTAACATCCACTTTCCACAGGCACTTCTCTCTGCACACGGCCTCAGCTTTGGGACTTAAAATTTCATTCCAAATACTATTAGATACACCGGGGCTCTCAAGATATGGATTTCAAGTTGGAGACATCAAAGTGCATTATTTACTAAAACCACCGTGGATCTCCCCACCTCTTCTTGCACAAGATGCTATTGTAAAACTCAAGCTGCTTTCATCTCTGTGGTTCAAAAGAAAAAAAGAAAAAACAGAAAGTGCAGCCAGAAGACGAACTGAACTCTCACTATCTGGGAGCTAAAAAGTAAACATCACCCAGCGAGCTCCTCAGTTTAATTACTGGCCTTAGAATTTCAATTTACACGTGTCTTCATTATCCGCAGAAGGACTCACCTATTGTTCCCTGAATAAAAAATTTAAAACGCAAACAGAAAATGGGGGAGGAAAGGCTTATTGAAGGGCCTCTGAGGATTAATCTTTGCATTCTTCTCATTTTTTCCCCGAATTTGGGGATAAAATCTGTCACGGAATATTTGATCTTAGGGAAACACTAAGTTTGGGTTTGTGAACACAAACTGCTTCTGACCATTATTTTAGCAAATAGAATTTCAGAGGCACCGGGCTCTCATAGAAGGTAACATTGAATTTCGCATAAACAAGGTAATTCAACCATGTTTCCTCCTGAGACCAGGGAGTCCAGCTGTGTGGATCCCCTCGTTGGCTGATTGAGTGCACGGGTGTGTGTGTGAGTGCAAATTTCAGGGCTCTTTTCAGGCATCACGCTCTTTGATGCCCTCCAACTTTAACTCGCCTTTTCAAAGTATTTAATTTGGTTTGCTTGTCCATCTTGGATTGTCAGTTTCTGCCAACAAAAACAGGAGAGCAAAATTAATCTTAACTGACTTTAATTTAAAAAATGTGTCACTCCAGATTTCTAAAAAGTAGAATTCTCAAAATGACTGGGTATTGCCAAAGCTTCAAGGAGCCTTCAAAGAGCTGTAACTGACTTATCATGGGCTTATCAGGACACCCGGGGAGAAAGCACTTTTGATTATGAAGGAATAACCTTTTTATTCAGGCTGGACACCCTTCCTCCAACCTTACTAGCCAGTCGACAACTGTTCAGCAGGTCTAACTGAGCACCCGTATTGCACAAGGAATTCTGCTAAACGCTTCGGAGGATAAAAAGATGTCGGTACATGGTTCCTAAAGAGCTTGTTGGGGGAGAGAGGACCTCTATGGACGTGTAGAAATCATCAGTTACAATTAAGATGTGCTTTGAAAGCTCTAAGCAGCAGGGGACCACTTCTGAGTGGGGGGATCACGGTGGGTTTCACAGAAATGTCATTGTTAATCTGAGAGAATTCAGCAAGAATCAATGGAAAGACATAACATATGCAACGACCCAGAGCCGGAAACCTGAGATACATTTAGAATAATGAGCAGAGGACTGGCTTTTTTGAGTGTCTGTGGAGGCTAGGATGCAGAACAGAAAGAGGATTTTGCAGGTCAAAGCTGTGTACCCAGGAGGGGATAATATGGTCAACCTCTAATCCCAGGCTCTGAGTGGGAGTCAGAAGAGAGAAGGAAAGGGATGTCAAGGGCCTCTGGTGAGAGCGCAAAAGGAGACCTCCACAGCTTCAGATAGAGACAATCGATGCTGCATTTCTCCTGCAGAAGCCGAGAAAGGGAAAGGAAACACGTGGTCAGTTATTAAGGCGGGGGGCTCTCGGGACTCTGCCAGCCTGGCATGAGTTTTCGGAGCCCTCCACAGTGCAGCAACTGTCACCTTTAAGTGCAGCGCCTTAAAGGCACCACTCTGCTGCTGACACTCAGACTGACCATGACACAGATGCCATGGCTGCTGCTTCTGGAACGGCCACATCCAAAGACCACTTGCCTGTTAGGAACCATTTGCCTGCCAACCCGAAGTCCTCAGGTGTTCAGCAAGGTTGGGGACACTTGGTAAGGTCTTCTGTCCCCAGAGTAACAATAGGAAGAGCTCTGGGCTGGAAGTCAAAAGGGTGGGTACTGGCCCATCCTGGCCTGGATATGAACTCCCTGAGGACTTTGCCTGAGCCTCTTCCTCTCTCAAGGTCCAATTCCGCTGAGAAAATGAACAGCTTGGACCAAATACCTGGTTCCATGTCTTGCATTCTGTGATTTGGGATGGAGGGTCCCAAGTTCGTGCAGCTAGGTAAGGGTGAAAGCCCGGGACCCACCCTGTGTCTCCCGACCCCACGGATCCAGTGTTCTTTCCCCAGCGCTGGTTTCCTCGAGTGGGAGATGTTAACAGTAACCGCCCGCACCCAGGGGCTGGCCACTGCACGCCAGCGTGTCTCTACTCTGTCTAGTCAGTCCTCACATCAATCATCTGACTGAGATAACGCTATCAAATCAATGCACAGATAGGAAACAAACACAGAAAGATGGAGTCGTTGGCCCATAATCACAAAATTAGGAAATGAGAAACCAGAATTTAAAGTTAGACAGCCCCGTTCCAGGATACATTATCCTCATCTCTACTCTCCACACTACACGGCAGAATAAGAAGGAGGAGCAGAGCGACATAAGGGACATGGAACCTTAAAATAGAAACCATGGCAGTCTTCCAATGGTGAATTCACATTGCAAGTATGAGAGCTTTCAGAAGAAATATTTTGGTCAGTGTTGCTTGCCTGCCTAACCCCCCCTTTCCCTCCCCACAGATGACCACATGAACAGTCCCTGGGGGATCATTTACGATCCAGTGGTCTTAACTGTGGTCTGAATGGAGTAGGATAATGACCACAGAGAAAATCAGGAGACAGTGGCCTCCTGGCTGACTCCCCCGGCTCATAGACAAGGAAAACCAAAACCACCACAGATTATTTTTACTACAAAATAAAACTCAAGAGGAGGTATCCTCTCAAAATCTTCAGGGAGCCACGCTGATATCGACCCTAGGCTCACAGGTGCACCTGTGGGCTTATCCAGTAGAACACATCTCAGACTCATGGCTGTGTCAAGCTGGACATTAGTTTAAATAAAATAAAGGGAGAGGGTACTCGAAAACTTGAAAACTTCTTTCAGAGGACTGTACTACATAATCTCTATATCCTCTTTTACCTGTGACATATAAAGTCTCTATTCCAGGAGATTGAGGAGTTATTTTTGAGCAGATTTTCCTATCGCTAATAAAAATGTGTTAAGGTGGATGCAAGAACCCTGGACAAAAACTGGTGAGCCTCCTTCTAGTCCAGTGCTTTCACCAACTAGCCAGTTGACCTTGGCTGGTCATTTGACTTTCCCAAGCCCTGGTTTCTTATCCGCAGTGAGAGGGCTGATCTCCCAGAGTTCTGTGAGCCAACCAAGGACAAGAGCCCTTGAATCGTGTGTTTTGCTAGATGGATCCACAGAACAAAATTGTGATCCAGGGGGATTAAATTTAAATAAGAAATATGAGGCCATGAACGCTCTTCTGAAAGAGGAATTAAGTGCAGATAAAAATCTGCGCCTCTGTCTGCTTCTGGAAGCTTGGCTTGGCCCTGACCTGCTGCCAAGCCCTGGGGGCTCCTCAATCTATCCACACAGCAGGGAGAGTGAAGGCTCCTTCCTTGGGGGGATGTTGGCATGAAGCAAAGCACTGCAATCCTCGGTGACCTCCCTAGAGGGAAGGTTTGCCTCCTTCCCAGAGAGATCTTCAGCAGTGCAGAGAGCAGAGAATCTGAGGTAGTGAACAGGGCGGACATGGCTGAGCGGAAAGCCAGATAGGAAACCACTAACCTTTCTGGGCTGGGGACAGGACCCTCCCCCCCCCCATACTTCATGATTCTGCCTCAGTAGACTATGGGTTTTCCCCTAGTTCTGCCAGAAAAACCTTGTCACATTCTTGATGGCCACACACCTGTATGATCTCTGGCTGTTTCTCCTTACCCTTCTAATTCTGGATTGTATTTACCAAAATTTGTATTCCTCTGAGTCTCTAGGATCTTTCTAATGCTGCACTATGAAAGTAGATTATCTTTGTTCAGAATTCGGTATTATTTTCAATGTGCAGGGCTATACTTAGGTACTTTAAAAAGAACTTGACATTTCCGGCTGCCCAAGAGTGAAAGGCACTGCTTCTTCATTAGTTCATTGCGCACTTTCCCTAGACACATAAAAACAGAGGACAGAGGGCCAGCATTCAGTGCATTGTAGCAGGGTTCCTGCATGTGATAAGAGGGGGATCAGATGGCCCGGTTTCTCCTGATAAAATATAAAGTTCATGAGGGCAGTAATATTGTAGTCACTCCATAGAGCCAACAATTAGAACAGCTTCTGGCATATGGTATGTGCTCAGTAAACCTTTATAGAACGGATGGGTAGATAGATGGATGGATGGATGGATGGATGGATGGATGAATTCCACCTCCAAAACCCTGGGATGCTCTGGTTCTTCAGCCTATGTCAATAATACTCTCACCTATCTGATTCTCACTAGTCACTATCTCCTAACACCTCCTGCTGTCATCCCATCTCCACATTTATCTGGTCCCAGAGGCCTCCATACTGGTATATTAGTTGCTTTGTTTCCTGATAAGATTAATTTTAAGATAATAATAAAAGCTATCATTTGTTGAATGCTTAAATATATTAATCACTATGCTAGAGATTTTAAACGTATCAACTCTTTTCATCTACAAAACAAACCAAGGAGATCATGTTATTACTTCCATTCAACAGATGGGGAAACTGAGGCAGACAGAGTCTATGTTTTGCCTAAGACTACCCACCTGGTAAGTGGGGGGAGGGGGGAGCTTAGCTTCAAACTCAGGCAATGTAGTTCCAGAGGTAATGCCCTTAAACCCCACACCCGCTGTGTAAGCTTCAGCTCTGCTCATAACTACAGCATTCATTATAAATCTCTCAACCAGAGGAAAGGATGCTCAAGGTCCACATGCCTTAAGAATTACCTGAAGCACTTCGTGTTCCACTAGGTTCTCAAGGCCCTACTGGCTTCCTGTGTTAGTTTTCATCTGAGTCCCTGAAGAGTATTCTTTAAGGTAGAAGAGTTGCAAGTGACAGTGTAAAGTCTATTCAGGTACCAAACTTTGTAGCTGGTAGAGACCAACAGGTAGAGAGAGCTCAGCCTGATTAGGTAGTTATATAAGCCTTTCATCACTACTGTATCCCAGTGCCTATTATGTTTGGTCTGTAATGGATGCTTAATGCCTGTTAAGCTTACGAACAATTTGTTAATTATTAATAAACTAATGGCTAACAGAAAAAATAGAACTTTAAGAACTTTAAAGATAACTTAATAGGAAAATTCAGGTTAAAACCCTATTTTTTGTTAGACAACACGATGTCATTATTCTTTCAAAACGTGTGTATTGAGGGTCTGCCGTGTGCCTGGCACTACACCGGTCACCGGGGACAAAGGGCGACTATTACTAGAGACCTCACAGTCAGGCGTTTTCACTAAAGTGGGAAACAACTAGACTGCAATATATTTTAACCTCATAAAAGCATTTGACACTATCCTGTGTCTCAGGATAATCAAATGTGTTCTAGAGTTTTTCCTATGCATTTAAAATTATTTGTGTCAGGTTAAAATGGTCAAACCCATTTTAGAGTTGAGAAAATGAAGCACAGGAAGGAAGGTCATTTGCCCATAATCAGACATGTAGTAACTGTCATGCCAGGATTTAAAGGCAGTCAGTCTGACACCAGAACCCATTTCCTAACCTGTACTGTCCGCAGTAGAATAAGAGTGGCATAGGAACTTTAGGTGACATAGGGATATGACAAATTTACATACAAATATACTTGCATATATAGGTACGGTTTTTGTTTCATTTCTGTGTATGTGTTTTATCATAAAGGAGATTATACACTCCATGCTGCTTCGTGAATTGCTTTTTCTTACAGCATATGTCTTGAAGATATTTCCATGCACTTGTAGAATACATCGACCTTATTTGTTTCTAGCAGTGTATTCCATGGTATAGATATTTAGCTTTCTTCCTACTGATAGAAAATTAAGGTTGTTTTTAGATTTTTTTTAAATTTTTATTTATTTATTTTTTTAAAGATTTTTATTTATTTGACAGAAACACAGTGAGAGAGGGAACACAAGCAGGGTGACTGGGAGAGGGAGAAGCAGGCTTCCCACTGAGCAGGAAGCCTGATGTGGGGCTCAATCCCAAGACCCTGGGATCATGACCTGAGCCGAAGGCAGACGCTTAACGACTCAGCCACCCAGGCGCCTCTGTTTTTAGATTTTTAATTATAATTAGCTTCAGTCAGCATTTGTGGTTTCATGCACATGTATGAATATTTCTTTTTTTTTTTTTTAAGATTTTATTTATTTATTTGAGAGAGAGCGAGCACGAGCGGGGAGGAGAGGGTGTGGGACTCAATCCCAGGACCCTGGGACCATGACCTGAGCCAAAAACAGACGCAAAACCAACTGGGCCATCCAGGTGCCCAAGTATGAGTATTTCTGATGTATATATTTAGAGTAGTAAAATTGTTTGTTCAAGGTAAATCAACATTTTTGCAGTGGATATGTCACAGGATTTGTCACCTCAGTCAAGGACAGAGTTAAAGTCACTATGCTGATGTGGACTCCAGAGACAGGCATTACGGATGAGTATCCACACGCCTCATAACTATATAGAGTGCATCACACTTTCCACACATTACCTCATTTATCTTTATAATAGTTATGAGAGTATACTATTCTCATTTTACAGATAAGGAAACCGAAACATAGCAAAATTAAGAGGTTTGTCCAGGTTCACCCCATAAATTAAAACCAGAGCTTCAACTAGAAAAAAAAAGTCTCATTTGTAATTTGGGGCTGTTTCCTTTCAAATCACACTGGTACAATAAACTGTATATAATAAAATGGGTTTGTGTTCAGTTTTTAACAAACCCATTGTACAAGTTTTAAAAAAGTGGGCAAAACGAATATAGTTATGGATTACAAGTTTTGAGGACAGGAATGAGTAAGAGAGGATGGAAAGTGTTTTCCAGCCCCAAAATACCATAATCTTCTGATCCTAGAGAAATAAAAATAAACTAAAATGAAGAGACGAGCTCATTGCTGGAAAAAATGGAAATTAAAAGTAAAAAGAGTCCAGAAAGGGTGGTTGGAATGGGAGACTCCTACAAAAAGTGGTCCCGGGAGTCCCCATAAAGATTTGCAAAAAAGAAGCCCTCCAAACATACTTGCAGTCTTGTGGCAGCTAGGGTAACCCAGACTCAACCTTCTCACCTAAGAATAGTATTCAGCTTAGAAGTTTCTTCTCTAAACTGAAAGGTGGAAGTGACAATTACCCGATCAATAGAGAATCCCAAGTTGAATTCTTCTCAAAGATAATTTACTCCAAGCAAAAGATTCTACAGTTAAATATTACTTATGTTTGAACAATAGGTATCATTAGGTAAGAGAATTCTGAAGAGGAATGAGTAAGCTTCTCAGAAGAAATGAATACAGAAATCTGTTCTTGATCATCTTGATCAGAGTAATGACAGAAGGAGGAGGAAACCTATAATGATGTTTTGATAAACTTGCTCAGTCAGATGCCCTAACATTTACATGTAAGTTTCAACTAAAGATTCTGCCAGAACTTGAGATATCCCCTCTCAACAGCTGTCAAAGACAGAAGGCCCCTGTCTCAGCTCCTTTCACTTGGCTAGTATGTAATTTATCTATAAATTGTTACTCTCCTCCAGTTCCAACTGTATAAATTACAAAATGAGAAAAAGTTGGACAGAAACTCATGCTGAATAGTGTCTTCGAAAATGGTTGTCTTAGAAGAGGGCTTTTGAAAACATGTAAGCTTTCAGTACCAGCCTACGGTTAGGAGGAAATTCAAAAAACTGAAATTGTCCCTTCAAGACACATATTTCTGCAAACTATATGGTTCTTGAGGAGAAGGTCTTGGACTCTGAAAAATAGTTGGCAATAGACTGCACCCTGTTATTGCCTGCCACTGCGAGTTTGCACTAGAATTTACAATTTTGGCTTTAAGCAGGACACTGAGTGTCCTGGCAACCCTGTATAAAAGATTGGCTGTGAACTTCGCCAAGGACTTATTTACATTTCAGCTGACCAAGACGTTTAATAATCGTCTGACTTCCAAAGCACCTATTCTGAGGTCTCCTGCAGTAGCCATTGGAAAATAAAAAGGCTTCATTCTCATTTAGAGTTCTCCCTGGGCTCCAGCAGAGTCTCTTCTCTCTCTAAGGATTCTTGATAAATATGTAGCTTGTAAGGAGAGCGAGCAAGGGGTTCAATCTGCGACAGGAAGGAGAGAAAACTATGATACCTTCATAGGACTCTCAACAGATGCTCAATGCACAGAGGGCTTGAAGGAACTATGAGATTGTTGTTGCTGTGGCAACCGTGCATGCCTAAGTGAACAACAAAATTAATAGTCCTAACAGGCCTCGGTGGTGTCAACAGGATGACAACGTGTCCCTTTACTGGGGAATGCATATGCTCAATAGTGATCCTGCTTAGATATGGTTCCTGTGTAAAGAAAAATAGTGTCTAATAAATAGCAAACCAACAGAATAAGGGTCGCTTACTTGCCACATAAACTTCTCCAAGCCAAGGCCAAGGGCTGTGTTATTCTGCCTCCCTGCTAAAGTTAAGAGGCACCTTTCAAACTCCCAGGCCTTTTTGTGACATTCTATTTAATTTTATCACGCTATTGATAGTCTCCTATCGAGCTTTTGTTGTAAGCAGATAAAGGTAAGGGGGAACTGAGGGGAAGCAGAATGAGATACAAAAAGGAAAGAGTAAAATTAGCTATAGCATATAATTGGACCCTGCTTGGCCTTGAGGAAGGCACGATTTGTGTTAATTAAGCAGATTAATATGTTGCTTGCTAAAGGGGCTATTCTAGACAGTAGGAAGTAAGTTTAAAACAGGTAAGACCTTTTTTTTTATTTTTTCTAGACTAAGGTTAGTTGAGCTATTGCTCTGAATAATTGGATGAATTTAATCCTTGGGTAGAGATAGGGAATGGGGGAGAAAAGCTTCTTTAGGATGTTAGATGTTATTAAAAATCCATTGGGCTAAGCAACTTTTAGATCATTAGAGATTTGCAAGAAATTGCCCAGTCACCGTCTATTAATTGAACTGTATAATGTAATGTTCATGTGATATAACGGCCTTTCAGATAAGGGCAACATTTGGATCCAATTTTAGGCAGAAGTTTTGTTCCCCAAATGTTTATTATAATTATGTGACAGAATCGGTTACTCCAGTAGTTGGAATGAAGGAAATATTTCAGGTTAAATAATTTGTCCAAAGTTCTAGGCCTACATTGGAAATAAAGTTCTGTGTCAGATAATATTGAATTGAATGTTTAAAGCCTGGTGTAGATGAGCCCAGTCACACGCGTGGGTCAGCTGGGAGAGTGAGGTCAGCTTCACAATCAGACGCCAGTCGGTTCGCTCAGAAAGACATCCAAGTTAGCCAAAAACACCTAATGGGCCCATGCAAATCCATCATGGCTCAGAGTACACATGGCTAGAACAGATTCAAGATTTCTTTTTTTTTTTTAATTTCAGAGGTAGAGGTCAGTGATTCATCAGCTGCATATAACACCCCAGTACTCATTACTTCGAGTGCCCTCCTTAATGCCCATCGCCCAGTGACCCCGCCCCCCCACCAGACAACCTACAGAATGGGAGAAGATATTTGCAAATGTCTTACCTTCTTCTTTTAAGAAGAATGAGGCAGAACTTGTGATGAGCACCGGGTGATGGATGGAATTGCTGAATCACTATATGGTACACCTGGAATTAATATAACACTGTATATTAACTATACTGGAACTAAAATAAAATACAGTTTTTAATTAAAAAATAAAACAGCCTAAATTGGGCAATATTCTTAGAAAAACATAAATATGGAAATTATATGCTGTTTAAAATATACAAGTTGTTCTGAACCTAAATATTTAAAAATTTAACATTAATATTTATCTTTAAAAAAAGAATGAAGCACACATACCTTTATGCTTACAAATACCAGGTAACAAATCATTAAAAAAATGTTAGAGTCATAAGTATTGCTCTTTCGGACTTTACAATGTGAGCATGAATACACATTAATTTTGCAAAGAGGCAAACAAATAAACTGCATCTTCATTACACAGAAACAAAGGAATATATGGTTTAAATACTGTTTTATGAAGTTGTGAGAGTCACATATGAGGATAAATTGCCACCCTAAATGTTCCTTTCCCTCTCCACCCACGCCCGGTAAGGATGTCCTGTTGTTACAAGCCTATGATACATTGTACGGAACAGAGTTGGGTGACAACATAGAAGTAATCATATATTACTTATAGTACAAATCTGCCATTGTTGAGGTCCCATTTCTTGATCTGAGTGCTGGTTACATGGATGTATTCACTTTTATGGAAGTTCAGCAAGCTCTATACAATTTTCTGAATGTACATTAAATCTCAACAAAGCTCTTTCAAAGCCTTTTCTTGTGTCTGTGCTGCTGAAGTCTCTACAAATAGTTATAGGCTGTTGTACAGCCGACACACTTATTCCTATAAAAGTGAAGGTAAAATATTCTTTATAACATAATCCTACTCTAAGGGTACCAAATAAGTTCATTATTTAAATAAAAGAAGTGGATTATAGCTCTGGCTTGGCCACTAACTAGTGTTTGAATCCGAGCCTCTCTGTGCCTCCCTTTTCTCTCCCAATTAAAAAGGGCTGGATGAGCTACGGTCCAGTGTCTCTTTCAGCTTCAGTATTACTGGATACTGGGTAACAGGCCAAATGAGAAGTGAGAATCCTTTGGTGAATCTTTCTGGAAAGCAACAACCCACTTCCTGGTTTATGTCTTTTGTAAACAAGAATGTAATGGGGGGAGACAGCTGGAGTGAACAAAAGCGCAATTGACCCATATGACTTGGCTGTAAACCACGAGAAAACCTTCGTCTAGTCACATCATGTTGGAGCCCCAAAGAAAAGAGAAGCTGCTAAGCATTTCCCCCATTAAAGTCTGAAAACCAGTAAGAGGGGGATTAACCTCTTCCTGCCAAAAGAATTGTGCAAGGTTTTCAGTGGAGCTAAGTTTAGTCAAAGTATTACTTGTTCCATAAACATTTCTTGAGCGCAGGCTGAACACCAAGCGGGACCCCCTGGTAGCCACAGGGGATAAAGTAGCAAAAGAGGTAGACAGAACTCAGCGCAAGGTGTCTCAGGAGCTTGTGGGGGCCACAGACAAGTAAATCAATTACAGGGGGGGGTTATATAATCAGTGCTGTGAAGGGAGACGAGGAAGATACAGAATGAGCAAGCACAGGAAGGGCACATAACCCCGTAGGGGACTGGTGTAGGGCCGTATTAGGGAGGTTTTCTGGATCAAGAGATGTCTAAACAATGAGTAGAGTTAGCCACATAATCATGTTTAGCTCTCCTGCTGGGAGCAAGGACAGCCTCAGACAGGCTTAGGACCCAGACTACTGAGCTTCAACTCCATCTGAGCCTCGGAAAGCCTCCTACACTCTCACTAAGCCTCAGTTTCCTTATCCACAAACTGGGAATAAGGATACTACTCATGAATTCTTAAAAGGATTCAGTGAGAGAATCCACGTAAGCCCTACTAAGCACAAAGCCTAACTACTACCAGTGTCATTATTTATAGTGAGACAGATGTGGGGAGGGGACCACAGAACATCTCTGCACCGATTGGCCCAGAGAGGACAAAGAATACAGCCATTTGGTGTCCTGAGAGTAGTCCAGTCCAGCTGGAGAGAAGAAGGGAGGAGGTGAGGAGATCAGGCTAAGCAGAAGACAAAAGGCCCTAGACATTGTGTTAAGGAGGTCAGAATTCATCCTGAAGGAACGAGGAGCACTGAAGTGTTCTAAAAGGAGAGGCTCACTATATCTACTATCCGCATTTATCAGTAGGGGAGAAGCATGCTGCCCACATTAAAAAATATATTTTTATTTTACCCCAAAGCATTTAAGACTGCATCCACTACCCGTTTTCCTCTACGGAGGATGAGGTCCAGTTGAAACTCAATAGCTCGCCAACAACCTGGGATTCCCCTCCCTTGGTGAGCTGGATATGCTGGAGCTCAAATAACTCAGGATTTGAGGAGGGGCTTTGCCAAAATAGTGTAATTCCACCTAAGAGACCCAGCTCAGAAAATTAATATAGTATATCTTCTCATGAGCTATGAGCTGCAATGTGTGGCAGGCCTCTCTTGAGTCATTAAACTTGCTCTATTAGATCACAGAAAATCCCAGACAACTAGCCCTGCAGTGGCTGGAGTTTTGTAGAATGAAGACCTCTTTTTTCTAGTGGGAGGAAAGTCAGCATACGCCACAGCAAGCAGAGCCTTCCATAACATGGGTACAAGATACTTGTTCCCCCACACTTCTCGTCTCTTAAACCTGGCCTCTAAGGAGAACTTTAATAAGAACAAACCAAGGCTTCTAGGGATGAGTAAGTATTAGAGAGAAGCCCATAATGGATGGATGTAAGGACTGACATGAGTCAACACTTACAAATCATCCGGAAAAAGAAGTAAGCAACAAGTCTCTGAGGCAGACACCCTTATGTGCTTCTGGGTAGTTTAATGCCAAGGGGCCAAGGACCACTTGTAGAGGGAATAGGCAAGAGGGTGGCAGAGGTGATGCAAGGGTGTTTGGAAGAGAACAATTCAAATCCTCCTTGTCAAAGTATGAACTACCAGTCAGAACCCAAAAATGATACCTGGAATTAGGGTGTTGCCCGTTAGGCTATCGGAGCCAGAAAATGTGGGGTATCATCAAGAAGAGCACAGAAAGCAAAAAAGAAAGCAAATCACCATTCTTCAGCCCTGTCAATCAATATGAAGGCACATCTGCTCCTGAGATGCTCTGTGGCTTCATGGCTATGCTCCAAGAAATAGAAAACAGAACCTGCCCGCATGTTCATACATCTCCAACAGACTCAGTGAAATCATATACAATGTTTTGCACACAGCAACAAGACTTAAATATCAGTAACACACACCATTTTGTTCTTGCATTTAGTGAGTATTTACTGCAAACTGGCTAAATGCAAGGCAGCATGCTAG
This sequence comes from Potos flavus, assembly GCA_028534135.1. NCBI lineage: Eukaryota > Metazoa > Chordata > Mammalia > Carnivora > Procyonidae > Potos > Potos flavus. Next base: position 24,680,869 of record CM052888.1, on the reverse strand, counting down.
AAACTGGGGGCTACATCAAGGATGAGATATGAACACTGACCTCAAGCGGCTTACTGTCTAGTGGATGAAATGAAATATGGACATTATCTACAACGCAGGGCACAAAGTAATAAAAACCACAACAGAGGAGTAGATAAAGTGTTATAGAAACAGCCTGCACATATTTATAGGATATTATTATGGCAATAAATCATATATATATACACATATATATGTATGTGTGCATATATATATGAGATGTATTTTTATTAACCTTATTCAGTTTAAGGTTTAACCTGGACAGTGATGGTCACTGATTTTACTAACTGACAATTCCATTAATGCCCAGAACCAGGAGCCGATACTGATCAGGTCATGGTGGCAATAGGAAGATGAAAAGTTTCTGAATGAAGATGAACTCTGGGGCTCCTATTAATAGTGGATATTCAGAAATTTTTTTTCTCCTGATGGCAGAAGGTAGAAGGGAAACTGAGCTTTTGAGTGAAATCTGTCATCATTTCTGTTGCCTTTGCCCTCAGGGACTTGGTTTTTCCTGCAAGACGCAAGAGCTGTGCCCTAAAACGCTCTTTAATGGAGGGGAATAAAAATCAGGCTCATTGTCAGGACGAAGTAGCTAACATCCTGTTTCCAACTAAGTCAGCTTAGAGAAGCCATTTACTATATTACAACTCTGTCCTCCCCTGCCTTATCCCACACCAAAAGTTACACATTGGATTTAGGAGATTAATTCTGCTTGTGGAACTGCCAGCTCTCGTCAACCCTCATAATCAGAGTTCAAGAGGGAAATCAGTGGTACTACAGAGCTTGAGAGAGAAACGTGTTTGGGAGTACGAAATGTCTGAAAAAGAAAGAAATTTCTGTTTCCTCAAAGTAAGATACTCCAAGGAAACTAGCTATGGAAGGAGTTTTTAATTTTGCTACTGAGATACAAAGCCCTCTCTCTTCTGTGTGTGCTCTGCCATAGGAAATGGACTTACACCGCTGGCTACCTTTGTAGTCAGCAATGTCTACTTCTTCATGGACCTCTTTAATCAATGCAAATACTCGGCCTTGCCCCGTTCTCCATCATTCCCACCATTATGTTTCCTTTTACCTCTGTGTCTGTTGGTGGGGGGCATATTTACACAGGTGTCTCTTCATTAACAGAATGCATTTAACTGGGAATTGAGTTCCTAAATGTAATAAAATCACAGAATAGAGCAAACCTCTTAAGATCATATATTTAAAGAGAATGAAGATCTTCAAGTATATGACATTATTGAAAATATTAGCAATGAAGTCAAGGAAGAAGTATCTATCTGTTGAGCTTCCAATATATTAAGGCATGCTACTAGATGCTATGTGAGATCTTTTTAAAGTTGAGTATATGGGGGCGCCTGGGTGGCTCAGTCGGTTAAGTGTCTGACTCTTGATTTCGGCTCAGGGCATGATCTCAGGGTCATGAGATAGAGCCCGACGTCAGGCTCTGCGCTCAGCCCAGAGTCTGCTTGAGATTTTCTCTCCCTTTCCCTCCCTCTACTCTCTCTTTCTCTCTAAATAAATAAATAATAAATAAATAAATCTTTTTAAAAAATGTTGAATACATGATCCCTTTTTTCTTTTTATTTATTTCTATTTTTTTATTATGTTAGCCATCATACAGTAGCACATCATTAGTTTTTGATGTCGTGTTCCATGATTCGTTATTTGCGTAGAACACCCAGTGCTCACTACAACACGTGCCCTCCTTAATGCCCATCACCGGGCTACCCCATCCCCTCACCCCCTTTCCCTCTGAAACCCTCACATTGTTTCCCAGAGTCCATAGTCTCTCACAGTTCATCTCCCCCTCCGATTTCCCCTCCTTCAGTTTTCTCCTTCCTTCCCCTAATGTCCTCCATGCTATTCCTTAAGTTCCATGTATGCGTGAAACCATATGATAAGTGTCTTTCTCTGCTTGGCTTATTTCACTTAGCATAATCCCCTCCAGTTCCATCCATGTCGATGCAAATGGTGGGCATTCATCTTTTCTGATGGCTGAGTAATATTCTATTGTATGCATGAACCATGGCTTCTTTATCCGTTCCTCTGCTGAAAAGCATCTCAGCTCCTTCCACAGTTTGGCTATTGTGGACACTGCCGCTATGAACACTGGGGTGCACATGCCCCTTCTTTTCAATACATCTGTATCTTTGGGGTAAATACCCAGCAGTATATGGCCCCCTTTTTCAGGAAGCTTATCATCTAGTTGAGAAAACAAGTTTAAAAGTACACAGAAATGAGATAGAAGATTTACTATTAGAGCAGTACCAACATGTCTGCTAAGTTCAGGGAGTTTAAGGGATGGAGGAGAATGAGAATAAATGTTCAACGTCACTTCAAAAGAGCTTGGAGTTGTTGGAAAATCGCCAAGGCTTTAGGAATTCCTGCCTTCCAGGAAGAGAGACCCACCTTCTGAGACAGGGTGGAGCTGACGGCCCGACTGGCAGGAGCTTCAGGCTCTGTGTTGTTTTGGTCTTTCTAATTTTATGATTTGTGCTAAAATATAGCATGACATTTAACCTTGTAAATATTGTCTCCCGTCCAACCTCTAAAGATGATTGTTTTTAAAAAGAGTTTCAATTAATTATGGGATATTTGCCTTAATTCAAATCATATTTCATTTGGTTTTTTATTTTAAGGTTACTGGAGGTGAGTATTACCTTCTCTGGATCCTCTGAAATCTATGGTAGAAGCTATAGAATCGCAAATGCATTCTCTGCTTCATAAGATAGGAATGCTGTTTTAGAAGAGTACAGATTCCATGCTGTGGGTGTTTGCATAAACAATTGCACTTGTAACTTCAGCTCACACAAAACAGAAATCTTAATTGTCGACCAAAATAACTCTTAAACTTGAGCTTTAGAATGCCATATTTTGGGATTCTTAGTTCTCTCTCTCTCTCTCTCTCTCTCTCTCCATCTCTAATATGCGAAGAGCCCAGAAAGGTGCAAAACTTAGAAGAGACATCAAAATCAAAGCTGGATATTTGGATTCAAACTACAGAGGAAGAAAGGGATATTTCAGAGAATCACAAGGGCTACGGCTATGGTTATTGCTTTAAATCGGTTTCAGCACACACTGCATTTTAAATAAGTTGTTTGCCTGGTTTGTGTTATTTTTTAATAAATAAGCATAAAACTAGAATCTTGAATGCATGGTGAGAATCTAGATAATTGCTTTTACTTTTACAATTGAGAGTCAGCTGCGTCTCAAAACATCGTGAGTCTGAAAGCTGCTGTGGGAATGACACTGTACGCATTCGAAATACTAAGGGTGGAGGATTTCCTGAGCAAACCAACAAGGCACCTGTGGTCACTGCATCAGTCTTTCTAAGTTTTTATTTCGTCCTTCTAGAGTTCCCAGAAATATGGACCAAGATGTTCATATGTTTAGAAAAAGGAAGAATCAATTACTTTGCTGCTAAATTACAAACTAAACTATCCCCAAACTATCCGACTTCGCATCCACACACAGAAATTCTAACATCACAGTTCAAAGCTTCTAAGTCTAATTACTGTGCCAGTATTAGGATTATAATGCACCCCATTCTTGATTATTCAAAGACTAATTATCTAGGCCAGGCACTTAAGCTTGTCCCTATTCCCTTGGTTTTCTGCCATTTGGTTATTTTAAGGTTCACTGGCCTCTTCACATGCCGGGCAGAGGAAATAGAAGATGAGACTCAAATCAGCAAATTTTAACTTCTCATATGATCTGCCCAAAATTTGGGGATAGAGGAGGAGCTAACAGGACAACTGAGGTTCTCCGTGCATTTGATTATTCACCGTGTTGTCTTTCTCCAATGATAAACTGGCCAGATGTCTTGAATTAAGGAAAATAACACTTGATTTTGACTCTTTGACCTTCCTATTGTTTCACTTTATTGATTAGTTTTGTCCCTTGGATCCCAGTTCTTCCTCCCTTTGTCCTTCCTTCTCCCTTTCTCACAGTCAGCAGGATTTACATTTATTTACTAAACGACAGTCCTTTTATTTCTGACTTGGAAGGGGAATCCCTAGGATTTCCAGGCCTTTCCCATCACACTTTTAACTCTACTAGATTTGCTAAGCTAGACCCTCACACCTCTATCTGCTTACATGCTACCCCCAGCAGAGAACAGGGTACACTCCTATAGCCCTTCCCTTGGCTGCAAGTTTTATCATGTCTTGTCACTTTAGATAGTCATACAGATATGTAAGATGACCCACTATCCAGCCACATAGCTCTCTCTGCTCCCACTATGTACCTTTGTAAGTGACAAAATCCTTAGCCAAGAGATACAAATCAAAGCATTACTTCTTTCAGTTCTGCCTCCCCATATCATGCCTTGTTTGCCAGTCAAAGCCACAACAGTTTCCTACAGCTCAAACTGTCAAGGATTCGATCAAAAGCTCAGGCCACGGGGAAGAAGGATTCCCCAGGGAAGAACACGCCTGTCAATAAGACCCCCCAGATTCAAAAGATTCATCTTCCATTAGCTCCATGGAGGTATCAAAACCCTTGTTAAGACTATCGTTTTCTGTCCAACATTAGAAACCACAGGTCCTAGGCGTAGCGCCAAGCCTGAAGGGTAATGACCAGCTGTCCTCCGTACTCCCAAAGCCTAAAAGGTGCATCATGGTTCCGGCATCATGAGCGAAGAGCAGAATTCAGGTCAGAGGTCACAGGCTCCTATTGTGTTGTCTCATAGTCTATTCTAGTCTGGTCTATGTTACGTGATGAGATGACTCACATATCTATACATTTATAGCTGCATCTATGTCTATACCTACCCCTATATCCATATGTCTAACTGTATCTATACCTAGGCCTATATCTATCTAACAGGCACTAAGTGGTTTATGTACATCATATCTAATCCTCACAGAGACTGGGTAATTGGTACTATTAACATCTATCACACATGAGAAACTAAGGCTCAACTTGCCAGAAAATGGCAGAGTTGGCTTCAAACCCAGATTGTCTGACTCCAGAGTCCATGTTCATTCTGTTACATTACTACACACCCCAGGCCTGTATCAAGTCTTATTCCCCCATTTTTCCCAGATCTTAAGTTGCCACCAGCTAAAGCTTATTTGCCAGTCTACAAACAAGCCCTCGTTCCTATGACAACTGACAGCTTAAGACCTCCCACTTAAGACCACTCTGACTCCACCCCAGGTTGTAGATTATAGACCCTGTCCAGGATTCCCCAAACCAGGCCAGGGTCCCCATTAAGAAGACTCTTTTCCAGGTGACTTTTTTACGAAGTTGACCATTAAGAGCTAAGGGACAGGGATATAAAATGGTATTAACTACAGGAGTGTAAATGGCATATGGGACCATAGATGACAAAGAAACAGAAAGTTGACACCAACTGAAAGATGCCAGTGAGTAATAAAATATAGCAATAATTGAAATAGTAATTAAAATAAATAAAATAAAATATTCTAGACATTCCTGAAAGATACAAGGTAGACTTGAACAAATGGAAAGTTTCCTCTATCCTCGGATGGGATGATTCAACATCATAAATATGTTGGCTCTTCCTAAGTTTTTTTATAAATTTAATTCAATATCAATAAAAATGCCAACAAAATTTTCTGTGGTATTGGACAAGTTGAAACTAAAGTTCATAAGGAAAAACAAACATGCAAGAATAGTCAGGAAAATACAGAAAAAGAAAAACCATGAGGTTGTGGTGGGAGGGGGAACTAGCCTTCGCCAGACTTTAAAACATGCTAGAGGAAGCTTGCAAATTCCTACTTAGTCTATAGGTTAGAGAAAAGCTTTTAATCATAATTCAAAACCCAGAGACAACTGAAAGGAAAGATTAATAAATTTGACTACAGGGGTGCCTGGGTGGCTCAGTGGGTTAAAGCCTCTGCCTTCAGCTCAGGTCATGATCTCAGGGTCCTGGGATCAAGCCCCGCATCAGGCTCTCTGCTCAGCAGGGAGCCTGCTTCCCCCTCTCTCTCTGCCTGCCTCTTGTAATCTTGTAATCTCTCTTGTAAACTTGTAATCTCTCTCTCTCTGTCAAATAAATAAATAAAATCTTTTAAAAAAATTTGACTATATAAAAATAAAAATTTTTGTATGGCTAAAACAAACAAAGTCAAAAGGCTTTGATAAGCTAGAAGAAAATATTTGCAACACATATCACATACCGCAACCAGCTAATATCCCTAATACATAAAGAAATCTTAAAAATCCAAAGACAATGGCTTAAAACGGAACAACGACATGAACATACACATTCACACACACACACAAACAATCTAAAGTGGCCCTTAAACAAATAAAAAGTGATCAAATGTACTCATAATTAGAGAAATGCAAACTTAAACATGGAGATGCCATTTCTCACTAGATTGGTGAAAAATTTAAGGTGTGACAACATATACTCTTGGCAAAGTTGTAGGGAAACAAGCACTCACATACATTGCTGATGAGAAGGCAAACTCATGGACCCTTCTGGAAAGGAACTTGGCCATATCTAACAAAAGTACATATGCATATACCTTTTGACTCAGTAATTCTACTTCTAGGATTCTAGTCCAAAGATATATCTCCAATAATACAAAGATACAGACTGACAAGATTATTTATTGCAATAATGTAATTGCAAAATATTAGAGACAATCTAAATGCCCATACACAGGAGAGTAATTGAAAAAACTGGTTCATCCACATAATGGAGTAATCCATTACATGCAGCAGTAACAAGGAAAAGGAAGATCTCTATGAACTGATATGGAGGGATTTTCAGGACACATTATTAAGTGAAAAAAAAAGGGGAAGTACAAAGAGAGTATCAACAGTATGTTACCCTTTATGTACAAAAGACAGGAATAGAAGAAAATACGTATCTGCTCATTAGTGCAAAAGGGATACAGGAAGGGATAAAGCAGTGACCAAGGAGCATGGTTACTTTCTGATTGCTGGTGGAACAGGGAGGAAACAGGGGAGCATGGGAACAGGTAGTAAGGATAAGGGGAGCAACTTTCTCTGAATATGCCTCTTTATATAACTTGGACTCTTAGAACCATAGTAAAATTTCATGGTAATATATATTTTGTGGATACTAAGAACTAGGTTCCCTACTGTCAGAAAGAAGCTACAACTCAGGAAAAGAGAAAGGCTAGAACAAACACAGTGGGGTTAAATGGGAATCAGAGATATCAGTATAAACCCATGGACCTTAATATACATATAGAGGGATATAGAAAGGAATAAATTACACACACACACATACACATACATACACACACATACACACACATACACACACACACATTTGAATACATGTGTGTTGATCTATGCACATACACTTCCTCGTTCTGTCCACTGAGAGAGTCTAGGAAAAAAATGACACCCGGTCATTTGGGCACAGACATATAGTGCCCAGATCCTGGTTTCTAAATAACATTCTCCAATGAAAGAGACCTGGGCTTCTTGGAGCAGTGGTCAGTTCTCCAGCCGGGAAAGGGAAAATACAAGATGAGCCTGGAACGTCTTGTGTGTCAGAAAGTGAAGAAGTGCTCAGAAAAGCGATGGACCTGTAAAAGGGACATGAAGCCGACCTGAAGGAGCTCCTAACAGCCAAAGCTGGGACCATCTGAGCAACAAAAGGAAGTAATATTAATAGTAATGGATTATAATCCATGGAATATACAACAAATACCCGTGAGACCATATTAATCTAAACAAATAAGCAGAATTAAACAGGGAATAAGCTAGTTACAAGAAGACAAACATTATAATATTCCTTTTCTGCAACATTTTTGGAGGAGTTAAATTCACAGAGACAGCAAGTAGAACAGTGGAGGCAGGAACAGAGAATTAGTATTTAATGGGTATAGAGTGTCAGCTGGGGAAGATGAAAGAATTTCCGGAGCTGGATGGTGGAGACGGCTGCACCACAGCGTCAATGTCCTTACTGCTGCACAAGTGTCCACCCACTTATAGTTAAAATGGTAAATTTTATGTTATATATATTTTACCACAATAAATTTTTTTCATGTATTTAAAAAGCAAAAATAAAAATAAATAATAAACAGAAGAGAACGTCCAGCTCTTTCTTACAGTAGAATTCTAATAAATGCAGAAGGAATGAGGGAAAATAAGAAAATGTCCAGTACACAAACACTAGTGGATTAATTGCTGCTGTTGATGGATGTAAAAATTATCGAGCAAAAGTATGATGAGGGGTGCTTGGGTGGTGCACTCTGTAGAGCACCTGACTTTTGGTTGTGGCTCAGGTCCTGATGTCAGGGTCATGAAATCAAGTCCTGAGTCCAGCTCAGCACTGAGCAGGGAGTCTGCTGGAGATTCTCTCTCCCTCTCTCTCTGCCCCTCCCCCCTCCAATTCTCTTGCTCTCTGTCTAAATAAATAAACCTTTTAAAAAATATGTATGATGAGAAACAGGATATTTGTGTAGTCAAAGTATCTCCCCAAAAGGTACTTATTAATTACAAAGGGGAAGATATTAACTTTAAAGTGGAGAAACTTGGCAGACACCACCCTCACTATGTGATCAAAGGTATCACCACCACTAATAAGACACATCAACATAAGAGATATGGCATCATTTCTGTGATATTCCTGCCAAAAATGCATAATCTAAGCCCAATGATAAGGAAACATTAGACATACCCGAACTGAGGGACATTCTACAAGATAACTGGTCTCTAAATCTTCGCAAGAATAAAGATCCGTAACGTCAAGGGAAGACTGGGGAGCAGCTAGGGAATGAAGGAAACTGAAGGGACATGACAACTAAACATAACACTTTTCTGACCTGTAACCATTCCCTATAAAAGATATTACTGGCACAGCCGGAGAAAGTGGAACGGTGTTTGAGGATTATAAGGTAGTAATATATCAGTGTTAATTTCCCAATTTTGACAATTGCATTGCAGTTATATAGGAGACACACTTATGTGTAGGAAATACACACTAAAGTATTCGGGGGTAACAGGACATCAGGTCAGCAATGTATTCTCAAATTGATGAAAAGGAAGTTACATGTACTTAACTTGCACACACAAAATTGAGATCTTGTCAAAATAAAAAGGTAACTAGTATTAAAAGATAAAGGGCTGGAAAACATGAAAGAATGGGAGAAACTCCAGCATTTCTCTTGTGTAATTCCAAAAGCAGAGAATTAAGAAAGGGGCAAAGAGGAGGCAAGGGGCAAAGGCACCGGAAGAAACAACAGCTGAGAATGGCTAAGAATTTTCCAAGCTGGGGAGTGAAGAAAGCCACCAGTCCTCAGAGTGAATGTTTACCTCAATTGCTGAGACAGAACAACAAAAATAAATCCACATCTAAGCATACCATAGTGAAAATTCTGAACACCAGGGATAAAGAGAAAATCCTAAATGTTACCAGGAGAGAAGACAGATTACCTACAAAAAAGCAGTCATTAGACTGAAAGCAGGCTTCTTATGGGTGAATTGATTCCAGTGGACGGTAGGGAAATAGCTTCCAAGTGATAAGCGAAACTAACACAAAACCAGTGTTGTTTGAAGGCAGTAGGTCTTGAAAGGATATCCCTCAGCAAGAAGAAAACTGAACCCAGAAGAAAGGAGTGGGATACAAGGAACATACTTAGCAAAGAAATTAACAAAATGTATTGGTAAATCTATGTAAGTATTGGTTGCTAATGATAATTGTGACAACAATTAATTTTGTGCCTTGAAAAACTGGTAAAACAATAAAATGGCAGATTGAAGAAAGGATTCTGTGGGTAATTAAAGCCTGATAAATTCCTTGTCTTGTTCAGAAGGAGAACAGAACAACTGAAGCATTACAGACCTTTGGTCAAGAGCTTAATATGTCTGTTAAAAACGTAAAAAAAAAAAAAAAAAATATTAAAAAATAGAATCTAAAATTTTCAAACTGCTGGGGCAGAGGTTGAGGAAAGAAAAATAGAAATGTATAAATCCAAAATAGAACAAGAAATTATTTCTTTAAGTAGGTAAAAGCTTGGTAAATAAAAAATAACATACAGTGGTAGAAACAAGTCCAGCTATGTCATTAATCACAATCAATGGAAACTGATTAAACTCAGCTAATCAAGAAAGCTACTATGTGGATAAAAAAATAAGGATCAGCAATGAACTACTCTCAAGATACATACCTAAAACAAATAAAGAAAATAAAGAGATGAGAAAAGATAACCCTGGCAAATACTAAGCAAAAGATTTTGAGTGAGCAATCCTGACAGTAGATAAAACAGAATTTAAGGCTAAAGCATTAACAGAAATAAAGAACTTCATTCTCAAATTATTTTTTTAGGTCTAGAAAAAAATTATAACTATCAGGAACTTGTATGTATCTACTAATACAGCATAAGTGTATATATATATATTTCATAAAGATTTTTTAATTTATATGTATAAATTAAATATATATTTCATAATATATTATATATAATTTATATAATATGTATTATTTATTTAATATATCTATTTCATAAAGATTTTATTTTTAAGTAATCTCCACACCCAATGTGGGGCTTGAACCCACAGCCCTGTGATCAAGAGTCGCATGCTCCACTGACTGAGGCAGCCAGGTGCCCCTACATAGGTGTATATTAATGAAAAGCAGAATTACAAAGAAAATTAGATAATCTACATTCATAGTAAGAGATTTTAACACAACTCTCTCAGACACTGATAAATAAATCTGACAAAGGATCAGACAACACAATTAACAAACATCATAAACTGGACAGATGCATTAAGAGAACACTAAACCCAAAAAATAGAGAACATACATTTTTCTGTTTTTTTTAAAGATTTTATTTATTTATTTGAGAGAGAGAAAGAGAGCATAAGCAGAGGTGAGGAGCAGAAGGAAAAGCAGGCTCCCAGCTGAGCAGGGAGCCCGAGGCAGGGCTTGATCCCAGGACCCTGGGATCATGACCTGAGCCAAAGGCAGACGCTTAACCGACTGAGCCACCCAGGAGCCCCAGAACATATATTTTTCATGTACATGTGGCATATTTACCAAAAAATCAATAGTTAATCACAAGGAAGTTTCAACAAAGTTTAAAAAATCAATAGCATACAGTTTGCATACTCTGACCATAGTACAATTAAATTAGAATCAAAAAAAGAGTAAAAATAAAAAAATCCTTATACTATTTGGGAAATGAAAACTAAATTTTTAAATAATCAAAGATTAAAGAAATTACAATGGGAATTGTAAAATATTTAGAACCAAAGGCAGTAAAAATATTTGCTCTTTGAAAGTCTACAGTCTATTAAAACTGGGGGGTCTATTAAAACAAGGGTCTATTAAAACTGAAAGTTTGAAAATGTTCTTTTGGGGCATCTGGGTGGCTCAGTCGGTTAAGCATCTGACTCTTGATTTCATCGCAGGTCATGATCTCGAGGTGGTGGGATTGAGCCTCATGGCACTCAGCACAGAGTCTGCTTGAGATTCTCTCCTGCCCTTGCCCTGGCTCACACGTGTACGCACTCTCTCTCTCTCCCCGCCACTTTCTCTAAAATAAATAAATAAATCTTTAAAAAAAAAAATAAGTGTTCTTTGAAAACTTACAGGATGTAGCAACACTAACCCTAGACCTTCTCCCCTCTTCTCTCCCAGCCCATTCACTGAGAACCATGGCCTAGACAAGCAAATTTCCTTCCTGCCTACCTTAAGAATGCAGAAGGCGTGAGGTGTTTTCTAGTTTAATCACTGTATGGGTCCTAGACTTATCCTGCAGGTCTTGGATCCAACTCCCACCTTGCTGGGAACCTCAGCTTCCTCTCCTGTTCTCCATCAAGGATCTATTAAAACTGAAAGTCAAAGGATGAAAACAACGACGGAATCTAAGGATTTCCTTACTTTTTTTCCAGGTTCAAAATTCATCTTAATATTTAAAAAATATATTCAGTTTGTAGATACTTGGATGAGGAGGGTTTCTTGGGATATCTAGTCTACCATTTTGCCCAAAATGAAGTGCCATCATTTATCAAGTTACCAATTCCCTCTGTATCTTAGTTTCGTCTTCTATAAAATGGGGATAATAACAGAATCTACCTTATAAGTTGGGTGTGGGGAGTTAGTGAGGGCATACATGCAGAGCCCCGGGTTCTGGTAAGTGCTCAATAAATGCTGACTATTAGCAGCAGCTGTTGTCCTGTGAACTTGGTACCAACAGACTACAAAAGAAATCAGTATCATAGAGCAATCTCATCTATGAATATACATGGGAAATCCCTAAGTAAAAAAAAAGAAAGAAAGAAAAAAAAAAGTTAAGAATGAAATCCAGTAGGGGTATAAAAGAGTACAAAATGGCCAGGTAGGTTTATCTCAGGTGGTTCCACATTTAAAAATTTTTTTTTAAAAATCAAAGCAGTTGACCTTACTGAAAAGATCAAGTGGAGAAACAACATGATCATCTTAATGGATGTGGTCAAAGCCACAGAATTCAAGCTTCATTCATTGTAATCACCCTCAGCAAGTAGGAGTGGAAGAGCCTCCTCAGACTAACAAAGTAACTACAAAACTCCAAGGGCAAACCTCAGAAATAAAGGTGAATCTTCAGAAGGATGACCACCGAAGTCACAAGTCAAACAATGAAGTTTACTTTCACCACAATTATTCAACACTATCCTGGAGTTTCTACACCAGTGCTGACCAATAGGAATGTACTGAGAGCTATACATGCATTTTAAAATTTTCTAGCAGACACGTTAAAAAAAGTAAAAAGAAACAGGAGAAATTCACTTTAATAATACATTTTATTTAACCCAGTACATCCAAATTACCGTGTCAACATACAATCAATATAGAAAATTATCAATGAGGTATTTTACTTTTTTTTCATATTAAATCTTCAAAATCTGGTGGGTTTCTTTCTTTCTTTCTTTCTTTCTTTCTTTTTTTTTACATGTATAGCATGATGGAGACTAGCCACATTTCAGGTGCTCAGTCAGCACACATGAAAGGGAAACTCATGAGGCTGACAAAAATTTTAAAGTCTGAAAATGACAAGTATTGGCAAGGATATGGAGGTAGAAGCTTATATATTGCTGGTAGAAGCTCTCCTACCATTTCAAAAACAATATCTAATATTGGAAAATGTATATAATATGCAGCCTAATAATTCCACTTCTAGATAGAAATTTTAGGAAAATTCTCCCTTATGTGTAAATCAATACTCTTCAGCATTGCTTGTAACAGGAAAAAAAAATAGAAAAACACTAAATAACCATAGGTAGAGAAAGGAGATACAATTGAGGTATACTCACAGAAAGGAGTAATATACAATAGATAAAATGAGCTAGATGTAAATACAGTAAAATGGGCCAAGCTCAATTATAGATAGACAGATAGTATGAGAGTATTTATATGGAATTTACAAAATGTATAAAAATAATACTGCATATATTTTAGGCAAATTCTATATTTAGTAAGAATATAAACAATACAGGGGATGGCTATGGAGCAGAATCACAATAGCGGTACCTCTGGGAAGGAAGAGAGAGAAGGAAATGAAAACGATGAAAGAAGGGATCAAAGATTTATCAGTAAGGCATTACTTCTTTGATAAAAAAATCTGAAGCAAATATAGTAAGTGTCATTTGGAAATTCTGCTTGATGGCTAGTGGGCATTACCCAGTGTCGCCGTCGGCAGTTTTCTGTATTTTTGAAAGTTTTCCTAACAGTAATCTAATAGACACGTTTAAAAAAAGTAAAAAGGAATAGTAAAAATGGTAGTAGTATTAGTAGTAAAAATAGATAGTAAAAATGCTTCTTGCTATCTATGTATCAAGGATGAAAAGTGCTTACTAGCTACACAGAAGCAGAAAAGCTGCTACTAGAAGGAAAGGAAGCTCTGTACATGATGACCCGTGTGTACACCCATACAATGGATGCACACGTGCAGTTCGGCATCAGACAGATGGTGGCCTGTGTCTAGAACAGTGTCTTGCACAAAGCAGGCGCTCCATCAGCACTGGTTCAATGAATGCATGAAGTGTGTTGCACTGGTGAGTGGGACCCTCAAGAGCCAATTCACATGCACAGAGGTTTGCCACGATTGTTGTGCTGTGATTGCTTAAGAATAAGGACTTGGTTTTGCAGGTAACATTTGAGGGTTCACAGTGGGGAACAAAATATGGTGCTTGACCTAGATATTGGTCTTCAGTCCAACTGAGGTCTTTTTGCTTTATAAAAAGAGGAAGAGTATCTAGGCTACAGGTGAAGTGACTTTTCCCCCAGGCTACTCTGAACACAGTAATTCTACTTTGGTAGCCAGGTGACAAAGCACATCACACATTGGATGAGCATGAGAGAATTGGAGGAAAGATATTTTCCCTACTTCCTCAGAACCCAGTGTGGTTTTGGCTCAGCAAGGACTCCAGGAGACTCTGACTTACTTTGGAACCTCATGCTTTGCCCCGGAAAGCTGTATGTATATTCACTGATAGAGCTCCTTGGTAACTTGACTTACTATTACATAGTTTTCAGTGTCTCTAGCTGAAACCACTTGCCCACATAAAACACTTATGTGCCAGAAAAGCTGGTCTAACAACCATCTCTGGAAAGAGAGATGAATAAGGGAAAAGATAGATGATAGAGATAACAGATAGATAACTTTCTCCCTATTTGAGAAGATATCTACTCTACTGGATGAAATTTAGCTGCTAAAAGATGGAGCAAATATGCCAAACTCTTGAGAATTCTCTGTTAAAAAAAAAAAAAGTAAGATCCTCAGGAATGTTTTGCAATTAACTATGCTCTGTGCCTAGCAAACCTAAATATGAGAATTGGCAGTGAGACCTGTAGACAGTGAAAGGAAGGGGATTTTGAGTGCTTCACGTTGTCTTTTTTGGCTCCAAGTTAAGAGAACCAGGATGTGGTTTCAATTTTGGATTTGCTAATTATGTTTGTCAATTGTGAGCTTTGCTTAATTAATTAGTCATGCAAATTTAACTTTAGTATTTTTTGCACATCTAAATCATTACTATGGCAATTAAAAAACTGCTTTGATTAGCCCCTTTCATACTGCGTAGCACGACTTACTTTTGTCAACTTCCTTTTGACAATCTAGCATTTGGGAACTGTTTGGAGAAAATATATTCTGTATGTTTGGGGAAAAATAAAAATCAACTCAGGGTGACAAGAATGGTGGCCTAGCAGCGGAAGCTAAGTCAGCAACTGTTGGCAACATAAACTCAGAGAATACAGACCGGAAATTGTAACGGTACGTGTTTAGGAGGAGTTCCCAGGGGTGGACAGAGTGGGTGCGCTGAATAAACTAGGAACGTGTTTCTTTTGATAGATTAAGGTGGGAAGAAGATTTATACGTCTTTGGTCCGAAATCAATGTCAAAATCTATTTTTAAAAAAAAAGCACCATGGGAACCAAGCCTGTCCCTGTCTGGGAGACGTAGCCTGACTCTCATAATCATTAATAAATACTGTGGCCAGGTGAAGCCTGTGCCAAGTGAAGCTCTCCCCAGGGGCCATTTCATACTTTAACAAGCCCAACTGTCAGGAACATTTTATGATATTAGGTTAAACTTCCTCTTAATTGCTAAATAAGTGTTGCACTCCCCTATGAACCACCTGTGGATGCTGTATTACTCTCCTTTCTGCAGAGTGAGAACCTGCCACATCATGGGATTTAAGAGATTTCTCCCACTCCACAATGGAAATGCGTAGCAAATTCAAGAACAAATATAGGCTTTCAGGCATGCCCCCCACCCTATTCAGGGTTTTGCGTCCACCAAATCTTGCCATCCCTTCCCCTCAGCACCAGTCCTACAAGCAGGACCACAGCAAGTGACAGCTAATAGGTTATTATTAATCCCTGATGTTCTTAAAGCACAGAACCAACAGCAACTTTTACTATTGAGAGAAGATAATGTCGTTTCTCATTTTAAAGACATCCCCAAAGACTGATAACTTCACACATCTGGTTTGACTCAGAGGGTCACCAGCATCGCTGCTAGAATCCAGCTGTGGAATAGAAAATAATATTTCATCTAAGAAGTAGATGACCCATAGGCAGCACATGAAAAACCACTATGGAATGCTATAAGGTATATTAACAGGGAGGGGGAAACAGCTTTGGGTGACCCATAGAAAACTCAGAGCCAACGAGGATAAAGGGATAGAAAAAGGTGGAAGAGGAAAGGGTTTCTTAAGTAGTCTCCAGTGATAAAAACGTATGCCTTTCCTGAGCATTCCAGAACATATCATTAAGATATCAATCAGGATTCAATAAAGGTGGCCTTGTCATTCTAAAATTTGAATGTCCTAAATAGAGAAATTTAGTAACTAAAAACACATGACTCAGGTTCCACAGTTTCTTGATCCCAAATCTTCCAGTGCCCTGATAAAACCGAAATTTATTTTCAAAAGTCTTCTCCATAAACTTGCCACACCCCCCAACAACATCTCAAATATGTGAACATGCAGATACGTGTACACAAGTGTGCTGAATATATTCTTATTAAATTCTCAGACACTGAGTGTTTCTCAATAAAGACCTATGCTGGAGATGAGTTCCCTCCCACCTGCTCAGGGACCTCCCTTAGCAATCACGCTCTCTCTCTCTCTCTCTCTCTCTCTCTCACACACACACACACACACACACACACACACGGAAAGCATTATCTTCAATCTTCCACCCTTCTGGATTCCTCCACTGTGCATATTGATAAACTCCTACCTCCCACCCCGGCATTTTCTCTGGCAATCATGCTCTCTCTCCTTCTGCCTTCACAACCATCCTCATGAAGATGTCTAGTCTCACTGTCTCCGCTTCCTTGCCACTTACTCACTTCTCAGCCCACTGCAATCTGGTTTCCACTGAAACTGATCCCATGGAAGTCTCCTAAGCCTCACCAGCCAACAAATCAAGAGAGGGTTTCTCAGTCTATCCCACGAGGTCTTCCTGAAGCCCTGGATGCTGCCCATCTCTTCCCTCCAAGGTTTCCCTGGGAGCAGTCTTCTCTGGCTCAACTTTCGCTCAATCTCTCTCCCCCCCATCTCCCTTCTCACTCTCCTTCACTGGCTCTTCCAGCATCTCCGTAGAAGTTGAAAAGCCCACAGGCTTTCCTCAGTGCTCTTCTCATTCTCCTAGCCTCTCCATGGTAGACCAATGTAAGTCAGAAGCCTAGAACTTACCCTGATACACTGTCATCTTCCTCTCCAGACCTACTGATTTTATGCCTTTGTTTTTTGGCCCAGCTTCTCGGCCTCTAACCTACTGTCCAAACTTCAACCAGAGTGAGATTTCTTTTTTTTTTTCCTTTGAGAGACAAAGAAAGAAAGCAGGTTGGGGGGAGGGGTGGGCAGAGGGAGAGAGAGAGAGAGAATCTCAAGCAGGTTCCACCCCCAGCATAGAGCTGGAAAGGGGGGAGGGGCTCCATCTCACAACCCTGAGATCATGACTTGAGCAGAAACCAAGATGCTTAACCGACTGAGCCACCCAGATGTCCCCAGAGTGAGATTTCTAAGAAGCAAACCTGATCATATCACTCTCCTATCACTCTCCTGCCTGACACCCTACAGTGGTTCCCCACCTATTACAGCTGTGCATTTCTAACTTTTTTTAAAAGGAATATGTTTTACACTGGGAGACCATGAATTGTGTAAGTCAGCACAAGGCCTGGTACTTAGTATATACACAACAACTGCTGAGAAAAATGAAGTGCAACTTCAAGCATGCACACACGTAAAGCTGCACGGTTCCTATCAAAGCAGGGGTAGGGGCAACTCCCGCCTGCTTGCCCTGACCACATTCCCACCAATACCGCAGGCATCTCTATCAATCTCCCGGTATCCTAGGGCATATCTGGAAAACCAGAGACCTGTGTGGTCTCTGTGGACTTTATTCAAGCTCCCTAGCTCTGCTACAGATGCTCAGTAAACTGATTTCTACCCATTCTCTAACAACATTTCCGACTGCTCTCCATCTTCACCCTTCACTCCAGTCTCGCCAAACTGAATTACTTGCCATGCCTAGACATGCAAGGGCTTTGCACATGTAGTTCTCCGCCTGGAATATTCTTACTCTCTTTGATAACCTAGAGAACTCCAACTTACTCTTCCAAACCAGCAGAAAGACAAAGCCCTTTCTGATTCCATAAGTAGAATATATCATTCCTTTTGTGTACAAATATATCTTACACATATTTTATTACAAATCTTTTTTTTTAATTTTTTTAAGATTTATTTATTTATTTGAGACAGAGAGAGAGAGAGAGAGAGAGAGACCATGAGCACAAGTAGGGGGGGAAGGGCAGAGGGAAAGAATCTCAAGCAGACTCCCTGCTGAGCACAGAGGCTGATGCGGGTCTAGATCTCATGACCCCTGAGATCATGACCTGAGCTGAAATCAAGAGTAAGATGCTTAACTGACTGAGCCATCCAGGGGGCCCTCTTAATTATAAACCTTATCACACTCTAAATTTATTCTTATTTATAGGTATAGCTCTTCTAGTGGGGCTATGAAGGCGAAGACTGTTTCTGATTTATAAATCAGAGCCTAGCAAAGTGCCTAGTACCCAGAAGGTACTCATTATATGTTTGTATAATGAACGAAATTGTACTGTAACAAATCATTCTTTTATCTCATATCCTTTTTGTAATGAGGTGGAGAACAAACAATTTTTAATCCCTTCCATCATTTTGCAAGTCACAGGGTGTCCCATGTTAAAAATTGGCCATGTCCCATGTTAAAAATTGGCTAATCTTCCACTATCTAGGTTTCAGCAGAAATGAATTTGGATTAAGCCTTGGGGATTCACCCAAATATTTAGAGAGAATGTTATTCTTTTTAATTGAAACTGAAATATCTGGGGTCTAATGGGTTATTATAGCTGTGCTTCTCTTGGGCACTACTGAAATAGTGTCTTGTGTCTTAGGTTTTATACAATGAGATAAATAAGAAAAGAAAAGCAAGGGGATTATATTTGTTCAATGTGGACAAGACTGACAGAGCACAAGAATTTGAGTCCTTAACAGATTCAGATAGGGGCAATCTCTTTAATAATATAAAATTGGAAATGAGAAACATCAAATGCAGATTAAAGAAAATTTGATGGCAAAATTTAACTCAAGCTATGTAAATGAGGCTTTTCCCAGGCAATTATAAACTATCCTCTAATTCTCCCCCAGTGGCCTCCAGAGTCAGTGTTTCTACATCAATTGCTGCATCAGTTTCCTTATGATTCCGAAACATTGTGTTGGTCTCCTGATAGATTATTTTGTCTTCCTCTTCTGGGGAAGTTTTGCAATTATGTAGCAGAGAATCCTGTTCATCTTTCACTATATCATTCAATCATGCTATGGTAACAAGTAGTTTATCTACCATTCTATTAACAAAACAAAATAAAACAAAACAAAACCATCTGGTGTAACTCAGGACTTCTGCACATACTAACATAATGTACTTGATGTTCACAATGCAGGACCCTAAAGTATCCTCTGAATCATGGAAGAGAGATGAAATTAATCCCTTGAGTCTTGTTTCAGATCCAAGTATACTTCATTGTATTCTAATTCCCTGAAAAAGCATGATTCCAGTAGAGCATATATGGAGTGTGTATGTGCAGAATATTCCTTTTTTAAAATTTGTAACACTGAGTTCACCAATCATGACCTGTAACAGGAAACTTACTGTAAATTAGGGATTCTCAAAGTATGCTCCAGAGACCTTAAAGTAACTGGATAATCTTTCAGAAGTTCCACAAGGTCAAAACTGTATTTGTAATAATACTACAACATCATTCATCTTTTTCATTCTCCTCTCACAAGTTGGAGTTTTCCAGAGGCCACATGATATGTGATATTAAAACAGACTGAATGCAGAAGCAGATATGAGAATCTAGCCTTTTTCTATTAGGCCAGACATGAAAAATATTTGCAAAATGTAAAACAATCTCATAAATTTGGTCTTGGAAAATGCAGTTATATTTCATAAAAATATGCTATTTATGCTAAAATGCAGTGGAGAATTAGGAATTTATTGTGCTTCCTGAATCTGACGAGTCATGTCTTTTATCTATTCTAGAAAATTCTCACCTATTATCTCTTCAAACATTTCCAATCCTCCCCCCATTCTCTTCTTCATCTAGAATACCAATACAATGTGTGTTTGTCCTTTTCATGCTCTCATGTTCAACATTTTTCATATTTTCCACCCTCATAACTTTATGCTACACTTTGGTTACCTCCTTTAGATCTTTCCAGTTTGCTAATTCTCTTTACAGCTAAGTCTAATCTTATATAGCCCTTCTATTCCATTTTAAAATTCAATTATTGTATTTTTTATTTTTAGAAGTTCTACTTTGTTTTTAAAAATCTGTTAGGTCATGGAGTGCCTGGGTGGCTCAGTCAGTTAAGCATCTGCCTTCAGCTCAGGTCATGATCCCAGAGTCCCGGGACTGAGCTCCTCATAAGGCTCCCTGCTTATTGGGGAGTCTGCTTCTCCCTCTCCCTCTGCCCTTCCCCCTGCTCCTTTTCTCTCTCTCTCTCTCTCTCTCTCTCACTCACTCTCTCCAATAAATAAAATCTTTAAAAAAATAAAAATAAAAATCTGTTAAGTCTTGTTTATGCTATGTGTATATTCTTAGTTCTATCTTCTGATATCATTTCCTTAAATCTTCTAAAAATATAAAACTCATTTTATATTCAGTTATCTGATGGCTTGATTATCTTGAAGATACAAAAGGTCTAATAACCACTGTTTTCTCTGCTTGCAACATACATGGAAATCTGTTTCTTCCTGTATGGCTTATCAGTTTATGTTCAATCAAGCCTTATATCCATGGGAATCTTAGGCAGCCTGGGTTGAAGATGTGAGTCTTTACAGAAGATTTTCATTTGCTTCTGTTAGGCACCCAAGGTGCCCAACATAGCATATATTAGGACCCCTAATCAATTTGAGAACAGGTCTCCGGTTATGAATTCTCAGGAGACACTATATTACCCACTGTATTACCAGGCCAAGTCAGAGAATCTGCCTTATTATCTCTTTTGCTGTTTTTTTGTTTTTTTGTTTTTCCTAGTCCATCTTTTCATGACAGACATAGTGCTTGAAGATTCCAGTTTCATGTTTGGGTCCTCATTTCTCCTTGGTTCTCCACATGCTGGGCCCAAGGTCTAGTCTTCGTGTGGCTGTTAAACACTGAGCATCTTGGTTATCTGGAAGAGCAAATACCCTGGGGCGTCAGTGGCTTCAATGCCTTCTTTCCTTCGTTTTTAGCTTCTTCTTCATTTTTGGTCCCTGGGGATTTGCCTTACTTTTTTTCAACCCTAGTTTTACAGATGAGCTATTTATTATATGTTGTTTAATATTCCAGGTGTCTTTTTAGAGGGAAGATATTCAGATTATCTAGTTTGTCATATGGCACAACATTTCTGAAATATAAAATGTACATACCACTTGATTTCAAGGAATTTATTCTTTGAATGAAAATCTGGTATTATCTATCAAAGTTCAAAATATATACAAATTGTAATTCAGCAAAGTAGAAACTCCCTATGAATTTATCCTACATATATACTCACACTTGTGGAAAATGCCACATGAATAATGTTAATTGTTGTGGGCTTAGTGAAAGTTCGAGGATTATAATAACAAGGTAAATGTTCATCATTAGAAGACTAGTTGAATAAAGTATTTCCCACAACATTTTGCAACTGTTAAAGGAATTTAAAAAGGAATTTAAAAGATCTATATGACCCAATATGGAAAAATGCTTATGATGCAAGTTATATGATTTTTTTATGTAAAAAATACAAGATATGCTTATATGTGCTTACATATTCATTAAAAGCTTCTGAAAAGATACACAATTAACTGTTAACAGTAGCTTCCCTTACAAGTTGGAACTGAACCCTCATTACACAAACATTGTTTCTAAATGACAAATGTGCTAATTTGAAATGATTTTTTTACCCATTTATTAACATCAGCTCCTTACTTCATTATCACTAGCAATGCCACTAGTGGCATTTACAAATAAAGTTCTATTCTACAAACTGTTCTACAACTCCTAACATCTACTACCTGTCTGTTATTCCTTATCTGTCAATTATTATCCCAAGTAATCTGGTTGCCCTCTGCTGACTTTACTAGGACACTCATTACCTAATGCTCTAAATATAATGGCAGAGACTGAAATAGGTAGATTTCTCACCCTCACCTTCCCTGAGATTCCTAATGGTTTACAGTCTGTCTACATAAGTGTATATAAAGGAGCTGGAGTTCGCCATGCCACTCCAGAGGAACGAAGAGCTCACTGAGAGTTAAGTGAAGAAGCTAGGCCACAGCTCTGGCTGTGCCACAGCTTGACCAGCAGGACATACTGATTTCAACATCTGAGCCTGGATGCAGCTTCTGACTGGAGCTTGACTTTTCAACAAGCTGCTTAACTGGTAACTAGTTAACTAGTAGCTGAATTAGGCATTTACGCATCTAGGAACATCTTCTGACATAAGCCTAAAGGTTTTCCTTGACCATCTTCATTCTTTCACATGATGAACTCCTGGTGATGACTGTGTGCAGCTATGGAATTACTTAATTTCCCCTCAGATTTAGATGCACAAATATGACAGACCCCACATACTTTCATGTAGCCTTTCCCATACTAAAATATGACTTCCTTTTTCATTCTCTTTGAAATAGGCTTCATGTTCATGCTATGAAGAAAGATGGCCCAGATACTACTCTACATCTGGACTATAATTTTCACCATTTTGTGATGTTACATCTTAGGTTATAATATTTGTGTGGAAATAGGATGTTTTGATTAAGAGTTGTATTTGTTTGAGGAGTTTTTTTGTTGTTTTTATTTTGGTTTGTTTTGAGAAAGAATGGAGAAAAATATCAGAAGAAGATAGAAGCTTTCCTTTTAGAAAGATGATTATTTGTTATGAGGGGTTTTTTTAATAGTATACTACTAATTATAGAGTTTAGAAAGAATACTGTACATTGTCTCTGGATGCCTGCAAGCACATCGGTGACAAAACTACACCTGCATATAAGCAGTATAAAACTGCAGAAGAGACATGTCTTGGATTGGGGTCCCCCAAGCAAAACCTTAGTCCAGGACTTGGGTGCAGGGCATTTACTGAGGGATGATTCAAGGGAACAGGAGTGAAAGATCAGGTAGAGTGAGACAAGAAAAAGAGAAAAGCAAGGAAAGAGTGTGTTACTGAGGTCACTGGAACCTCAGAGAATTGTCTCTCCCTAAGGGCATTAAACGAGGCTCTGTCCCTTTTGGTTGATGTGTCTCCTGAGTGTTAATTCTCTCATACCTTCTTTTTTTTTTTCTTCCAGGTAATAGTTCTGACACGACTTTCTTTTTTTCACCTTTACTGAGGTATAACTGACGAATAAAATGGTAATATATTTAAAGTGTACAGTGTGATGATTTGATAGATATATGTACACATGAAAGGATTCCCACCAT
Source organism: Potos flavus (assembly GCA_028534135.1). Classification (NCBI taxonomy): domain Eukaryota; kingdom Metazoa; phylum Chordata; class Mammalia; order Carnivora; family Procyonidae; genus Potos; species Potos flavus. The sequence continues at coordinate 24,657,413 of CM052888.1, read as the reverse complement.
AAAGTTAATTAACACATCCATCACCTCATATATTTACTTTTTTTCCATTTTCTGCTGAGACATTTAGGTTCTATTCTCTTAGCAAATTTCAACTATCAACTATCAACTATAGTCACTATGTTATGCATTAGATGCCAAGACCCTATTCATCTCTTTTTTAAAGATTTTATTTATTTGAGAGAGCATGCATGAGTGGGAGGAGGGGCAGAGGGAGAAGGAGGAGAGACACCCCACTGAGCAGGGAGCCTGCCACAGGGCTGAATCCCAGGACCCTGAGAACATGACCTGAGCCAAAGGCAGCGGCTTAACTGACTGAGCCACCCAGGCGCCCAAGACCCTACTCATCTTATAACTGAAAGTTGTACCCTTTTACCAGCATCCCCCAAATTTTCCAACCTCTAATTTTTCTAACCAGCACTCTACTCTGTTTCTAAGAGTTTGACTTTAAAAAGAATTTCACGTATAAGTGATACTATGAAGGTTTTGTCTTATTCTGTCTAGCTTATGTCTCTTTCCAATAGTTCATTGTTAGTGTATAAAAACGCAACTCATTTTTGTATATTGATTTTGTATCCTACAACTTTACTGAATTCATTTATTCTAACAGTTTTGTAGTAGAGTCATCAGGTTTTCTACATATAATATCACACCATCTGTAAACAGAGACATTTTTTACTTCTTCCTTTCCTATTTGGATGCCTTTTATTTCCTTTTCTTGCCTAATTGCTCTGGCTAGAACTTCTAGTACTATAAAATAAAATAATAAAAGTGGCAAAAGTGAGCATTCTTGTTTCTGATCTTCGAGGGAAAGCTTTCAGCTTTTCACCACTGAGTATAATGTTAGCTGTGGCCTTGTCTTCTATGGTCTTAATATGTTGAGGTATGATACCCAGCTTGTGAGAGTTTTTATCATAAACAAATGCTGAATTTTGTCAAATGCTTTTTCTGCATCTATCGAGATCATATGATTTTTATCCTTCATTTTGTTAGTGTGGTATATCTAATTTATTGATCTACATGTGTTGAACCATCCTTGCATCACTGGGGTAAATATCATTTGATCTTGGTGTATGATCTTTTTAGTGTACTGTTGAATTTGGTTTGCAAATATTTTGTTGAGGATTTTTGCATCTGTGTTCATCAGGGATAATGGCCTATAGTTTTCTTTTCTTGTAGTGTCCATGTCTGTCTTGGTACCATATTAATGCTGGCCTTGTAATACAAGTTTGGAAGTGTTCCCTTCTCTTGTATATTTTGGTAAGAGTTTGAGAAGGATTCGTAATAGTTCTTCTTTAAATGTTTGGTAGAATTTACTAATGAAGGCATTTCATCCTGGACTTTTCTTTGTTGAAAAGTTTTAATTACAAATTAAATGTCCTTACTAGAAATTGGTATTCAGATTTTCTACTTCATCATGATTTAGTCTTGGTAGGTTGTATGTTTCTAGGGATGTATTGATTTCTTCTGGGTTATCTAATTTGTTGCCATATAATTGTTCATAGTAGTTTCTTATGGTATTTAGTATTCCTGTGTTATCAGTAGTAATGTCTCCTCTTTCATTTCTGATTTTACTTATTTGAGTCTTCTTTCTTTTTTTTTAGTCTACCTAAAGGTTTGTCAATTTTATTTTTCCTAAAAACCAGCTCTTAGTTTCATTGATTTTTCCTACTGTCTTTTTAGTCTCTGTTTCATTTATTTCCTCTCTGTTCTTTGTTATCTCCTTTCTTCTATTAATTTGGGCTTAGTCTGTTCTTTTTCTAGTTCATTGAGGTGGAAAATTAGATTGCTTATTGGAGATTTTTTTCTTAATGTTGGCATTTATTGCTATAAACTTCATTCTTACAATAGCTTTTGCAGTACTGCGTAAGTGTTGGCATGTTGTGTTTCCATTTTCATTTATCTCAAGGTATTTGTTAAATTTCTTTTGATCTCTTCTTTAACCCAATGTCCAGCAGCATGCTGTTTAATCTCCATGTATTTGTAAATTTTCCAATCTTCTTCTTGTAATTTATTTCTAGTCTCATAACATTATGGTCATAAAAGATGCCTAATATGATTTCAATCTTCTTAAATTTATTAAGACCTGTTTTGTGGCCTAACATATGAGCTCTCCTGGAGAATATTCCATGTTCAATTGAGAAGAATGTGTATTCTGTTGGTGTTGGATGT
>CM052888.1:24640876-24654744 GCA_028534135.1 Potos flavus | reverse complement strand
AAAAAAAATCTTCTCTGCTGTATGGATAGCCACTCCTGCTTTCACTGGCTTCCATTTGCATGTAATATCTTCTTTCATTCCTTTACTGTCAGTCTATGTTTCTTTAAGGGTGAAGTGAGTCTTTTGTAGGCAGAACGGAGCTAAGTCTTCTTTTTTTACCCATTCAGCTACTCTATGTATTTTGATCAGAGAATCTAGTCCGGTTATATTTAAGTAATTATTGGTAGATATAGACTTACTACTGCCATTTAATAATTATTTTCTGGCTTTTTTTGTAGTTCCTTTGTCCCTTTCTTCCTCTCTTGCTCTCTTCTGTCTCTTCTTCACTACTCACTTTCTGTAGTGGTATATTTTGATTTCTTTCTCATTATTTTGTGTATTTACTATAAGTTTTTACTTTGTGGTTACCAAGAGGCTTACATAAAACGTGGTTATAACAATCTATTTTAAGCTGATAACTTAAACAAGCATTTAATTTCAAATGCATATAAAACATTACATTTTTATACACCCCATTTTATGTTCTAGATGTTATAATGTACATCTTTTTATACTGTGTGTCCATTAACAAATTATTGTAGTTACATTTATTTTTAACCCTTTTGTCTTTTAATGTTTAAACTAAAGTTAGAAGTGATTTATCCATCATCATTATTCCAAATTTAACTATATATTTACCTTTACCAGCGAGTTTTATGTTTTTATACAGAATACTTCATTTTAGCTTGAAGAACTCTCTTCAATGTTTCTTATAAAGCTGGTCTAGTGGTGATGCTGTCTTTCAGCTTTTGTCTGGAAAACTCTCTCCTTAAATTCTTTATCTCTCCTTAAATTCTGAAGAACAATTTTGCCAGGTAGAATATTCTTGATTGGCAATTCTTTCAGCACTTTGAATATATCATCCTACTCCCCTCTGGCATGCAAAGTTTCTGCTGAAAAATTCTGCTGGTATTTTTATGGGAGCTCCCCTGTATGTCGCTTTTTTCATTCTACTTATAAGATTCTCTGTTTTTAACTTTTGACAATTTAATTATAGTATGTATTGAGGTCTTTAGTTTCATCTTATTTGGTATTTTTTGGGCTTTGTGGATCTGGATGTTTGTTTCTCTTCCCAGGTTAGTTAACTTTTCAGACTTTATTTCTTTAACTAAATAAGCTTTCTACTCCTTTCTTTCTCTCTCCTCCTTTTGGGACTCCTATAATGCATATATTGGTCCATTTCATGGTATCCCATAAGTACTTTAAGCTATCTTCACTTTTTCTTTTGCTCCTCTTATTGAATAAATTTGACTGCTCTGTTTTCGAGTTCACTAATCTTTTCTTCCACTTGTCTAGTCTGTTGAACTCCTCTGTTGAATTTTCAATTCAGTAACTGTACTCCAGCATTATGATTTCTGTTTGGTACTTTTTAATATTTTCTATCTCTTTGTTGAAATTCTCTTTGCTCATCCACTGCTTTCCTGTCCTTAGTAAGCATCTTTATGACTACTATTTGGACTCTCTACCAGGTAAATAACTTATCTCCACTTTATTAAAATCGGTTTCTGGAGATTTTTCTTGTTATGCTGTTTGTAACATATCCCCCTTTTTTCTTCATTTTTCTTCATTTTCCCTAACTCTCTGTGTTGGTTTCTGCACATTAGATAAAACAGTCACCTCTCCTAGTCTTGACAGACTGGTCTTGTGTAGAAGATGAATGTTGTCAATCAGCCTGGCCTGTTTCTAAAATTTTTGTGATTTTTCAAGCTACTGTCTTTATTCATGGTCACTCTAGTAGGTGAGGGTGTGCCAAGATCTGTCAGTGTCCCAAAGGGGAGGATCACAACCAGCACATAAATGTAGGCTGATTAGAAGCCAGACTCTCAGGCAGCAGCTGGGAGTATATATAGTTAAACCCCTCCAGAGAGAATCTGGGAGATGGGCATTTTTGTCTGCTCCCTCTAAACTGAGCCTAGGTGTACAGCCATGAAGGGGTGCCCCTGCACTCATTTAAAAATGCTTCTTTGCTACAGTCCCATGGGATTCATAAATGCAAGCCCCATTAGCTATCAGAGTCAGATAATTCAGGGGTCCAACTCTCAGGCTACAACTGCAAAAGCTGGAGTGACAGGCATGGGCACAAGCTCCTTCAAAAGAGATGTTGGTGACCTGGTTTTATCACTGAAGTGATTGGGACAGAGGACAATGAAAGTGCCCACTAACTCCCCCCAGGTTCTGTGGAAGACTGCAGCAGCTAGCCCTTCTGTGTGTGCAAATTAGAAGCTAGAACCTCAGGAAACAGATGGTGAGGTATGCAGTCAATCCTCTTCCAAAGGAAAGATAAGGAGATAAGCATTTTTGCCTACTCCATATTTGTTGAGACCTTGGGGGACAGCCGCAGTAAGTGTTCACCCACCTGTTAAAAACTATTCCTTTGTTTTCCATAGTCCTGTGAGTCTTGTGAATACAAGCCCTATTGACTGTCAGAGCTAGGTATTTGGGGGGCCCATTCCTTGAGTGGGAGCCTTAAAAGCTGGAGCACTAGATGTACAATTCAAATCCTGTGCTTCTGAAGGAGAAGCTAGGAGTTAGGGGTCCTACCCAACTATATGGCACTATGCCAGGGGTGGGGTTTATGATGTCAGTGTGTTTTGGCCTTTCCTACTCACCTTAATGTAGGTGTTTTCTCAGTTCTCTGATGTATAGAAGTCATTTAACTAAGTTCTGGATTTCTCTCAGAGGGAACTGCTCCATGTATAGCTGTACATTAGGTGTATCTATGGGAGGAAGGATGTTTAGGAGCCTCCTATGTTGCTTTCTTGGTCCTGCCCCACTTTTGAGTTTTTATTTACATCAAAGTCCATGAGAGTCGATACTGAGTTCTTTAGAGGATGAGATATGTTTAAACAGAGATAGCAAAGATAGCAGTTTGTGAGGTCACGTGGTCTATGGGCACCAGAAGAGAATACTGGATTACTGCCCCCCAAAATATCTCTCACGATAGCCTTCTTCAATGCCAAAATCTAATCATTCCTCGTATTTCCCAGTGCTCTATTAAAACACAGACACTTTTAGAGGGCAATATTTGGGGGCTACAGTCAAGTCATTTAACTCTATGTTCACCATATCACTTTTCAATGTGAGGAGCTGATGATTTAAAAACTATTCATGTAGTAAGAAGCTAATGGAAAGGTATGAAAGAGGGCCAATGGGGGGTGGGGTAGGAAAAATTCTAGGCCATCAACAAAAATGTATCAATACCTGCACATTCAAAAGGTGTTTCACTTGCCACATGGAGAAAACAGTTAAAAAGGAAGTGTAGAACTATTTAATTTCCTAAATATGGCCAAAGATACTATGTAACTGAAATCATATTAGAGATAAAAACATACATGTTTGGAAAAGAACTTTAGGATTCAACATTTATAATCATGGTGTTCTAAAGAGAAATAAAATTTTTTCTCATTCCAAATGCATAGAACTTCTGGGTACAATATTAGTTAAAAAAAAATAATAACAAATAGTCAGGCTTAAAAGAAAGTGAGAATTACCCCCAGGTGACAGGAATACGGTGGGAATATAAAGCCAGAGCAGCAGGAGACATTATGAAGAAGTGGTATTAAATCTAAGAATGGGTCCTAGAGCCTGGAAGCAGTAAGGCACAGACACAGGAAATATAGTTTTGGGTTCAAAGCAGGAGAAAGCTGGAAACTGGGCTTCCACATAAAGCCAACTCCCTTTAAGGACTGCTTTGACTGTGGCAATCGAACTGAGAAAACTCTACCCACCAGCTCTGCAAAGCAGTTATGTTGTTATCTGCCCAGAACACTGAGTAGAGGAAATTCTCCTGTGAGACAGCAAGTCATTCAGGTACCCTTGCTGAAAGAATTACTTAAGGGTGTACTTTAGGAAAAAAGGAAATTGAACCCAAAAGAAAAGAATGGACTAAAAGAAGAAGAGGGAAGAAAGTGGTAAAACATCAGCATCAACAATAATAACAATAATGTCACATTCATGGATATTAAAACAAGAAAGAATTTCAATATTGGACATGTGAGAGTCAGGATTTAAAAATAAAATCCAGTTATCTGTTGACTCTGCGAGCCACACAACTAAACCATAAAGACACAGAAAAGTTAAAAATAAATGATGGGAAAACATATCAGGCAAATGCTAACAAAAAGATATTTATATCAAACAAAAAATAATGTACGAAGAAAAACAGTATTACTAAGGATACAAAAAAATAAAAAATTAATTCACTAAAAGACAAAATAATTCTGAACTTGTATAAACCTAACAACATAGCTTCAAAATATACAGGGAAAACAGAGTTATAATGATAAAGGAAAAGATCTATAATTATGATTGATTTTTTAATGTGCCTCTGTAATCAAAAGACAAAAAACATTGTGGCTGTAAATGATATGATGACACAATTAACAGACTTGCCGTAATGACAATAATTACATAAAATAACACACAACAATTAGAAAACTTACATTCTTTTTAACATAAAAATGGAATATTTATAAAAGCTGTCCACATATTAGGACAAAAGCAAATCTCAAAAACCACCAAGGAAAATATCACACAGACCACAATATCTACTCAAAATACATTAAGTTTATAAATCAGTGACAAAAAAAATCTAAAAATATTTCATATATTTGGAAATTTTCAATGTACTCCTAAATAATTTATGAGTAAAAGAAGAATTCACAATGAAAATTATAAAATATTTAAAACTGATTCACAAAGAAAAGAATATATTTCAAAATGTGTGGGGCACAGCTAAATGAACAAATTATAAAACATGAAAAATTAAAAACTAAGGACTCAAGAGATTAGGAAGAAGTTGGTAGAATGAAAAAATAAATATAAAAGCAGAAATTAATGAAATGGGAAAAAAGAAACAATAGAAACAAACCTCAAATTTATTTTTTGAAAAGAAAAAATAATTGAACTATTTTGTGATTAAGACTAATCATGGGGGAAAACATAAAGACATAAATAAAACAGATATGAAAGTAAAGGGGATCACAAATCCAATAGACATTTTTAAAAATCATAAGAAAATAGGTTGAGTAGCTTGATGCCAGTAAATCTGGAAACACAACAAAATTTGAATCATTCTCTAGAAAGAGATAACTTACCAAAACAGACTCATAAAAAATCAAAAAGTTGAATAGATCTATATTAATTAAAGAATTAGAACTGATAATTAAAAATATATACTCCTCCCCCCCCCACAAAAAAAATCACGACAAGCCAGATGGCTTTATAGAGAACACAGTCAAACTTTCAGTGATCATTATGTTAAAATTTTCCAGAGAATACAAGAAACATAGAAACGTTCCCAACCCATTTTAATGAGGATAGCATCACATGACACCAAAACTGAAAAAATACAGTATTAAAAAGGATGTAACTCAGCTCATTCATGAACATATTTTCAAAAATCCTAAGGAATGCATTAGTACACAAAAACCAACTATTTATACTTTATATATAAACACACAGAGATAGACACACATACATATAAGTACAAAGTAGAATTTATTCCTAGAACTCAAGGCTTGTTTAATACTAGAAAATCTTTTCATGTGTTTTAACACATTTGTAGACTAAAGGAGAAAAAAAATTAATTACCTTGCTATGTATAAAAAAAAGTATTGGGGCACCTGGGTGGCTCAGTGGGTTAAAGCCTCTGTCTTTGGCTCAGGTCATGATCTCAGGGTCCTGGGATCGAGCCCCGCATCGGGCTCTCTGCTCAGCGGGGAGCCTGCTTCCCCCTCTCTCTCTGCCTGCTCTCTGCCTGCTTGTGATCTCTCTCTTTCAGTCAAATAAATAAATAAAATTTAAAAAATAATAATAATAAAATAAAATTTAAAAAAGTATTATTAAATTTGACAGATGGTTATCATAAAAAGAAAAACCCTCAGAAAATCAGAAATAAAAGGAAATTTCTTAAACCTAACACGGCATATTTTAAAACACTACAGAAAATATAATTAATAACACAGCTTTAGAAGCATTTCTTTTAAGAAAAAGAAGAGAAAAATGATTGGTATTACTACAACTGTTCAACATTCTTCTGTTGGTCCTAGCCGGTGTAATAAGACAGATTAAAAAAAAAGAAGAAAGAAAGAAAACTTAAAAAAATTATGAACTAATCATTGTTAAGTAGGCCTAGTCAACATTTTTTGAAGGATTTTGGCTGTTCTTGATATTTCTAAACAGACTAAGTGTACCTTCCTAAACTAGAATCCATAAAGCCACATTTCCCAGACTGCTTCACTGTTAGGTGCAGATCTGTTAAATTACAAATTTTCCTAATCATATTTTCCCAATCAGAGACAGTCACAAGATGCTTTGATCCAAAATCGGATAATGAGTAGGGTGTCACAATTATAATGCTGCCTTTCAGACTCAAAAGAGTCCTGAGTTAGATGATACATTGTACATTTATCTCAATTAGATGGGCAAAAAGGCAACATGTGGAGATATATTTGGCTAATACAAATCATGACAGAAATGGCATGGATCTGGAGCTCTTAGCTATGGAAGCCTGGATTTAGCAGGCTCTGTATAATGGTGGAGGGAATACAGTTCCAGCATCAGTCATCTGTGTTTTAATAAGCAACTGAGGTGATTTTGATGCATGCGCAAGTTCGAGAGTTACTGCTCTGGAGAAACTCCTGTCTATGTGCACAAGGAGTAACCCATAAGGATGTTTACTGTGACACTATTTGTAATACCAAAATAAGTGAATACAATCTTGGCATCTTTGGTAAGGGAAGGGATAAATAACTGGCTTAGCTGTACAATAGATTCGATATCTCGGTTCAAATGAATGAACTATATCTCCATGGATAAATCTCACAAACCTAATGTTAAATGGGAAATGCAAGTTGCAAAAGGATTTAGATGGCATGATATCATTTATTTAACATTTTGAAACACACAAAACCATGGAATATATTATTTATGATATTTATGTAATTTTTTTATAACACGAAAACATTGAATGACTCATACACACCAATTTCAGGACTCTCTAAGGAGGAAAGGAAGAAAATGAGTTAGGAGTATCTTTTAACATTTGATAAGAAAATATGACAGCATCTTAATAGTTATTAAATCTGATAATGGGTTCATTGGTTTTTGTTACATTTTCTATACTTTTCTTCATATTAAAAAAAAAAAAAAAAAAAAAACCTTGGGGCACCTAGATGGCTCATGCAGTTAAGCATCTGACTCTTGGTTTCAGCTCAGGTCATGATCTCAGGCTTGTCAGGCTCCATGCCAGTGTGGAGTTTGCTTGAGATTCTTTCTCTCTTTCTCCCTCTGCCCCATCCCTGCTCACACATGCTCTCACTCTCACTCTCTCTAAAATAAACAAATCTTTAAAAAAAAAAAAAAAGCTTCATTAAAATAAAAAAGCATGTTTGTTTTTCACGTAAACTTTCATTTGATAAAATGGTTTTATCAAATATGCAGTAATGCTGGCATGTTTCATTTCCCGGGACTTACTGTCAGGTAGAAGCTCAGTGCACAAAGCTAAAATGCTGTTATCAACTACCTCAGTAAATACGTATTTTTAAATTAAGTTTGTATTCAACTTGATCCCTGGAATTGCTGGCAGTCACCAATTTAGGGAGGACAAAATATCCCTATGACCCTGCAATTGCACTACTGGGTATTTACCTCAAAGATACAGATGCAGTGAAAAGAAGGGCCACATGTATCCCAATGTTCATAGCAGCAATGGCCACAATCGCCGAACTGTGGAAAAAGCCAAGATGCCCTTCAACAGACGAATGGATAAAGAAGATATGATCCATATATACAACGGAATATTATGCCTCCATCAGAAAGGATGAATACCCAACTTTTATTTTAACATGGACTGGACTAGAAGAGATTATGTTGAGTGAAATAAGTCAAGCGGAGAGAGTCAATTATCATATGGTTTCACTTACTTGTGGAGCATAAGGAATAACATGGAGGACATTAGGGGAAGGAAAGGAAAAGTGAATTGGGGGAAATTGGAGGGGGAGGTGGACTATGAGACACTGTGGACTCTGAGAAACAAACAGGGTTTGGAGGGGAGGGAGGTGGGGGGATGGGTGAGCCTGGTGGTGGGTAATAAGGGGGACACATATGGCATGGAGCACTGGGTGTGGTGCATAAACAATGAATCTTGGAACACTGAAAAAATTAAATTAAATTAAAAAAAAAATATATATATATATATGTGTGTGTGTGTGTGTGTATGTGTATATATATCCCAAAAGAAAACTACAGGAGTAACACATATACAGGACTGGTTAGCCTTGCATATTACATGAAATCTAATGTTCCTTAAATAAGGACTCTGGGTAAATCTTTTTGTAAAATAAATAATCATTCTTGAATCTCTTCGTAAGTTCCCATTTTCAAATGTTTTATTTTCCTGAAATATTACATACCTATAAAATTGTATAAGTTAAAGAACTCAGATTTCTGGCACTGTTAGCCTTCCAGATCACTGAATGGGTAACTCAAGAATGCTTTGGGGGAAAAAAGCCAAGACATCAGACTAATCTACGTATTCACCTATTTAGTTATCTCTCTACAATTTTTTCCCCAGCCAGCCAGCCAGCCAGCCATCTGAAAATCTGGGATGGCTTTCACATGCTCATTCCAGACTGTGCCAGCATTCTGTAGTCAAGTGAAATTCCATGACTATTAATTTATAAATACTACATTGACAGGTAACAGGTAACTGTAAGAATTGTATACATTCTTAGGATTTTATTTACTTAGTCTTACAGAATCAGCTTAAAATTTCTACCAGATAATATTAAATTTTAGCACCCACGTAAACCTAACAGAGTGCACAGAGTATTTTTTTTTTGCTTTTTTTTATTTTTTAGATTTTATTTATTTATTTGACAGAGAGAGACACAGTGAGAGAGGGAACACAAGCAGGGGGAGTGGAAGAGGGAGAAGCAGGCTCCCCGCCGAGCAGGGAGCCCGATGCGGGGCCCAATCCAAGGACCCTGGAACCACAACCCGAGCCAAAGGCAGATGCTCAACCACCGAGCCACCCAGGCGCCCCAGCACAGAAGTATTTTTACTCCTCTTATGTGTATCAAAAATTTACGTATTATTAATACTGAGCTACCTAATATTTAAATTTTTTTAAATTTTTATTTAAATATTTTAAAATATCTTTAAAATATTTAAAAATTCTGAAGAAATGCAAAAATTGCTAACCTGTGAGGAACGCTGAGAAATTATAGGGAAAACAGTAATGAGACATAGAGAAGAGCTCACAAAGATGAGGATACCGAAATGAAGCTCTCAGAAAAAAGAGAAGGCAGAGAAAGCTGACCAAAGGGAACTTCTGAAGATGACAAGAGCCAAGTGTTCTGGCAGCGACCTTCCAAAAGAAGTACCAGATACAAATCCGTAACTGGCTATAAACAACAAGGACAAGTAAAACATAAAAGATGAGGGTGCTACTCTGCAGATGACATTTCATGACACCAGTACAAAAGTTAAGTGCATCGATGTGGTCATGGTGGGATATTGCACTGAAACATCTACTCAGTGATGAGAGCTATTTTCGCTGCAAACACGAGAAACAAAAGAATCTAGTCAACATATATACAAGAGGACACTGAGATGGAATCACTGTATTTAGTCACGAACCATATGGCTTTCTCAAGTGCAACAATTATACCAATTAAGTATTGTATCTAAGATAATTAATTGTGTTTACAAGGCAATATAAGTAAATATGAATAAATAAGATTAGCTGCTATTTTATCATCTACAATTAGGAGCTGCTAGAACTACATATGTTCAGTAGTTTCTGTCATGAATCTTTGGAAATAGGATTATGATGCAAACTTCCACAAAGTGTCACAGGTTTGAGGTAAAAAGAGAAAGACCTGGGGCGCCGGGGTGGCTCAGTTGGTTAAGCGTCTGCCTTCTGCTCAGGTCATGATCTCGGGGTCCTGGGAACAAGTCCCTGCATCGGGGGTCCCTGCTCAGCAGGGAGTCTGCTTCTCCCTCTCCCTCTGCCTCTCTCCCCATGCTCATGCTCTCTCTCTCTCCCCCAAATAAACAAATAAATAGATAAATAAGGAAAAGACCTAAAAGCAGAAAGAAGGTGGTGTCATCAGAAGCTCATAATCACTATCAGTTGTTGCGTTCAACCCTAGAAACGTTGGCATGTCAGTTTAACTGAGAGCGGACGATGGTACATGTGAAAACTTCATCTCCCCCAAGTTCTTCCAAGATTAGGTGAGATGTAGATCAGGGACCTTTAACTAAGTGAAAAGATCAGGTTGGTTCAGGTGCAATTTTAAGTATCTTGGTTTGTGTTCGTTTTTTGCTAGTTTAAGCCTTTAAATACCCAATATGTTGATTTCTAAACAAATTGATGTGTTAAGTGGATTTTAGTTTTTGTTGGAGAGAGAGTATCATAGAAAAGAACCATAAAAAAGTGGGGGTCATATTCTATTCTCTAATAGCAAATATTTTCAAATATTTTAACTGTTTCTTTTTGTTGTAAAATAAATCTTCCTAACTAATGTGCTCAAATTGCTATGCCTTCATTCGTGGATTTTGGACACTAACCATTGACTCAACCACACTATTTTGGTGATGATATAGCTCACTTACATCCAGTGTTCCTCTCCTCATTTTTCTATCATAAATGTTCGCTTTTACTCAAAGCAAGAGACAGACTTCATTAAATATTTTTTATTGCTGAGTTATGCAGTTGATTATGATTCCCTCTTTTTCTCTGTGCAACTTTTTTTCTCTGAAGTCAATAATTGTTTTTCCTTAGAACTGGCTAAGATTTCTGTTGCTGTTGTGTTGTTCTAGAGGCTAGATTTTCCCATTCCCTTTAAGAGCAAGTGAACTCAACATTTTTGGTGAAAGCAAGGTGATGACCATTTTTCCCTGGAGTCCTCCACCCTCCCTTCCGGTCTGGACGGTTGCTTTTTGGGCCTAAACACACAGCTGTCATCCTGGGATCTTCCTTCAGCAGAATCCTTCCTGAGAATCCCTTACCCAATTCTGCCTGCTTTCTGAAACCCAGACCTCCTCTTTCTTGGTTAGTCCCTCACTATGGTGGAGCTCATCCTCCTGTAGCTTTCTGAGAGAATGTAAATGGATAAGGAAGGAGGCCGAGGGGTCTCATCAGTCAAAATGCACATTTTAACCTTATTGTCCTGCTTTCAGCCTAGCACCTCGCTCCCTGCCCCTCTTCTTCAGTTTTTAACTTCTGGATTTCATGATAGATTCTTAAATAAAGATTATTTCAGAGATAGCAACTGTTACAGCTACAGCTTTATTTCATCTGCAAGAGCCAGGATTTGTTGTAAAAAACATTATTAGTAAGTCCAAAACATGGAATATTCAGAATAAAGGGTTTTTACCATAAGTCATAGAGTGGAAGGATATAATTTATAATGCAAGGGCATTTCCCAGTGCATAAAGAAGAAGGGAAAGCCCTTTCTGGGCTGGGAGAAGGCCCTGGGGCAGGGGTGGGGGGTGGCGCAAGAAAGTGGAGACTCAGGGAAAGTCTATTTCCTGCCCTGCCATCTTGGAATGAAACCCCAAGGGATGATGGAGACTCACAGACAGCCTTAGGAAACATGGGTGGGCACACTCACCTCTACTCAGAGCATAGCCCAGGAAGCTACCATGTGAGCAGAAGGGCAAGACAAAATGTGCTGAAAGAATGACCTTAATTTAAATCTGATTTCACTTCTACCAAGTTAGACAGATAGGGAAGACAGACAGTGATATGCCCTGGTTTCTATTTTTCCTAAGTAGCTCTGGGTTCCACACTACCTTGGAATAGCAGACTTATCAGTGGTGTGGCCTTGGTAATGTGGTTAAGCTGAGCCAGGGCAGGAGGGTCTGTCTGCTTGGTCAGTGAGAATTCTGAAAGCCTGGGGAGCTTTTTCAGTTGATGCACATGCTGATACGGCTCAGAATGCGGACGCTGAGCATGATGGAAGAGTATCCACAAAGGGCCATTCTCCTATTCAGATGATCCTTTTTTCCTCTATCTAGCTGAAGTGAGAAGTTATTCTAGAACACAGGGGGCAAAGAGCGAACCTGTCATCAGAACTTAGTTAACAAACTTTTGGCATCCTCCTCAAGAAGTCAGGCATCCTTTCTCTTTTTCCAGAGTCCACATGAAAAGTCTGTGGCATCCAATGATCATCTGACAGCAGAAACAACAACCTGAGCGGGAGCTGGCAGGAGTGGCTTCTACCCTTGTGCACCACCGGCAGGAATGTAAACTGGTGCAGCCACTCCGGAAAACGGTATGGAGGTTCCTCAAATACGATCCAGTAATTCCACCTCTAGCATTATGTCCAAAGAGAATGACATCATTATCTCAAAGAGGTTTCTGCACTCCCCTGTTCACTGTAGCACTATTCACAATAGTCCATACATTGAAACAACCTAAGTATCTATCAACAGATGAATGGATAAAGAAAATGTTACACACACACACACACACACACACACACACACACACACACACTGGAATATTATTCAGCCTTAAAAAAGAAGGAAATGCTGCCATTTGCAACAATATGTATGAAACTGGAGGACATTTTACTAAATCAACCAAACACAGAAAGACAAAAACTGCATGATATGACTAAAACAGTCATATTTGTAGAAGCAAAGAACAGAATGGTGGTTGTCAGGGGTTAAGGGGAAGGGGAAATGGGAAGATGTTGGTCAAAAGGTACAAAGTTTCAGCTTTGCAAGATGAGTAAGTTCTGGGGATGTAATGTACATCATGGTGACTATAGTTAACGTTGTATTTATTATATACTTGAAATCTGCTAAGAGGGTAAATCTTGAGTGTTCTCACCACACAAAAAAAGATGGTAACTATGTGAGGTGAGGAATATGTTAATTAGCTTGATTGTAGTGATCATTTCACAATGTGTACATATATCAAAACATCACTGGGGAACCTAGCTGGCTCAGTTGGTGGAGTGTGCGACTCTTGATCTCAAGGTTGTGAGTTTGAGTTTGGGCACAGAGAGCACTTAAAAATAAAAATCTTTTTTAAAAAATCACCTATGTACCTTAAATATATGCAATTTTTATTTGTCATTTATACTTTAACAAAGCTGGAAAAAAAAAAAAACCCAGTAGGTTCTAATCCATTCTCTTAGTAACTAGTTCCATGACCTTGAACCAGTCAAATCTCTTCTCTCAGCTTCAGTTAGCTCTTCTGTGATTGAAGGGCTTCGACTGTGCCTTTGTCCTATGGGTCATCTGAGTGCTTCAGCAGGAAAGGCAGCTGAATAATTTTAGGTGGCTGAAGCGAATAAAAATTAGATTTCAACCACACTGCTGTTATTATTAAATGGCTACCTAATCAGACCTCTCTTTCATCCCAAATTAATCTGTAATGATTTAAATTATAACTTACAGTTTTTGAAGTGCTTGCTTCTACATTTTCCCCCTTTTTCTCCCTTCAACCCATTTGAGGTAAATAGGGCAGGCATTTATATCGCCATTATTTTCCTCCTTGGGGGAATATACAACTCTCACCCCAGGATCCCCACAGTCTAAAACAGCAAACTCTCATGTCAAGATCCCTAGAGGGCACCTATTACAAATTCTTATTCCTGAGCCCTATTCTAGACCCACTAAATCAGAATCTCTGAGCCTGAGGTCCTGGGATTTGTTTGCATTTCTGACAAAACACCTTGAGGTGATTTCTATACACCTCAGATGTGAGAATCACTAGTTTACAGAACACGGGAAGCCCTATTATGTGTCAGGCACTGTACTAGCTGCTTTATACATAGCCTTTCATTCCATCCTCGTAACTGCTCAGT
>CM052888.1:24525365-24640776 GCA_028534135.1 Potos flavus | reverse complement strand
GGTCCATGACGGTTTCTCAGTGTTTCTTTCCCTTTGGTGACCTTGGAAGTTTTGAGGAGTACTGGTCAGGTATTTTGTAGAATGTTTCTCAAATTGGGTTTGTCTGATCATTTTTCTCATTTTTTTTTTTTTTTCCCAAATACCACATATAGGAAGTGTCTTTCTCATCACATGATATCAGGGTACATGATGTTCGTACGACATCACTTGGTGATGTTATTAATAGTATATGTTTGTAATCCCAATTCAACTAATTAGGAGACAAAAGTTCATCAAGCCCAGTGTTCCATCGCTGCTAAGTGAAAGAACTGGGGTAAAGTTTCATTTCTTTTTTCTGCCACTTTGGTTGCAAGGGACCAATCCAGCTTTATCCTCCTCCCCACCCCTGCCCAGAACTCTCCATTCAGCCTGATTTGGCATTCCCCTACATTGTTTATGCTTCACTCCGCACCCGAGTTTTCCAAGTCCTTCAGTGTTCAGCTCAAATCCAACCCCCTCTTTGAACCTCCCCATGACTCCCAATATAGTCTTGTTTGATGAAATCCTGAAGCACTTACTGTCTGCCTCTAATTTTCCACTTTGTGCATATTTTCTTAACCTCTGTCTTTCCAAGCTAACATGGAATGATAAAGGAGAGAGAGACCAACCTGCATGGGATTCCATTTGCTCCTGAACTGAATGACCTTGGTATCTTATCCTCTTCAATCCTCCACACTGTAGTCAGAGGAATGCTTCCAAACCACAAATCTAATTATACCATTACCTTGCTTAAAACTTTTCAATGTCTCCCCATTATCGGCGATGTAAAGTCCAAATGTCTGATTCTCACGTATAAGGCCTTTCATGATCTGACCCCTGTCTACTATTTCACCTCTAGCCACTGCCTCACTCTCCACTCCGCAATACCCTGCATTTCAGTCGCGATGAACTACTGGCAATTTCTGAGTGTTCTGTGGCCTCTCTGAGCCCCATGCCTTTGCATCTGTTCTATTATCAGCGAGGATGCCATTGTGGGAAACTCCAATTCAGACCGGCTGACAGAACAAGGACAACTGCAACATCATGTGACAGGAAGTTGAAAAGCAGGAACGGTTGTCCAGCAACTCAACAATGTCATCAAAGACCCTGGTCTTTTTCTCTCTTTGCTTTGCCATCCTCAAAAAATTCGATTTGCCCTCAAACTGGCTGCCTTCGTATTCATAAAATGGCTGCAGTAGTTCTAAGCACCCCTTCTAAGCACCCCTTCTAAGTACCTGGAAACCAAAAAAGGGCAGTGTCTTCCAGTGTTTCTCTCTTAAGAGCAAGAATCATTTCCTAAAGTCATCTAAACAGAGTTCCTTTTATGTCTCATTGGCCCAAACTGGTCGGTATGCCCACCACTAAGCTAATCAAACAAGAGTAATGGACCTACGATAATTGGCTAAACCAATCAGCACTTACTCCCGAAGGTAGGGTAGGTGAAGTCGGGGAGAAGACACCTGAGCAAAATGTCAGCTCTTCCAGAAAGAAAGAAGGTGACGGGTGTTGACTGAGCGGCCAACAGTGTCCGCCACACAGTTATTGCTGGCTTATCTTCCTTATCTACTAGATGGACTCTTCATCTTTTAAGACTCAACTCAAATGTTACCTCTTCTAGGAAGCCTTCTCTGATATCACCAAGCATAATGGAATGTCCTATCCTCTAAACTCCTATATTACTGGGTTCATCCCTCTGCTATAGCTCTTATTATATATCTATGATTCTGCTACCTTCAGAAAGAGTGAAACCCTGGAAGAAAGGAACCATATTCTACTAACCTTTTGAGTTCAACCTGTTCAAAGAAAGGGGGGAAGGGAGAAGAGGAGGAAAGGAAGGGAGGGAGGGAAGAACTTAGCTTCTCTGAGTCTCAGGCTGTTCATCTATAGAACAGGAATTGTTTTGACTCCTAATCATTGGTTTAAAGATTAAATGGTATAAGATACAAAAAAAGCATGCAACACAGCTTCTAACACATAGCTTCTCATATATTTTTGGAGAACATGTACTCATCCTGTATTGTTTAAATACCATCCTCCTACCCTTCCACGCATTTCACAACACAATGCTTTGTATAAGTATACTTGCTCAATAAATGTGTTGATAGCTTGCTTCAGTCTAAAAAAATACAGATTACTGAACAAATTAAACAACCAGTTCAGCTTGCCACGTCCTGATTTCCTTTATTAGACTGGTTAAGAGAACTTTTAATAACATTTCCCCAATTCTCTATTAACAGAACTCTTAATTGAGGTTTTCCTACAACCACCCAGAGCATGAGATCTGCACTCTCTGCTTCAGCGACCTTTCACTAGGCACTCTTTTGCTTTTCCACTCCACTCTCCTCAGTATTCTGGGCTTCATTTCAGATCTGTCCTTCTGAGGTATGCTTTCCTCCCCTTCCTAACACTTCTTTGTTGCTAAAAATAGGTGATGTCCCTTCGGAGTGAAAATACTTGGCAAATCAGTGAGCTTTTATAGGTACAGCTTTATACTGGTCCCTGCAAGATTGGGGGATGGATTAAATAAACAAAGAAGCTCACCACCACCTTTTTCCTTCTGGGTACCCCTCTGTGTTCCTCAAAGAAGTTTACAAAATGTACGTAAAAATAGTAATACCATACTCATCAAAAATGCACAGGCTAAAGGATGCTAAGTGAGACTTTGCAGAATGCTGAAGAGTAAACAAAGCAGCCAGCTCAGAAGATCGCCAGAAAGCATTTTGAGGAAACATTTCATTAGAGGGCCCCATGCCCAACCCAACACACTGGCACTGAAGCTATTGGTGATTATGATTTAACAATATACTAAGGAAAACTGAAGCATGTAGTATGGCCAGTTTCCTTCAGATTATAATGGATAGTCTAAGTGAGACTATCTCCTGGTATGATACCGTCAGCTTGGGTTCTGCCTGTACTCAGTTCCTATATATCCTGTGATGTTTTGTGACATCAACCCTGAGAGAGGCATCAATCAGCACATTATGTAAAATACTGTTCTCACTCGTTGGATATTTGCTTGAAAATACTCTATTTCTCTGCAAGTGAAAATTTTCTATTTAATCTTCCCCACATCTGGTATATGTGTGAATTAATGTATTCATGTGGATAGATCCGTATCCCCACGGGTATTGAGGCATGAACATGTTATTGCACACATATATGATTATTCATGCATGAATCTATGTACCTACTTGAAAATGAATGTGCTTTCACCACTTTGCACTTTTGAAACTCATCTCTGGAGTTGCATTGTCCTAATTTCTTTGAATGAAAGTAGCAAAATTACAGCACAAACTGAAATGGCTCAGAGGCCTAAATTTAAAGGTAACTAGCCCAATTTAGTACTCAATTAAATCCTATTCTGTTTAATCTATTAGCAACTGTGTTGACCTGCTTGTCAACTTCTCTCTTCTGATTCTTCCATCCTCAACTCAAAAATCATTCCACCTTCTCTTTATTTTCTAGAGTTCATGTCAAGTTTGCTGCCTGCTATTCAGTATTTCACACATATTCTTAGAGTCATAGTTCTCAGAGCTTGATTTGTAGGCCTCTGGTTATCTGTCAAAAAGATTCCTTAGGTATAAAAATAGTCCGAGTGAGTCACACAAAAATGCAGATGAGGGGTCAGAGGGAAGTGTGAAGAATTAGAAGTATTCTCTAATGAAAATTGTTATTATCACAGAATAGAGCAGAAAGAGTAGATCAACCTCCCAACAGTATTATCACTGATGGGTTACCCAGCTATTAACTGACCATCTCCGGTGCTAGGGAACCAGAAAGCCATCACCAAGCAAGCCTTCCAACCATGACAACACTTTCTTGTATATCGAGGTCATATCTGTCTTCAGTAGTTTCTACCATTCAAGTATTCATCTAAAGCCCATTAGAGTGATTATCCTCTAGTGGCTAGCCTTTGAGCCACTGACTGTCTTGAGAATCTCATGAAAATGACAGACCCTCTCCATAGAAAACTGCACATGCAAAAATAATTCTTGCAATTTCAGGGAGCTCACAAGTCCTATGAAGCCCATTGGATTCCCGGGTAAAGAATTCCTCACTACTGTTTTGTACTTAGTAGAAAAATGGAGGGAAAATAAGCCATGATTTCCTCCTTCGAGGAGCTTACCTGCCAATAGCAAATGCTTGTGAAACATTTAATAGCAATAAAGCAGTAGATGATAAAGTACTCAACATATATGGAGAGCCAGAAAATTCTGCTCTTGCCTAGACAGGAGGATAGAATGGAAGTCCCTGAAAATAGCCACGATGCACTCACATTCCATAGGGAAATAAAAGCCTTTTGCTGTATTCTCAGAAGCATCATCTAATAGCACAGCACCAGAGGAAGAGAGGAGGGTGCTAGTCATGGTCAGGTTCATGGTACTCGATAAATGTTTGGTGAGTAAGTAAATGATCCAAGAATAAAATGTTCCTTGATCCTCCAGAGGAGAAAGTTGGAAAGAACAATAAAAATATTTCATTAGGCTCCAAGCCTCCTTAAGCTTCCGTCCACCTCACCACTTAATCCAAAAACGTCAAAGTATTTCTAAACCCCAACAAACCTCTAGGAGACATGCTTTAGATGAATTTTAAAAGGTTAAGAAGATGTGTTCAAGGTCACAAAAGCCAAACTATTGAATAGAACGCAGAAGGTTCTTCGCTCCAGTGGAATCTTATGAAAAGAGTACTGGCACTCTCATTTTAATTTCTTAATGATGACACCTTCTAACAGAGTAATTGGACAGCTTTCAGAAGAAGTGATTAATTTTCTTTGAAATCCAGATGTTACCTCTGCTTTCTTTGTATGAGGGTGACCTTGACGGTACAGTAAAGAAACTTCATCAAGCAAAGTACCTGAAAAAACCTCCTGGCTAGTTCACAGTCATTTCTATGTGCGCTATAAAATTGCTCTGTAATGAAACACAAAATGTTTCCTTTCGGGATGGGGTGTTCCTCTTCGTTTCTTCATATGTACATCGGATACACACTTAATGACTTGTTCTAAGGTCTGGTGGCCGAGTTAAAACAGTAAAACGGCGACTGAATACACAGACTCCAGGGTGCCCGGCTTAATATGTTATTCAATAGCCAATTAGCAGTTACTAATGCATTCTAAAATATATGTACATTTTTACCATAGTGTTGATGGACGAACAGGGAAACAGTCCTTATTTTTTCAGTTAACACAGACAGAGTCAGTGCCTTCAGAGTGTGATCCTGAGCAGATGGCTCCTCTCCACATGCTATCTCTGAAGGGGATTTGTTTTCAAGGTAAATAGACACAAATGTTTTGGCGCATTGTGGGCCAAAATATAGATCTCACAAGCAGCATTTTCCAGCAGGAAACAAGTTTCTTATTAATCACGTTTTATGACAAAGACGAAAACTGGCCTGTGAGCTAGTTTAAGGCATATGTTGCCATTGCGTCATTAAACTACTCTTATTGATAGACAACACGTTCAGTTATTTCTAAGGTATTTAAGTCATTTTAAATCTGCCCATTCTCTCTCCCTCATTCCTATACCTGCCCCCCTTCCCTTTAGTCCCTAACGACATTAGCCATAAAGTCAATGAGTCTCTCCTTAAAATATTCCTCTTCTAAAAACATTTTTGCAATTTAATAAAATGATTATTTTCTATCCAACAAATCCATGTCCTGTCTGTGTTTAGGAGAACAGTTTATATTGTTGTTTCATTAACTTACTTATTCAACAAATTTATTTCAGGGAGCTACACTATGAAGGGGTAAAAGGTAGAAGTCCCAAGTCTGTCGCTGATTATAAGACATTAAAGACACTTCGTAACTCTCTACCTCAGTTCCACCATCAATGATATTTGACCTGCTCACCTGATAACCCTTTGTATAAACACGTTCATTCATTCATTCATTCATTCACTCAACAAATTTTCATTGAGCCCCTACTCTGTGCTGGGTACTGGCATGGTACTATGGATATGGTAGAAAAGCAAACAGACCTGAGCCTGACCTCATGAGCTTAACCTGTAAGATTAAACAGAAGGGAACAAAAGTGAAAGGATGTATTTGAGTAGGAAAGTAAGAGAAAGATATCCTAACTGGGGAGCTTTTGGACTGTGGCCTCCTTTCGCCAGAGCTATAGGTAAGGCTCCATAGAAATGGTACGGATTATAAGAGAAAAACGTTACCAAAAATGCAAAAAGGGACCACCTCATAACTATTTCAAATTCCTATTGACTCAAAATATGACTTCAAATACAATGCACAGTGTGTCTTCTAGGTGTCCTTCCCCAGCCCCACTTGCTCATGGTAGCTTTTTTTGTTTTGTTTTGGAAGCAAGTTGCTACAATATAAATGTCTACATAGGACTTTAGACACAAATGCACAAACAAGAGCAGCAACCTCAACAACACAGGATGGTGCAGTATCTTCTCTAGCCCAACAGTTCCCACAACATGGCTAAGTAGACCACTGAAAGACACGAAATTATTTTAGGTGGTACACAGATATCATTTTCTTTCTTTTTTTTTTTTTCCAGATATCATTTTCTTAATGGTTATGTGTTTACCTTAATGTGTATGAGAAAAAATATAACCAGCATGTAAAAACCATGATTTCACTGATTTGGGGCTTAGGATGAGACTAAAGTAGATAGCCATGTAAAAGTCCACTTTATGCTGCGCACATGAATCACAGCAGCTAGGCTCAGGTGTGCCCAGGAATGTTTCCGACCTTCCATCATAACTTTAGAGACAGGGGAAGTACAAGTATTATCACTAGCAATCGGCTCTCCCATCCTGAATGTCTAACCTGATCTTGCTGCAGTCTTGTCTGAGATAGACCATACTGTTACTGAAAGTAGCAACAGCTCCAGAAATAGTCTTGGGAAAATCTTCACTGGCTCAGCTTGAGTCACTTGCCCCCTTAAAGCAAACACTGTAGCCAGTGAGAGGAGGTTCTCAAATTGGCCAGTCCTAAGCTTCATTGTCCCCTCTGGCATCCAGGGCTAGAGCATCCCCACCTAAACCGTATAGATTAACAATGGAGGAGATGGGCTTCCACAAAAAAAACCAGAGAGATTGTCCCCTGTATATAAATAAGGATAGCAACTCTTACATTATAGTATTGTGGTGAGGATTAAAATAAAGAATGTATTTTGCCTGACTGACCCAGTGAATGGTTCAACAAATGGTGTTCAACAAATGGTGGTAATAGTAGCAGTAATAATTGTTACTTTGGTTTGTTAACATGATGATTATTGTTGTTATAGTAGTGGCTTCTAAAACAGTTTTAGGGCCCCCATTTGTTAACTTAATTATTTTATCAATCCGCAAATGAAGGATAATTATTTGAATATAACCTTTGGAGAGCCATTAAATCGAGATAACACATCCTTCAATTATATTCTTAGTTTGTTTATCATCTTCATGCATAATCAAGATACCTGAAATTATCACAATCAAATGTTCAGTGTCCCACCAAATAGATTTTGCTTCATTCTTAAGTGACAGGTAGTTTTACCTTAACATAATTTCATCTAAGTGATTATACACCAATAGTGTCAGTGTTTATGGTAATGCTATATTTACAACTATAGATTGAATGTATTTTTCATAGAGCCCATATGATACTGTGAGCTAATTTAGTGTTTAGAGTTTCAAAATTAAAATTAGTGACAATAATGATAAAACAACACTATTAGCAAGAGCTTAGAAACATTGCTAGAATCTTTCCTTTTTAAAAAGTACATTATATGGTCAGGGAGAAGGGTTAAAACAAATGAGAAAACTGAAAAGTAACAAAATAAAGCCAGTTATACCTGTGTGGACCAAGGATAGTACTGTATACACCCTCTAAATAACCCAATTAATTGATAGATTGGCATAAATTCAAAAGTTAACCAACCTATTTCTAGTAAAACAATATATGAATAAAACATATTTGGTTCATCATTTTATGAGTAGACTTAAGATTATCACCTGTTAAGATTATCATGAAAAAATACACACAATAAATATAAAACATTAAATAAGCTCTTCAACATATTAGGCCATCAGTAAAATATAAAAATAAACTTTTAAATGATAGAAACAGTATATTTATTTTACCTTTATTGCTGCAAACCTTGACAAAATTCAGGAGAAATGAGACAAAGGTGGATGAAATATTGTCTAAATATCATAAACTCAAAATATTCTAGAATAAATCATAGTAATGAATTTTAAAATCTTGGAACTGTGCTAATTACGGATGATTTTTTTTTAATGCAAAAATGATAGCCAAAAGAAAGAAAAAAATAAGCTCACCTTAAAATTAAATTCTATCTTAACTGTCAAATAAATTAAATGATATGTAAACAGAGGTGGCCAGTCTCCTGCCTTTACATAGTGAAAGCCACTATAAAGTTCTCCCAGGGGCAAAACCATTTCTGTTTACAGCTTTTTTATGTTTTAGTGCTTCTTCACACTGAATTCGTTTCTTAGGAACACGAAATACCAAAATGTACATCTGCTGTATATACTTTATTACTTTATTTGAAATATAAATGCATGTAGCTGTCTTCCAAAAACCTTAACTGAACTAGTAGAGGCATTAGAGTTTTGCTTTTATTGAAGAATTATAAGTTCCTTTTTCTTTAGAATGTTTGTATCTACGCTCATGAGGGATACTGATCAGTAATTTTTTTCTTACTGTAATGTCTGTTTGGTTCTGTTATCAGGGTAATGCTGGCCTCATAGAGTGAGCTGGGAAGTATTCCCTTCTCTTTGACTTCCTGGAAGTCTATGAGAATTAGTATTTTTCCTTCCTTAAAAGTTTAGTAGAATTCCCAAATGAAGCCATTTGGGCCTGCCATTTTCTTTATGGCAAATTCAATTTCAATTACACATCGGGTTATTCAGGGTATCCATTTCTTCTAGAGTAAGCTTTGGTGATTTGTGTATTTCAAAATTAATTTGTTTATTTCACCTAAATTGTTGAATTTTTTGGCATCTAAGTTGTTCATAGTATTCCCACATTATCCTTACTAATATCAGCATAATCTACTGACATCACTACTTTCATTCTTGATATTAGTAATTTGTGTCCTATATCTTTTTTTTTTCCTTATCATTCCCGCTAGAGTTTTACCAGTCCTATTAATCTTCTCAAAGAATCAGCTTTTGGTTTTATCTCTTTCTTCTCTATTTTTTTCTTATATTCCATTGACCATTGTTCTGATCTTTACTATTTCCTTTCGTTTGCATATTCTGGGTTTAATTTACTCTTCTAGTTTCTTAGAGCGAAATGTTAGGTTGTTGATTTGAAACTTTTCTTCTTTTCTCACTTAGGTATTTTGTGCTACAAATTTCCCTCTAAATATTGCCTTACCAGCATCCCGCAATTTGTGGAATGTTTTCATTTTCATTCAGTTCAAAATATTTTCGAAATTCCCTTTTGACTTCTTCTGACACACAGTGTTTCAGAAGTATGGTATTTAGTTTCCATATATATTGGGGGATTTTTGAGACATCTTTTTGTTACTGATTTCTAATTTATATCATTAGATATGGTTACAGAATATACTTTGCAAGGTTTGGAACTTTTTAAATGAATGAAAATGTATTCAGTACTTGGGAAAGAAAGTGTTCTATAAATGTAATTTAGGTCAGACTGGTTGATAGTGGTTGTAGAGTCATTTATGTTTTATTAATTTTCTATCTTATGAATATTATCTATCTTATGAATCACTTTGAATCTTATGAAAACTTCACTATAATTGAGGATTTCTTCTTCAATTTCTGTTGGTTTTCATCTCATATTTTAAGGCTGTGTAATTACATGCACAAAAGTTTGAGCTGATATTTTTTCTTGATGAATTATCCCTTTATCATTATGAAATGACATTCTTTTCTCCCTGATAATATTCTTTGCTCTGAAGTCTACTTTGTCTAATATTAGGTAGACCCTCCAGCTTTCTTTTGATTAGTGTTAGCCTGGTATATATTTTTCTATCCTTCTAGACTTATTTGTGTCTTTATATTTCAGTTGTGTTTTTTATAAACACCATATCTAATTTGGTCATTTTTTTTAATCTGATCTGTCCATATTTACCTTTTAATTGGGGTGCTTATGCCATTTACATTTACTGTGATTACTAATATAGTTCAGTTTAAGTCTATCATCTTGCTATTTATTTTCTATTTCTCTCAATTATTCTTTTTTCCCTTTTCCTTTTTCAACCTATTTTTGAATTGAGTTTTTATTATTCCATTTTATGTCCTTTGCTGGCTTATTTAGCTATAACTCTTAATTTACATTTTAGCAATTGCTTTAGAGTTTATAGTATACATCCTTAACTAATCACAGTATAACTTCCAGTAATATTATATCAGTTTACATGGAAGAAAGAGTCTTATTGCTCTTAAAATGAATATTTTTATTTCTCCCTTCCTACCTTTTTTACCATATATTTGACTTATAAACCCCACAACATATTGTCAATATTTATGTTGAGACAATAAATCCTTCCGAATAATTTATATAATGAGTAAATCTTATATATTTATTCATATAGTTACCAATTCTGATGTTAATTCTTTCTGTAGATCTTTATTTTCACCTGGTGCCATTTTCCTTCTGCCTGAACAACCTCCTACTAGACTTTCTAGTAGTGTGGGTCTACTGGTGATGAATATTCACACCTTCTGTATTCTTGAGAAAGTGATTTTTTTTTACCTCTATTTTTTAGAGACTTTTTTTCTGTAAGTATAGAATTCTACGTTAGTAGTATTTTTCTTCTAGTACTTTAAAGATATCACTCCACTATCTCATTTCTCTCATTTCCGAAGAGAATCACTCTCACCCTTATCTTTGTTCCTGTGCACATAATGCATCTTTATTCCCTCATTGCCTTTAAGTTTTTTCTTTAATCACTGGTTTTGAGCAGTTTGATTATGATGAGACTTGGTATAGTTTTCTTCAAGTTTCTCGTGTGGTGTTCACTGTGATCTTTAGATCTATGGGTTTGAAGTTTACATCAAAATTTGAAAATTTTTGGTCATTATTTCTTCAAATATTTTTTCTGCCTTTCCTCTGGGAACTCAAATTACAGATATGTTGGCTCTCTTACTTCACAGATGCTCTTCTCTTTTTTAAGCAGTTTTATGGAGACATAATTCACATATGTTAAAATTCATCTGTTTAAAGTGTACACATCAATAATTTTTAGCATATTCAGAAAGTTGTCCAACCATCACCACTACACAGTTTGAGAACATTTGCATCATCCTTAAAGGACACCCATTATATTAGTTTTCTATAGCTGCTACAATAAGTTACCACAAATTTGATAGCTTAAGCAATATGAATTTATTATCTTAGAGTTCTGGAGTCAGAAATCTGAAATGGTCTCACTGGGCTAAAATTAAAATATTGATAGGCCTGCATTCCGTTTTGGAGGCTTTAGGGAAGGGTCCATTTCCTCGCTTTTTCCAGCTTCTAGAGGGCACCCACATTTTTGGATTCATGGTCCCCTTCCTCCATCTAAAAAGCCAGCAACATTGCATGTCTCTGACCATTCATATCTCCTTCTCTGACCAAACATGGGAGAGGTTCTTCATTTTTAAAGATTCATGTGATTAGATATTTGTGTGTGTAACTCAGGATAATGCCTCCATCTCAAGGTCTATATACTTACTTGATCACTTCTACAAAGTGCCTTTTGTCATGTCAGGTAATACATTCACGAGTTCTAAAGATTAAAGTATGGACATCTTTGGAGACCACTATTATGCCTAGCAACCCATTAACAGTAATTCCCCATCCTCCCCCTCCCCCACACTAGACAACCACTATTTAACTTTCTGTCTTTATAGATTTGCCTATTCTGGACATTTCATATAAATGGAATTTTATGATACCTGGTCTTCCATGCTTGATTTGTTTCACTTACCACAATGTTTTCAAGGTTCATCCATGCTGTAGTATGGTTTTTTATGGTTTAATAATATTCCATTGTATGGATATGCCACATTTTGTTTATCATTTCATCAAATGATTGACAATTGGCATGTTACCACTTTGGGGCTACTATGAATAATGCAGCTATGAAGACTGAGTTTTTGTGTCCATGTATGTTTTCATTTTTCTTGGGAATAGGAACAGAACTGTTGGGTCATGAAGTGTATTTAATTTTTTGAGGAACTGCCAAAGTGGCTGCACCATTTTACTTTCCCACCGGCCAGGTATGAGGGTTCCAATTTTTCCACACCCTCATGGCACTTTATTGTCCTTTTTATAACAGCCATTCTAGTGAGTGTAAAGTGGTAGTTCATTATTATTTTCATTTGCATTTCTCTGGTGGTTAATGATGTTGAATATCTTTTTATGTGCTTATTGGCCATTTGTGTATCTTCTTGGGGGGAATCTCCTTTCAGATCCTGTGTCTATTTTTAAACTGGGTTATTGTCTTCTTTATTATTGATTTGTAAGAGTTCTTTATATATTCTAGATAGAAGTCCCTTAACATATATATGATATGCAAATATTTTCACCCATCTATCGGTTGTCTTGCACTTTCTTGATGATGTCCTTTGAAGCATGAAAGGCTTTAATTTAGATGAAGTCCATTTTACTTATTTACCTTTTGTGCTTGTACTTTTGTGTTGTATGTAAGAAAGCATCTCCTCAATATTATGAAGATTTACTCCTATGGTTTCTTCCAAAAGTTTTATTATTTTATCTCTTACATTTAGGTCTAGGGCCCATTTTGAGATAATTTCTGTGTTTGGTGTGAAGTAGAGACCTAATTTTATTCTTTTAACCTATCCAAACTGTTCTTTCTCTATTAGATTATCTCAGCACTCTTGTTGAAAATCAACTGACCATAAGTATAAGAGTTTATTTCTGGACTCTTAATCCTTTTTTATTGATCTATATGCCTCTATATGTTTGTCCTTGTGCCAGTATTACACTGGTTTCTTTACTGCGGGTTTGTATTCAGTTTTAAAATGAAGAAGTATGAGTCCTCCAATTTTGTTCTTCCTCGTGGGAATTGTTTTAGCTATTCTGGGTCCCTTGCATTTCCACATGAATTTTAGGATCAGTTTGACAATTTCTTCAAAATAAGCCAACTGAGGATGTGATAGGGAGTATGTTGAAACTGTAGATCAGTTTGGGCAGTATTTCCATCTTAATAATACTAAGTTTTCCAATCCATGAACATGGGATATCTTTCCATTTATTTGGATCTTCTTTAAATTCTCTCAACAATACTATGTAGTTTTCAATGAGCAAGTCCTACTTCTTTTTTAAAAATTTATTGCCAGCTTTGTGCAGTGGCAGTATTGTAGCCAACGAGGTTTGTCTGAGGCGCGATTATTGCTAATTAAAAATTTATTGCCAAGTATATTTTTTGTTTTTAATGCTATTGTAAATTAAATTTTCTTAATTTTGTTTTCAGATTATTTATTGCTAGTATATCGAGACACAACTGCCTTGTATATTAATGTTAGATCCTGCAAACCTGCTAGATCTTGTCATTTACAAATAGAGAGTTTTACTTTTCTTTCCAATCTGGATGTCTTATTTCTTTTCCTTGCCTAATTTCCTGGACCAGTATCTCCAGTAAAATATTAAATAGAATGACAGCTGACATCCTAACTTTGGGATGTTAAGAAGAAAGCATTGTCTTTTACCATTAAATATAATGTTATCTGTGGGGTTTCCCTAGATGCTTTTTATCATGTTGATATAGTTCTCTTCTATTTCTACTTTGTTGACTGCTTTTATCATGAAAGAGTGCCAGAATCTGTCAAATGCCTTTTCTGTGTCAACTGAGATGATCATGTTTTTTGCCCTTTATTCTATGAAGATGGTGTGTTACATTGTTTTTCAGATATTATACCAACCTTGGGTATATTTCTGAGATAAATCTTACTTTGTCATGGTGCATCTCTTTTGCATATGACTGGATTCAGTGCTAGTATTCTGTTAAGGATTTTACATCTATATCCACAACGGATATTTGTTTGACGTTTTCTTGTGATATTTTTGTTTTGGTATCACAGAAATACTATTGTCATGGATTGAGTTGAGAAGTGTTTCTTCCTCTTCTATTTTTTGAAAGGGTTTGTAAAATATTAGAACTCACCTTTAAACATTTGGTAGATTTGACTAGTGAGGCCATTTAGGCCTGGGAGTTGTGAGAAATTTTATTCCATTTTGTAAGATTTTATTTTTAAATAATCTATACACCCAATGTGGGGCTTGAACTCACAACCCCAAGATCAAGAGTCACATGCTCTACCAGCTGAGCCAGCCAGGTGCCCTGGGAAATTTTCGATAATTAATCCAAACTCTATTTGTTATAGGTCTACTCAGATCTTTTACTTCTTCTTGAGTCAGTTTCAGCAGTTTGTCCATTTCATCTGTGTTAATTAGTTGGCATACAATTATTCATAGCATTCCTTTGTAATCTTTTTCGTTTCTCTAAGATTAGTGATAATTTCCTTCCTTTGTTTCTGATTTTAGTAATTTGAGCTTTTTTCCCTTTTTCTTGATCAGTCTAAGTGAAAAGTTTGTATTCTGTTGATCTTTTCAAAGAACCAACTTTTGGCTTCATTGATGTTCTCTGTTTTACTATTCTCTATTTCTTCTATTTCCACTCTTATTATTTTCTTCCTCAGCTAGCTTTCAGTTGTTTGCTCTTCTCGTTTAGTTTCTTATGGTGGAAGATGAGGATGCTGATTTTAGATTTACTTTCCTAATATAGGCATTTTAGCTATAAATTCCCCTCTAGGCACTGCATTAGCTGAATCTCATAAGCACTGGCATGTTGTTTATTCATTCATTTATTTCAAAATATTTCCTAATTTCTCTTGTCATTTCTTCTTTGGCCTGTTGATTATTTAGAAATGTGTTATTTATTTTCCACATATTTGTTAATTTTCCAAATTTCTTTCTGCTACTGGTTTACAATTTAATTCCATTGTGGTTGGAGGTGCTCTTTTTTATTCAATCTATTTTATTTCAAGTTTGAGGCTTGTTTCATGACCTAACATTGGTCTAGCCTGGAGAAAATTCCAATGTGGGCATGAGAAGAATGTGAACTTGCTGTTTTGGGGTCAAATATTCTATAGATGCCTGTTAGGCCTGGCTGACTTATATGTTGTTCAAATCTTCTATTTCCTTGCTGATCTGCATAATTATTTGTTCATTACTGAGTATTGTATAATGAAGCATCTAACCATTATTACTGAATTGTCTATTTCCCCCTTCAATTCTGTCCATTCTTTTATGTATTTTGAAGCATTAAGTGTATTTATGTTTGTAATTGTTTTATACCCAAATGTTACAAATTGTTGTAACTTCCTTTCATCATTTATATAAAATATCCCTCTTTGTTTCTAACAATTTTTGTCTTAAAGTCATTTTGTCTGATATAAGTGTAGCCACTACAGCTCTCTTTTGGTTATTATTTGCATGGTATATCTTCTTTTTTCTGTCCTCTTACTTGCAATGTATTTGTGTCTTTGAATCTAAAGTGTGTCTCTTATAAACAGCATATATTTGGGTCATAGTTCTGCTTTTTACTTAAGAGTATTTAGTCCATTTACATTTAATATAATTATTGATAAGGTATGATTTATGTCTGCCTCGTATTTTACAACTTTTTTCCTTTGTGTATTTCATTTGAATAATTTGTATTTTATATTATCAAGTTCATTAATCTTTTTTTCTTAACATCTAGTATGCTGCACATCCCATCTAGTGTATTTTTCATCTAAGATATGATAATATTCATCTCTAGACATTTAATTTATACATTTAAAAATATTCTAAATCTCTACTTCCAGGTAAGATGGAGTTCAATAACTTTTATTGACTTTGCTAATTTTAGTATCTGTGTCAGTTCTAATTTGGCTTTGCTTGATGGATTATCCTCCATATTATGGGTTAGATTTTTCTTGCTTATTTGAATGCATGGTAATATTTGTTTGGATGTGAGACATTCTGAGTATCACTTTGTTAGGTGCATTTTTGTATTTCTTTAAATATTCTTGAGTTTTATTTCATAACAGTAAACTTTCTTGGAAACAATTTGATCATTTTGGATCTTGCTGGTTGGGTAGGATCAATGTAACATTTAGTCTGAAACTGATTATTCCCCACTACTGAGGCAAGACCCTTCTGAGTACTCTCTCAAATACTCCATGAATTATGAGATGTTTGGTCTAGCTAACAAGACAGGCCCTATTATTGGACCTGTGTGAGTGCTGCCACTGTTCCTTCTAATTGTCTCTGATGGTTCTTTTCTGGTCTTAGGCAGTTTCCTCACATGCATGTACCAATTAGCAATCTGAATATTCAAGAGGGACTCTGCAGATATCCAGAGTTCTCTGTCTATGCAGATCTCTCCCCTCCAGAGCTCTGCTATGAGAACTCTACCCTCCTTGGTCCTCTTGGATTTTCAACTCTATCTGCTGAACTCCACTTGGATTCTCCTGAGGAGTCTGCTGAACTCCACTTGGATTCTCCTTCCCTGTACCACAGCCTGAAAATTCCCTCAAGGCAGTAAACTGTAGCAATCATATGGTTACCTCATTTGTTTCCTGTCTCTCAGGAATCAGTGTCCTTCATTGCCTGATGTCCAAGGTCTTAAAATACATTCTCATGTATTTTGTCTGTTTTTTTCTAGTTGTTTCAGGTGCAGGGATAAACCGGCAGAATCTGTTACTCCATCTTGACCAGAAACAGAACTCTTTCCCTGGGTTTCCTGATACCCCCTGGGGGTCCCAAATGACTCAGAATTTTCTCTGCACCACAGGGAGTGCCTTTTCACACACCTGATATAATGGAGTAGGAGGTATACAACATGCCCTTTGAAGTATTCTTTCCAAAATGTTTAACCTGAATCTGAGGAATATTGCGTCTGGACCAGGGTGGGCCTCACGTACACCACGACACTACAATAGAGAAGTTCTCTTGCACTTGGACTCTTTCTGTCCCCAGAGCTCCTGTGTCCAGCTCCTTTCTCTTTATGCCAATCTATACATGAGTTTATGTTACTCCTATAATGTCATACATAGGTACACTGACGAGGGCAATATTTAAGCATGAATCCAGACCCAAGAAGAGGATGACACATTCCTCCAATGCCTTAAAATGCAGGCTGTTGATAGAGACATTGATTCACACATTTCTAAAACACTCAGTTATCTTTACCACAGAGAAGTTGGAGCCCAAAGTGTAAAGCAAAATCTGAAGTCTTTAAATTATAGTATGTTTAAATGACTTATTAGCCGGATTCAAAAGCTAGGAGTTAGAGCCTCTGTAAGGTTTCCAGTAAGCAGAAAAATAGAAACAAAAATAGTATTCTAAAATGTAACAATGATTATGATATTCAGAAAATCCTCATGGAAAAGTGATTCTCTCATGATCTGTCAAAATCAGGTTTGGTTGGTGATGGGAGGAGCTTAACAATCAAGTTCCAGAGACTAGACCGAGTCTGTCACAGTGTAGTTTTTGTACTACCTACACTTCAAAACTATTTAGAGATATATGTTTAGATGCAGGTTTCTAAGCCCTGTTTCAGAATACCTAAATCACAATTTCTAAAGGTAAAGCCCCAGAACCTGCACTTTTAACAAGCACTCTTGGTGATTTTTATACACGTCCAAGTTTAAGAATGACTATAGACAATCCCAGTGGAACTGGGCAGGATAACAGATCCACTCAATAGGCACCAAAAGGAAAAACTCCGAATATGCAGGCAAGACATAGTGTTAAGGGAATTTGGCAGTAAGTAGATAGTTCATGTTGACCATTACGGGAGTGGGAGGATGGTCCTACAATGTCAACAGATGGAAACCAAACTGGAGAGATGTATTAGGAGTTGGGGATTAGCAATAGGTAAAGTTTCAAACAGATGATGAACTTTAGAGATGTGGCAGCTTGTAGTAAGTCCTGCAGACTTAGGTTTAAGAACTAGATTCTAATTTCTACAAAGTTGAAAGGATCAAAGTAGAACTCCAATCCCAAAGCAGAGTCAGAAAGAACATAAAGAGCCCATTACTGGAACCAATCACAAGGACCAAAGTGAGAGGTTATTCTGTAGGGCCAGAGTTAGCTCAAAGAAGGACCAACACAGAGACTGATTTGATGCTCAGCTACCAAGCAGCACATCTAGGGGCTCTTGGATTTCCTTGCTCACAGACTGGATCAGTCCAGGAGACATTACAAGAGTTAGCTTACCCCAGGGAGCAAGACTGCAAAGGACCTATCTGACCCAACTTCCCATTCCCTACTTGAATTCTGGTCCAGATGTAAGCCTCAGGATGTTGTCACAGGGGTGACAGTGGTTCTTCTCAGCAGTTATAAAGTAGGCAGCTAGCTGTGAAAGAGGTTGAGTCCTAAATAGAATAGCTCCTTGAGGGGAGCAAGGGGCAACTGGATCCTGGAGTCAATAGCAAGTTGCCCTCACCCCCAAGAAATTCTGAAATGTCGCAGCCTTGTCACTCTAGAGTAGAGAATTTAGGTGTTCTCTGGTCAATCCAGTTTTCTTTAAAATAGATTACTTTTGTAGTGAAAGAAAAACTTTAATTTTTATCTCACTATTAGGTGAACCCATAAATCCTTGGTTCTTGCAAGCTTAGAGCTTGGTATCTCTAAAGTTGTGAAAGCATATGTTGAATTCCTCTGGTCCCTCGATGAAACTCAGCAAATAGGCAGGGAGCAACTAGTATTGTCTAACAGAGTGCTTACTAATCTGGCAGATGTACTCCGGGGGTGTGGGAAGTAAGTGAAGCATTGGGAGAACTGTTAGAGCCAATGCCAGAGAAAATCACAGTGGCAATACTGAACAGATCTAGTAGAGGTTGTTGAGAAAAGGCTGACCACTTGGCAAGCGTTTCTGCCCCTCTGGTTACTTACCATTGGCTGTCTCACTCCTGGATCTATGGGACTCCCTCGGCTATCCTTCTCCAGCCCTGTGAGATGTTCCCCACTCATCCCATTCACCCACAAAGAAATACTCTCAAAATCAATTGGGTGGTGATTATGAGCCATTATTTGCCTGCTGTGCTGAAAGGAATATGAGGCAATCTGGACAAAACCTTTCACGATTGGTGATGGACGTAAAAAAAAAAAAAAAAAAAAATCTAGTATATCTAGGAGTGGTGTCCCTTCTAAGTTGAAAAATCAAAGTCAAGCTAAGGTTCCTTCATAATACCAGCTTGTTTTGTTTACAAAGGTGTTCTATTTCTAAAGCAAATGACATAAGAGGTATGAAAGATTCATTCTTGATCCAAAGAGAGGAAAAGAGAAAAGGGAACCATCTCAAAAGTGGAGCAAGCGGATTCAGATTCAAGGACTGAATGGATTTTGTAACATTTTCTCGCTTTGCTCCATTGGAGGGGACTGTTGATCTGCCTCCTAGAGCCTCCCCAATGTCACTCTCCAGGATCTCTGTCCACTTAACTCAGATTTAGAATTACATATGTAGAATACAGTAGGTGCTTGAAATTCAATTCCTTGATTGAGGAAATGAAGCCCTGGAAAAAGAACTGAATGTCCCAAAGTTGGCTGAACCAAGACTGAAAGTTCTGTCTCTTGATTCCCGGTCCAGTGCTCTCTGTATTCTGCTGCCTTTCTTGCTGCCACTTTCTTTTAGTTTTCAAAATTTCTTTCATTTATTATTTGTCCAAATCTATTGGGACTAAACCTTTCTAATATCTTCCTTTAACAGCTATACATCATCTACTCCCAGTTTCTAGTTATCTTTATGAGAGAGGGGGTGTCCCAAAACATGGAGAGTATTCTGATAATTGTACACTACAATAATAATTTATTCTGTATTAAGAGCTAGGAATCATTTATTGCAATAAGTATCATGGGATCACGAATTGCTTGGATAAAGTCCATTTATGGTGATCAATAATATCTGACAGTGCTGGGGAGGATTATTGAGTAAAGCAAAAACTAACTAAAATGTGAATAATACAATTGGTCTGGGTGCTATTTCAAAGAGCAACTTAGATATAATCTTTGAACCTTAGATCTGAGGGAAGTAGCATGATATAGCAGGAAGACCACTGTCAGAACATAGAAAATTAGGGTGACCGTCCTGATCATAAAATTTACCAGCTGGTCTTGGGTAAATCACTTGAACTTTTCTAAGCTTAACTTCGTTATGCATGAAACGTAAATAGAAATCTTGGCTATTTCAAAGTTGTTAAAAGGATCAAATCAAATAATGTATGAGAGATTGGTATAATTCAAAGATCAGAGACGATATGTGCCAGGATGCCAGGGGACCACGTGTGTTGTATTCCACAGTTTACTCGTGACACCTAGCACAGAGTCTGGCACATGTTACACGCACAACTGAACACGTAGCAAATAAATAAAGGCAATGATGGGGGAAATGTCTTTCTTATAACTATTTTCCTGCTGGAGAAATGTTTATGGGGGTGGGGGGAGCATCAAGCCAAGTACAGAAGTGGAGCAGAAATGGGAAAGGCAAAATAGAAAGAGAGATGATTGGTGTCCCTTCTTTCCTAGAACAGAAGCAGAGGTGGGGGAATCAAAAGAAAGGATGATCAAACTAACCAATTCTTTCCATGCCCCATTCATCCCACATCTTAACTCGAGATCGCAACATTGATTTTTTTTTTTTTTTAAGATTGCTTTTGGGCATCCACCTCATTAATTTTGGTCATTTTAAACTACTGCATTCAATGTTTTTACTGAGATCTGTATGTGTCCTCTCTTTAGTCATTAGGAAGAGCACTGTTTTTAATTTATAACGTATATAACTAATTCAGAGTCCTCCTCCTCCTTTTTCTTTCCTGTCGTCTTAGCCCTCTCGGAACGCCACAGTGGCCATGGGGAGAGGCAGCAGACGACAGAGACAGCTTGAGAGGAAATCAGTTCACTTCTTTTCTTTCTACTTGAAGCTCTGAATGATTCCAGCTCAAAGTCCTCTGGGATAGGTGTCTGGTTAAAAATGTGTCTCTTCCTAAATTGCCCTTCTTCAATTTTATAGATGTGCACCTATCATGCGCATAGGAATTTCGTTAAAATGTTTTTTCTCTGTCCAAGAGGTCAGGGTTTTTCAGGCCTTTGGGGAACAGACAGGATGCCCAAACGTCGGCTCAACTACAGACGATGTTACCCTACTAGAACAGCATGTTCTTGGTATTTGGCAAGCTTTGGGAACACCCCAAATCACATGAACAGGATGGCGAAGGGTCACAAAATTAAATCCGTCTAGTCCACCTACTTCTACCCTCAACCCACTTCTAATAAGTTTGAATTAATTAACGTCTCCCCATCCTGTTCCCCCAGTCACACTTGTTACAGCCAGTTCAAACTGGGATTAACTGGATTGAGATAAAAATTCACCTACTTTTTGCTTTCACAAATACAACTGACAGGAACAAAGAGAAACATTTCTATTTGTAGAGAGCAGTGTGATGATAATCCTTTGGACCTTGAAGCTTACAGAAGACTAATGAGATAATGTCTAAAACGTGTTGGAGCTGCATGCATGAAAGGCTCTATGGAGATAGAAAATATGATAAATAATGCAAGAAATCTTCATGTCAGGAAATCTCCTGTCTTCTGGACGACTTAGTAAGTATTAAATAAATACTTCATAAACAAGTACCTGCTAATCTTATCTGTCAACTTCAGCCCAGGGAGGTTGAAAAGTACCATTATTCCCAACATAAAAAATAAGAATCTTGATTTCTAAAGAAATATTTTCCAAGAAAATGCTAACACAGACCATGGCTGGTAGGTGAAACCTTTATATTAAGCCAAGCTTCCAACTACAATTTCAGCTCTTGGTCAATCTTATCAATGTGAAAGCACTAGTCCTAGCCCCTCAAACTTTCCACTCAGTCTGAGCAAAATGCATCCCTGGGGGATTCTCTTGCTATCCTAAATTGAGAAAAATCACAAAGCACACCCTCTTTGGGGTTCTTGAACCATCAAAATACACTCAACAAATAATGTTCTCAAGAGTGACCACATAATGGATTTCAATAACTTAAGAGCTCAATTCAATTACCTACAAGCCTTAATCTGCTCCTTCATGCAAGTCCCTTCATTTAAAAATACACAAAACCTTTATTTCTTCCCATGGCATCTTTTATTTCTAACAATATAAATAAAGAGACTACTTTTTTTTTTCATGAACTCAACAAAATAACAAACGAGACACAAAATTTAGCAAAGAATTTTCTAATGGGGACTTCAAAAACATTTGGCATATGCTCTCTTCTCACCAGCTCCCAAATGCCAATAAATCTCCCATTTATTTAAAGTCAGTATCATTTCAGTTTTCAGAACCTGACTTGAAAAAAAGCCACTACCTTTTTGAACTTACTCAATCTTAAAAATCTTCCCAAATCATCAAGTCACAAAATTTCTATTAGAAAAATCAAAGTCCCAGAGCTGGGGAGAACTTTGCCTATAGATAGATGAATGTAGTTTACAAGTATTAAGACTGATGACCTGAGGACAGTGGGCCATGCTTGACCTTTTGGGACATACACAAAGTGATAAGACAACTCCCTCACCTCAAAAGAGTTGATGTGTTTCCAGTGATGTAGTTCCCAAAGTGCATCAGTATCACTTGGGCGAGAAGGTATGATTGTAAAAACAAACATTTCCACGCCCCATCTCAGACTTACTGATTCAGAAAGTTTAGGGATGGGACCCAGGAATCCACATTTTTTAAAGCATCCCAGGTCATTCTTAGCACCATTTAACATTTGAGAACCCCTGCTCCAGTAGGTCTGAGAGATGTGCTCAAAATAATATCAGATAAGTGCTGAATAGAGACTAAATAAGGGGGCCTGTCTTCTAGGGACATAAACAGAAATTTGATTAAAAAAAAAAGCATCTCCTTCATTAATGTCAGATATCCATCAGAAAACACTAAGTCATCTCTTAGCCCGACCCAGACATTTTTCCAAATTATACTGACCACTAAGTAGATTGTGAGTTATCAATTTCATAATAGAAACCCTTAGCTTAAAATCTCTAGTGATCCATGATTCTCCCTAAAATGCCTAATTCACTTGACATTTATTATGGATTCATTTAGTTCATGAACCACACGTTTTAGCCTATTTTCTTCCCACGACAGTGATGTTCATAAGGAAGAGCAATTTTTATAATATTTTCCTTTGTCAAAAAATATAAAAAACTGGTAAACATGAAGTTGAATTCGGAAACATATGAGATATTTGAACTTTAAAAAGTAAGCTCCTAGCAGAATTAATTGGCACATATGGATTCTGTATAACGTATAAGATCTAGCACTTTGTGAACAGAAAAATCACCTGGGGAGTGGCTATCAATGCAGATTGCAGAAGAGTCTGACTCCATAAAAGTAAGATGGGTAATTGAATTTTTAAGCAGCACCCCAGCTAATTCTGATGTGAATGGTTTTGAAAAAACAGTCCTGGGGTTTCAAGAATCCAAGCTTATACCTACCTAAACTTTCCTTCGAATCTAAATCAACATATTAAACACAGATTATCAATATATGCATATTTAATTAAAGTAATCACAAATGGGAAGAAATAGGGAAATTCAGCTCATCTAATCAGAGCCCACATTCTGTAAGTCAGACAGGGGAATCTTGTATGTATCATAAATTACTGTCCTCCAGCATTAGGAGCGACATGAGTAAAAAGGCAACTTAATGTAGGCTTTTGCTGTTGCCCCTTTTAGAGAGTATATAGAACATTCTAATTACCTACTTTTAAAACTTAAAATATGCTGAACAGTGTGTGTATATGGCAAGGGGCAGGGCTGACTGAGGATTTGGTAAATGTGCATGATTCTTTGGCCAAAAGCAATAATCAGAGAAACCTAATTCTG
Source organism: Potos flavus (assembly GCA_028534135.1). Lineage (NCBI taxonomy): Eukaryota > Metazoa > Chordata > Mammalia > Carnivora > Procyonidae > Potos > Potos flavus. Next base: position 24,616,904 of record CM052888.1, on the reverse strand, counting down.
GGGATCATACAAAACAAAAGCGAATGGAATCTGTCCTTGATCATTCCTGATGTTAGGATTGTAATTTCCCCATTCCCACAGGAATTAATTGTGGACAAATTAAACACCTGCAGTATTATCTAATTACTAACAGCTCACAGAGAACTGGGATGTTGTCATTTTCACTTCCTTTGAGGGGGCAAATATGTGTGGGTTCTGGGGCTATGAGCTTTCTCAGAGTCTAGAAAGTATACTTTATATATTCATATAACATTTTATTGCCCAAATGGTCCACAAACTTATAAAAGGAGCTCTGGTTTATTACTTAATGATGGCCTAACCTTGAACAAGTTATTTGCCCCTCCAGAGGCTCAGTTTTCTCCACTGTAAAATGGATACCCAGGCTGATCTGGATTCATAGCCCCAGCTCTTTCCACTTCTCCATGACATTCCCCTCAGCACAGTGCCTAACTGAGGTTTACATGGAAGATCCTAAGAGATAAGTTTTACCAAAGTGCTCTATGAGCTGTAAGGCACTATACAGATGAAGTGGATTATTATTAGTTGTTTTATGAAGCCCAGTTATAAAGATGCAAAGTGACCCAGAAAAAGCAAACAGAGTAGACAAACCTGAAGTACAACATCTATAGTGCCTAGAACTTTACCTGGTGCAGGATAGATAGGTGCTTAATAAGCACTGAGTAAATAAAACACATACACCATAAAACAAAACAAAAGCCATGTAATACTAAGAAAGAATAAATATAACTAAAAGCGAGGATAGTTTGATTTAACCATACAAGCCACAATTCCCCAATAGCCTAACAGCTTAAGAACTACTTGATGTGAAAGAGTATTAAGATGTAAGATTGACCCATCATCTTCAAAGAAATGATTATATTCTTACCTCTTTGGTCTTTCAGATGCAGTCTTGTAGGGATAGCAGAATCTGGGTGAAGTTGCTGAAGTTTTTCTCTATATCAGATAGATCTGCATAATCATCCTAGCAACCTGTAGAAGAAATAATAGATTCTATAGAATGTTGGATACCCAAGCTCTGTTTTGGATCTGGAAGGGTGATTTTTAGTGACATGCTGATTTTAAGCAAACCAGATTTATCCCTTAAGCTCCCCTCCCCAGAGACACACCAAAGGAGGCTGGTGTCAGGGGAGGTGGCGAAGGAGTTATTTATTTTATAAAACAAATTCTTTATGGGGCCCTTTATCAGTTTTCTAGAATACATAAAATGTGACTCAAATTTAAATATTCAAATTGCATTACACACAACTTTTGACATAGCTATTTATAGAAAAAGACAACTCATTAAAAAATTCAAGGGAAAAAATGTTTTCTTCTGGGTGGGCCTTAACTGGTTCCCCCTCCACCACCCCCATTGCAAATATATTTTTATGCTGGGTAACATTTCCAAAACAGGAATGCTTTTTTCTATTGTTGAAATGAAACAAGTTTGCTTTCAGAGTCACAGAAGTGCCCAACTGTTAGAGAAAACGTTTTCCAGTGGCCTCTTGCCTGTCCTATCCCCATGCAAACTTTCCCATTGGCCCCTTTCTCTAGGAGGGCCCCTGGGGCTGTCTGCGGGAACTAACTGTAAAACCATTTTGTGCAGTGAGAACTAGTTTCTTCAAAGTCTCAGAGACCGAACACCCAGAACATGCCTGATTTTTGGCAAATGTGTACGTGTTTCCTCCGTATTTGATTAGCTGTATGCTAAATAACTGACCCAGATTTCTGGGTCTTCATTTGGAAAAGAGATGGGGGGAAAGTGTTTTAAAAATTGACGTAAGGAAGAAAATCTCTTCTCTCACCAAAAATCTAAAATTCATTTTACGTATTTGTGTTCTGAGGAACGGGCAGGACAAGGGAAGTCAATGCAAAGATTTCAATCAAGCTAAACCGTTCAAAATGAGCAAAAGCGTTTAAACTCTGTGTTGAGCTCAAACATGTGCTAGGAGCTCGTGAAAACCTGTCCCTCCCAACCAGAAAGCTTCCCAGGGTGGGACTTGTGTCCTGGGCTGATACCTATGGCCGGGAATCTCGGAGCAGGATCCACGACGACACAGGGAGGAAGAGGCTCCTTGAGAACAGGCCCTGGCTTTGTCTCATCCTGCTGTGTTCCTCTCCTCACAGCTTCCTGTCTCACATACTAGGTGCTCAGTTAATGTTTGTGGGTCGCAGGAAGCGGACAATCCGCATCTGCCCCCACGCCCCAGGCGAATTCTCGAGAACGCGGGTTTGCTCAGACCCACTGTCTGCTGGCGTTTGCTGAGGTCACTTGGTCCCGGCTGCTACGGCCCCGGCAGCTGGAGAGTAACTAAGAAGCCGAGCTCCCGGAACCAAGATGGAGCGGAAGCGGGAGAGCTAACGAGGCGGCGCGGGACGCTAGCTGGGGGGCCCACCTGACCGCGGCGCCGGCGGCCCAGTGCGGCGCTCCCATTGACCAGGAGGTCCGCGCCGCCGGCGCGCCAGGCGGGGGCGGAGGAAGGGAGGGACGCCCCAGCGCGCGCCCGGCCCCAGGCTCCGCCCCCTCCAGGCCCCGCACGCGCCCACTTCTGGGAGCCGCGGGCCGGGGGCACTGGGGGAGGAGAAGCCGCGCCGCGCGCGCCGCCGCTGGCTGACGCGAACCCCGGCGCGCGCGCCTCCCCCGTTCCCCGCCCCTCCCCGTCCCGGGGGCCCGGCGCGCGGCCCTGCTGACGTCAGCGGGCGGCTTGCGGTGCGGGGTGCGCAGAGCCGCTGGCGCACTCGCGCGCTGCGCTCGCCCCCTCCCCCGCCCGGGCTGTGGCGCGCGCGCGCGCTGGCTCTCCCTTCATTTTTTTCTCCCCTCCCTTCCAGCCTCTCTCTCCCTCTCTCTCTCTCTCCCCCTCGAGCTCCCGGCTGCCCGCGGCTCCCTCGCGCTCTCCCTCTCTCTCCGGTAGGCTCCACCGAGCGATGCGAGCTTTGGGAGACAGCGACGCCGCCTCCTGTTAGAGACCTGCCCCCCGCCCCGGCCCCCTGCCCAACCCTGCCCTGCGCGCGGGGGTCGGCGAAGGCGCCGCGGACGCACCGTCGGCTGAGGACCCGCGATGCACATGCACTAGCAGCACCCCCTCACTCACTCCCTCCACACCCCGCGCCGCCGCCGCCTTCTCCTCCTCCTCCGGCAGCAGCGGCAGAAGGACCCACCCTGCCCCCCACCCCACCCTCCGCCGGCTCCGGCTGCGGCTCCTGCCTCAACTATTATTTTATTTATTTTGGGTCGTGCACAGTCCTCAGTGCCTGCAGCCCGCGCCTCCTCGGACCGCGGGCGCCTCCTCCCTCGGCCCCGGAGCCCAAGACCCCGGCCACCTTCGCCTCGACACCCCTAGAGCCCGCCAGCTGCCGCGAGCCTCCGGGGCTGGAATTTTGTTAGCGGCTGTCTTTTTGGGGGGTTCTGGTTTCCCGACATTTTTGTTTTCAGCCAAGGGAAGGATACCGTGGTTTTTTTCTCCTTTGAGCCCAGGCTCTGCTCTCTGGGGGGGTGGGGGGCGCGCCGAGCCGGGGAGCCGTGCCAGCCGAGTCGTGCGGGCTGTGGCAGGGAAGGGGCCACCATGGGATGTACTCTGAGCGCAGAGGAGAGAGCCGCCCTCGAGCGGAGCAAGGCGATTGAGAAAAACCTCAAAGAGGATGGCATCAGCGCTGCCAAAGACGTGAAATTACTCCTGCTGGGTAAGGACCGGGGCTGCCACCCCCATCTCCCGACCCCGGTCACTCCGCACCCACCTCCGCCCGCTCACCCACCCTACTCGTGCCTGGGAAGACCTGGTCCCCGACTTGGCACCACTGTGTGCCTAGGATTGTCCACCCTCTCGCCTGCCTTGCCCCCATGCCCCCCCCCCTTTCCCCTAAGCTGACACTCACCAGTTTTTCCCCCTGTCTGTCCCAACAGGGGCTGGAGAATCAGGAAAAAGCACCATTGTGAAGCAGATGAAGTAAGTCCCTGTGGCGTTGGGATTTGTACTTTTATTAATAATTTTTTGTCATTTGTATTATCTCGCTCATTCCACATTGCTCTCCAGGCCTGGTTTCTGATTCGGGCACACACACACACACACACACACACACACACACACACACACCTGGATTTGACTCCCCTCCCCCACGCCCTACGTTGGTACTGGGTCCTCCACCCCAACTCCCGGGTGGGTGTTTTTTTTTGCGGGGGGGAGGGAATGGAGCGCCTGTAGTTGTATGAATGACAGTGTCCGCCATATTGATCAGAACATCACACTATTGGCATGATTAGGATCATTACTCTTGCTCCTTGGGTGTATCACTACCTCCATTTCTATGTCTGTGTCTCTGTTTTATTCTGTATTTCTCTCTCTTTCTCCCTCTACCCGCCCCCCCCCCCATTCCACATCCTTAATCTCACTTGCCCCTGCTCTTCTCCTGGGGCAGTGATTTTGAACTTGACTAAAATATGGAGGGGACCCAGCCCTAGACTGGGGTGGAGAATCAAGTGTCTGCTGTTCAGGGATTTGGTGCTGAATTGGACGTTGTGGTTTCTGCCCCCCTCACTCATCCCCCCCAAAAAGGACTAGGGTTAGGGGAAGGGGTATGTGGTAGGGAAGGGGATCGGTTTCCAAGCAGATATGACTGGCACAGCTGTATCCAAGGCAGAGGTGGAAGAGGGATGCTAGTTGAGGCTGAATGTCGGTCCCTTACTTCCCCTCTCGGCATCCCCCCACCCTCCCAGCGTTGGCTCTTCTGACAGGGGCAGTTTTCCTTCACTCCGTGGCCTTTATCAATGCATTTATTTACACTCTGCATAGGCCATCTTCCTTGTAATGTACCCACAATGCGGATTTCAGGCCTCACTTGCCCCCGCCCCCTTCTGCCTAAGATATCAGTTTCCCTTCCTAATTAACTGGGGGTGGATTTGAGTGATGGTTGAAAATTTAAACAAAATGGGATATTCCTTCCCTTCCACACTTTCTCAGTAAGGAGCCTCGCCCCTCCTTCCCACTCTCAGGCTTGCTTCTTGCCCCATCCACTCGGCAATTCCTGGTGAGCCCACAGGCAGCTTTGCTTGGGAGGGGGTGGCCTGCGGGGAAGAGGTGTGCGCCCTCAGGCCCTCCTGGCCCTGCCGCTTCCGTTGGCCTGTCAGTTCGGGACTGAGGAGTTCGTTAAGACCGTTTAGCGAGGATTCCACGTCGCTTTGCTGTGACACCTTCGTGCACACACAGCTCCTAATTAGAGGTTGCTGTGCAGTAAACAAAAATGATTATTTTTCAACTTGACAGAATAGCTGAAGTAATTGCATCCCGTAGGAAAACAATGGAAAATAAAAACCCCTTTCGCGGAAAGGTGGGTGGGAGACGAAGCATGCTTGCGGTTTCAGAACCAAGATGCAAAAAATCTTGCATGTGTAACAGGCATGACAAGCGGGTTCTAGGCGGCGCCATGATGGTAGGGAGTAGCGATTCGGAGACAATTTCCCCACGTCTGCTTGACATATTCTTATTTTCGTTCGAGAGCTCCCTGGGGCTTTCTTTGCAGAGGCCCCCTCGGCTCGCCGCACCCCTCTGAGCCACGGGTAATTTGGCCTGGGGCTTCTCTGGAGCTTGTGCAGCCCAAATGGATGGGGAGGCGGGGCCTGGGGAATTGCTCTTTGCAACAAGGTGCATGTTGCATCTGCCTGGAGCCCTTGCAGGTCGGTAAATGCGAGCGGCGCCACCCCTCTCTCCCAGGGGGGGATGTTTAAAAACTTCAGAAGTCTGTAATCTGCAGTGGCGGCCTCAGAGCCGGGTAGAAGCCCCAGCCACCGGGGCTGGGTGAGGTTTCAGGCGTTGCGAGTGGTGGACAGCGCCCAGCTGAGGCCGGAAAAGTCGATGGGGCTCGGCTCGGTGGCGCTCGGCTCGGCTCGGTGCGGACCGGGCGCGGGGCTCGGAGAGACTCGGCAGTGTTCGGAACAGAGTCGGGGCTCCGGCGGAGAGAACCGAGCTGCTTTGGAGGGGGCCGAAGGCATTCGGAAAGGCTCGGGGAAGGGGGTGGGGGGGAAGTCTGCAAATTAACTTTGCATCCACCAAGGCAACTCCTTACCTGCTTTTCCCCGAACATGTCCCATAAATTAGGTTGATTTAATAAGAAGTTTAAAAATATATACTGAGTCCCCCAAAGGGTACGTCGCCTTTTTTATTCAAAGAGCTGAGTTCTCCGAGGAAATAGGTGTGCCATTTTAGAATGAAAATTCCTAATTATATACTGGGGCAGGAAATCTTAAATGAAGGCTGTATGTAGGCTTTTCCCAGGAAAGTCTTATGTATCTTATATTTAGTTACACTGAGGAGGGGGAAAAGTCAAGCCTTTGATGTTTGAGATGGTTAAATCAGGTATCAGAGCATTTCTTCTCTTTCCCCTGTACCCCCTACTCCCCACTTTTCTTACTCCCACAGGACACATTTTTGGAGAAAAATGTAAGACAAAACTGAGATTTTGTAGGTAAAACTATTAAATTTTTTTAAAAATACACCAACTCTTTAGGAAATAGGCTAGGTTTGTTCAAAAGGTCAGTGAAAAAGATTTCTGGCCATGTAAATTTTGCCGCGAGGGGCCCTGCCATCCTGTCCTCCTGAAGCATTCATGAATGGTAGCTTTTTCTGTGAGCCCTCCAGCTTGGCTTGAAATAAATCAGATCAGGGCCTTGTGCCAAGCTGGATGCAGGACTTGTTTTATTAACCACAAAATGTGGGATTGGTGTCACTGTATCCTAGTGACAAATTCTTTTGAGTCCTCCCTTGCAGAGAGATGATTTTTCCCAATCGCCACTTGACTGAGAGTTACTTGAGTCAGGAGACCTGTACTGTGGGTGGGGTGGGGCCCAAAAAGCTGGGTGGCATTTACAGAAAGCAGTTTTGGACTTTCCTGTGTAGTGTGATTGGTGACCAACCTATCAGGCCATACATGTGAATTAATTTGGATGCTGCTTTATTTCACCTCGATAGATGAAATTAGAGAGTTCTGCATGGGTGATTGCCCTGTGAGAATTTGATGATTTCTTAATGGGGTCTGCGGTTTAATAGCTCCTGTTGGATTGAGAGAAAGAATATTGATATTCAGACATCTCCAGACCCTTTTAAATCAGCCTTTCCAGAAGAGCAAAGAGCCATTCCGTTGAGCCTATATTCTCATCCGTGTGTTGTGATGTGCTGATTGGAAGGAATAGGCTTCCATATATGCCATAGTAAGTGAAGTTATATGACAAAGGACTGACTAGTAGATGCTGCTCAGAACAAAATATTAACACCCACATCAGGCTAAGAACGTTGCAGGGAGAATGACCTTTGGAATTCTTTTGCTTGATGCATGTTATAGTGGGAAACCTCCATCCATTTAAGAGATGCCACAGATTAGACCGTCATTTTAAAAGCCTGATTCTTAATACTTTATTAAAAGTTTCATTTGAACATAACTTGCTAGGGTGTTTTTTTTTTTCTTATGTGATCGTGAGTTAGCCTTTGGGAGCTCTGTGTCAGACAACATTTCAGTACTGAGAAATAAACAACGATCATCAAAACAGCACAAACAAAATTTTACACACACCATGAGTAATCAGTGACCTTTTTCGATATGTAGTATTTAAATAATTCTGCTCATTAGGAGGCCGGGACCTCACCTGTGATATGGCCTCATCATTTTTGCAATCCATGGGACTCTTTATTCAGACCAGTCAAAATTTTAAAAGGAGGTGTTAATTTTATTTAATTACCAAAACCCTTACAAAGAGCTCTCTTGAAGAATTGTATTTTATGAAGTATGGAAGCAACAGAATATCATTTTAAGGGACTTCCCACTTTGAGCCGTGACAACCGTTAGGGCTACCTACCCGATGAAAATGTAAAACGAACTTGTGGAGTTGCTGTAGGCACCGCAGTTTGCCTTCATTGGAAGTGTTGAGTTTTCTGTGATGTCTCGTTCAGGCTGTCTGTCTCTGGAGCAGTAAGTGGATTTTTAGGAAGATGGGAGAGTTGGAAGGTGGCACTGAGGCGTGGCCTGCAAACTGCTGGCTTTATATATAAATGGACACAGTAAAATGGGGCACTTGGGATGTGTGCTTATTCCCAAAGTGCCTGCTCGTTGCCACTGTAAAACAAATGGCAGGATTTGCCTGGTGAAGACGTCCTTTCTCATACAAATATCCCAGCCCTTACAGCAGGTTTTGATTCTAAGGACAGACCCCATCCTGCTAGGGCAGGGAGTCTTAAGACGTCACCTGCCGCCAAAAGCTGGGGGTGTCCTCCCAATAGTTGACCCTGCCTCTGTAACTAGGGTGTCTCCTGTTTGGCTTAGGTTCATGACAAGCCCGTGTTCATTCCGCACGCTGCTGTGCAGCACCTGTATTAAGTGGTAGTCACGTGTGGAAGGGAATGGCCACTTGCAGCCATTACTCTGTAAAGTGCAGCTGTCTAATAGGGCATTTCCTGCACATCCCCAAAGGGTCCCGTGTGGTCCCATGTGCAGGCAGCTCTCTGGAGAGCTCCTCTTCTTAGAGTAGCTCTTCTGCCTACTTCTTATCTCTGCAGTCCTCTCTTTGGCTGCTTTGCCCTTCCCCCTTCCTCCTATCTCCACGTTTATTCAAATGGATGCACCTTGCTCTCTGGAGACCGCGTGAGCACAAACAGAATGTCAGATCAAGTAGCAGATGAGTTGTCCTTTGCTGATGGATGGTGCTCTCTCCCTGCTTACTGTTCACTGAGCTGTAAATACCGGCAGACCTTCCTGCCGAAGAGTAGCAAACCGTCCACCTGATCTCAGGAATCAGCCGTAGAACTCTTGAACCTCAGTTACCTGTTGGATTCTGAAGTAGAACGCGTCTGCTTGTTGAAAGGGTTGTTCCTGACTAGATTAAATGGATGAGGCTTCACTCAGGATCGACAGGGCTCTCCTGGAATCCGGAATTTCTGTTCCCTCAGTGTGGGACTAGGTTAGATTCGCAGTGCTCAGAGTCAGAGTACTGTCTTGTTGCTCTAGCACTTGGAACTCCCCAGGCTATAGCGTGCCACATCTGCTAAAGGTAGGAGGGTCACTCATGTTCTTCAGCACTCACAGTACCCTATATCTGTTGACACTGGAGATTTAATATGAGCAGAATACGGTCCTGGTTTCCTGACATGTGGTCAGTCCATCTGGACACAGGGACTTGATTCCCTGTCTCCCAGGGTGCCTTCAGGCTCTCATTTCTTACGAAGCTAGACAGACGACTATCACAAGAGCCACGTCGTGATCAGAAAGGCAATAGACAAGCTGGGAAAGGGATGATTTCAAAATGGGAAAACATTTCGGAAAAGGTTACGCCCAGACTTGACACTGGCAAAGAACAACTTTTGATGTTAACAAAAGAAAACTTTGTGTGCGTGTGTGTGTGTATACACATACTATATGAATTTAAGAACAGCAGGTACTATGAGTAGGGCACTTTACCTTACGGGTTGCATCACTGTAACCAGCTTAACGGTGCTCCGATGATCTCCAATCTAAGAATTTGTTTAAATTTGCATCACATTCTTATTTTATCCTGTGCTTCTTGCTCATACACAATACTGGCTAGAAAAGAAACCATATAACAAATCCGGCATTAGCGTAGAGGGGAAGGAGAGGAAGGAGCAGCGGCCTGTTACCAGCTCAAGCAAATAGCTAGTTTCTTTTTTAGAGAAGCTGTTTAGCGTGCTTCTCTAAAATTGACAGGTGATGAAGAGCATGGACTCTGTGACCAGACTACCTGGCTTCAAATCTTAGCTCTGCCACTAACTAGGTGTGTGACCTTAAACAAGTTGCTTAACTTTTTGTACTTCAGTTTCTTTGCCTGTAAAATGGGGCTGATAATAAAAATACCTAAAAGAGTTGTTGAGAGCAGTAAATAATGTAGTATATGAAATGCCCTTATAGCAGTGTTCTAGAAATCATTACACAAATGTCAGCTGTAGTTTTTATTCCTTTGACTGATTAGTGGGTGTTCCCTTCCCATATGGAGTTCTCTTCTGAAGTATGTGGGCCTTACCTTCCTTGAGAGCCAGAAGGGGAGTGCTATGGTTCATGTTCACGGCTTCTTCCCCTTGCCTGCTCTGCAGCGCCCGTTATGTAACACACTCTGTTGTCATAACTGATGTGACATTTTTGATGGTGCAGCTGCTTCAGCCCATGAGGCTGGAGTGACATTACAAAGAGTGGGAAAGAGCACTGGACCAGGAGTCACTCTGCCTCTCCGGGGGTTCTGTTCCCCCCAGCTCCTTCCCTATTCTAAGTGATCCATGAAATTGGGAACTGCCTTCATTTTCAGGGTCTTGACATCTTTGAGGCGAGGTTCTAAACATAAAAGCATCAATTACAGTTCCATCCTGCAGGGGTAGGGGGTACCTATGAAAGCTCTTTTAAGGCCAAGAGAATTGCAGAATAGCAACCTCAACCACAAAGCTTTGTCGGCCAAGAAAGGCATGGTCCTGAGAGGCATTTTGAGGAAACCACCTCTAACCAAACTTTTCGTGCAGATGTGGTTCTCAAACCAAAGAGGAGGATCTGAAAGTATCCTGTTAGTAAAAAACAGGATGTTTCTGGGAGGAGAGCCCCAGTGACATGTTAGAGGGAGGAGTGGTTTGTCTGTGGCTTCCAGGACTCTTAGAAATGGAGACAGCCTGGCTCCACCAGGAATGGCTGCAGGTGAAGGAACTTGCCTGGGGTCAGGCCCCTCAGCTCCCAGGGGTTGGGAGATGTGCAGATCAATAAAAGGGGAGGATCAGGAGAACTGTGTTTTAATTTTGACTCATTCTCTAATTTGACTTTGGGCAGGTCATTTAGTCCCTCTGGGCCTCGGTTTGTTCATCTCTTAATTAGAACATGGGCTTTCACCACAGAATTTCTCAGGCCTCTTTCAGATTTCTAGCTCAAACATCCAGTAAGTGCAAAGAGAAACCTAGAAGCCTGAAATGCAGGGGGGAATAGTGGGAGTATTTACCGCCCACAGCTTTTATCTGCTGAGCCATCTTTAGTTCTAATTTTCTTTACAGAGAAGAGGAAAAACATTGTGCTTTTCATAGCACAAAAAAAAATTAAAGTAAAATAAAATCCTCCAAGGCTAATAGTCAGTGCCCTGAATTTGTCCCCCTACTCACTTAATTTCTCAACCGAGAAGGAGGAAAGAGAAAGAGGGAATAGCATGTAAGGAGAGCACTCCGTGGCCAAGAACTTAGCCTGGATTCTCTGTCTACGTCATACCCAACTGAGAGGCTTTCTGTGGGAAATTGTTACTTTATAGGGACAGCTTCCTCATGCCATAAAATCAACCCTGGGTCACCTGCCTCCAGGGTCTCAGAGCACTAACGCTTATCACATATTGTCAATTATGTGTGTAATATATCTGTCTTCTTTGCTAGTCTTGATGCCCCTTCCTTACCACGGCTCCCTAAAGCAGGGATGGTAACTTATTTTTGCTCATGATACAGCACTGAGCCCAACGTCTGGCACACAGGAGGTGCTTCATAAATGCTTGATAAGTGAAGAGAAGAGAAAGAAATGAGGTTCACAAAGAACTCAAACTCACTTGTACATAAGCCAGAATAATAATATTAGAAGACTTTGATGATTGTAGCATTCGTTTTCGATGCAATCCATTATCCTCATTTTTTTTCACATCAATCTATGAGGAAAAATAGCCATCAACTCCCGTCTTACAGATGAAGAAGCGAGGCTCAGAGAAGTTGGGTGGCTTGCTCAAAGCCACACAGCTTCGTAAGTGACAGTGAATACAGACATGTATTCAGACCATGATTTGTTTACTTCCGAAGCCTATGTCCTTTCCGCTCTAACCCTACGGGGTTCTTACTAGACCACCACCAGTGTGGGCAGTACTCTGAGCTGGCAGACTGGGACCCAGTGACCTTCAGCAGATGGGATGGGACTAGCTTTGGTTGAGCATAAGGCCTGAGAGAATAGCAAGTGCTTGATTGGTGCTGGGTTTCTTTTGGAGATGGAGGTGGTGGCCATCCTCACATTTGACATTGATTCTGACACCAGAGTGTTCCCTAACCATCATCTGGACAGCTCCTGAAATCATTCGCTGTTGCTGCCGCAGAAGTGTGGGCCCTTTGTGGGTGGCAGTGGAGAGAAGCTGCCACTGAAGACTTTGGCTTTGGTAGGAGCAGGTGGTTCAGAGGAGACTTGGGAAAGACAAAATAGTAGTGTATACATCCATTCAACCATCCATCCATCCACCTATCCTTCAGTCAATCCATCTTTCCATCCTTAAGCATTTACTGAGCATCTACTGTATGCTGGCCATATACATGGTGTCATGGAAGTAGAGAGGAAGGTCTAGGTCCCTTCAGGAACTTAGCCTAAAGGGAGTGACATGTAAAAGAGGATTATACTTCAGAGCAGGAAGCTCATGAGGCTGCAGGAGGATGAAGGGCATCATCTCTAGGCAGGAAGTTCAGGGAGAAAGTGGCCTGTGGACTGAGTCTTAAAAATGAATGGTAGCTAGCCAGGTGGAAAAAAGGAATGCCAGGCAGAGGGAACCAACATGTAAAAAAGCTCTAAGATATGTCAGCACATGGAGCAGGCTGGGAGTATAAAATAACTCAGTTTGATTAGAGTGCAGTCTCTAAGAGGACTGTCCAGAGATGAAGGAGGTAAGAGGAGACTGAGATAGACCATGAAGATTCTTGTCTGATGTGCTAAGGACTTTCAATTTTATTCTAAATATAAGAAGCCACCAGGAGGGCTTTTTTTTTTTTTTTACTGAGGTGCGATTGACAACATTATATTACTTTCAGAGGTTCAATGTAATGATTTGATATTTGGGTAAATTGCAAGATTTACACAGTAAGCCACAGTAAGCCCAGTGAACATCCATCACCACACATAGTTACAGATTTTTTTTTTCTTGTGATGAGAACTTTCAAGACCCATTGGGTTCTAAGGAAATGGGTGGCAAGATCATTTCTTGCACTTGTGAAAGATCACCTATGTGGACTAGAGAGAGTCATGTCCAGAGGTTAAAAGACCAGGCAGAAAGTTATTTTTGTGATCCAGGTGGGAAAAGATTAAGAAGTAACTTAAAGCAGTGGAGTGGGAAAAGGAAACAGAGTAAGAGATATTGTGGTAATGGAATAATTGAACTTATTTGATAATCAGTTGGAAGTGCATTGAGGAGGAACTTCATTTTACTTATTTATTTTTAAGATTTTATTTATTTATTTGATAGAGAGAGAGCACAAGCGGTGGGGAGGGGTTGGGGGAGAAGGAGAAAAAGAGTTCCCCTTGAGCAGAAAGCCCGATGTGGGGTTCGATCCCAGGACCCATGAGATCATGACCTGAGCCAAAGGCAGATGCCTAACCAACCGAGACACCCAGGCATCCCGAGGAACTTCATTTTAAAGGATATAGACAAGGGGGCGCCTGGCTAGCTTAGTCGGAAGAGCATGTGACTCTTGATCTTGGGGTCGTGAGTTTGAGCCCCATATTGGGTGAAGTGATTACTTTAAAAAAAAATCAAATCTTTAAAAATAAATAAATAAAGAATATAGGTAAGAATGAGTTCGGGATTCCTGGTTGGGCTACTGGTGGGGTGGTCGTGCCATTCCCTGAGATGGAGCAATGCAGGAGGGAGAGGGAAGGCCTGCAGAGAAAAATGATAACTGACTTTGTTCACGGTGATGATTCTTGTGGGTCATCTAAGTGGAGATCCCCGGCTGGCAGTCAGATATGTGGGGTAGGACGTAGGACACACCTGGGTCAGTGTGGAAGGGTCAGTGTGGGATTCTGTGCTGCTGTGAGCAGTGGGAGACACAAGAGCTCATCGCCTCACCAGACTAAGTGAAAAGGCAGGAGATGCAGCCCCCACAATGTGCATGCGCCCCAGCTCCAGGATGTGACAGTCATTTGGGAAGAAGAGCCTGAGAGGGAAACCGAGAAGGGGATGAGCTAAGGGATGGAAAGGAAACCGAGGTGGAGCAGCAGCATGTAAGCCAAGGAAGGAAGGAATTTCGAGAAGGAAGAGGTTGAGTCAGATACTGCAGTAGTCAAATAGGCTGAAGACTGACAGATGCCCAGTGGATCCGGGAAATTGTTGGTGAACTTGGCAAGAGCAGTCCCAGTGGAGTGGCAGGAGGAAAGCCAAAATCAGTGGGCGTTAAGTAAGTGGGACTGAGCAAGTGGTGGCCATGAATGGAGACCCCTGGAAAAGAAAAGGGGTTCTCGAAGGAAAGGGACAGAGGGAGGGAGAGAGGGAATAGGGTTGAGCAAGGACTTTATTTTAATAGTTTGTTTGGCTAACATGGTGGGACCTGGTTCACTGAGAAGCAGAAAGGAAAGGGCCCAGGTGGAGGGAGATGTTGAAGGTATAGGGAAGAAGTGGTAGAAGGAGCAGACCCCGAAGAGGATGGGGCAGAGACGGGGTGCAGAGTATGTTTGAGCGAGCTGGTACTGACACGAATGTGCGTCACGTTCCCTGAGACTGCCAGAGGACAGTGAGTATGGGGAGTGCATAGAGAAATATTTGGAGGGGGCATGATGGGGACGAGATGTTGAGGGGGTTCCTGCCTTACCTTTTATTTTCCTGAAGTGAGAAGAATTAAAAAGCAACTATGCTCCTTTACCAGGACACCAAAGCCTGGTAGCCTTTCTTCTATTCAGACCATTCATTTATTCATTTACCCAGTATTTATCTAGCACCTGTTATGTGTTAGGCACCGTTCTGGGTGCTTGGAGATTCAGTGGTGAACAAGCCAGGTCCCAGGGGACTCAGGCAGTATCTTCATAAACAAATAATCAGGCACAGTAATTGCAGACCGTGAACATTTTTCTGGAGTCACACCTTTGAGTAAGACCTTACACTGATCACCAGGGGATTCAATTCCTACCCTCGGAGAGCTGAGTCAGTTGAAGAGGACAAATTGGTGCCATGAAGGCCCCGAAGAGGCAACGATGGAGTTTAGTTTGGACAGGGGCTTAGGATCACACATGCCTCAAGTCAGCTAGGTGGAGAAATGAGAGTTCAGTGGATACCCATCATTGTACTCTTTCCAGGCTGTTCCAGTGAGGCTGCCCATCACTGCCCCTTGCCATTTGAAGATAAGAAGTAGGTGTGTGACCCAGGCCTTGCCATTCATAAAATTACATTTTCCTGGCCACAGTGACTGGGGGATGGGATAAGACTCAGTCCAGGCCAGTCAGAGTCCTTCTTTGGAATTTGATAGTCAGTACGAGAAAGAAGCTCTTCATCTGGGATCCCAGCAAGATCTTCCCTGGGTTGGAATGATGAAAGCCTGGAGCTGTCTGGGGCCATGTTTCCTCATCTCCATTACTCTGCAAGATGGAAGCTTGCTTATGATGGGAGAGACTGAGGCTGTGAGAGACTGAGATGTGAGGGAGGGAATGAGAAGACAGAAAGAGACAGAGGAAGCCAGAAAGACGTCTGGCAGTAATTATTATAATCTCTGAAGCTGGCTCTGTGGACCTGAAAGTTATGTGGACCAATAAATCCCTTCTTTTACATAAACTAATTTCAGCTGGAAATGTCCCTCTGTCATCCAGGAAGAAGAAACAATGTGAGCTAAGCCCAGAAGCAGGACTCAAACATGCGGTGCCATCAGGGAGCAGTGCGTCTTGTGTGACCAAAGGGCTTGTTGGGAATTTGAGGAGCAATGGTTAGAAAGGAAGAGCGAAGCTAGATTGTGGGGTTCCCAGACTGCTTTGCTAAGGCGCGGATACTTTGAACATAGAGTAGGGTAGCAGGGTGCCAAGTCAGCAAAGCTTGAAGAGGAAGACCAGTGAAGACGCTGAAAAGCAGAGGGAGATTTTTGTAGTCTGAAATGGGAAACTGGAAGGAAAGGCAATGAGGAACTGGGTAGGGAAGAGATTTAGGGAGACAGAATGGGTGAGACCTGGTGTCTAGTTGAGCATGGGGAGAAGAAAGTAGATCAGACGAGTCCTCCCAGTTTGGAACCTGGATGTTGGAGTTTAGTGATGCCATCAAGTTAGGAGGCATAGGAGCAGTGAGAGGGGTAGTAGACGGAAGAAGGCAAGTCAAAGCACAAGCATGAGTTTTGGGTCCTTGCAGGATGACTTTTGTATTATGCTCATATCATTCAGTGGTTGTGTTAGGAAGTCGTTCTGGCATTTAGAAGAGAGGTCAGGGCTGGCAGGAGGATTGGGCTCAGCCGCCCTGCGTGGTGAGGCCATGAGAGTGGATGCAGCTCCCCTGGGATGAGTATGTAGATGGAGAGGAGCACCCCCACACACACCCCGATGTGGAAGGAAGCAGGGACACCTGCCTTAGGTAGGCTCATAAGTAGCTCCCTCTGGGAAAAGGGGCTGGGAGTCAGAGGAGCAGGAGCAGCACCCTGCTGAGAACCCCAGGGAGGGAATGTGCTCCCAGAAGTTCTGTGTGGCGGCAGGGTTCTATTGCATGGCACTGCCAAGCTAGATAAGGACTGAGAAAGGGCCATTGTATTTGGCGATCATGGCTATTTCTGGCCTTTGAAAGAGCAGTTTCAGATAGAAGCCAACTTCAAGAAATTAGGGCGGATAAGTCTGGACTAGGAGTAAAGAAACCTGAGTGCTCCTCAGCTCTGTCCCTATTTAGCTTGGTGGCCCCAGGCAAGTTCCATACTTTCTCTAGGCCTTAGGAGCTTTATGTACAAAATTAGGAAACTGGATCCTATGATCTGTACACTCCTGCTCGAGTCTTGAGGTCATAATTTAAATTTTGCCGTCCAGCAAAACAGATGTTCTCGCGGCAAAGGGATTCCCCGCCTTCTCCCTTGGCCACCCCCAACTGAGATAATAAATTATAACAAAATTAAGCTTTCAGAAGTCTAGCGTTAATTGAGAAAGAAAACTGGGACATCAGCTCAGGGAGCTGTGGACAGCGGTGCGTGTGCGTCCACGTGGCCGCTGCACTGAGCGTGTGGAGCCCTGCGAGGTAGGACTTTGTCTCTGCATGCTGTCACGGCTTACGGGAGCAGGATCCTGTGCTCCTCTCGCCTGGGGAGGAGTGCTAAAGATGGTTCCGGGGTGCAAATACAAAACGGCCTGTGGGGGGGAGCTCCAGCCAGCCTGGCCGGAAGAAGAGCCAGAGGGACCCAGGCCTCAGAAGAGAAACAAGCCTGAGGTCACCAGAAGGCAAGGCAGGGGAGGCGCCAGCTCTGTCTCTCAGGCACTCTGTGGCTCTGTCGATGCGGGACTTTGGGAAAGGGATGATAGAGCGGCATCTGGTTCTGACATTGCTGGTCTTCCTACCCTTTTTTTCCCCGTGTGCAAAAAGGTCTGTCGTTTTTTTAATCCTTTCCTAAAAGTTTCAATTACATGAAGCTCCCTATTCCCTGACTTCTCTGGCTCCTGTTTGTTCATTCTGTGAATACCAGTGGAAGACCAATCGTGTGTTGGTGCTAAGGTTCTAGGAAGAGAGTTCTTATTAAGGCTGCTCTTAATAAGACTGCTCCCTGCCCTCAAGGACCTTATAGTTTTAGAGAAGGGAGATAGACAACAAATAAATGAATGAGTAAGATCATATCATACAGTGATATGTTCTAACGGAGGAAGTAAGGCTTAAGCAGAGAGAGTGGTTGGCAGAAATGAGGGATAAGGAAGCGGGTCAAGAAAGATCCGAGGAAGGGGTACCTGGGTGGCTCAGTAGGTTAAGTGTCTGACTCTTGATTTCGGCTCAGGTCATGATCTCAGGGCTGTGAGATCGAGCCCCGTGTCAGGCTTCATGCCCAGCTGCTTAAGATTCTCTCTCTCCCTGTTCCTCTGCTCCTCTCACCCTCCCCTGTACACGTGTGCACACATGCGCGCTCTCGCTCTCTCTCTCTCACTCTCTCAATCTCTCTCACCTAAAAAAAAAAAAGAAAAGAGAAAGAAAAAGAAAGATCTGAGAAAGAGAGAATAGCAGATGCAAACACCCTGAAGCAGAAATGAGCAGGAAGAAGGCTAGGGAGGCTGGACCTTAGGAAAGGAAAAGTGACACAAAATGGGATTAAAGAGGCCTGGTGGCCATGCAGAGAGAGGCATTTGGGTTTCATGCCGAATGCCATGGGTGGTTGAAATACGGGACAACGTGACCTGACTTGTGTATCAAAAAGATCCCTCTACACTCTGAAAAAAGCAAATCCATAGGGACAGAAATCACTTCACTGGTTTCTACGGTTGGTGGGAAAGAGAAATTGACTACAAAAGAGCACAAGGGAGCCTTCAGAGGTGATAGAAATATTCTGTCTCTTAATCGTACGGTGGTCATGCAACCATATATGTTTATCAAACCTCGTCAAACTATACCTAAAAAGGGTGAATTTACTGTAATTAAATTTTAATTCAATAAATCGGACTTGTAAAATACACATCATTTAATCAAAAAAGAAAAAAAAAAAAAAAAGAATTGCAGTAAGCCTTAACAAAATCCCTTTGGCTGCCATGTGGAAGATGGAGGGAGTGTGCAAGCCTTGTGTGCCCAAAGCAGTGCCCTCACTGCTGGTCTTAGAGTTGAGCGTATTATGTGCTTTTCCCGGTGGCTTTCTTAAATCAGTTTATTGACGTGTGTTCCCAGTTTTCCTGTTTACTTAGCTTTCCTTTACAACTGACTTGAGAGCTCAATGCAGGTAGAAGCCATCTGCTCCCTTCGTGTGGGCCCTTGGTAGATACTTGTTACATACTATTGTCCTTACATTTAAATGGTGCTTGAGAGGTTACGTTCTCTACCATCTTTGGGCCTTACAACACTCCTGTCAGGCCACATAATCAGTGCCTGTATCCCCATTTTATAGACCAAGAAACTGAGGTGAAAAGAAGTGAGCAGTATCAGAGAAGCATGAATCTTGGAGATCTCAGCTTTGCCATTTGTGGACTTTCATTATGATTTGGGGAACATTATTTAGTCTCTTGAAACCTCAATTTCTTAATCATGAGAAAGATGAAAAGGAAACACATTGCAGACACACAGTGAGGATTAAACGAAGTTAACAGAGCTAAAAGCACTTAGCACATAGTTGAAATTTACTGACTGTTACTATCAGAAAACAGGGTGATATGGTCAGTACATGATGGAGTTAGATCCCAGTTCTTCTGTTTCACGTATGTCTCTCCTTCCATCATTATCACTCAGTACATCCTTACTGGTTGGCAATTTATTGGTACTGGGCTAATTAATTACTTTTTACCAAGTCAGATCCTTCAATGCAGTCATTGATTAATTCCACAAATACTTATTAAGCACTCACCGTGTGCTCAACACTGTGTAGGATATGATGCTGAGCCAAGACATTCTCCATCTCTTGAAAATGGAGATGCCCTTACAGTTAATAAGCATTATAGCCAGGTAAGAAGTGGAAGATGCTGAGGGAACACCTACCTCAGTCTGGGGTATGGGAAGACTTCCTGGAGGAGGTCACATTGAAAATAATCTTTTTTTTTTAACAACAAAAAAAGCTTTTTAATTGTGACATAAATTAATATACGTACAAAATGCTCATTTGTTTTAAAAAGCAAGCATTCTTGTAACCATCACTAGGTAAAAAATAGGATTTTGTTAATGGCCAAGAAATTTCCTTAAATATCCTTTCTTGATCATAGCTCCCTCCCTTACTCCCTACCTCCTGACTTTCATCGTGTTTCCTTATCTTTCTGTAGAGTTTACCACCCACCCACCCACATATGTATCCTGTACTCATATAGTTCAGTTTTTCTCAGTTGGGATGTAATTGGAATCATACTGTTATATATTATTAAGTCTTATGTCTTTCCTTCAATCTTGCATTTGTATTATTCATCCACATTGTACATAGCTGTATTTCATTTATTTTCATTGCTATAAGTATTCTATAGCATTCTCTTCTGAATATTTATCATTTTTCTGTGAATTATTTACAAATATTTGTGTACATTGGTATGCTATATATTATTGACTTCACTGCTATATAGTACACATCATTATTTACCAGCTATGATTATAGTATGATTTACTTATCCATTCTACTGTTGATATGCCTTTGGGTTATTTTGAGTTTTGGGCAATTACAGAGGGTGCTGCTATGTTCACCCATGTGGATATACATTCTAAGACACATGCCGCTGTTGAAGCAGTCTTTGAAATGGAATTGCTGGAAATCTTCACCTATATTAGATAATGCCATGTTGTTTTCCAAAGTGGTTATTCCATTTTGTACTTGTGCTGGCAGACAGAATTCCTGTTATTCCAAATTCTTGCCAATATTTGGTATTATCAGAATTTTACATTTTTGCCAACCTTATAGGTGAGCAGTAGTACATCTCACTGCACTTTTAATTTGCGTATTCTTATAAAACAGTACAGATTACTGGTGAGATTGATCAGCTTTTTACATATGTATTGGGCAGTTGATTTCCCCTTTTGTGAAGCCCCTGTTCTTTTGTGACCTTGTAAATTAGGTTGTAATTTTATTATTAATCTGTAGGAGTTCTTTATATGTTCTGGATACTAGTCCTTTTCCAATTTCATTCATTACAAATATTACCTCCTATTCCCTAGCTTGTTTTTTCCCTTTGTTAATGATGAACCATGATAAAAAGATGTTCTTATTTTTAATGTTGAAAGATTTTTCAGTCTTACCCTTTTTGCTTATTGTTTCTTGTGTCCTATTTAAGTAATCTTTCTTTCTCTTGAAGTGGTAAAAGCTATCCTCTTTTTTTACCTTCTTAAAAAGCTTTGAAGCTTTTTTTCTTCCACATTTAGGTGTTTAAGTCACCTGGAATTCTTGTATGTGGGGTAAGATAGTGGTCTAGTTTTAATTTTTTCTCTACATGATACGTACTTGTGCCAGCATTGCTTATCCAAAAGGCCATTTTTTTCAGGCACTGTTCTGTAGAACTACCTCTATTTTAAGTCATGTGTTTATATATGCAGGGACCTGTTTCTTCTCTCTTTAGACCATACCACTGGGCTTGGTTCTTATGTCACAACCATACTGTCTCAATTACTACAGCTTTATAACATGTCTCGATGTTTAGTTTAGCAAATCCCTCCTCTTGGCCATCTTCATGAGTGTTTTGGCTGTTCTCGGCCCGTTGTGTTTGCATGTAAATGTTAGACTCAGTTTATGACACTAATCTGTTTGGATACAATTGACATCTTTAGATTGGACTTCTTTAAATCTTAAGTTTTCCTGATCCATGACCATGTTACATTTTACCATTTATGTAGGTTATCATTAATTCTCTTAAAAATATTTATAATGTTTCCCATAGAAGTCTTAAATACTTTCAGTTAGATTTATAGCTAGCTACTTGATATTTACAGTGGTCTTGTAACTCCTTCTTTTTGCATTTTGTGTCCATTGGTGGTATATGGAAATACAATAGGTTTTTGTATATTGATTTTGTATTCATGAACCTTACTTTTTATATAAATTCAAATGGTTAGTCTGTAGATTGTGAGGCTCAGAGAAGGAAGTGACATGTCTGGGTTCCCACGGCTAGCTAGTAACAGAGCAAGAATGAGTGTGGTCCCATTTCTACCACTTCTATCTCTCAACAACTGTTTAGGAAGGGTGGGGGTAAGCCAGCAGGGGAGAAGGAAATAACATTTACTGAACAGCTACTATGTATGACGCTTGCTACACATGATCAGCTTAACTCTCACTGGAGGCCGATTTTTGGTTATCCCCATTTTATAGATGAAGGAAGTAAGATTCAGAGGTTATTCAAAAAATGTGTTGAGGGTCACACCTTGGTTCATCACTGAGAGGACATTCCAAAGTTGGAGGAATCCTATTTCTCTTTCATGCATATACCAGTCTGCACACCTTCTCATTCAAGTTTAGACACCCACAGAAGTCTTTGGGCCTCTTAACTTCAACCGGGCTATCTCCCAGGGCCCCCACCCTGTGCAGATCTGGGGCTGCCTCTAATAAAGCTATACCATCATCTTCAGACTCACACGGGCCTGCTTATTGTCAACTCCTGGGTTGAGTTCCTACCCAAAGTCCTGAGATCACTTTCACCCTGCCCCCCTCCATCGTTCCCTCCCAACTGAGAAAATTAGTTCACAACTTGTTGGGTTCTAGGAACCAAATTAGGAGTTGCCCCGGGCATCTTGTTTCAGTCCTCACTTGAAAATATGGTTGGGGTTTTATGACCCTGCTTTGTTATACAGTGGACTCGAGAGAATTTATGGTTGCAGTCCTTCCCGGCACCCCTTCCCCCAGTCCCTCTGATTGGCGGGAGCTGCCTGCATGCAAAGAGGTTTGCTGTTGCTGGCTGTGCAAAGAAATTGTGAAATGCTCTGTTTGTGAACACAGCCCAGCAGTGCTCTATTCAGCATGACAGCTTCCAACTCTGGAACACACGGCCCTTCACAGGCTGACTGTAAATTATGCAACCTCGGAGTTAAACAATGAGGACCAATAGGGGAAAGGAAGGGGCACGCTGTGGATTTCGGCCTGGACCTACAGCGGTAGAACGCACACTTCGGCTACTTGGCGATCAGATGGGAGGAAGGTCTTTAGCAACTGAGAAAAGCCAGGAAATCCTGTCACAGGGCTACTTGTGAGAGTGGGTTTTAACTTTTTTCAAAATGTAAATGTTCTTTTCAAACTCTGTTTATCAATTCAGACAGAGTTTTAGAAACTAGGAGGGACGTTTACAAAAGAAAGTAGTCATATGGTGTTACCAAAGTAACTGAATGCTGTACACAGTATTTAACCTTTGTCCTGATGACCCCAAGTCATCATTTTTTTCTTATTGCTTTGTGCTAAAAGTCAGCAGTGCCTCTAAGGGCAATTGATGTACAGACCATTTCCCACCCCCTGTCCCACCTGCCCTGCTCCCATGGTCTTGGAATGCAATTAACTCCACTTTGATATGCCTTCTGTAATGGTCCTGTCTCTTCACTTACTATCATCTGTCATGTCTTGATGCTTTCTATGTTCCTACCTCGAGCCTCATTTCCCTTCTCTGGCTCTACTCTGAATCTGGAATGGCCTGGAAAACTGCATGACTGGGTGTGTCCCAACTGTGTGTCGGGCAAGAATAAATGAGATATGAGCGAGGACCTCTTCTACAAGTAGGGTGCTTGCGCTTTAGTGCCTGGACCTTTTTGCACTTCTGCCTGTTAATGGCGCAGCATTAAGTGTGTAGAAAAGAATTGGCTGCTGGGAACTGCTCTACAGATGTGCGTGACGGTGACACGGTGGCTGTCAGATGTGCGTGACGGTGACACGGTGGCTGTTGTGCACTCTGCTACTTGAGTTCTCCATTGTCCTTCATGGCTCCTGGCAGGGTTTTGATTCACAGAGATTGCTGGGCAAGTAGCTTCCAGATAAGGGCGATGCACTGTCATTTGTTACAGAAGATGCTGGGCTGGCTTTAGCAGCAGGGAGGCTGGTACGGAGGATCTCTGTAGCAGAAGGGTTCTGCTGGGCCCTTTCTGTACCGTGACATGGGCACACATGGGTCAGGCTGTGTGATCAGCAGGGACATCTCCAGGAGCCCTCCACAGCGGTGGGCACCACGGACGTCCCCTGACCTGCACGAGAACAGCAGGGTCACTCAGCGAAGCCACACCCGACCCGGTTGCTACTCTTTGTTCAAGACATACACTAGTAATTCTTCCAGGGAAGAAGGAATGTGGATTTGGCCATTTTCAGATGTTCGTAGCCCTCATACTAAAGTGTTTGAAACTCCTTGGTCCAAGTGCTCTTTGCCAATATTGTTCGTTCATTTTTTCACTCTGCAGATGTGTATTGAGTGCCTACTGAGGAGGGAAGGAAAATAGGGAATGTGTTACCATTTGTAACAGTGGTCTGGGAAGGCCACTCTGGACACCCTGAGCTGAAATTAGACCTGATGGAGAAAAGGGAGCCTACCACATACAATTGGGGAAAAGGGAATGAAGAAGCAAAGCGAAGGCTCTGAATCCTGGCTGGGCCACCTTCTAGCTTTGTGACTTTGGGCAAGTAGGTGTGAGGACCATATGAAATAGAGTGGAAAGTATTTAGCCCCGTACTAGGAACATAATAATTAATAACCATGGTCGTTATTGTTCACCAATTGGCAAATATTTGGTATGTGTAAGACTTGCTTCTTCATCTAGGCTATAAGCCTCCTGTGGAGGGAATCCCAATTCATAATCATTTCTACCCCATAAGCCAGTTAGGTCCGAGGTGCACAGCGAATATTCAGGATAAATTTACATAATAAATCGAGGAACCCACTTAAACTGTTGCGGGTTTTCTTGTAAATTCACTGTTGGATGTAGAAGAAGTTTTTAAAATGCTGATGTGAAACTTCAGGATACATACATGGTATGTATTATTTGCGTATTTGGGTCCTTAGTGGATTAAGAGTGGCTGAGCCTGCCACACCACAGCTCTTTATTGAGCACTTACTGTCTGCAGGGAGAGGGAAGGGCTCTGTTGCCGGCCTGCCTGTGGATGGAGCTTCCATCTCCAACTCCCCGTCTCCCTTCTCCCCAGCCTGGACCCGTGCCTCTTGCTCCCTTGTCTTACAGATCGTCAGTTTTCAACTCCTTCCAGCAGGTGCTGGGGCCAGATCTGAGCAGCAGAGGGGTTTGCGGTAGGGCCTTTCCTTCCTATACATCTACTGCTGAGGGCAACAACCTAAAAGAAGTAGTATCTTGATTGAGGCAGTGCTTCCGCCGGTTATACATCTACACAAATCTGTTGAGCTGTACACCTAAAATGTATATGTCTTACTATATGTATTGTTCTATATGTATTACTATATGTGCCATTTCTCAGTCCTTTAAAGGGTGGTCAAGGTATTTTTTGTTAAACCAAGGGCCTAGGAAATTAAGCAATGCCCCTCTGAATCTATCAGCCTCAGGAGGGTCTGATTCCGTGGGGAGTAAGGAGGGGTGCTCAAAAGAGGAGGGCAGGCCCCAGACACCCCAGTTTTCCCTACTCAACTGCTAGCATCAGCCATCTGTGAGCTTCCTTCATACCCTATGTTTGCATCTAGGAGTGAAGGACTGGGAGAAGATGCCCCAGCACCCACTTTAGATGCTCTGAACTGTCCAGCACCCAAGTTCATGGCCCCAGCCCTCTCTGGCACAAACCTGCCTCTCACTGCGAAGCCCAGGGATTCATGTCCTGCCTTGAATCTTGGCAGGACTTGCTAGGAATTAGCAAGTCCTTACCCTCTCTGAGTCTCAGGGGAGGGGGTTACCCCCTGTCAGATGGTAATAAGACCTGCATTATTAGTCTCACGTGGTTGTCAGGAGTAGCAAATGAGATCATGGAAGTGAAAGTCTTACAGGGATACGAAATATAAACTGTCAGCCAAGTGTGCCCCCAGGCTCAGCGTAATTCCACCAGTATTTGAGAGCCCATGTTTTGAGGGGCAGCAATGCCCAGTGGTTCAGCGTGAAGGCTCTAGAAGCAGACTGCCTGGGTTCATCGGTCCTGGCCCTGCCACTTACTACCAGTATGACCTTGGCAAGCTGCTCACACTGATGGTGCCTCAGTTTCCTCAGTTGTAAACTAGAGATAATGACAGAACTTGCCCCACGGGGTTATACTAAGTATTAGATGAGTTAATCCAGGTAAAGAACTTTGCTCAGGGCTCAGTTATGGTGCTAATACCACCATGAGCAAAGATGTCTGCTAAGTGTTGAGAGGACATCTTTATTGAGCAGAAACAGGGGTAAAAAAAAATTTTTTTTTAAAAGGTCTCATTTGAATACAACTGATTCGTGGACTAGCTATATTTTCCATGACTTGGGGCTTGAGACTGATTATTTGCTGTATTTGGTAAGTTTTTTCCATCCTGAAACCTTTAATCTTTCGAGTTTGCCTAATAGATAAAGGCCCCCGTGACATGTCCTTGCCTTCAGAGTTTTGCTGCGGCATCAGTTGTGAGCTCTCTGATTTACAATTCAGCGAAAAAGTGACAGACTAGGTCTTCTTGTCAATTCAAGGTGATTGCTGCATAGTCATTTTTAACAGGACACCAGATTTAGCTAAATGCTTGCAGCGAAGTAGTGTGCACATTAAATTCACGATGGTGGTTATCCAGGCCGAGCCTCTGCAGCTTCCTATTATGAGCCTGGATTCGAAGAAGTCCTATACAGCTGACCTCCTAGCTTTGCTGCCCCTGGAGGGGTGGGAGACCCCTAGCATTAGAGTCGAGTGTTGACCCTTTCTTCATCCAGCTCTTTGAAGGAGTATTTATGAAGCCCTTGACTGGATACTATAGGGAATGCAGAAAGTAAGGGGGCCATGTTTGTTGAAGGCCGGCCAGGTGCCAAGTGTTTTACATGCAGTAAGATGATTTAGTCATCAGACATTACACCATGAGTTAGATATTATGACTCTCTTCTTACAGATGAGAAAACTAAAACAAGGGTAAGTCTGTTGTCCAAGTTCACCATCGTGGGGTGTGGCCAGGATGTGATTTCAAGAGCTTTCCTAGGACCTTGAGCTGGGCTGTTCCAGGGTTACCATTCCCATTGTGTTAATGTATTACGAATGAAGGATCTTATTTCTGAGCAGCTTAAAATCAAGTAGCAGAGGTAAAACGCATCAGTAGATAAACTGTAACACACGGTGAAGTCTGGTAAGGGGCAGAGGATGCACTGCTGCGTATGTTCCAAGGAGGGAAGGGGCGCCGACTCAGGTGGAGGCAGGGGACGTGCCAAACAGCTCGTAATCTAAAATCAGTTGTCTTGTGCTTTGCACTGTGATCCAAATGTCCAATGTGTGTTTCTGATATTCTAGGGAATGCCAAAGCAGTTATGAATCTATACCTAGCCCTGCGTGGACTAGTCAGTCCTATCAAATGGCCCACTGTGGCTTCCCTCTTCTTTCCCTCACAGCCCTGTGCAGGAGATGGAAAATGCCCCTTTGCATTGAGTAAAGCTGTTCTCTCCCCAGGCTGGATGCTTGCCTGGCTCACACTGTCTGAAGTCAGGAGACGATTTCTTTCTGGGCCTCACATGCCTTTGCTGGTAGGTGGGGATGGACCATCGTCCAGCCTTTCAGTTCTTGCCGGGGTGTGAGTTGCAGGGAGGAAGTGGGATGGGAGGTACCAACGTCAGTGGAGAAAACAAAGGCAGGGCATCATGTTCTGCTGTGGTATGTTTGGCGAGAAAGATTTCCAGTATAAAATTCTCACGTAAAATGTGAGATGGTGAGACCTGACAGTGAACTTGGGGCCCAGCCGAGCCATCCACCATGCTAACTGGTTCCGCAGGCCACTTGAGAAGGGCATTTTTTCTGCTCCCATGAGAGCTGGGCCGCGACTTGCTGACGCCCTGCCTCCTGACTCCCTAGGATAGGCTCCAGGTTCCGTGCACTCGGGCCCTGCCTGCCTCTCCAGCCTCTTGCCTCCTCATTTGCTTGAACTGCACTGATCTTCCTTCGGTTTCTGACACAGACTCTGTGTGCTCTTGCCTGCATCTCCAGGCCTTGGTCCACATCATGCGCTATTCCCGGCACCCTTTCTACCTTACTCTGCCTGGCCAAGTCTACTCACCATCCAGGCCTCAGCACAGACAGCCCTTCACAGAAGCCTTCTCTGAACCATTGGCCACTGGGGTTCCCATCGCACAGTGCTCGCACCTACCCACTGCTCCTTCTATGATCTTTTCATTGTGGGTATACCGTCACACCTTTTTGAAAATATGAAAGACGCCACTCTGAGGAAATGTGCTCAGTTGGAGTCATTCCTTGCCTCCCCCCCTCTGCGCCCCAAGCTACATTTCTGAGTTGACCCATTTCAGAGAGAGGCCACTGTACCCTAGAGACACGTTTTTGTTTGTTTTTTTTTTCTTTTTTTGGAAATGTATTTATGTTTTTATTTCAGAACAGTCAAAAGTTTTGAAGTACCCTTTCAGTCCATATATCACATTGTATAAGCGCTTTGGTCCTGCTCCCTCCCTTATCCGAATCCACAGATATGAAATGTAGGAAATGTGCAATGTGCATCTTAGAAATAGCAGCATCCCCACAGGGGACCTCGTGAGACCTGAAGACTCAGCCCAAAATGGGCAGCCCACTCCTCTGCCTCAGCACAGCTACAGTCCAAAAGCAAGTTACATCTTTCTGTTGAAATGTCAAAGACATTAAATGTCCTAATGTCTCGGACTCCGTTGCTGGTGGAGATGTTGGTGAACTCAGGAAGCAGACTGATACCTGATTACCATGACTTTTGCATCCCAGTGGGTCTTGGGTTGAAACCACCACACTGGGTTAAGGTCCGCTATGATTAACCCTCCCCTCTCTTGCAAGCCCCTAGCTTAGGGAGGAAGTTCCTGTGTGGTTGAGAAGTTAGCCAGGCTTGAAAAACTAAGATGTCCCATAGGGTCTTCACTCTTGCTTATGCCCTCTCAAAACAAAAGACTTCTCAGGAGTCCCGTCAGTGTGCCAGATCATCATGATTATAATTGCCTTCCAGAAAGCCAGGGGTCTTTGAAGACTTCTCTTTTGTAGCAAATAATTAGAGATCTTTCCTTCTCCCACCCTATGCCCCATCCCCCAGGTAAAAATACTAACACACAAAGAGGAATTTTAATTTTTCTATGTCACACAGCAATCCAGAAGTCAAGACTTGAACCCACATCTCTTTGACCCTTGATGCAGGCCTTTGTCCATTGCCATGCTCTACTTTTTATGTGGCTCTGTCATGACTACCTCTGTTCTCTGGAAGAATCCTAAAACCCCCAACCTACAAAATAGCCCCTGAGAGAGAAGTATGTGGAGGTGTATGCTAAAGGTCCCAGAGCAGAGGGGAAACCTGCCTCGCGGCTCCCATCAGTATGAAAAGACCCCGATGTATTGGACTCTCCAAGGTCTGAGGATCTAAATTTCTAGAACTAGAGAAGGCCCTTGTCAGTCCAAAAATCCAGTAAAGCAGAGGAAGATGGTCTCTCTGCCCAATGCTGAGAAACAGTACGACTGGAAAGGTAGCCACAGAGACATGCCAAGAAGGGCAGGAGACGGCGGCACTCGCTGACAGAGCTCCTCCACACCTACTGTTCTTGTGAAACGTCCCCACAGCGCCTTGGACAGCTGTGTGGGACAGAGGTCTCTGGCCTCTTCTTGCAGGTAAAGAAACAAGTTGGAGACTGGGCACCTGGTATGAGGACTGAGGCCTCATACATAGCCTGGGGTCTGCCGCCGTACCCGCCTGCCTGCAAAAATTCACCCCCGCCGCCTCCGTGCGCGCCTTCTTCCCCGCATGAACGCAGCAGCTTGGAGGATGCTTTCAGAAATCTTTCTTTTAAAAATCATTTACTAGGAGCCTACTACAGCCAGGTTCCATGATAAATCCCAGGCTCCTGGAACAGAGGGGTGCTTAAAGTTTCTCCTGCAAGTGTTCCAAGCCTCCTGGAGGAGGTGAGGGCCTAAAACTAGAGTTCTCAATGTCCCTCGGGCACAGACGTCTTTGAGAAACTGATGAAGCTATTACGAGTCTCCTCAGAAAAATGCTCTTGCGTTTTTGAATTTGAAGAAACAGTGTTTGTATACGGGGTTAACAGTCTCCCAAAGGCAGCCCCCTGACCCGCCACACCGTGCCCGGCGCGCCCGTGGATCACAGATACAGAAACTGTGGACCAGGTAATGAGGCCATAGCCTCGTTCTGTGAGAATCACTGTGAATTCTCCAAAGGCAGCTCGTCACAGCAAGGAGATGGGGAGCATGGGTGTGTCTCTGTGGCCATTGTCATCATTTGAGCAAAGCTGTGCCCATGCCGGCGTCCTGTAGTCTCTGATTTGTCATCCCAGGGTCGGGGAAGAAGCCAAAGCAGAGAGAAGGGTGACCGGCCCCAGAGCCAGTGACGGCGCTCAGCGAGATGGAGCTGTGGGACCCAAGCACTCTACTTCTGTGGGGGGATGGCAGGAGGCCAGATGGGATGTGGGAGAGACTTAGGAAAAGAGCCGGGAGTCAAGCAGCAAAGTTTTGCAATGGGATTTCACAGGGTTTCTAAGAGCTCAACTTTGAGATGAACAGGAGGTTTAGAAAGCCTTTATAAGGTCTTCCTCAGTGCTGCTGACAGCTAAGAGTGGCATGCCCCTGAGAGTCTATGATTATCTCACAGGAGAGATCTTTCTGGGAGCCTTATTAAGAACAGAGCATGTCAGTGGGAGGGAGGAAGGGAGCAGCAACGTGTTCTGGAGGGCAAGTGAGGCAGCCTCCTTGGTTTGCAACGTGCCTTGCAGTCCGTTTCATTAGCTCTGCAACAAACCCACGACAGCAGCAGAGAACCCCCCGCACCCCAGAAATTGCAGGCCACGATGGTTGTCGTAGCAGGAGGTAGTGGACTGCCTGTGTAAGGCATCCTTAAGAGAAACCCTTGAATGGACCTGGGGTTTGCCCCTCTACAGCGAGGGTGATGGGACAGTCTCAGTTAGAATGCACCCCACGACCCTGGAGCCCTATGATTCCCTGGATTGGCGGCATCAGAGCTGTTCCCCCAGTGAGATCTTCTCCCTCTCACGTGTGCTCCCAGGTGCAGGAATTACAGTCAGCTCCTCTGAAGACTTGAGGCTCACCCTGGAGCCTGGGAGCCTGACCTTCCACCTCAGGTGAAAATGCAGGAAGGGAGTGAGCGAGGATAAACCCAGGACACAGATCCCGGGAGAGCATGCGGGCCTGCCCCTTCATTTGACACATGGGAAGACAGTGTGACATCGCTTTGTTGCTAGATTTAGGAGAACTGCTGATGAGGGCGATTATAGTAGCTAACATATTTTGAGTGCTTGCTGGGTGCCAAGCACGGCGAATTGGTATCCTCTTACGCATTCTCTGGGAGCTGAGCATGATAGCATGGTCGAGTGTCCGTGGCATGCAGAAAGGCCCTGCACAGAACGCGGGCCCTGCAGCCCCAGCCCCCAGCTCCAGTACCTTTTGGGTGGATAGTAGCTGCATTAGTTTCCTATTGCTGCTGTTCCACATTATTACACATTTCGTGGCTTAAAACAATACACATTTTTTATCTTAGAGTTCTGTAGATCAGAGGTCTGGTACAGGTCTCACCAGACGAAAATGTTGATAGGTTACATTCCTTTCTGGAATCACTGGGGAGAATCCTTTTCTTGCTCTTTCGAATTGCTGTTAGAATTCAGTTCCTGGTGTGTATAGGAGTCCCCCTTTTCTTCCTGGTTGTAAACCGAGGGCCGTTCCCAGTTTCTGGAGGCTGCCACCTTCCGTGGCTTGTAGCCTCTTCCCTCCATCGTCAGAGTCTGCAGGGGCGAGGGGAGTCCTCCTCCACAGCATCTCTCCGGTCGCTCTTCTGTCACTGCATCTCTCTCTTGACCCAATTGGGAAAGGATTCAGGTGATTAGACTGGGCCTACCTGGATAATCCAGGATAATCTCATCTCAATGTCCATAACCTTAATGACATCTGCAAAGCCCCTTTTGCCGGTAAGGTTGCGGAGAGACTTAGGGTGGGGACATCCTTGGGAGGCCATTCATTATTCTCTTATCACAGTGACTGAGGGAAGTAGTGCTTAACTTCTTGGTTTTGTTAAGTGAGGAAGATGATGCTTCCTGCCCCTGGGCTACGAGCAGTGGACATAAAGGCTAGCCCCGTAGGTCCTGGCTCGTGCGGTAAATGTTTACTCGGTGTTAACTATGGGAATTATTATCAAACCTGTTCCATAGTCGAGGAAACTGAGACTAAGAGACATTATATAACTTGTCCAAGGAATAACATCCAAAACTCCGTGAGAGAAAGAGTACCTTTCATTCAACTCTTTATCCCCGTGGCACCCAACGCAGTGCCTACCCAGGAAGGATGCTTGAAATGTACGTGGAATGAATGACCGAGAACCGGAAAGAGTAAAGGACCTGTCTGAGCACCATTAGACTCAGAGTGTCAGAGAGGGAGAGAGCCTCTTAGAGGTCAACAGCCCACGCCCCTCATCTCGTAGCTGGAAATCAGCTCGGTGGAGAGGGGCCCTGCCTCGGGTGACCGGTAATGGCAGAGCCCCAGAATGTAGCCTGTGCCTCCCTGGACAGTACGTCTATCTCTGCACCGGGATGAATTCACTTCTGGGGGTGTTTCTAGACCCTGTGGTCCTGGCCAAGCCAGAGGCAGTCCAGCCGGCTAGAGGAGCTGACTCTGGCCCTGGCCCCTGGCACAGCCTCAGAGAGAGGAACTAACACAGAAGAGAAAGCCCCCACCCTCTCCTCTCAGAGGTGGCCTTCGGCAAGGCCTCATGTAGCTGGTTCCTCAGGCTTCTGGAGATTTCTAGCAGCAGCTCCCTAATAGAACAGCAACCAGATGCCTGATGCCCACTCATGCCTGCGGTCACGTTCCCCTGCTTCGACCCAAGGCTGCGTGGCTGGCAATAGCAGGGCACCTGAGTGGAGTCTACCTATTTCACTGACAGCATTATGGGACCAGGGGCCATTTGGTTCCTTGGGACTCAGTTGCCGCATTTGTAACCCGTCTGGACATCTCCACATTCCCAAGTGACAGCCCTGGATTTCAGGCCGCTTTCAGAGGGCTGATTGGAGAACATTCACATCAGCCTCAGGGACAGAGACGTACTGTTGTCCCCAGGGCTCCCTGGCTCTGCTTAGACCGAACACAGCTTAGCAGCCAATGAGATCCTTCTGGACAGCTGCTAGTGTCCCCTATCTCCATGAGAGCCGGCTAAGGCGGGACGGAGTGGAGCCCAGTGTCTGTGGTCCCTGAGGCTGTGCCAGGCTGCCCCTGACACGAGGCCGCCACAGGGAAAGCCATTATATCTCTGTAGAGCCGAATGGGGCGTTTACCCTGTCGCGTGGGAATTAGGGCCTCATCGTTGTGTCCGGTTGTGTGAGGAGAGTTGAGCAAAGTCTGAATGGTCCCTTTCTCGGCAAGGAATGTCCAATGTCACAGTGACGGGGTACCGGGTGACTTACGGGAAGAACGGAAGAGTGGCGGGGGGCCGGTACCGTGCAGGTGGGACTAACATGTGTTCGTCCTGTGGGCCCGCCCAAGGCCTGGCACTTCTGTATGTTGCCTGCTTTGACTGACACCAGTCCCTCGAGGCAGGAAAAATTTTTTGCCCCAGTTTTACAGAGGAGGAAATGGAGGCTGGGGAGCGGTGACTCTCCCTGGTCACCCAGAGGGTCCTTGTAGGAATTATTGGGCTCTCACTAGTTGAATCTGAGCTGCATTCGGCTGTCAGGTCGGCGTGCAGGTGTGCGCATTCTGTCCAGATCTGATGGGGCCGGAGCCTTCTTGCCTGCCTTCTGCTGGGAGGGTGGAGTTCGTTCTAGCAGAGGGGGAATGGGTAAAGCAGTGGTGGGATAATGGCGGCCCCACCCGTCAGTAAGACCGTCGGTGCTCACCGAGTGTCTGCTGCGGGCGCTGTTCCAGGCACTGGCCATACAGCTGTGAAGGAGAGTCCGAGTCCCTGCCCACGGGGTGCAGCTCTTCCGGTCTCAGGAAGACACACAAACACGAATAATAGATGGCAGGTACTGAATGCTGTGAAGACAACAAGAGAGGGAAATGGGATAGAGCAGAGCTGGGGAGCTGCTTTAGCTAAGTGGTCGGGGGGGGGGGGCAGTTGTACCTTATGGTACAAGGAGATCTGAGCTTAGACCCCAGTCATGAGAAGGGTTAGTCATGCAAAGACCTGGGAAAGAACTTCCCAAACTGGAGGAACAGCAGGAACACAAAGACAGAGTCAGCGGTAAGCTTGTGATGACCCGGCACGTGAAGGCTACCAGAGTGGCTGAAGCCAATGGGGGGCTCGGGGTGGGGGGGAGGAAGCTGGAGCTGTGGGAGGGGCCTAGGGGCCCTTAGGGCCCTCAGAAAGTGTGCTGAGAAGCCCCCAGAGGGAGTGAATTAGGAGATGCGATCTGATTTCTACTTTGACGGCTCACTCTGGCTGCTAGGTGGAGCAGGGAGACGGGGAGAAGGCCTCCAAGTCCTCCAGTGGGTGAGAAGTGGGGGCGACTGGGACCTGGATGTGGTCCTGGAGGTGAGAAGTTCTTGGAATCGGGCAGTATTTGGAGCGTGAGTAGGACAGTGGTGTGGCCAGCAAGCCAGCCCGAGGTGGAAGGGAAGCCCTGACTGTACCATGCCAGTTTGTGTGGTGTCCTGTGCCCTCCGAGGCTGCTTTCAGGCTACCAGTCTGACCGTGACAGTGAAGGATGCACAGCTAGCTCTCGTGAGCCCCGGTGAGCCGGCTCCAGCACACTGCCGATTCAGCTGCGGAGGGTGAGGGGGATCACCACCCGCAAGGGGAACCACAGTCATTCCGGGGGCCTGGTTCGGAGCAGCTCAGCGGGAGTGCTGATACCCAGTAAGGCAGGGACGGGGGGCAAACATGGTTCTCTTCTCGCCACATGCATGTCCAGATGCATATGGGACATCTGCTTCCTAAGCCCTGGCCATGTGCGTGCTTCATCTCATTACATGCTAATCCTTCCGATACCAAAGCCTTTGGTGGTTTCTTCTCCACTGACAGAAGAATAAGATGCAGATAAAAGGGGCTAATAAACTGAATCAAGTTCGGACAGCCAGTAGATGGCAAAGCTGAGATTGAACTCAGCTGAATTTGATATCACCCCCAAGAGCCTAACCATTGCATACACTGCCCCCCCCCCACCGCCACCCAGAAACTGTGCCATCCTCACCTCTACCCTACATTTCTTAAGATTTTAAAAGTGAGTCTTGAGAAGGTTTGGGAACAACTTTCAGACAAGAGATTGCAGTATGGTTGCCTTGACACCATACCCCACCCTCAGATGTATTGTACAGGGCATGGGGTTGTTTTTGATGAAGGGGGGCTATTCTTGTTTGCTTAATTTTGTTTTATTGGCCTCTATTGCATTTTTAAAAAGAACAAAGAAAGAAATGCCATTGTTTTAGATGAGTGTGTGTTCTCTGGCCACCGTCTTAGACTCCTCTGTCCCCTGCGTCACTGCCTGCCAGCTGGACACACATGCAGCCCAGCAGGATTGAGGAGAGGGTTCCACCCTGGAGTTGGCTTGACCAGGTGACCCTGAGCACGGCTCTGGAGCTGGTGGCACTTTCCAGAGCCAGGGGAGGAGTCCAGGCTGCCTCCCTCTAGACAGGTTCATGTATTCCAAGTGCCCCCAGAGAGGAAAGTTGCCCCAGGCCTATCTGGGCCCAGCCAGGCTGGACTAGGATAAGTGGAGCCCACCTGGGGGGACAGCAGGGCTCCCCAGACATTTTGCGTTTTGCACCTCTTTAGTACAAAATCTTTGGGTCTGTATTTTTAATATATGTAATTATACTGTGTATATTAAAATGCCTAAGGACAAATAGAAAAATTATCATAGCTAGAAAGGTTCATGTTTCTTCCACACCCCTGTGGATCATGGCGGTGTGCTCCATCCAGTTCCACCCCCACCCTCAAGCTGGGCCTGCTGGCCTAGAACTAGTGCCGCAGGAAGAGCCCTGTGGCGGGGGGGGGGGGGGGGGCCTCCGAGTCCCAGGGCCGCTCATTAGTTTGCCGCGTGCTGTGCTGTGAGGACAACTCTTCGCCTCACTGCCTCAGGTCAACACACACGGCTCCTTCGTAGGCCTTTTCCAAGCAGCTGCCCTGTGTCAGCTAGCATCCCACACCACTGTTTGCCACCCCTTCCCTTTCCCTGCCTTTTATTTCCTCAAAGTACCTACTGCTCTCTGACATGTTTATATACGTGTTTTGTTCATTATCTGTCTTTCCCCACGTGTGCTCCATGAAAGCGAGGATCAGCCGTTGCTCTCTGCTCTGTGCCGGCACATAGAAGGAACTCAATAAATATTTGTTGATTGAATGACTTCCCTCCTCTCTGTATAACCTAATGCTGCTTAGTGAACCTTTGTGATGGAGGAGAAATGGAAAATGACTTTAAGGCTCGAAAGGAAGAGGGTAGAGGGTAGAGGTAGAATCATTTTAAGGAGCATCTGCTTTGTTGGAAGACACCGCAGTCATCTTACCTATTGTCGGGGGACAGAAGCTCTGAGTAATGGGGTCTCTGCTGATTACCAGGCACTGTTCTAGGAGAGGGTAGACAGACAAAAGGAAAGACTTTAACGTCTGCCATACCTGAGGTAAGTTTATTATCTCAATTTTACAAAATAAAGCAAACAACAAACCAGAGAAACACTTGAGGCCCAGCAAGTCCAGCCTACCTAACTCCACAGTGCCTGCAGCCCTGGCGGGCCCACGGGACCCCCAGGGAGTATCCGTGGGTTGACAGAGAGCCCAGCTACTATACTGTGCGGGCAGGCCGCGTGGAAGGGGGGTGTGTGCCCAGGGAGGCCTCTGCGCAGCCGCCGGAGCAGCCCACTGCAGGCCCGGGGTTTCTGTGACATCTGGCCTTTGATTCGAAAAACTCATGTGAAATTCAGACCATAAAAGAAACTCCTTTTGTTTATCTTACTGTAAAAATGGTGCTTCTGATTATTTACCTACTTACGTGGCATAATTCTTTTAAAACTTCGTGAGAGCTGCCGCTCTGCTTTGACCTCGTGGGTGGTGTGCTCCTGGCATGAGCTCCATACACCGGGAGTCGTCCAGCCCAGCGGGCGCAGGCCGCAGTGCGGCCCGGTGTTGAGCCTGCTCTCTTCCAGCCCCTTGGCGGGATCTCCTGCCACTCGTCCCTGTGTAAACACGGCTTGTCCAGAGGAAACGGGATGTTCACTTCCAAGCCCGAGCCATCTGTTGTTTCAGACCTGGATGGTGGCTGCACCTGGGCGAATGGGGCCTTCAGCAAACAGTGCCTTGCCCGGCGCCCTGATAAGGGCTTGCCTCTCAAGCAGATTTTATACCTCTGCTCTTCATCCCCAGTCAGAGAGTGGGTGGGGAGAGGATGAACTAGCCCCGAAACTGTTGGGATAACCTTTATGGTTTGTTTTATATAAACCAGAGGTCCAGTGTGGTATGTGAAATGGACCACAGAGACTCAGTCCACAAGACTTTGATGTCGGGAGAGCCAAGGGCCTTTGGGAAGGGACCTCTTTTCAGGTTAATGCCAGTGACGGAGTTTCCCATCACCTCTCTAAGGGGGGAGTGACAGCGCGCCACTGGCTCTCGGATGGGGATTCTTTCCTCTGTGTGTTTTTTTTTGCGCCTTCCTGGAAACCAAGTCTGTGCGTGTTCAGAGTCATACAGTGGCTGACAACGGGAAGGGCTCTTAGATTCCATCCAGCCCACACATCTCACAGACGGGAAACTGAGGCCCCACCCCGCTGGGATCTGTTGTCTGCAGCTTCCCAGTCTAGGGCTGTGTAGTTGGTGCCCGGGAAGTCTGTCTCTGCTGGGAAAGAGCTGAGGCTTTGTTCACTCTTCCCATCCTGTTAACCTCCATCCCATGGCTATCTCATAAAGCCAGGACCCAAAGACACAGCAAGAGCCAAGGAGAATGAGGACGTCCAAGTCCAAAAGAGGATGCCGCCACTACTTGGGCAGTTTGGCTTACTCTGTCTCTGACAGACTTGGTCGGTCCCTATTCAGACCCAGCCCAGCCAGGTCCCAACACTCTGAAGCCTAGGGTGGCTGGCTTGGATGGAACAGACTCACTCCACCCACCTCCATTCAGGTCTCTAACCAAATGTCACCTCTTCCAGGAGGCCTTCTTTCAAAATGACACCCTGCCTTTTTTTTTTTTTTTTTAATGTTTTTTATTTATTTGACAGAGAGACAGAGAGCTCAAGTAGGCAGAGAGGCAGGCAGAAGGAGAGGGAGAAGCAGGCTCTCCACTGAGCAAGGAGCCTGACGCGGGGCTCAAACCCAGGACCCTGGCATCATGACCTGAGCTGAAGGCAGCTGCTTAACGACTGAGCCCCCCAGGTGCCCCTGACACCCTGCCTTTTAAAGTAGCACCACTCAGGTCACCTGGTGGCTCAGTCAGTTAAGCGTCTGACTCTTGGTTTCAGCTCAGGTCATGATCGAGCCCCGAGTTGAGCTCTGGGTTCAGCGTGGAGTCTGCTACAGATTCTCTCTCACTCTCACTCTCTCTCTTAAATAGACAAATACAATCTTAAAAAAAAAAAAAAAATAGCACCCCTCATCACTCACTGTGCCCTTACTCTGCTTAATTCTTCACTTACCATGACCTCTCATGTATTTATTTGTTCATTGTCTGTTTTCCCTTTCCAGAACAGACATTCCCTGAAGGCCAGGGCCAGGTCTGCCCTGCTCTGTTCACAGCCATATTCCCCGAGCCTAGACCAGTGCCTGGCATGTTCTGTGTGCTTACTACGTATTTGTCGAATGAATAAAAGGAGGAATGGTGGGGAGTTGTGGGGGAATAGAAGAACTGTGTACAGTGCGAAGGTACTGGGAGGAAC
This sequence comes from Potos flavus, assembly GCA_028534135.1. Taxonomy (NCBI): domain Eukaryota; kingdom Metazoa; phylum Chordata; class Mammalia; order Carnivora; family Procyonidae; genus Potos; species Potos flavus. The sequence goes on along the minus strand of CM052888.1, from coordinate 24,578,661 downwards.
TGGGCAGTTCTGGGGAAGATCGAGAGCTATGGAGTGGGCAAGAAGGAAGTGTGTGGACTGGGGGCCTCTGCAGGATGTGGGGTACCTGGAGGTGCTTTCAGGCCGGTAGGTAGCAGTGGGAAGGAGAGGCGATAATAGGATAGGATTGGAGAAATGGTAGTATTGGGGGGAAATACTGGGAGGAACTGGATCAAGGAAAAGAGTGAATATCCCCCCGATTTCTGAACCATTTACATAAATCTGAACACACACTGATTCTTTCAAAACTCACCAAGCTTGATACCAGGCACTGGTATCTGAAGTCAAGGGGTTTTGATTCCCCAGCGACCCAACCTATATTTCCCTAGAGGCCTCTGGTCCTTTGAGGCCCGATACCCTTCCCCCAAGCAGGGCAGGGCCCTCAGCAAGGTGAGCCTGGTCCTAGGAGGCAGGTGCATCTCAGTTACAGTGTCACCCCATGCTGCCTGCCATGGGTGGCAGGTCATAGTGAGAGAGAGACTGTGGGAGCTGGAGGGGCCCCCAGGCCATGTAGTCCTTCTGTTGCAGAAGGGTGAGTGGGGACTGATGCCCAGAGTGGGTAAAGGACCTAGCTAAGGGCATGCAGCAAGACAGTGGCCGAGCCCAGAGTAGAACCTGCTTTTTTTTTTTTTAATTCTTACTTTACCATTGTTTCTCTTTTGATGTTTCCTTCCTCCTACAGCCTCCCCTACAAAAAAAAAAAAAAAAAAATCCCCAAAACCTTCACAAGGGCTTCCCGATGCCTGCTTTAACATGATTGACACCCCCCTTAAACCTGATAACTCTGAGGTCGTTGCTGGAGAAATGCATACATCCTCAAAAATGTGCCCAGTGAGACAAATGATGTTTCAGCCTAAAGCAAGGAGTTCCAGTGAGTGGAGTGTTTCCCAAGTTCATAGTCCTCGGAATTCTGGATTGCATGAACTTTTTTTAAGATTTATTTATTTATTTGAGAGAGAGAGAGAGAGAGAGAACACGCACAGTGGGAAGGGGCCAGAGGGAGAGGGAGAGAGAAACTTAACAGACTGTGCTGAGCACAGAGCCTAATACAAGGCTCGATCTCACAATCCTGAGATCAAGACCTGAGCTGAAACCAAGAGTCTCACGCTAATGAGGCGCCCCTGATTGCGTGCACTTTTAACATGTGTTCTGTACCTCCCCACAAAATAGTTGTAAGGCATGGAAGTCTAGGAAATGCTGCCGATTAAATCCCTGTCTTGGAGAAACACAGTGGTCTTTAGCATATTAAAGGCTCTGAAAAGCTCTGTAGTTAAAAAACCTCTCAGCAGCTCTTTTTGTATAATTCAGCATTCCCCACACTTGTTTGACCCTAGAACTCTTTTCATGAAAAACTGTCAGCCTCTCAGGCCTGGTTTCCTCCAACCACAGACCAGCTACATCACTCACCGAAGTGAGTACCCAGCTTTTCTATTTTATACGCTCCTGGGTTTGTTTGCTTTTTTTTTTTACTTTAGTAATATAATATGTTGAGGGAAACATTATGTCCTCCTCAAAGGGGTGGAGGTGGAGTCCCCCAACTAGCCTTTTGCTTCTTCTTACTGGACGGATGGAAGAAAGACAGCTTTGTGAGGACATCTCTTTTTTATATCTTAGTGATTCTGTTTTTATTGTCCATTTTTATTATTCCATTTTGTGAGTATAGCAAAACAATGTCTTCCCCACAAATGGCTTTCAAGACAAGCCATCAGGAAGGTGCGTCAGTGACGCTCACATGGCGTGGGAGGCAGAGTGTCATTGCAGTTAACTGGGTTTGAATCCTCCCATATCCAGGGAGTGTTACTCAGTTTGGCTGTAGACTTAGTTCCTTCGCCTGTTAAATGGGGTGCTCACAGTATCTGTCTAAGGCTGTTTTAAGATGACACGCGATCCGTGTTTAGAGCCATTTAGAATGGTGTGCAGTGCAGCGGCGACTGAGCACTTGCCTATTAATGTTATTATCACTAGAATGAGAGCTCTGTGTAGACGGCAACTTTGTTTTGTTCACTCCGGTACCCCCAGCATTTAGAATAGGGGCTGGCACATAGTAGATGCTTAGTAAAGATTTGTCGAATGAGTGAGAAAACGAATGGATGATCTTCTCTGTATGGATAGCAAAGCACATTTCGGAGAATCAGTTTCCAGCACAGCAGGCACCAGGTTAAAAATGAGCTGCTTTCTGCAGGGCGAGGTTTTGGCTTCCTCTGCCCTATCTTCTCTGTGCATAAATGGGGAGCCAGCACCCGAGAGGATGCAAGTCACGGTGTAGAACTCAGAAGCAGAGTGCGAGGCAATTTCCTGGAAGGTGACAGTGTCATCTGAACGTTTCGGACCTCGAGGTTCCGAGCCTTGTGGATTTCTATTCCTGGTTATTGCACGCGGGTCTGTGTTTGCCCCAGCCGGAGAGTTGCCAGCACGAGAACACTTTACCTTTGGAGTGTCGCAGGAAAGAGGCCACCTCTGCAGCCACTTTCCAGAAGGAGAAGTGGACCAACAGGCCTTTGGGCACCTTGGCATTCTTGCCCCCCAAAGGCTCCATATTCCTTCCTCTGGGGTTTGAACCACAAAATGGCATGTGAACCCTTGGCCTGCCGATGTTGATTTTATTTTCTCTTGAGGAAACAAAACCGAGGCATTAGACCAAAATAAGCAGCCCAGACACTGTGCTGACCCAGCTCTGCTGGGAAGCCATGATATTGATTTGCCCCTGGCCTCTCTTCGCCTTCGGTAACCTCAGCCCTGCCTGGGGTACCTAAGCTGAGAGGTTATTCCGCTCTAGTTCATGGCAGTGGGTTCCCACACTGTTTTTATTCCTCAAGGAGCCAGGGCTTACCCAGACTTAGGTATTTTTAAGAACGGTGAGTGGCTCAGACCCTCCTGGTCTCAGGTGACACCCCAAGGGGAGTCTGCCCCACCCTCTCTGGCTGAGGACCCAGCAGCAAACAGTCTAGGGAGTGGCAAAGGTCTAAGCAAAACTTGTGTGACCAGCCAGGCTCATGGCCTTGGCCCTCTGGCCCAGAATGTCCTTAGACTGGGGACACTTACGTTTGGGGAGGGGTACACATCAGACTGATCTCCAGAGAGGGGGTAGACGGAAATGCTTGAGTCCCGCAGTTGAACGCTGTCTTTCCAGAAGTGCAGCTGGAAAAAGAGGTTAGCTGTGATTCAGCCAGGCCTGAGATTCCTCAGCTCTCCCATGGGGTTCCAACAGTCAGTTTGGAGAGATCTCACCAAAGGCAAAGCCTGAGCGAGCCTGTGAACTATTTCAGAGCTGACTCAGCTTCTCTCAGTTCTGCAGCTTCCATTTCCCCCAGCCCCTGGGTCATTTGCTTCTCATATCTGGAGTGTCTTGTCTGAGAGCATGGGAGTTCTTGAGGGCACGTGGTTCAGAAGAGGACCAGCACCACAACCCCCCAACACTTGTTCTAGTGACCACAGCGGGTGTGTAGATGGCCCTTTCCAACTCAAAGATTTCCCCAAGAGAGCACGTTCTAACCCTAAGAATTGAAGGAGCCAGTCTGCCTCTCTCCCCGTGGTCAGCGGTCTGGGTCAGAGACCTGTTTCACTCAGGGTGACAAGTGCATGGCCATGTACAGCTGCTCTGCACCTGGCCTGTGACAGTTCAGCCATCAGCTTCCCCTGCAAATATTGTCTATGTCACTCTTACCCCCAGCTCCCCAGGGAGCTTAAATGTGGGGGCAGGTGCTTGAGATCCACAGATGACACCCATTCTCTGACCAGGCAGACATGCTTAGCCACAGCTCACAATACTCGGAGGGTGTGGCTGGAGACAGGGGAAAGGGTATCAGGTTTATGCCCTCTTGAGGGCTGACGATTGAGATCAGTTATTTCTTCTAGCTGTGAAACTCCAGGATTTCCCTGTGATTGCATGTGCCATCAGGATGTTAACAAAAGTCTCAGTCCATGTAGCTCATCCAGAAACATGAAATGGATTTAAAATCACAGAGAAGTCAGGAGTTAAAGAGAGCATGTATCCCACCTGGCCCTTTCACAAAGGAGGAAGCCGATGCCCACAGAGGCTACCAGGACACATGGCAGGTGAATGTCCTCCGCTCTGGCAGCCGCTGCCATCTGTCATTTCCCCTCAACTCCTGGGGTGTTCCCTTAGAGGACACACCAATCTAAAACTTGTCTCCAAATGTAGTGCTCACGGTGGAATGCTTGCTAAGAAAGAACCTTCCACTCGAATGGGACTTTGATGGAGATGTGCAGCAGGCTCGACCTCTTCGGGCCTCCCTGACTGCTCTGCTGTGCGGGCTGCAGCCTCTATGTCCTTTTACCCTCTGGCCACATCACCTACCTCTGTCCTGGGACTAAGAAAGTATAATCCCGCCTTGTAGCTAGCCTGTGGTACCAAGATGAATGTGCATTAATTCTGGCAGGAGATAAGGTATGGATCTTCACCATTGGACCTGTGTGCATCTCATGGCCATGTGTCAAACAGGAAGGGAAATGGAGTGGCACTTTATGTACATGGCTTGGGTAAGTCTTTGTCATTTGAAATCATCACAGAGAGGGATGAGGACTCACCGGACATGGGGAGTCTGAGTCATAGTGCATTCTGACATGGGGAAGCTAAGCACCAGGCTTAAGATAAAGACTTTGTCATTTGTCAGCCCAGTCTCCATTTGAGTCCAGGAAGTCATGCTTGATTTGACTTCTTAGGTAAAGAGGAAAGTATGTTCTCCCATCATTGCTTCTCAGATCTTCCCTAAAGATGCTGAACTGTTTGAACTTTGCTGGAAAATCCATATTAATCTTCTCCGAAGAGAAGAATTGAGTGGTAGGGGCATTTCTTGCTGTAGTTGATACTGGAAGACTCCAAACTTTTAGAACTATTGGAGAGAAGGGAGCCTACGTTAAACTGTGTCTTTCCTGTTCCCCTCATGGCAAATGCGCACATGCACACGCAAGCACAGTGATCAGTTTGAATCTGTGGAATTAACCGTCAGAGGTAGACTGAAAGAGAGGAAGGGGAAGTAGAAGTACCCTTCTTAGGGACCTTAGAGATTCCCAGATAAAACTTCCAATAGATCTGAACCTCACTGGTCCAGGCTGGCCCCGTCAGTTTCATTGGCCAGGCTCAGAGAGATGAAATACTGGTCTTTGGTCATCCTGCAAACAAAACTCCTGACTCCCAGTCCAGTGCTCCGTTTCACTCACCACGTTACTTCTCCCTGGAGTGATCTTTCCCGGCTGGTCCATGACTTAGCAGAGCAAACTGGCCTCATGTCCTTATCACACCAGCAGCTTTGTTCCCCAACTTCTGTGATCATCAAATACCTTACGGCTTTGAGTGACTTTTGTTTGCTTCACAAATTCAGACTCACCAATAGAGAATGAAGTTTTACCACCATTAAATATTTTCAGATGCTGAATACATTCTGGAAAGGGTAGTCCGAAGTGCTTTCACCAGCGGCAGGCAGTATTGGTGGACTCTGTGGGTTGGCACATTTGGATGCTGTGTTTAGTTCCACTGCTAGGATGTCTGGATATCTGGTTTAGTTCCACCCAGTTCTAACTGCTGGGTGATCTTGAATAAGTTTATTTCATTTATCTGTTCCTCACATACCTCATCTATAAGATGGAAATAATAATGGAACCTAATTTATAAAGTCGTGAGGATTGAGTGGAATGGAATGCTATATATAAAGTGTTTAGCATGCTCTTGGCACATAAAGAGTGTTCAGAGAGTATTTGCCATCGTCATCCTTAATGTCACCATCACCATCATTTTATCCTTCTCTCTCGTTTTTGTTTAGATTAGTCTCTCTTATAGTTGTAGGTATTATTAACCAATACGAGTAAATTGAAAAATCGAAGAACTAAAGAGTAGTAACATTAGCCTAGTGGGGTCTGTGTAGTCATCTAACAGGTATTTATTTTAAGCACTTACTATGTGCAAGCTGTATTTTTGGGTGATAAGATAGATATGGTGCTACCTCCATGAATCCTACCCACTTGGAAGGGAGACTGGCCTCTGACGGGTCATTACCAGTGTAATGGTAATTACGTGGTAATTACCACGTGGGTGCCCTGTGTCTGAGAGAGGAAAGAGAGAGAAGAAATCATGCATTCTGGTGGCCACTCCACTGTTCCAACCAGAAGAATGCAACGATCTCCCTGGAAATCAGTCTGTGTAAATTTAACTCTAGGGGGAAAAACACAGCCGTTCCATTTCCAAACTGGAATTCTCCCCCTTGTGTTTTTGGGAAGCACAGATGCCTTGGCGTTTTCCCTCTAACAATAACAGAGATTGTTCACAATTATGAATGGTTTTGGTTGACTTCAGCTCCAACAAAACCATGAATCATTTCATAACTTCTGAAATTGCAAGGAAATAACAAACACTCTGGCTCCAGGAAAAAAAAAATGGACAAGTTATGGAGCACAAAGTCATCTAAATTAAACCATGAATCCTTTTTTGTTCATTTAGCGGCTGCACGTTGCAGGGCAGCGGGCAGTGGATAAAAAAGTTCAGTATCTAGGTACCTGGGGGTACCAATTGTACGGTCTCATCCGTATAAGCCATAACTGGCTGTGACAGAACCTCCTTTTTCAAGTTTTCCCGAAGCTTTGAGCCCAAAGCATTATTTCATACATTTTACCATGTTCTAGGGAAGTGAGAGGGGAAGGAGGTGCATGGACTGAGTCTCAGGTGACAGAGGGTCTCCTTTATGGATCCCCCATCACAGATACCACATGCACATACATAGGTGGGACCACCTTTTCCAGTAGGCTTGTTGGATCCTTCTGTACTTGGCCACAAGATGAGGTTTTCCAAGGGTGGGGCCGAGAGGGTGAGGCTTCCCTGAGCTGTGACAGCCTGTGTATGAGGTGCCAGCAGAGCCTGGGGTTTGAGAGAGACGCCGAGGTGCAGGGTGGCAGCTCCTTCTCTTCCATCTTAATCTAAAAAGATGCATTTTTTTTCTTTAAGAAAAAGGTACATCCTGGCCAGACACACCCGAATGCCCTTGCCCATGCATACATTCAGAGGCACAGCTGGCCTTTAACATCTCAGAGCTGGGACCAAGTTGAGAGTAGGGCAGACATGATAACAGTGCCATAGTCTCTGGACCTTGCCTTCCATCCTATGGCGTTCTTTGTTAATGTTGGTAATGTCAATGTAGCTATAAAAAATTGTCAAAAAGGCCCTTCTTTTGGAAAACAGGTTCTGGAGAGCCACTGTTGTCCCCAACTCTGCTTCTCTTGGTCTGTCTCCATCGTGGGGAGGTGGGGGAGACAGGACAGACAGCGGTAGACTCAGTCCCATTGCTCAAGCATGCCCTTCCATACACACATGTATTTTTAATAACACGTTTGTTCACAATTAATACTTGTTTGTTGTAGATACAATATAATGGCTTAAAAATGGAAGAAAATAAATATCACCTGCATTCCCACTACTCGAGGAAACCACAGTTAGCATTTTGGTGTATCTATTTCCAGATTTCTTTCAATGCATGTGTGCGTGTTTTTAAACAAAAATTAGTATCAAACTGAACACGTAATTTTGATAACCTTCCTTATACTTAATACGGGCTCCGAACATTTTCCCATATATCGAACAAATGCAATTGCATATCACTTTGCATGCTGTGCAGACCTCTTGAAAGATCTTTTCCTTTTGGTTCTCTCTTCTTGCCGTTAGAGACTGAGACCATAGGACATGCACTTTACCATTGCATCACAGACTCACATGATGAGCACCTCTGAAAGTTTTGCAGCGGCCAGTCACAAACACAAGGCTGAGACCCTTCCCGCTGTGAGTTGTAATTATGGGTACACTCAGTGCATCAGCCATGAGCCATGGCCAAGGTGAAGGCCAGCTCTGTAAAATGCACTACCAGCTCTGGCACTATGGATACCATGGGAAATTGCGTTGGTGCCACTCAGAAGCACTGAGTAGGTTGCCACGGCAAAAGAAAATGTTTTAATAGAACTCTCCTTAGTAATTAGATGCTTTAATAAAAAGCAGCCAGGTCAGGCTCCCTGCAGCTGGGAAAAAAAAAAAAAAAAACCCTCCCGGGACAGTGAAGATCCTAGGGACATACTGGACCAGCCCTGTCCCCCAGCCGCTGAGCCCACCAGGACTGGTAAGACACTACCAAATAATATCTGTCCCCTTTTGGAGCCACTATCCAGACATAATGAGGCATCCTATTCTGGTTTTGATGAAGAATTATTTTAGTGATAAGTTCTAGGGACAATTGCTGAGTGTTTACTATTCTGGAGGAAAAGTTAAGAAATTTTGTATTCAGAACAGACTGGCTAACGTAGGAGCCCACTACATATAATCCAGGCGCCACACCCTTCTGAATGTCATTGCTTTCACTGAAGCTTTTGGCCATGGATCTCTTTCCCAAGGTGGATAAATAGATTGCTATTTATTCACCAAAAGATGGAAACGGATAGCATACAGCATCTTAGAGGTAGGCAACTTGGCAGAGACTGTGGTAGTGCCTCTGGATGAGAAGGGTCTCAGTAACTGCCCTTGGGCCATTCAGAAGGGGAGTCCTATCTCCACAAAGGTAGATCAAGCTTTCAAATCAGAAGAACAACTTGTCATTGTCCCCTGGGACTGCAGAAGGTGACCCGGTGGCTGGTCTGGAAAGTGAAGCAGGAGGCCTCGTATAACACATGCTGGGTTCAGGGCGGGGGCTCAGGCAGCCCCTGATGGCTTAGGAAGAGATGGGAAATGCATCTCAAAGTCTCCCCAGCAGCCTCTGTGGAAGTGTCCACTCATTGGTTTCAGCTCAGTCTGTGCTGGGTGCAGAAGGGCTAAATGGCAGGCGTGGAGACCCTTTGTCTAGTGAACACCATTCCCTGGACCCTTGCTTGTCCCTCTAGTTATGCAAATCCAAACTTCGTTTCGTTTATTTACCCCAGATCCAAATTTAGTGGTGCCTGACACCAGTTGCCTTGGCTTCAGGTGTCTGTGGAGGAGGCAGATGTGGACACTAGGGTAACTTCACTCCCTAGGGTAATAGCAGTTTTCCACTCTTTCCCTAAAATGGCTTGGTTTTTGTCCTATCAGTCATGGCCTTGTTTAATGCTATATTTGTTTAATATATATACTTGTTTAATGTTTATATTTTTGAACATGTCTGTTGGATGGAATTTCTTCTATTGTCTTGGACTTTTATCTGAATCTCATATCAGAATCTAATTTTTTCCATTTCTGTAGACCTTTTCCAGTTCCTCCATGAAATGCCTACATAACATTCTAAGTGGAGCTTTGACTTAATCTTGGTTTAATTGGTTGGTCTGGATTGTGATTTCCTCTCTCTCTCCAGGCACAGGGTGCAGAGGGTGGTAACAAGGCTGTGAGCTGTGAAGCAGGCCAAGGTGTTCTCCTCTAGTGGGGTCATCCTTCAGAGCGCAGGTTGTGGGAGGGGTATTTGGACAACTGTAATTGCACAAGTTCTCTATGGGCTCTGGTTTGATTTGTCTCTGCTCAGGATGGCCACCCTTGTGCAGAGGGAGAAGGCAGGTGACAGCCAAGGCCAAGGTGCCTCCAGGGGGGAAAGCACTCCTTCCGGGGAAGGTGGCATCAGCACCATCCCGCTCTCTCTAGGGCCCTATCTTCTGCACACGATGTGTGCTTGGTGGCCCAGGCTCTCCTCACTGCATCATGGAGCAGGGGCAGACCCTGAGAACAGAGCAGTCCTGGTCTGCAGCCCAAGAGGGGCCATGCAGTGCTCTGCTCCCGACCCTGCAGTGCTCATATGGGATTTTCCCCACTGAGTTCAGAACACTGTGGGTGGGGGATGATGCCCAGAGCCGGTGTGGGAATTCCCACCATCAGGGAATGCCACTATGTTGGAGCAGCAAAGCTGAGGGGTGGGGAAGCCTCACATCTCAATTGCCTCTCTCAGCCTAGCGTACAACTTTGGATACTACTCAGTCACTGAGTGGGGGAAATGAGCCCCTCTTCTGTTCTCTTCCAGTCCTGATCAAGTCAAGGAGAGAGTTTCAGTTGGGCGCTAAGATGTTTTTAACATCCCCCTCCAAGGTTTGCTAATTCTCTTTTAACAGAGAGCATTTTAGTATATGGTTCTGTTTCCGTTGTATTTATTTTCATGGTTACCTCCTATTTACAGCATATGACACTGGCTTTCCATTTAAGGCAATAGTATAAAATTCCTTTTTTAAAATAATAAGATATATTTGTTTCTAGTGTATAGAATTATCTTAAACTACTAAGCTAATCTAGTATTGGTGCTACACGGCTATGAGCACACACCATGAGGGTGGTCCTTGAATGACTAAAGTTTGAGAAATGCTAAATCAGACCCGTTCTTTTCCTTACCATGCGGTCCTTGCGTCCCTTCTCACCAAGGCAGCTGAGAAGACATTTTGGTTGAGTGCATGTGGATTATATCACTCACAGGAGCTCCCGATTACAGGCCTGTGGGAGCTGAATACGAGCTGAGGTCGTGCTATTGCTAACAGAGACCCCAACCTTGAGCCTCAGTGGGAAGCCACACTTGGGAGAATGAAAAGCCCTGGACTTGGCTGTTCCCTGTACCCTACCTGGAAACAGCCTGCATTATAGGATGGTCACCACCAGAATCAGGGGGTTGTGGAAGTCACTCAGCCCACTCTCCTGCCAGCATAGGACAGCCTCAGGGACCACAAAAACACTAATAACAAGCATGTATTGAGCTCTTACTACGTGCAGGCACCTCGCATGGGTTATCTTATTTACTTCTCATAATGCTAAAAGGTAATAGTAGTAGAATAGTAGTAAGGAGGAGGAGGGAGAAGAAAAAGATGAGAGAAAAGTTAATATTTATTCAGTACTCTCCCCCCACATGATCTGCAGATTCATTGCAAAGCCTATCAGAATCCCAGATGCCTTCTTTGTAGAAATTGACAAGCTGATTCGAAAATTCATGTGGAATTTCAGGGAACCCAGAGTAGCCAAAACAATCTTGAAAAAGGGGCGCCCGAGTGGCTCAGTCATTAAGCATCTGCCTTCGTCTCAGGTCATGATCCCAGGGTCCTGGGATCGAGCCCCGCATCGGGTTCTCTGCTCAGCGGGAAGCCTGCTTCTCTCTCTCCCAATCCCCCTGCTTGTGTTCCCTTTCTCACTCTCTCTCTCTCTCTCTCTCTCTCTCTCTGTGAAATAAAATAAAATCTTGAAAAATGGAAAAGAAAATAGGACTTACACCTTCCAGTTTCAAAACTTACTACAAAGCAACAGTAATCAAACAGGCACAGGACAGATGTATAGTTCGATGCAATAAAATTGAGAGTCCAGAAACAAACTTACAGCCAACTGATTTTTTACAAGGATGCCAAAACCATTCAATGAGGAAAGAATAGTCTTTTCAACAAATGGTACTGGGACAACTGGATAGCCACATGGCAAAGAATGGTGTTGGACCCTTACCTCACAACATATATAAGATTTTTCTCAAAATGGATCAAAGACCTAAATGTAGGAGCAAAAACTATAAAACACAGGGATAAATCTTTATGAGTTTGGCAAAGGATTCTAAGATATGACAACAAAAGCACAAGAAACAAAATTTAAAAATAGATAAATTGGGCCTCGTGAAAATTAAAAGCTTTTCAATTTCAAAGGGCATCGTCAAGAAAGTGTAAAGACAACCCAAAGAATGGGAGAAAATATTTGCATTTCATATATCTGACAAGAGATTTGTATCCAGCATATATGAAAGACTCTTACAATTCAAAAGACAAATATCCTAATTTTAAAATGGGCAAAGGATCTAAATAGATGCTTCCCCAAAGATGATATACAAATAGCCAAGAAGTATATGAAAAGATGCTCGACATCATTAGCCATCAGAAAAATGCAAATAATAAAAACCACAAGATACCACTTAATACCCAGTAGGATGGCTAGAATCAGAAAGTCAGAAATCTAGTGTGGGTCAAGGATGGAGAAATCAGAACTCTCTTACACTGCTGGTGGGAATGGAAAATTGGTACAGCTGCCGTGGAAAGCCATCTGGCAGCTCCTCAGACGATTAAACATAGAGTTACCTTATGACTCTGCGGTCTGACTTTATGATTTCATGGTTGGAAAACAACCCAAATAGACAAATGGTAAACGAAATGTAGTACATCTAAACCATGGAATATCATTGGACCATAAAAGGAAACGAAATAGTGATGCATGCTATAACATGGATGAACCTTAAAAGCATTATACTAAGTGAGAAAAGCCAGTCCTAAAAGACCATATACAATAGATTCCATTCATATGAAAGTCTAGAATAGAATGGGGCACCTGGGTGGCTCAGTGGGTTAAGACTCTGCCTTCGGCTCAGGTCATGATCTCAGGGTCTTGGGATCGAGCCCCACATCGGTCTCTCTGCTCAGTGGGGAGCCTGCTTCCCCCTCTCTCTCTGCCTGCCTCTCTGCCTACTTGTGATCTCTCTCTCTCTGTCAAATAAATAAATAAAGTCTTAAAAAAAAAAGTCTAGAATAGGGAAATTGGTAGAGACGGAAAATAGATCACCGGTTGCTTAGGTATGAGAAGGGACATGGGAGAGGAGGTGCGGAGAGGGGTGAGAGCTAATGGCTACAGGCTTTCTTTTTGAGTTAACAAAAATGGTGCAAAATTGAGTGTGCTGATGACTGCACATATCTGTGAATATACCAAAAATCACTGAATCGTACACTTTAAATAGGTGAATGGTATAGTATTTGAATTAAATTCCAACAAAGCTATTAAAAATATTTATTGAGTACTTACTAAGTGCCAGGCACAGTTCTAAGCATTTTACCTCGTTAACTGACTTTATTTTCACAGTCACCCAAGAAGCCATTTTCATACCTTCTTGTATGACTCTCCCCCATTTTGCAGCTGAAGAAGCTACGTCAGAGTTGCCCCAGGTACTATCCTTACCTTAGCCCCTCAGGAAACTGAGGCACAGAGCTGCCGTGCTGTGTCTGTGGTCATGTAGCCAGCACACGATGAAGCAGAATTGTAGTCTGGCACCGGATCCCCCCACTCTGGGCCACTCGGAGTGCTGTACTAGGTATAAAGGGAAGGGATCCCTGTCCTTGGGGAGTCACTGTCTACTTAAACACATGCACATAAACGAGAAAGACCCCCAAGAAACACTGTGTGGATGACCATGTACAGTAATTCACACAGACTTTACTGCCTATTTCCTCTTCTCTTAAACCATGTCTTAGGCCAGATCCAAGAGGGCCCCATCCTGGGGTTTTTTAAGGTAGTCATACAGGCCTGTGGACAACCTTTAGCATTAAAAAAAAAATCTAGCCGCGATCCTATCTGTGAAAAGGCCTCGCAGTCTAATGAGACTGGGGAACGTCTTTGCTCTTGGCTGGAATTACATCTAGCCCGGGCAGTCTCAGGCTGATGGGGAGCTCTGATGGGCAGTTACATGTCTGACTCTGCTCAGCAAGAATGAGAAATTGAATCCTTCGTTGCTTGAGAAGTGCTGCGTGGTGTAGCAATCCTTCATGGCCTGTTTTCTGGGCCACTCGTCGGGTGAGGCCGGCACACGTCTGGAGGCCTCTGCCTCTCTGTGAATTTGTGATCCTCCGAGGTCCTTTGACTCACAGGGGACTTGCCCTACCCTGGACTCTTGGCTTCCTCTGGTCCCTCAGGTCCCAGCAAAGGAAGCCTCTCCTCCTCACTCAGGAGCTCTGGGCAATCAGCCGGTGGGTGACTGGCCCAGTGCCGTCGGGACAACGGTCAGGGCCCGAAGTGCTCTGAGCCACCACCGCTTTTTCTCTTTCAGCAGAAAGCCAGGCTCCAGGCCCACTCACTAGCACCATCCTCCGTTGTGCCTAGGGAGCTCTGCAAATAAACCAGATTAGGAGTAATTGAGGTACAGGCTCCACTGATGGCCCCTCAGGCCTATTCCAGCCCCAGTGTTCTATGTCACTAATTCTCAAAACCTGTTTTACTAAAATGTTTCCATTGCGTAGAACGGTGCCTTTGGGATCAGCCTACACCAGAGTCTAAAGACAACTGAGCCAAGAAGCAGCCATTGAACAACATGTATTTATTCTTCTAGATGAGGAAACCCTTTTGGCTTGTTTAAAAAGACACCTCCTCTGCCACTGTTGATCCAGGGAGATGTGGCCTTTCCTTAGGCCGGTGCCGCTGCTTCCGCTCGTCAGGACCATTTATCTCCCCCGCCGAAACCCGTGACTGTGGCCTCTGCTCTGCGCAGCCACTAAATTCAGTTTGTATGGATTTGTCTTGGAATCACAGGCTCGATGCTGCATTTGATTCAGCCTGGCCGGGGTGATGCTCGGGTCTTTTGTAGAAGAGTTCATGGCCCTGACCGGTTAGAGAGTGGCGTGCCCTCGGGGAAGCGGCAAATCTTGCTCGCTGACTCGTTAATGCACAAACACAGCAGCCTTGCCCTCAGTATTTGGGAAGCAGGCAGCAGTTGCTGTGGGTGTGTTCCTGAGCCAGAAGGTAAAGGTTTTGCAGGCGCATGCTCTAATCGCCCGAATGTGAGGGCAGAAAACACCTGGGCCAGATGGAAGGCTGGGGCTCTCGAATATAAAGAGCAGCTCTTGGATGCTCAAGGCCCCAGGGAGGCTTTCTGGAGGAGATAGCATTGGAGCTGGCCCCTAAGGAATCCGTAAGATTTGGGAACTGATATGGTGTACTTTCTCTGTCAAAACATGGCCCACGGAGAACAAGAAAAATAGCAGTTGAGACACTCAGAGTACCACGTCTGGAGGCTACAGCTGAGGGGGCAGAGGAAGGGCGGGTTCCTTCGGAAGATCGGCAGGGTAAATCACTTCCCCTCTCTGTCCAGGGCTCTCCATTCTCAAAATGAGGGGCTAGGGAGACAGACGGTCATCTGCTTTCTGCTCTAACTTCTGAAAATCCGGTCCAAGCTCCTCGTTTTTTCAGAGGCTCTAACGGGCAGCTTGCATCCATTAGGCGGTTATGGTGTCCATGCACGGTGCTGAGTGCTTCGTGAGCACCGCAAATACCCAGGGAGGTCAAGGCGTTTGCTCACCGGGTGCGTCTATTCACTTAGCAGCCAGGGAATAAATGCCCGTGTGCCGGGTCAGATACTGCCCTCGGGACAGAATGATGAGCAGCGCAAGCATGGGCTGTGTCCTAACGGGGCTTGGAGAGTTTTAGAGAGGAGAGCAACAATGAACACACACGTACCTGTCTGCATGACTTGGGGGAAACATGACTCCCTCCGAGACACCTCTGAGGTGAAGTCAGAGAGCAGCCCTACCACCCAAACTCTCCTTTTCATTCAGCTCCTCAGGGCTCATGAGTCTGTCCTCCTAAAACAGTCGTTAAGCTTTCCTCAAAGGTCATGTTATGGAAAACCCCTGTTTAAATCCGCCATCTGTAATCACAAAGGGCATTGGTGAGGAAAACCTCTCGCATGGAGTCTGTGTTCATGGTGACACACCCAGGTCACAATCTGGGACACCGGAGCCCTGCACACAGAAGCAGGGATCCAGTTGCATGCATCCCTGGGCCCTGCCGCTGCCTATGGGCGCGTGATCGGGTTCAAGGCCTCCCGGCTCCAAGCAGCTCTAGGGAGCTTCCGGGCGGGGGTGCAGGACAGGGAGGGAAGCCAGTGCATTCATGGACCAAAGATGCTTGTCCTCTGCCCAGGATTTTCCTTCAGGAATAGCTCACAGCACCTCTGTCCCCCCAGTACTCTGCTCTGGGCCTTGTTTGTGCTCCTCGTTCTCCCTCGTGTGCCCCCGCCGGCCCTCCAAGCACCACCGTCTTCCCTGTGGCCAGTCTGCTGCTGTCCTTCCTCTCCCGCCTCCTCACCTTTCCTTTCCTACAACTCTTGCCCCTGCTCCAGCCTTCCCAGCTCTCTTCCCTGGGTATCCGCCTCTTCAAAAAGATTTTTTAAAGAACAAAAGTTTAATTTGTGTTTGTTCATTAAATAAATTGATCAAATAGGCCTTTTTATGATGTAATATTTTGTACATATAAAAAGAATATATGACATCATTTAAAGTGTTAATAAAAAGCCCGTTTTGCCAAGCTAAATCTCCTACGTGACCGACCCCTAGAGTGACAGCCTCTTTAACTGGTCATTTTTCTCCTCTCTCCCCAGTGTAATCCAATGTCTGCATGCCTGCTGAAGCAGCCTTTGCCCAGCTCAGCTCCCCTCAGTCTCTCTCTCTCTCTCTCTCTCTCTTTCTCTCTCTCTCTCTCACACACACACACACACACACAGACACACACACAGACACACACACACACACACACCCCTCTGTACTCCCCAGAGCACGCAGGCCGGGGCTGGCCATTCTGAGCGGAACATTACCGCCAGCACCCCGCACTCTTCTCTCTCCTTGCCTTGGAGTGCACGCTTTCCTTTACCTGGAATAACCCCGCCCACATGTCCCACATCTCTGCCTGTCACACCCACCTCTCCTGGGCCCAGAAGTGTCATGGTTTTCCCGAAGCCCCACCTGATTTCTCCGTCAGCTTCCTCCTCCTCTGAGCCCCTTTAGAACATGGGTGGTTTTTCTTTTCTCTTGCGACATCTGACATTTCGCTGCTTTTTATTAAGGTTAGTCTTTTTCTAGATCTTATCTCACATATGGGATTATAAGCCTTTTGTAGACTGCCCCGTCTTTGAATTTGCAAGGCCTAAGCAGAGCACCAGGCACATAATAGATGTTCAATAAATA
Organism: Potos flavus; assembly: GCA_028534135.1. Lineage (NCBI taxonomy): Eukaryota > Metazoa > Chordata > Mammalia > Carnivora > Procyonidae > Potos > Potos flavus. The sequence continues at coordinate 24,561,966 of CM052888.1, read as the reverse complement.
ATTGGATTACAGTGAGATGAACAGTCCTCCAAAGCCCAACTCATATCTTCTTCCCTGAAGCCCTGTAAAAAGAGGTACCCATTCATCTCCCTAGGGAGACAGGGACTCCTTGGGCAGGAATATGGTTGACTTTTGGTGAATACTGCCTGGATGAAAGAATATTTGCAAGTATTCTGCCCAAGATAAAGGGCTGGACTAAACGCTAAGGCAAAAAAAAAAAAAAAATTGTTAACCTCTGCCACTTCTTGATAAATAACTTCCATGTTTGGAATTGCAAATTAAGTATCCTATAAAGACAAAGCAATTATGATGTTGAATGTGTATTTTTACAAATACCAGTTAAGGACCACAACTCTCAGAAAATTCCTGATAAAAATTTGAAGTCCCTCTATAAGTGTCTTTGGGGCGTTAGGGGTTCTGAAGGAAATTTCATCTGCACAGTCTCATTCGTCCGTGCCTGTAACACAACACGAACTGCTTTGCTTTAAAGAACAATGCTAAGGGGGCGCCTGGGTGGCTCAGTTGGTTGAGAAGAGCATCTGCCTTCGGCTCAGGTCATGATCTCAGGTCCTGGAATGGAGCCCCACATTGGGCTCCCTGCTCAGTAGGGAGTCTGCTTGTCCCCTTCCTTCTGCCCCTCCCCCTGCTCATGCTCTCTCTCTCTCTCAAATAAATAAATAATATCTTTAAAAAAAAAAAAAGAACAAAGCTAAGAAAATGATGCACAATTCTTTGAAACAATTTTTAACAGTGTATGTATGCCTTTAATATTTTTTACTGTCATAACAGAGAATTTATCATACAAAAACCTTCACCGGTCTTAACTGTTATTTCTGTTTTTCTGTGATAGCCTCCAGTTCTTGTCCATATGTAGCAAAGAAACTTTCCTTTCTGCCAGAAATGAAATCAGGGTGCTGATGTGAACATGAAATCATTATGAACATGAAGTCTAAGCGACAACTTTTGTGAGCTCCCACTAGGTGCAAAATCCTCTACAGAGAGCAGGGGGGCTTACAAAGCGTTTGTCCACAGAACAAGCACCCGCTCCCTGCCCGGAACTGCTCTGGTCTTTGAGGGGCAGCAGTGAATAAGACAGAGCCACCAAAGAGAGAGAAAAGTACTATGTTGGGGGCAGGTAAGCTAAGAAGGGAAGTAAAGCCCAGGAAGGGGGTTAGAGGGAGCTGAGGGTGGTCAGAGACATCCCCTCCGAGGTAACCTTAAGCAGAGATTTGAAGGAAATGTGGGAGAATGGGAAGAGTATTCCCAGCAGAGGGAACAGCAAAGGCCCTGACATGGGGCCTCACGTATTTAAGGGCTGGCGAACAGTCGGGTGGGGAAAGAGGAGGGCAAGAGAGGGCCCAGGAGGCTCACATCAGCCATGTTTGAGGCTGTAGCAAAGACTTGAGCTTCCATTCTGAGCCTGACGAGAGTCTTTGGATAGTATTGATCTCACTGTGCAGAACAGCCTGGAAACAAGGACTAGAAGCAGGAAGAAGCTTAGGGGACTGTTGGAGTTACTCAAGAGAGGTACTGTGGTGGCCTCGACTAGGGCAAAGGTGCTTTAGGGTGGCGGTAGAGCAGTCAGCTTCTGGCTATGTTTTGAAGGTCAAGCCAAGAGGATTTCCTTTCCTATTGATTGTGACTGTGAGAGAAAGAAGGAGTCAGGGTGAGTCCAAGGTTTGGGGCCTGAGTAACTGATAAAATGGAGGTGCTGCTCACTGAGACATAGAAGACCACAGAAGGAAGGGATTTGGGTGGCAGAGTCAGGAGTTTTGTTTGGATACCTGAAGCTAGACATGCTTCCTCCTAAAGTCGTGGCGGACACTGTCATAGCACTCTTCCCAGCTCAACTGAATTGTAGGCCCAACATCTCAACACTGTGCTTCAGAAACTCGCTCCTAGAATGAAAACTGTTCTGCTTTCCTGGTATTGATAGAAAATCCAGAGAATGTGCTTTGGGGAGGGCAGTGCTGGGGAAGAGGCTATTGCTATGGACTGGCATGATCTGGGACAGTTCCAAGGAGGAGGCAGTTTTTGAGGTGAGCTTTCTTATCCGTTAGGAAGCTGTTGGTTTCAAGTAACAAAGAACACAGCCCAAAGTGGCTTAAACCATATAGCCTGGAAATTAAGCAGTCCCAGCGTTGCCCAATGAAGCCATCATGGACCCAGATCTTTCCGCCTTTGCTTTCTGTCAGCCTCAGCATGTTAGCTGACTCCTCACTGCAGCAGCTCTGGGCAGCGTGGAGTCACACACCTAAATCCAGGTGCAATAAAGGGACTAACCCTTCCTTGTTCCAGAAGCCCCACTGGTAGACTTGCCCTTAAGTCTCATTGGACAGATTTGGGTCACATATCTCTTCTTAAGGCAGTCACTGGCTAGGCAGGTGGAGTTCTATGAGGAGCTTAGAATAGTCGGGAAGAGTTACAGACATCAGAACACAGCTGCTACTCCGCAAGAAAGAGAGGATACAAGGTGGATGGCTTGGCCACCGATAGTGTCTGCCAGCTTTGAACTGTCAGGAGGAATCGATGCTGAGAAGTAGGAAGGGAAGGTGTTCCAGGTGGGATGAAAAGCTTGAGCAGAGGCACAGAAGCATAAAATACAAAGTAGGTCCGTCGGACAAACTGGCTGGGTTAATGAATTGTGCACAGTGTGGCAGAAAGGCGAGAAACCATAACCACAAAGCTTGTGGATAATCTTGGAAAATCAAGGGTCTTCAGAACAGTCCTTGAAAACCACAGATCTCAAAGATCATTCCATCTCGAGGAAGGAATTCTTGAAGAACTCGAAGGCTTGGACAATTAGACTAGGAAAGACTACTCCTAAGTAATGAGTGATAAGTAATAGTATATAATAAGTGATAATTCTCCTAAGCAGTTCTACTTTGTGCCGAGGATGGAATGGCCTCAGCTTAAGTCCTGGGCTGAGGCCAGGGTTAGTTGCTGGCTCTTGCGTAGGAAGCAGAGCACGCAGGACAGAGTTTTTCCCTTTGGAAAACATAGCCAGAAACTGATTCCAAGTCTCAGTCATCCCATCTTTCATTCAGGTTGTGTATCAGACCCTTTTGGTTGCCAGTGATAGAAATCCTGCCCACAACGGCTTAAATAAGAAAGAAACTTAGCAACACCTGTCACTGAAAAGTCTGGATCCAAGGGCTCCGAAGACATCATCAGCACTTGATGTGCCTCCTCTCTGCTTTCCTCTAGTTAAGGTCACTCTCAGATGGGCTCACCCCCCCGGGCCACCCGGTGGGTCGCTTCAGCCTCAGGCCGTCCTCGGCCTCAGCTTTCAGTCCCCTTACAAAGTATCAGTTTCCTTCCGGGTACCCCGGGAAAAGGCTTACTGTTTCTCACTGATTCTAATTGGCTGACATTCCCGTCCCTGAACCAACCAACTGGCCGTGGCTTTGAGGCATGCAGTGTGCTCAGAGCTCACCTTCATGACAGTGACCCAGAGCCGGAGAGGGGCGGCGCTGCCAAGTCCTGATAGAGGAGGTATGGACACCAGAACGCAGCTGGCAAAAAGGTGAAACAATAGTAGGATGTCCCAAGCCACGAACGTCCAATCCAAGATTCTACCTCCACTTCTGAGGGATAGCCAGCATCTTTTACTCCGCTGCGCCCTTGTGCGTTTTCCACCCTATAACAAGCCATCGCAGACCTCTCATTTAATCCCCACAATATTCCTAAGAAGGTGGCTGGGTGGGAATTCTCCCACCCTACAGAGAGGGTCGGAGATATCAAATTACTTACTCAGGGTCATCCAGATAGGAAGGGCAGGTCTGGCCTTGGAATCCAGGTCTTACGGCGCTGAGACCAGTGTTCTAGCCTACTCTGCCAGGAAAACTGCCCCTTACATTTATGACTCACTCCGAGTCTGCATGCATATTTGAAGAGAGAAGTTCTCAGAACTGCAAAATGAAATCACGTTCAAGAGTCAGCTCAAGGAGTTACCATCACTTGAAGGCTTGCGATATGTAAATGGTAAAATAAAGAACATCATTAAGCTCGAGGGCATGTTTTAATAACAGTTAATTAACTTGTACAAAACAGTCAGCAAATACCTCCCCCTTCTGCTGAGATGGGTCCTGGGAAGGATTGTAATAAAGAACCCCAGGGGGCCAAGTGCAAGCTGGATTTCCCTAACAGCCTCCGTGGTAAAGAAGGGCTGCCTGTGGGCGAGCCCCCTCACACTCCCCACACCACCCTCCCCTTGCCATCGAACAAACCACTGTCAGCGGATGGACCTGCAGATCATGTGACAGAATTCAGTCTGCTCCCAAGGTTGGTACCCTGAGCTTTTCCCTGCGGGAGTCATTTCAGTACCAAGGAGGACTGTGTGCCCACTGCCCTTCTCATCTGAACTCCGACTCTGGTTGGCCAGCCAGGCTGCCGTTTCCTCTAATCACAAAGTGGCTCCAGGGCGGATTTGAACACACCCTGTTACGTTTCTGGGTGTTTGCGAGTACTTTTTCTGGGGTCCAGAGAGAACCAGAAGGCTTTAAGCCAGAAGGCACTAGCTACTCTCTCCAGTTCTTGGAGGCCCTGTCATGAGGACAGCAAATCAGACTCGTTCCCTACAGAAGGAGCAAGGGCAGAAATTATAGGGAGTAAGAAATTATCGTCCGCCCTCAAAGGAGGACCACACCGAGGAGGAGAGAGAAGACAAGTCCCACGTCAAGTGAGTCGATCACGCCAGAAACCTGAGTTCATAATTCACCAAGAATCTACATGAAGGGCGTAAGGTCGGTTATAGGTGCCGTGCACTCTCCCCACTGGTTATTAGTCTCTGGGTGGCAGAGCAGTAACAGGAGTGAGTGGGACAGCCTCTGTGAACCCAGGTCTTCTGACTCCCTCAGCCGGATGCCCAGATACCAGGATTCTGCCAGGAGCCTCTCAGACGGAGGCTCGGGGAAGCAGTGAGCCCCGTGCTGAGCGGAGCAGAGCACTAGGGTGCAAGGAGAGCAGGGTCAGCCCACGAGGGAGTCGGGCTGGGCTGGGGCACACCAGCACCACGCTTAGACCACAGGCTTTGCAGTTAAACAGAAACCTGGCTCTGCCGCCTACGACCTGGGTAACCTTGAGTGAATGAGTTCGCTTCCCATAGCGTTCGCGTCTCTGCTGCGACGTGGGGTGAGAAGAGTACCCTCCTCAGAGAGCCAGGGTGCAACGAGACGGGGCCTGCGAACCACTGAGCTCGCTGTCCGGCACAGAGCAGGGCCGTTCCTCGGCACATTCCCCTCGGGCTGTCCACCTCTTCTGTCCCGCCCTGGGGTCTGGTCCCCCCCAGGGGCCCCGGCCTTGCTGCAGTGCCCACCCTCCCTGAGGACCGTCGCCTCACTGCATCGTCAGACAGGAGGCAATCCATCCAGTGCCCTTGCTGGGAGCGCCTACTCCTAGTGGCGGCCCAGCCTTGCTGTTCCGCAAGGACAGTTGGGTGGGCCCTGTGTCCCCCCTAGGGATACCCAGCTGCTCCGGTATGCTGCCTTCCTACCGCTCACTGGGCCTTGCTGGCAGGCGGAGTCCAGGGCACCCCGAGGAGGTGCCGGGCCAGAGCCCGACTCGGAGGCCGCAGTAGGGCTCATGGGTGATGGGCGGACACACTTGCCTCCTTCCAGGAGTTCATCTGGGGAGCCGCTCTCTCCTGACCTCTGAGTGTCCGATGAGATAGCAGCGGCAGCAGCCACCTCTGGAGCCAAGTGCTGACCAGGGAACAGCATCACCCTCCTCCGGGCCTCCCCTAGCCTGGCCCTGGTTCTGGCCCGCTCTCCCGAAAAGGTTCTCTCGAGGACCCTGGGTCTGTTGCCAGGACCGGTCGCCCCCTCCTCTCCCCCATCTCACCCGCAGCAGCTTGTGACTCATCTTATCACAGAGATAAGCAGGAAGGAAGCCTGGGATGTGGAGTCAGGAGACCGCAGTCGGAGGCCCAACACGGCTGCCTGCCAGCTTGTGACCTTGAGCAAGTCACATTACCTTTCCAAACTTCTGCTTTTTCTCCTGGAAGACGGGGAGAAAGAGGATAGCTGTCCTTTCTCCTTAACAGAATACATGTGAATATCAAATAAGTAGCCCATAATGTAATGCTTAGGTATTTGAGAAGCTTTTAAAGGAAGTCAGAGATGAATTTGAGAAATGGAACTCTTTTTCACAATCCGGTGGGGCAGCTACTGACCACTTTTCATCCATTTGGTTTTGGTGGGTGAAAGCAGGCATTCTCACTGGACTAACCAGCTTAGTTTCAATGCTGATCTTTATGTCACCCTGCTGGGTCCCTCTCGGGTCCGACCCCCAGTAAGAGGCAGGTGGGACTCTGACCTAATGGGCTGCTCACTTGCGTCGTCTTCTGAAAACAGCTCGGTGGGGTGTGTGAGTGGCTGTGTAGGAGAGAGGAGCCAGCATTGAGCCTCTATCTCCTCCACGGTTTGGAAGTGGGAGGGAGATGTCAAGTCTTCCTGGGATCAAGCTCCCAATTAAAAAAAACAAAAAATCAAAACCTTGTTGAAATTCTAATTGAAATTTGTATTAAATCCCAATGTATGGGGGGATTTTTAAATAATATTAAGTGCTCCCATTCAAGAACATATGTCTTTTCTTCAAATCTGTTTTGCCTTCACTAAAATATCATTTTTTTTTTGAAGCATAAAGTATCTAGTAAAAATACGTAAATCCTAACGTACAACTTGATGAATTTTCACAAAGCAAGCACACCCAGATACTCAACACCCAAGTCAAGACATAGAACATGGCTGGCGCTGCTTTTTTCTCATCATTCTCCCGACATGGGAAGCCATCCTCCTGACTTCCAACAGCGCAGATCAGTTTTGCCAATTTGGGTATTTTGAATAAGTAGAATCCTATGGTATGCCATTGTCTTTCACTTAACATTCGGGTTTATCCATTCTGCTGCGTATATAGTTGTAGCTGTTTCTCTGCATTGCTATATAGTATTACATTCTGGGACTGACCACAATTCTATTTATTCCTTCCCCAAATGATGGAGGTGACTTCTGATTTTGAGTTGTTATCACTAGTGCTGCTAGGAACATTCTCGTTCACAGCTTTTGGTGAACATACTAAACATTTCTCTTGGGTATACACCAAAGAATGGAACTGGTAGATAGTAGATTTTTTATAGTTTTCTTCAAGTAGGTTCTGTAGGTTTCTTATATAATTTATCCCCAGATATTTATCATTTTGTCACTGTTGTGAATGAGCTATTTGCATTCTTTTCTTTCGTAGGTACTTAGGGGAAAAAAACATTAATTTTTGAATATTTATCTTAGATTCAGCCACCTTACCATTTCTCTTATTAATTATAGTAGACTTAAAAAAAAAAAAAGACAACAGTCTCTTAGTTTTTCTGGATATGCAGATATCATCAAAAAGGTATTTTAGCTCTTGTTGTACATCATTGATACCATTTTCTTGCTTTACTACATTGGATTGTAGTAGTAGATCTTGACAAGTACTAATGGTGATTACTGCCATCCTTATCCAACTCTAGATTTTAATGGAAATGATTTTAGAATGTCACTGTTTATAATCATATTTTCTGTTGGGCTTTGGTAAACAGTTTTTATTTTGTGTAAGTAATTAGCTTCTATTCCTGGTTTTTAACGAAGAATGATTTAAATGTTACCAAGTATATTTTCAGCATGTATTGATGTGAGCAAATAGCTTTTCCCTCTTTGTGGTTGCCATGGATAATACTGTTGAACTACTCACATTCCTAAAATGAACAGGTTTCATTGTAACATGTTTTTTCTCATGAGACTTGGCTATATTCAATGTGATAATTTTCTAAAATAATTTTTGCGTCACTCTTAATAAATGAGAATGGTCTACGGTGTTCTTTCTCCTGCTAGCTTCTTCATGTTTTAGTAATTAAAGTTATGATGGCTTCATACCACTAATTGGGGAATTCTCCATCTTTTAGTATGACCAAGGATCCTTGAAATAATATTGGAATTCTCTGTTGCTAAAAGTTCGATAAAATTCACCAAATCTATCTGGCACTAAATACCTAGTCCCATTTTCAGGAACAGATCTTTAATCACCTTTCCAACTTTTTCTATGGTAATTTGTTTTTTTCAAGTGTTCCTCTACTTATTGGGTCAATTTTATTATTTTATATTTGGCTAGGGAATTATCAGATTTTCATGTTTGTAACCGTAGAGCTGCATATAATATTCTTTTACGATTCTGTCTTTCTCTTCTGCAGCAGTGGGTCGGTCTCCTTTCATTTCTGATTTTTGTATATTTGCTCTTCTCTTAACTGATCTCATTATGTTTTATTTTACTTATTATATTATTTCTATTATCCACTAGTCCACTGTTCTTTAACTTCATGAATCCCAGCTTTTAACTTTACTAATTTACAATCGTAGTTTCTTTTGTTTGGGTTCATTCTTTTTGTGATCTCTTAAGAAAAGGACTGAAAGTCCCTTTATTCTTCATACTTCTTCTTTAATCATATGGACTCTGAATTTCCTCTGAGCATGACTTTTTCTCTGTCCCATGAGAATTGGTATGAAATGTTCTCTTTTACTGCTTTCTAGATAATTTGTCATTTCCCTTTTGATTTCCTCTTTAATCCTAGATTTATCTAGGAGTGGGTTTCTTAATTTCTAAGTCAATATTTTTCTTCTCACCTTTTTTAAATTTCTAATTTTGTTGATTGTGATCAGATACTGTGGTTTATGAAAGCTTTCCTTTGTAAAATTTGTTAAGGTTTTATCTCTGAAACCCAATACATGATCAATTTTTGTAAATGATCCAGGTCCCTAGTAGTCCATTCTGTATTCAAGGAATGTAAGATCCTGCATATTTCTAGTAATTGAAGTTATATGATTCATTTCCTTTGTTTTCTTATTAATATTTGCCTATAAGATGTGTTCATTTCTGAAATAGACATCTTTGAAATTTCACACTAAAATTTCATTTATTCTATTTCTAATACATGCTTTATATATAGCGTCTCTCTTGTTTAATGCCTACAGGTTTCAGATGATTGTAACTGCTTCATAAAGCGTTCCCTTTTATCAGGGCGCCTAGGTGACTCAGTCGATTAAGAGTCTGACTCTTGATTTCAGCTCAGGTCTTGATCTCAGGGTCATAAGTTCAAGCACCATGCGTGGAACTTACATTATGTTGTTTATTTTTTCTAAGATTTTATTTATTTATTTGCAAGACAGAGACATTGACCCAGACAGTGAGAGAGAGCACAAGCAGGGAGGACAGGGAGAAGCAGGCTCCCACTGAGAAGGGAGCCTGACGTGGGGCTCGATCCCAGGACACTGGGATCATGACCTGAGCTGAAGGCAGACGTTTAACCGACTGAGCCACCCAGGAGCCCCTGGAGCCTACATTTAAAAAAATGGGGTACCTGGGTGGCTCAGTCACTTAAGCATCTGCCTTTGCCTCAGGTCATGATCCTAGGTCCTGGGATCAAGCCCCACATTGGGCTCCCTGGTCAGCGGAGAGTCTGCTTCTCTTTTTCTTTTTCTCCCCCTCTGTCCCTCCCCACTGCTCATTCTCTCTCTCTCTCAAATAAGTAATTTTTTTAAAAAGCATTCCTTTTATCATTACAGATATATTTATCCTCTGCAATTTTTTTAACTAAAATTCCCCCTGGTCTAATTAATTTTGACACTCCTACTTTCCTTCTGTTTGCATGTGCCTGGTGTCTATTTGTCTGTGCATTTATTTTCGACATTTCTGCATATCTGTATTTTAATTAGTTTTCTTATAAATACCGTGTACCTGGGTTTTGTTTTTTGTTTTAATTTTTTAACCCAATCTGACCACTGCTGTCTTTTAGTGAGAAATTTAGCCCATTAACTAATGTACTTGATTTTATTCCTATTGTCTAATGGTATGTCTTTAATTTCCTTCCATCATTATTTCTGTGTTTTTCTTTCTTCTCGTTTGTGCTGGTTTGATGTAGTTCCTTTGCATTCCCTTCTTTTCCCATGTCAATCTGGAAGTTCTCTACTTTTCCATTGTATTAAAGGTTACATTCTTTTCCTCTGAATTCATAATCAAATACATGTTGCTCCACTATTATTTGAAGTCAAGATAACACGAAATAACTACTTCTCCCTCCAGGATGCTTCATTTCCTCCCCACTTTTCTCTGCTTCAGTGGGATGAGACCTTAGAATTATTTCCCTGTCCACTACTTAAGATGAGACCTTGGAAGACTTTTACTCCCTTCCTCTTCAACTCCTTGATTTTGTTAGGATAATTTAATATTTTTAGCTTTAGGCCACTGTTGGAATTTTCCCTCGTAGTATGGCCCTTCTATTTTCAGAGTCCTTATTTACAAGTTCCATTTAGGTTTAGGAGAAAGGGGAGGGAGCAAGTGTGCAAGTAAGTGTCTGTATTCGTCAGTTTCCTGACCTGTTCAGTTTCTCCCACAGTAAGGTCTCTGTTCTGCTGCATTTGTTGTTTGTTGCTTTAAGTATTTTTCATGTGTCAGTGGCAAACACTGTGAATTCTTGCATATCTGAAAATATCTTTTGCCCTGAAAAATGATGGGCGAAGTATTGGAGGGGCTTTGGTTCTCTTTTCTGAGTAGTCTGTAGATGGTATTCCATGCTCTTTTAGCTCCTGGTGTTTCAGATGAGAAGTCTGACGTCACTCTGATTTTTTGTTTTCTTGTAGGCAATATGTTTTTTCTGTTTGGAAACTTTTATTTTTTTTTTAAGAATTTATTTATTTGAGAGAGAGAAAAAAAAACACAGGGGGAAGGGCAGAGGGAGAGAGAGAATCTCAAGCAGATTCTGCACTAAGCGAGGAGCCCAACACAGAGCTTGATCCCACGACCCTGAGATTATGACCTGAGCTGAAACCAAGAGTCAGACACTTAACTGACTAGAAGCTTTTAAAGTTTTGTGTTCATTCTCGAAGTGGAGGAACTTTACCGGGATAACCTATGTGTATGTTTCTTCTTGTCATCCTTCCTGGAACTTTGTGAGCTCTTGCAGTCTGCAGACTCAGGTCTTTTTTCAACACAGGAGAATTGTCTTCTATTTGTCATTTAATTACTGGCTCTCCCCCATCAGTTCCTTCTTCTTCTAGAACTCCCAGTATTCTCAGGTTAGATCTCCCTGGGTCTGTCCCCCAGGCCTTTTATCTTTTCCTTCACGAATTCAGTCTCTATATTTTTGCTCTAGCCTTGGAGTTTTTCCATTTGGTCTTCGAGGCCACTAACTCACATCTCAACAGGGATTCACCTACTATAGTTGGGAAGACTTTTTTTTTATATGCAGTAAGTCTTTCATGTCTGCCCGGAATTGCTTTAGGGCACATGTGATCTTCTGTTAGACTTGTCATTTGTCTCTTGGAGCAGCCCTCCTTCAGCAGGCATGTGCACTGCTTGTCCTGACTGATCTTCTACTAGCGGGTCTTGGAGACATGTTGTGAGTGGTCTTTGTTTCTTGTTGGTGCCTCTGGTTGTGGATTCTAGAGTGGCAGCACTCCGCTGTGGAGTGGAGCTACGCTTGCCCTCTCAGCCAGTGGTGTCAAAGCAGGTGAGCCACCAGCATGCTCTTGGGTCACCTGGGGGAATCCTTCCCCCTTGGCCTCCCTGTTCTCCTTCAGCCCCAGAGGCAGAGGGTCGGGTGGTGTGCAGCCCATGTGTTCAGCTACTTCTTGGCTGCCTGGGCTCCAGGGATACCTGGGCCAGTCAAGCAAAGATCCCCTCCCCTTCCCTCCTCCCCAACTCCCACACACATACTGGGCTCCACAGGCCTCCCTTGGGTAGGCTCTTCCCAGCATCCACAGCTTTTGCTCCTTGCTCTGACATTCTCTGAAGCAGGTCCTCAAATAAAGGGGAGAGATCCGCACACCAGTTTTTCAGCTTTATCTTCCATACGTACCCCCACCTGCCCAAAAGCCTCAGCAATTCTCTGATTCAGGCTGGGCAGATAGATCGGAGATGCTAATCTCCTTCAGGTTGCTCTGTTCCCAGAGTCACTGTCATCCTCTTTCAGTTTCCAGTGGGCCAGCCGAGACTGGATAACCCCCGCCCTGCCCTTCCTAGGGGCAGGCTGTCATTATGCCCAGGCATTTTATCAGCCAGCCCCCACTCCTAAAACCCCCTCCACTCTTTTATCTGCTGGAATCAGATTAGACACTGGACTAGATTCCAGAATCTTATGTTCCCTCGTCCCTTGCATTGCGGGGTGGGAGCTGTTGATGACCCTTGAGATGATTTGTTCTAGTAACAGGCACACAGTGTTCAGTAACAGTGAAGCCCATGGTGGGCAAGTTTGTGTTTTGTTTTTGTTTTTTCAATTCTCTTTCATTCTTCTGATTATGAGAAATAGAAAGTCTTGAATTTGGTGTTACTATGTCTTTGACACCTCTTTAACACTTATTAATCTCCCTTTTAACAAAAAAGAGAGCAGGTGTCATGCTCAGAGTCTGGTAGGCAACAGTATTTGCCTTTAGCTGGGGTGGGGAAGGCTGACAGAGGAGATTTAGAAGGAAAATCAGTAGTTCAGTGAGGGACCTCTTGGTCTGCAGTGCCTAGTGCATATCTAAGTGGAGATTTTGAGGGCCACTTGGGTGGCTCAGTCATTAGGCATCTGCCCTCGGCTCAGGTCATGATCCCAGGGTCCTGGGATCAAGCCCCGTGTCAGGCTCCCTGCTCAGTGAGAAGCCTGCTTCTCCCTCTCCCACTCACCCCGCTTGTGTTCCCTCTCTCGCTGTGTCTCTCTCTGTCAAATAAATAAATAAAATCTTTTAAAAAAAAAAAAAAAAAGAAGAAGAAGTAAGTGGAGATGTTGATAGGCAGTCCAAAGCCTGAGCCCTGGGGCATTCCATTGTTTAGATATTGGATTCCTTCCTCATTGTCAACCAGTGCATAGGTACATTTCCCACTTGTTGGCTCAGTGCCTTTGCATTGGCTAACTCAAGAGGTTTGCTTCCCATCACTTCTGGACCACTTCTCGGCAGCCGGGGCCACGTGATTGTCATTAGTGTTCCATGTGTCTAACCCAGCAGCACTTCCTTAAGTGCAAACATGGACTGTGGCCAAACTTCCAGCTGTGCAGAGCCTTCCGGTTGGCTGTGCATCTTGTCAGATCCGTGGGGCACGTGGTGTCCTCCAACAAGGCTGATTGAAAGGATGGAAGCAAGGTGGGCCTGTTTCACAAGTTTGAACATGGTTCATACTACATGTTCCAATTCACTGAACCTGTCAAGTTCCTGACTACTGCCCGTATTTATTAGGACAACAACACCAACAACAAAAAAAAAAAAAAAAGAAGGAGGAGGAGGAGGAAAAGGAGAAGAAGAAACCTGCCATGAGTTTAGCACTTTTCCTTCCTACTAACGTGCTGGAAATGTTTATTATGCCAGTAACATGTGGCTAATGTCACTTAACCAGCTCTTTGTAGGGGTGACGGAGCCGACAGGCCAGCAGGCAGTAGCCAAGGGCAGCATATCGCTGGGGCTTCTTTGGTCACCGGAGCGCCCTAGCCCTGCCCACAGCAGGCAACCAGACTCAGGTCCCACCCAACAAGGCACATCAGCCCGTCCAGCTTTTTTCAGAAGCCAGAAATCAGTATCTTTTTGTGAGAATTTTCCTGATGTATAAACATTTGCTCCAGTAAAAAACAAAACTAAACCAAAAAAACTCAAAAGCCCCGCAGGCCAAACAAAACACATCTCCCTCTCCCTGGCCCGAGTCCAGGCTGCAGATGGCCAGTTTGAGGCCTCTGCTCTGGGACAGCGGGCCAGCCGGGCACTCCGATCCTTGTACCGCCCCCCGTTACTGTAAAATGGGGCCACCACCACAGCCATTGGGCTGGAGGTAATGGAGGAACCCCTGTCTCAAGCCCCCGTCCTACTGTTTACCAGCTCTGTGACATTGGCCAAACAGTTGGTTAACCTCCCTAAGCCTCAGTGTCCTCATCTGTAAAATGGGGATAACTGTGTTACTCATCCCTGAGATCTGTTGTAAGGATTCAGTGAGATAATATACGTAAATACTTAGTCCAAAGTTAGTGTTTAATCAGCAGGAGCTGCTATTGGTCAAATAACATCTGTAGAAATGCTGGGGGAACTTGAAAGGAAGCATTGGTTATTCATAGCCGGGAGGGGCGGTGGCACAGCCGCTAGGCCAGGAAGCTCGTCGCTGTGTCCCTCTGGCCGTGGGAGGCAGCAGGCCTGTTCCACGAATGGCCTCACTCAGCCGTCCCACCTTTATTTTGTTCATGAAAGCAATGGCAGTGATAATATTCCTGACGTCCTGGGACTTATCTGCAGGACAGCCCGGAGCCGTGGCCCCACAGCTTCCCCGAGAGCTGGTGTCAGGCGCTGGCTGTCCTCCCCCACGAGGGCCCTGCCGCACTCAGCCTCTGGGCGACCCTCCCCGTCCAGGACTGAGGGGCGCCAGGGAAACAGACGGAGAGTTTTCATCCTCTCCTTCGAGAGCAGGGAGGGGTGGGTGCATGCCGTGCCTCTTGCCTGAGAGCAGGGCCGGGAGAAGTGTTCGTCTGAGGTTGGACAGGGGAGCCCCGTGTGACTCCGGCCCCCGAGCCCTGTGGGTGCTTCTCATTCTGGCGTGACAGCGCGGTCCAAGCTGCTCCTGCACACAGCTCTTTGTTCTTTGCAGAAAGCACTGCCAGGCACACACTTGGCTTCCGATGGTCCATTATTTGAGGCTCAGAGTATGGTAACAGGCTTGCAACAACAGACACCCCCCCACCCCCGCCCCGCGCAGCCGAGTTTTGCTTAAGCATTCCTGTACGACCAGCGGAAGAGCCCCAGGAGTGATTTGTGCGCCGTGCGAGTCAGCAAGTCCATGTCGGAGCTGGGGAAGGCTGGAGCCTGCCAAGGGCATGGGCAGCACCACCAGGCAAGGCCCACCAGGAACCGGAGCCACACACCAAAATTAGACCGAGCAGGCCATCGGCCTCACACGCTGCAGGAATGCCACCTCCTCACGAGGGAGCATGATCCACACCGAGAGACGAGGGACCGTGCCTTGCTTGCACTTAGGAGGTGTTTCCTGAATTGAATTCGGCAGCCCTATTTATTTCCAATGCTGGAAGATTGTGTGTATTCTCTGCCCCTCCCACCAGCCTTCCCAGTCCCCAACCACCCCGGCTCCCAGACCTTCCTGGTCAGCGAGCTTGTCGGAGCTCAGAGCACTGGGGATGCAGAAGTGCCCTAGGGCAGCTGTCTGAGCAGTCGGCCCTGGTGGTAATGAGCCAAAGTGAATGTGGTGGAGCTGCGTGGCAGGGGCAGGGATCTCCCGGACAGACTCCACCCGTTCATTTGTTTGCATCTCTCGCAACCGTGTGTCTGGCTCTGGGGCTTTCAGCCCAGTAAGAGAGCAGAGACACATCACAAGGAATCGCAGTAGCAGGTAGACGGGGCGTTGAGTGGAGCAGATAAAGGGCTGGGAGGGGTCAGCAGAAGAGCCAGCACTGGGTGGCTCCGTGGGTTAAGCGTCAACTCTCGGTTTGGGCCCAGGTCATGATCTCTGGGTGGTGGGATCGAGCCCCACATCGGGCTCCATGCTCAGTGAGGAGTCTGCTTGTCTCCTGCTCTTCCTCCCACTCGCGTGCTCTCTCTCTGTCTCTCTCTCTCTCTCTCAAATAAATAAATAAAATATTTCAAAAAAAAAAAAAAGAATAGCCAGGACACGGGTTCATCTGATAAGGATTTAGTGATGACTGGATGTTTAACTAGGGCTAAGAGTTTCCAAGTCAGGACCAGTGTGATGACAGAAACCTGACTATTGTGACCCCTTCTTAATGTGGAAATACCTTTCCCCCTCCTTTCCAGTTGGCCAGTCCTCTTGCCCCTCATCAGTCCAGTCTCCATCCCCTGACTGTGGTCATCAATGTTTCTTGGAAATTGTGGTCCACAGACTTTCTGTAGAGTGGTAAGGAGCTTGGGCTCTTGGGAAGACCTGCCTTTCCTGACCCTGAGAAAGCTCATTAACTTCTCTGTTAGCCAGTTTCCTTGAGGAAACGAAACCGTTCCCTAAGGCTGGGTGCTGGGAGGTGAGGTCCGAGGATTTGTTGGAAGGAGTAATGGCGTGACTGTCCATGAAGCCCTCAGCACATGCTGGTAGCCTGTGGGGGTTTGACAGGTGCTAGCCGCCATCGTCCTTCCCCACGACCCAACCTTACTGCCCCACGTGTGCCGAGTGGCGTGCATTCGAGAGGGCTCAGACAATAAGCAGTATGCATGTCTCTTTTGTCTTCACCTGAAATCCTCATGAGCATCTGACCGAGTGGGGAGATTTCCAGGATGGTAGCTTGAGAGGCCCATCCTCCTCGGAAAGTTTGATTTCAGTCTGAACCAATTTCAGACTTGACTCACGTTCACAGCTGATAGCCGCTGGCCCAGAAGTAGGTCTTCTCAGCACGGGCTCAGAGACCTCGAGGGATCGGGACCTACTTACCCTCCTGTTGGCCTCTCAGGGGAGCAGCAGCCATCGATGGAGCCCCACCTCCATTGCATGTCAAGCCCAGCCGAGGCAGAAATCGGCCTAGGGGGCACAGCCGGGCTTCCGCCTGCAGGCCGAGCGGACGCCTTGGGCCGTAAGAGTGGAACACACCGCCCACCCCAGCCTCCCTAGAGAGGGGAATGGATGTGGAAGCCCACAAAGTGATTTCTGTGGACTCTCTTTTTTGGGCTCTGACCATACCGTAGTGGTTCTTAAGGAGAGGAGCTTCCTTCTGCTTGAGCAAGGCTGGGGTGGGAAGCCCCGGAGGCCACAGTGGGGCCGTTTCCATCCACCACACAGAGACCAGCATCCTTTCTGGGCCAAGCCACCGCCAGGGAAGGAAGGCTGGCCGGGCTGGCTTTTGCTCTGTTTTTCTGTGACTGTACTTCTCTTGGTCTGGCGAGACAGGCCCTCACCTGGAATTCTCCTCACCTTCTTTCAAAGACTCAATAAAGGGGTGATGCAGAGGGAACCGGAAGAATGTAGTCCAGAAAGTCTCAGGGACCTGAGTGCAGACGTGGCCGTCTTCGTCCGGCAAAAGCTGGCGTGACAACTGACCACTGCTGTTTGCTTTGAGGGAGATATGAGTTACCTTGGAGAGGAATGTGGATTCAGACTTGCTTTTGGCAGACTTTACCACAAGTGTTGCACCCAGCAGGCGCAAGAATTGTGACTTCCCCCCAAGGAGCTCTATCCCTTTTGCCTTGAACTGTCCTTAGCAGAGATCTGAGAAGGGTGCTTTTCGTTAGTCTCTTTGTTTCAGAATGAACACTCACCTAGCATTGTCTGCCATCTGGGACAATGCTGGGGGGGGGAGGGAGGGGTCCATGGCACATCTCCAGGTTATGCCCTGAGTGCATGCAGAGCCATCTGAAGTGGAGAATGGGGGATTCTTTTCCCGCCCCTTTGTCTCTGCAAGCTGTTGGTGGTGTTTTGGTGTCCTTCCTCCCAATCACATGGTAAGAAGCAGAAGAAAAACAAGCCCTTGTTTAAAAAGAACAGGAAAGGGAAAACCAAGAGCCTGTGAAAAGCCTTTTCCAGGCTGCCTAGGTCTGTAATGTAGGAGAGAAGCAAGAGGAGTGACATTCCTGATGCTTGTTTGGGCTTGCGGGGCAGTGGACAGTGCTTGGGGAGCCGCTGGCCCCGGAAAATGCCTACAGGACAAAGTGACTGGCAGCCTGGCTTGGCCACTGTAAAGTGGGGTCGATGCTTTCCTGTAGTGTCGTAGCCCTCAGAGCCCCGAGAAGCTAAGCGGTAACCAGACACCCCTTTTCCAGATCAGGAAGTGTGTGTGGCTAGTCCCGTGTCCTGTCGCCGTCCTTCCAAACAAACTCCCGGGGGCTCTGCGGTCATCATCATTTCAGTGTGGCTGAAGCACGAAAGGAAACACATCGGCTCGTGTAACTGAGTAGCCAGGGCATGGCTGGATCCAGGGATGTGCCACCCTGACTGGGCAGGTGGGGAGCAGGAACTTAGGCTAGAGATCGGGAGAGTCCCCGTGGTGGGAGGAAGGATGGTGCTCTCCAAAGGAAGGGAGAATAGAAGTTGGGCAAACAAAAACAGCAGATGTCCGGTACAACCCTCATTTGCCGTTTACAAAGCTCATCTTTGCTCATAGGCAGAATCTGCAGTGAGTCACCGCTGCACCCCAGAGCGAGTGGCAAGGGAGCCGCGAGGAACCCAGATACGAGCCCTCCCACGGATTGTCAGAGTCCCACCTGGCCTGCTTAGGTGACAGAGCCTGTCATCTTAGGGTTGGAAGAGGAGGAGCTTTAGATGGCTCGAGTTGGGGAATGTCTCGTCTCTGAGCTGTCTGCCAGAGACAGTAGGCTCGAGTGCTCTTGTGTCCCTCTTTCCTGCGGTTCTTGAGACTGCATCCAGGGGCTAATGAACAGGAATCGTAAATAATGAACAAACATACTGTAGATAAGCAGGGAAAAGGGTTTGTTTTTTCCCCCCAAGAATTGAGCAAGATGAGCAAAGCTCTGCATGCAGCCTCACTTGTGCCTTCTCCACAAAATATAATTAAAAAGCTGTGCACACTGCCCCCCGATGTATATTAGTCATATATTAAACATAATGTACTAATAAGAATATTTCATTTCATTATATCAGCAGAAGAAAGGGCAATCTAGCCGCTGCCCTAATAGGGCAGATGGGAAACCAGAAATGTTACTTAGATTGAGGCAGTAAAATCAACATTGAACCAATTTGCCTCACTCACAGGCTCTTACTGTGTTTAATGAAAGTTCATGTCTTTACATAAGGCATTGTAAAAAGGGCTCAGAAGCCATAAAGCTCTCTGTCATGTCTTCACAACATAACCAATGAATTTAACACAGCAGTTTTCGATTTTCCCAGAAGTGAGCATAGAGTGGGCAACATAAGGCGTCTGTATGTCCTGACCCTTAGAAAACCCGTGAGAACCAAGGTTAGGGGTAAAAAGGAGCGAACTCACATCAGTGAGTGAGGGAGTAATTCTAATTAACATCAGTAGGAAAAGGGCCACAGACCAGACTCTGGCCCCTAAGAAGGAAGACCAGTCAGCACCCAAGGTTGGGAGACGGGATTTACTGCCAGGGGTTGAAGTGGTGGGGTGGGTCGGGGAAGCACATTCATCCTGGCCCGCAATTTAAAGGCCACCTACTGTCACAGGAAGGAGTCACGCCATTTTAGAGCTGAAGAGTTCCTAAATAATCGCGTTTCATTCAGCTCCCCCAGCCAACGTTAACTGACCATTCACGATGTGTAGGCATTGCTTGGGGCACTGCAGTCAGTGAATAAGATAGACGAGGTCCTTGCCCTCGTAAAGCTCATTGGAATGTGGGGAGACAGTATACAAGTAAATATATAGATCAGGCGGTGGTCCATGTTATCAAGGAAAAGAAGGCAGGAGAAAGGGAATGATAGAGGGAGCAGGCTTTTTTAACCAGAGTGCTCTGAGGAGGTGACATCTGAGCAGAATTGGAATTTAGCAAGGTATGAAGGTCTCTATTTCAGAGCTGCTTGATCTTTTGTTCATCGAGAGCCCCTTAAATTTTTTGCACCCATGTTTTATGAGCTGTGAGATTACCAAAAGACTATGTTTGGCAAAGACAGAGCTATGACCATGGAACTGGGCTGAGTGAAGCAGGGTCACCACAGGGAATTGACACAACCCAAGTCCAGAGCCGGGGCAGCACATATAGGACATGTCCAAGTTCACAGACCTGGTCAGTGGTAGAGCCAAGGCCAGGCCCCAGGTCTCCTGAGCAAACTGGGGTCTAAGCCATTACAGTAAATGGAGCAGTTCCTGAAAACACTGGCATGGATTAGGAAGCCAAGGCTATCCTCATAGGAGCGTGCACCTGTAACACCAAGGGGGAGCCCCAGGCCAAGGTGATGACACTGACCCAAGAGGGCCGGGCCAGACTCCTCAGCTCTCCGGGGACTTCTGCCCACTCGACCTGGGGCTGTAATGCTTGTTAGTGGCCACACTGCGTAAGAACCTGGGTCTTCTGTCTCCAAGTCCAAGACATGATAGATGTCTCTAATCCAAGGCCAGGGTCCCAGGATTCAGACCAGCCACTCTGCCATGAAGAGAAAAAGGAACAGAGCTCTAGAAGGCAGTGCTCCGAGCGTCACCCCCTCCTGGAATGAGAGCTGGCATTCAGCCCTCCTCACCCCCGGCACCGAGAGTCTTGGGAAAGGGCAAGGTCCACGCTATTTTCCAGATAATGGCAGCAGAGGCTCTGTCCTGGAATCACAACAAGTCCTGGCCTTGCCCCTGGCTCCGTCTGGTGACAATTGGCAGCTGACATCACTGCTTCTGGCCCGAGTTACCCCTTATTAAAACTGGCATCTTTATAACAGATTTCTGCAAGTCACTGTCAACAGGACATACCCCTTGTTTTGTACAGTCATTCCCCTGGGGGACTGATCGGTTTAATACTATTATTTTAAATACCCCTCTAGTCTATGTTATTCTTAGAATATCAAGTTTTTAAATATAGTCTTAATTACTAAGAGATCTTGCCTATTTTTTTAAATAATTTTTCTCAAACCAGGCAACTTCATCCCACCACGAAATAGCTGGATTTTAAGTTGGATCTTTCTTCTCCTCTTTTCAAATAGCTGAAAGGTCCTATTTGTGCTCACACTCTTCACTCGAGCCCAGCCCATAAGGCCGGGGTCACCCAGCCTCTGACTCGTCCCGTCCAGGTTTGGTAGCTTTCTGCCTTCATTAGGAGACATGGGCTTATGGTCAGGCAGCCTCCCCAACAGCTGACTTTGAAGCTGGGACGAGCTCCGTCCGCAGGCAACCCGAGAGTCCACTGATAGGGGCACGGCCGAATGACTCAGGCCCCACTCAGATGGTGGGACACCAAGCAGCCAGTGACAACTTCTGGATGACACAGAGACACACCGTGTGATTCCGCTTCAGGAAAGGCAGTACACACACGGGCTCTCAGATAATAGGACTGAAATACACACTAACGTGTGGATGGTGCTTCCCTCCAGGTGGTGGGATGATGGCTGATTTTTTTTTCCTTCTTTTTTTGCTTAGCTGTGTAAGTTGGAATCCCTAAGTGTTCCAACAACAGGCCTTTCAGTCAGAGCTGGAGAAGTCAGGGAAGGAGGAGGGAGAGGGAGAGCTGCCATTTAAAAGTGATCCAAACTTAGAGCAGAACCAATGGCAGAAGTCGCAATGGTTTATGGGGGACTCTTTTTTTTTTTTTTTTTGTAATAGGTGGCACTTTGTTTTAATGCATATTATGAGAAAATTTAAGTTGCAGAATAATGCTACAGAATCAGCTCCCCACTGCCCTCTCTGACCTCATCCCCTCATTCTCCCTGGTACTTACTCCATTCCAGTCCCACTGGCTCTTCACCATTCTTCTAATACACAGGGTGCCCCAGGGCCTTTGCACTTGCTGTTCTCTCCATTTGAAATGGTCTTCCTCACATATATGCAAGGTTTGGTCTTCATCATTCAGGCCTGATTTTCACACGCCACCTCCTTTCCTGGCTCCTAACTCCAACCCCCATCACTCTACCTTCTTGTGTTTATCCCTCTATAATATTTATTCATTTGGTTCTTTATTTTCTGTCTTCCCCAGCTACACGGTGAGTCCTTTGAAGTCAAGGGCTATGTCTGTCCTGTTCACCACTGCCTGTATGAACAGCACCCGACATGTAGTAGTCAGTTCTGTGGATGAGAGGAAGAGGGAGCCATCCTCTTGAGGATAGTTCTGGCTCTCCCAATCGAGGAAGCTTAGACCAGAGCAAAGCTTCTGACCTCCCATCAGGACCTCTGGGTCCCACTGCCTCTGTTCTCTTGGAACTCTGGGAAATCAGAAATCAGGGTCTCAGCATAGTTACCTTGTAAACACACACATCTTACCTCTGCCCAGCCAGGGGTCTCTGAGCCAGTCATTCAGAATATGGATATCCTCTGGCCCCCCCAACACCTCATTCATTTATGTCAGGACACTGCTGCCCTGGGTAGGAGGGGGACCCAGGCCCAGGAGACAAGAGTAGAAGTTTAGCCCTGCCTTGGCACTGATCAGTCTGTGACTTTTACACTTTTTTTTTTTTTTTAAGATTTTATTTATTTCCCAGAGAGAGAGCAAGAGGAGTGGGACTGCACAAGCAGGGGGAGTGTCAGGGAGAGGGAGAGGGAGAAGCAGGCTCCCCACTGAGCAGGGAGCCTGATGTGGGACTCCATCCCAGGACCCCAGGATCATGACCTGAGCCGAAGGCAGACATTTAACCGACTGAGCCACGCAGGCATCCCAGTCTGTGACTTTTAAATCATACCAGCAGTTGGCAGTTAATGGGCCGGACTGTGTGCCGGGTCCCCCCCACACATTCTTTAATACTGCTGACAGCCCTGGGAAGGACAGAGTCATTATCCCCACTTGACAGAGTGGAGACCTGGACCCATAGAGGCTGACAACCTGCGCTCAGTCCACACTGTTAGGGAATAGGAGAGTCAGGGTGTGTCCAGCTCCTAATAATGCTCGTTATGGATTTGTGGGATGGAGGGAGGGAGGAAGGATGGGAGGAAGAAAGGGAGGAAGGAAATCATCTAGGGGACTGGGGCTGCTGCAGGGCTGGAAATACCCACCTCCCCTCCACCCCCGGCCCTGTCCACACAGTACCTTCTGGGCCACTGTTGACTGATCCGCTTAGTCCTCACTCTGGGTGGCACCCACAGAATCGGGGCCAGGGTCTCTCCTGCAGGTCACACCCCACTGGGCAGCACACTTCGACCCTCTGTCAAGTGTAAGTAAATATAAGAGCGGTCAGTGGGAGCTTCCCCAGGGAAGGGGGGGGGGGGGGTCGGGCCTTCAACAGGGCCGTCTCTCCGCCCCTTATCCTTTGGTGCCTCCCCTCAAGCTGGTCTGCTCTTCCTGACAGCGCTCTCAGGCTGGCTGGTGTTTATGACGTTTTCCACTCGGGGTTAGCTTGCTGTTTACACGTTTTCCAGGAAGTTGGGCGGAACCCTCCCTCGGGAGGAAACATCAGACCTCCGCCCGCGCCAGATCCAGAGCAGCCCTCCTGACTGGGATCTCTTGCTTCCAGTCCCACCTGCCAGCCCAGGAAGTGCCTTCTGTTCCTTCAGCACCCATTTCCCCAGCACCCTGTGTGCCTGCCGGGGGAGGGGGGGTGGGTTCTGGAAGACACGCAGGGACTGCGTAGAGAGGGCCACCTTGGCACGTGCCGGTCCCCTTTCTGGAGTCCTGTCTCCCTGTGTGTGCAGCCAAGCCCATGCCGTAGGGCCTCCTCTTAGATCTCTTGCTGCTGGTATTTTTCTTCTTGGCGGCGTTTATTCCAATTATAATTTAATTACTCATTTGTGAAATTGCTTATTCAGTATCTACCTTGTGCAGTAGAATTCAAGCTCCATTGTGTCTGCCCGTTCACTCTTAGATCCCCAGCCCCTGACACAGTGCCGGGTAGTCGCTACCCAAACAACGTGTGAAAAGTGCATAGGGAATGCGCGAATGAATGAATGAACAGAGATGCTTACAGAATACCCTCAAAGAAGCTTCCAAATTATTGGGAACTAGAGATTTTAAGACAGAAGTGAGCGGGGGGAATCTTTCTGCTTTGCAGTTGGTAGATGTGTTTCTCACCTGGGGTCACCCACCAGTCCCCCACCTCACGGGAGCACTAAGGGAATTCAGAGGCACAATGGGAGGCCTCGGAATTCTGTCCCTGCTCTGCCATAAGCTAACCATGTGCCTGTAGGCAAGTCTTTTCTCTCTAAGTCAACGGTTCCCGCCTGGAAAATGACTATTTCTGTGTTGGCTCCAAGGAGGACCATTTCCCTGTCCCAGGCAGAGGGCATCATGGTAGGAGCATGTCCTCTGTTATCAGATGGCCCCAGTGTTGATTTGGCAGTTCAGCAGTGTCACTGGGACACCCCAGTACCCCTTTGATCTGCCATCCTCAGGGTGCTGGCATTTAACCTCACGGTCACAAGATGGCTGCCGCGGTGCCAGTATTCACTTTCTTATACAATCTCATAGAGAGGCAAGAAGCCAGGGAATGGCCAGTGGAGGGACAGCCAGGGGCAGGGGAGCAGTGGAGTAGGGAGGCAGGAAAGCTGTTCTCAAAAACCTCTCTCTTTGGACCAAGAAGGAAAACCATTTCTCAGAGGCATTTCTAGCCAACTCCCATTCAGTCGTACTTGAACTGGATCACACGGTCACTCTTAGCTGCAAAGGAGGCTGGGAGAGGACCTCACCGTGGTGAGGGGGGAATGGCTGTTGGGTGGCAGCCAAAGCTTCTGACACACAAACCCTTCAGTTGGCCCTTGGCTGATACCACTTTATATCGTTAGCTTTTGTGTTCTCAACACACACTTTATCGTCCAGAAAGAGGGCCCCAGGGAGGCAGGGACCAGGCCTCATGGGCTTCGAAGCCTGATAAGATCTTACATCAGGCTGAACCCAAGTGAAACATGTCAGGAAAGTCCTCTTGATTAATGAGTCTCCCCCTTTTTGCTCTAGTCCTCTCTCCTGGCCAAAATGATGCCCCCTGTTAGACGTGAAGTGTCTATTTCCCACTGGGAAGCATGTGTTGTTCTTTCAAATCACAAATGCACACTACACTTTTTTAATGAAACAAAACAAACATAAATAAAAAAGGAAAAAAGTCACTGAATGCCACCACTGAAAAATGATTATTGACGATGTTTTGTTAAGCATCCTCCCCACTCGCTCCTACTCCCTCCACACCCCTTCCTCCTACCAACACCATCACACACAAATGTAGCTTTATAAAAGTGGCTGCACAGGACACACATTATACGCTAACTGGTGTTTTCGTGTTACAGTCCTGTCCGGGCCCCATGCCGTCTGATGGGCTCTGTGGAGCCCCTAATTGCTGGTGTGTGAGTCATTGACTCACTGGCATCTCTCTGTTCGCTGTTGGATTAAAAATGTGTTCTGTGCGTCCAGGGAGGTCCTTCCCCACCCCTGGAGGCAAGGGTGTGGCTCCAGGGCCACACCCCACGGCTGACCGCATCTCCTTGACTATGGGGAACCATCGTCATTGGTCACACAAGTGAGGCGCTGACCCTAACCTAGACAGTCAGCGTATGCGTCCCCGGCCGTGGTCAGAAACACATTCAGCAGCCCTCAAATCAGGGAATTCGGCTTTTCAGCCTGCTGCTGCTCCTGTGATACTCGAATCTGCTCCAGTTCCGAGAACGCCCCCTCTCCCTGCCCCATCTTCCTTTCTGTGCCTGGGGAGGTGGCTTCCTCCTCCTGGCAGGCAGTGGTCCTCCCGTGGCCTCCTGGCCGTGCTGCCTTGTGGCCCCGGGTTACATCCCCTCCTCCAGAGGACAGACGGGACAGCCAGCCAGCTGCACCTCCCCCCACCCACCAAATACAACAACAACAATAATAATAACATCAGGACCGATCGAGTGCTTACCATGCCCCACGCTCGTCTTTATGCAGCACGACTGGAGAGGAGAATTGGTATTACCAGGCCCATCTGCAGGGAAAGCTGCGGGAGCTGAAGCGCTAAACAGTTAAAGAAATTACTCAGTCCCAGAGCTCAAGGCTGGCTCCCAAAGCACCCCTTAATCTAGAGCCCTAACAGGACCACGGTGGGGGGCAGACAGACAGCCCCGGTGCAGGAGAAAGAGAAGCAGAGGAGGGGAATTTAGTCCAGCCTGGAGATGGCATGAAAAATCGTACGTTCCAGCAACTTCGGACCGTTAAGTTCCTGAACCGCCAGAAACTAGGAGTAAAACTGGGTGTTGGTGCATTTGTCACCATCTCAGAAGCATCTGTGTTTCAAAGATGGAGACTGGCTGCTGGGCCAGACGATCCTCCACAGTCCCTTCCAGCTCCTCAGCCTGTGGTTCTGTGACCATATAAGGCCAGTGTGCCCAGGGAGTCTCACTGCAGCAGAGTGTGGTCCTGCACTGCGAGGGGGAAGCAGAGAGCAGAGCCCAAGTGCAGGCCTCCTGCAAGGTCCCCAAGGCCCCAGAGCCGAGGAGCCGAGGCAGGGGAGGCTGGGAGTCCCTCCTTGTTTGCCTCTGCCCGGAAATCTCAGACCTGCTCTCGGGGGCTTGCATGCCACCCTCCCTCCCTCTCCATATTTCCGCTTGAGATCTCCTCCTGCAGTTGCGTTGCCAGGTTTCCCGAGACCAGCCAGTGGCTCCCGTCCAAAGTCAAACACTCAGGGCTGCAGAGTCCGCCCTTGGTCCGCCCCTCAGAGTCCCTGAGTTTGGGGTGGGCGCCATTGCAGCATCTAGCTTGGCTTCCCTTTGCCAACCTGGCTCTGCAGGCGTAAGACATCTGGTGGATTCCCACCCCATCCCAACATTCACACTCACACTCACACACACACACCCCCGCCTCCATTAGTGGGCTCCTTGGAGAGGGGTGGGGCTTGTGCGTCTGTCTACTCCTGGCTCATGTAGTTATGCCCCACTTTCTCTGAGTACTGTCCAGAGCCCAGTGCTGTGCCAAATAACGTGGAGAAGAGGATGTGAGATGGGTGGGCTGTGGTACCTGACCTCCAGGGGCTGACAGGCTGGTGGTAAAGACAGAAAATTAATAAACAAGTCTAGCAGGAGATGATCTCTGATTATTGTGGTTCTCAAGCTGCAAAGCATGTTTTATCACGACTCTATTAGTTCTAAGTGGCAGAAACCCAAGTCAAATTAGCTTATGCAAAAATAAGAATGATTGGGCTCCTGTCACTCAAAAGTGTAGAGATAGGATTAGCTTCAGGCATGACTGGATCCAGTGGCTCAAATGGTGTCTCTGGGACTTGATCTGACACTCAGATGAAGATCAGTTTATAGGGCTATTGCCATATGATACCAGAGATGCCACTGACCGTCGCTAAGGTGTCACACGCAGCCTCACTCCTGCTTTCCAAATCCTGGTGTTATGTCCTCCAGGGCTCAGACCTGAGCTGTCACAAGAGCCCACACTCCACTGGGCTGCCTCTCCAACCCCTGACCAGGGGCACTTGGCTGGCTCAGTCGGTAGAGCACGTGACTCGCAATCTCAGGGTCGTGAGTTCAAGCCCCACGTCGGGAATGGAGCCTCCTTAAATACATACATACGTACATACAAATAACCTTGACCAGGCACCTCTTTTCCTTGCCCCACACTCCTTGGGCTGATATCACAGGACATGTTCTGATACTCACTTTGTGTGTGAGATCTCTGGATCCCCTGGGAGCCTGGATACAGGGACTAGGGCAGAAGCAGCTCTTCCTCTCAGTGTCTGTCTGGTGGTCATGAGTAGGGTCTGGAATGCAACTCGGACACTTAACCAGCTGTGTCACCTCAGTAAGTGGCTTAATCTCTCTGAGCTTCGGTTCTCTCATCTATAAAGAGATGATAATAGTTTTCATCTCCTAGGATTGTTTTGAAGATTAAATGAGAGGGTACGTGTAAAGCACTGAAGGCAGAGAGTAAACCCTTCAAAATCCACCGCTGTTATTATTTTGTTCCTTTTATACCAATGAAGGAAATTCTGTTTGGGGGTTTTGGCTTTAGAATGCGGATATTACTATGCATAGTTACCCTTTTTTATATACTTACAATATAGTAGGCATTCTGCATTTATTCCTCACAACAGCTGCTCGCAGAGGAGAAACCCAAGACCTGAGGGCTTAAATCCTTTACCAGTGACACCCAGCTCATCGGGATAGAGCTGGGGTTGCCCACATCTGTCTGGCTCCTGAGCCCAAGGAGTCAGCCTCCCACTGCTCTTCTCTGCCTCTCCGGATGACATGGGGAAATAGAAAATAGAGGGGCCTCAAGTGATACTTCTAAGCATATAAGACTCAAATCCCTGCTGAGGGTGCAGGGTGGGAGGGAGAAGATGAGGAAGGTGGCATGAAAGCAATACCAGAAGGACCTACACTAAAAACGTCAGGGTTTTTCCCTGAGTGGTTGGGATTACTAATAGTATGTTTTGTTTTGTTTTGTTTTGTTTTGTTTTGTTTTGTTTTGTTTTTGGTGTTGTTTTATATGGTCCAACTTTTCTTACTTGGTAGTAAAGCCAATATACTTACTACTTGGTAAAGGCCAATATAAAATTCCACCCTGAAACAGGAAGCCCAATTTTAAGCTACCGTCAGCCCGTTTGAACAAGTAATGGAACTAATAATCATGACTGGAGCAAGTTTTCCCCATATTGCACCATTTCTGCAAACCTCCCATGAAGCGTCTTTATTTTAGGGCACCCTGGGCACCAGGCTGAGACCTTCCAGGCGGTTCTCTACCCAGTCCAGCCCAAGGACTGAGGTGGGGTAGAAAAGTGAAGTGTACTAGGGGACCTGTGCTCTGCTCCTGGGCTGAGAAGACATTAGGCCGATTACTTAATCTCTCTCAGGCTCACTTCCTCTAATGTCAAGTAGGTATAATAAAAACCTAGCCTCCCTGCCTTAGTAGGTGCTATCATGACTGATACTAAGGGGTGTGAAAAATTATAGTTCTGTCCCGAGTTGGGGCAAATCCTGAAGGCTGCCAAAGGTCTAGAGAGTATCCCCAGGAGACTGGTAAGGCCTCCTGGTCCAGAATGAAGAATGAGAAGCTCACCGCACTGCTTCTTGGGAGAGAGTCTCATGGGTCCTCGCAGATCCCAGCTGCCCCTCTCAGGTCACCCAGCATGTCCCACCCTTAGAGGGGAGTCTGGTCTTGGAGCCTGGGCAACAACGGGCATTTTTATATAGCTTTTAAGTTGTCTAAAATTTACAGTATATGTCTTAACTTACCATGCTTTACTATTAAGTGCTTCACATATATGAATTTTTCAACAGTATTTCTCCATTTTATCCCTCCCATCCTTTGTGCTATTGTTGCATAAGTTTTAGTTTTACATGTTATAAATATCACAATACCTTTTTTTTAGCCTTTTTCCTCTCTTTGTTTCAGATTGTATAGTTTCCATTGCTTATTGTTCAAGGTCACTAATCTTCTGTGAATTAATCCCATATGGCAAAATTTTTATTTCAGATACTGTATTTTCATCTCTAGCTGTTCCATTCTGTTCTTTTTATGTCTTCCATTTCTCTACTCATTATGTCCACGTTTTCCTTTAATTTCTTGAAAATATTTTAAATGGGTGTTTTTAAAGTCTTACTAGTTAATTGCATCATCTCTGTCACTTCTGAGTCTGCTTCTGTTGACTGATTTTTCTCTTGGTGGTGGGTCACACTTTGCTCCTTTGCACAGCCAGGAATTTTGTATTGGATGCTAAATATTAAAAATATTATATTGTTAAGTGTCTGATTTTGTTGTCCTCATTTAAAGAGACTTTATTCTAAGACAATTAAGTTATTTGTGGGTCAGCTTGATGTTTTTGCGTCTAATTTTTGAGCTTTGTCAGGGCAGGGCGGGCGGGGAGTGACTACTAATAGGTAGAGGGTTTCTTTTGGAGGGGGACAAAGTGTTCTAAAATTAGACTGTAGTGCCCAAGCTTGTGGATGGACTGAAAAACATTGACTTGCACGCTTCCAGTAAGTGGATTGTATGGTATGTGAATTATATCTCAGTAAAACTATTTAGAAGAAGAATTGCAAGCGATTTCCCCCTGTGCTGAAGGTAATGAAGGGATGGAAAGGCACTGAGGTGGGGTGGAAGAGAAGCCTCACCCCTTAGATTGATGTATGTGCGTACTCTAAGTAATACTCAATCCTGAGCTGAAACACGTGACCCGTGAAGACTTTGCACGGTTTTCTTGGGGGCAGTGGGGCTACTGATAGACGTTAGTCTTCGAAACCATTCACTCCTTCTTAATTACTTCAACCAGAAGAGAACTCGTGCCAAGTTTTAGTTTTATCACCTCTTCCCAGCCTTCTCTCCTCTTGGGAACCTGGTGAGCAGTGAGCATGTATTGAGTGACTACTGTCTGCAGGGAGAGGGGACATTAGGGCACATGTAGCCTTACCCCTGACCTCAGAGGAACCTGAGAACAGGAGAGCAGGGAGTGTCACGTGGCCTCTGGGAACTGTAATGTGACCTCTGTGTCCTCTGTGTCACTGTTCAGAGCCGCCAGAGTAAGGGAGACATGGTAGTCAAATCCCAGCTGAGGATGGAACAGTAGGCACACCCCTTCTGTGGAGTCTTCTCTTGTCAAAGATGAAGACGGTTCATTTAAGCGAGTCCGCTTACCTTCAAGCACTGTGTGTTTTCTGCGTAAGAAAAATTACTATTTGTTTGCAGGCTTTTTGCAGGGGTCTTCATCAGTATAATTCTAAGTGGAAATTTAGGTTAAGACCCTGAGCTTTGCTTAAAAATACTAACGGCTCACATTTATTGAGTTCTTACTGTATGCTCCCCCGTTCAAAGCACTTTCAAGTATGGTCAGCACCTTGCTGACTGCTATTTCTCTCACTGTATACATGGAATGTAAAAAGACTACATTTCTTTTTGCCACCAGTAGAAATTTGCTACATTTCTTTTCTTTCTGTTTTCCTGCTGAATTTTCAGTAATGCAGGTAGATTCTTCCTTCAACTCAGGAATTCCGCAGCCAGGTCGGACCCCGCCCTCGGCCTGCTAAGCCAGGAGGTCGGCCCCAGAGGCTTGACAGGCGCTATGCTCTTGGTGCCAAGTGAGGACGCTGCACTCATCAGATGTGATCTGTGTGCTTTTTCCCCAGGATCATCCACGAAGATGGC
The DNA here is from genome assembly GCA_028534135.1 of Potos flavus. Taxonomy (NCBI): domain Eukaryota; kingdom Metazoa; phylum Chordata; class Mammalia; order Carnivora; family Procyonidae; genus Potos; species Potos flavus. Next base: position 24,531,343 of record CM052888.1, on the reverse strand, counting down.
TTCTCTGGAGAAGACGTGAAACAGTATAAGCCTGTCGTCTACAGCAACACCATCCAGTCCCTGGCCGCCATCGTCCGGGCCATGGACACCTTGGGCATCGAATATGGTGACAAGGAGAGAAAGGTAGGCTGCTGAGCCCATGGGCACCGTAAGGAGAGGGTCTGTCCTCTTTATAATGTCGGCTGCCTTACAGAAACCGGAAGAGACTGCTGTCTATGATAGAGAAGGCTAGTCGCCATCCCAAGCCAGCGCACCAGTCAGCCTGGCAAATTCGGTCAAACGGGGGCGTAGGTGATGGGCACACCTCCAAAGCAAAGTCGCCAACAAAGACAACAGCCACAAAATGCCGGGGTTTATTTTGCACACGACAAAGGGTTGGTGATGTCCTACATTGGGACTCCCACGGCATTGTACAAGTACTTGCCCTTGGGCAATTAACTTGAACAGAAGTATTTCTCAAACCAGACGAGAGCTACCTGAGCACCATCTCCCCTCCTTAGGAGAGCGTTCCTTGCCTTCTTGGGAGCGGGGTGTAGCCGTTTGAATTTGACTCTCTGTCCTCCTTTACACCAAGGGATGTGCTGTCTGCCTCTCCCGGGTGAGTCGGAGGACCTAAGGGGCTCTCCTTCCTGCGGGAAATTGATATCCTAGAACAGGGACTGTTTTACTTTTTTTTTTTTTTTTTTTAATTCCAGTGAGTTAATGTACACTGTTAATATTCATTTCAGGTGTACAATTTAGTGATTCAACACTTACATACAAGGGACTGTTTTTCAGTTGAGTTCCCAGGTGTCTGATCAGTGGTGAACGGAATAAGTGTATAAAAGCCTCTTATTTGCAAACATTTGCATTAACCATAAGACTGAAGCATATACAGCTACACTTGGCAAAGCTAAATAAAAGAGAGAGGAAAGGAAGGAAAAACAGCCTTAGAGAATTCTATCCGGAAGTGGCTTTTTGTCCCCTGGTGGGACTGTGAATGCCAGCAACCCTTTCCCTCTGTCCTGGAGGACAGAGAAGGGGAGCAGATGGGGAGATCTTTGAGCACCCGGGCCCCCGCATTGGAGCCTTTGGATAGAATTAACTTCTGATTACTGTGTGATTCAGTTGTGCGTTGTACATATCCTGTCTTTGCTAAAAAAATCATCTCCCTCCCAGAGGAAAACTGTCCTTGCCTCTGGGTCTGATGAGGAGCCTATGGCAGATAGCTTAAAGTGTAAAATTCAGTATTTTATGCGCAACATTCTAATTCCATGGGGCAGAGTCATGCCAGCTCTGGCACGGGCTCCTCCTCCACGGGGGGATTTGTTGACGGAGGGTGTGTCTGAGGCCAGCCTGGGCCAGGGAAGCCAGGGCCCCATCCACTGCTCCTCTGGGAGGCCGAGTCCTGCGGCTGGTTCTGCGAGGAAGCTCTTCCCACCAGGGGACTGGCTTTGGTTTCGGCCAGGGCCCGTGGAAAGGGGGGTACCGCTAGTGCTTGTCTCATTTCCATTAAGTATAAGCTGACAACTTCTAGTGGGCCAGGCACTGTGCTGGCTGCTGGGGATCCAGGAATGAACCCGGTGGGGGTGGTGCCCCGAGAAACCAGGCAATCACCACATACCTACTCCCATCATCAGAATCAGCCTAGGAGGTTACAGGGCTCCTTTCCTTCTAATAACTGTAATGGCCACAGTGGTGAGAGGGAGGGCTGTCATTCACTGAGCGCCTCCTCGCTGCCAGGCTCTGTGCTAAGCATTTTACATACGCTAACTCATTTTCATCAACTCCGGCATGAAGACCCAGAGCTGGAAACGCCTGGTGCAACCTTTAGACAAGGACCGGCCACGGGCCTCTTGGCCAGAGGGAGCGCAAGGTGCCTGAATCTCCATCCCCTAAATGACAGCTACCGAGCAAGAGGTGCATGTGTCCACAGCACGTAGCCGCCCCACTGACACACTGACACACACATCCGTACATCCACGGCCCGTGAGCTCTTCCAGGCGCACGTGTGTTCACTGCCATGCCTGCCTCCCAACATTCCCCTCCCGAAAACTTCCTGCCCTGACCAAAACCCAGAAATTCATTCTGATTTCTCCTTCAGTTCTGAAAGCACTACTAATTCCTATGGGATTTCCACCCCTCCCTCCATTTTATTATCCCGAACAGAGAGGCGATTGTTTGGGAATGGCTGGGAATACAGTATATCAAGGACTGTGCTGGGCGCCCCTGAGGCCTCTGTGGCTGTTTCTCTTCTGTGAGGTTTCCCCCTCAAGCCAGGCATCAAGCAGGAGGTCAGGGAAGGTACCAGTAGAGAGGGAGACCAGGAACAGAGTGGAGATGCCCGGGAGAGTCCGCTGGACACGGTAGTGTTGGAGCCCAATCCTGTTAGCGGTGGGTGGCACCACGGCAGGTGTCTGACCCATCCCCGGGGCAGCAGGGGCTCCTCGGGCACAGCCCTCCTGGCCCACAAAGGCCTCCAGGCCCTCGGGCACCTCCTCCCTCTGTCATGTCACCTGCGAGGAGCAGAAAGGTTGACCCAAGACCCAGGCCAAAGTGAGCCAGACAGCCAGGGAAGGTATTTTCTGGAAGCACGCTGGTGTAGATTTGCAGACTAGGAAGCTGAGTGCAGGGATCCCTATACATTAATCTGGGTGGGGGTGTACAGGCAACTACTTCGCACTGAAAGCTTCCCCTGGGCCTGGAAGGGACATCTGTGATGAAACCTGACTATGAGAAGGAGCCAGCCATGGGAGCAGAGAGGGACAAAGTTTCCAAATAAGCACCAAGGTCCTGAGAAAGAAGTGAGGCTGGCATGCTGGAAGAGAGAAAGCCTGAACCACACCCTGGGGGGAGGGGGCGGGGAAGGGTGCCTGGGGTACTGGACGCCTTCCAATCAGGTCTACCTACAGCCAGCCAGATGGTGCCCAGATGCCCTGACCCAGGGCTGGGTCTCCAATCTCTTTCTCTTTCCTCTCTCAGGACCCCAGGAGGGGCCTACCTGGAGGATCTGCTGTTTGGATGTTGTGAAAAGTGCCCCATGCAGAGCAGATCCAGATTTGTGTTTTGGCTTCCAAAGACCTCCTTTACTCTCTTGGTTTCTCCACTTCTGCCCTCCTCCCCCAGCCCATCATGAAATATCTCAAGGAAGACAGCCCCACATCCAGAGTCTGCTTGGGCCAGCCAGCTTTGCAATCTCCAAAGAAGCATCTAGAAGCTTCCTTGCTGTGCCTCATTAGAACAGGTGTCCCTGACTTCTCTTGGTAGCTGGCTCATCACCCATCCTGGCCCCCCAGTGGAGGGAGGAGTGACTGGTTTCTCCTTTAGCCTCTCTGTGCTTGAGCCCAGGCCTGAAGAAGCTGCTACATGGGGCAAGCAGCAGGGTTCCCCTTACAACAGTCTGGGGTTTCCACACCCCATGCCCCAGCCACACCAGACCACAGACACTCTCCCCAAAGACACCACACTCTCATATGCCTCCAGGCCTTGGCTCAGGACATATACTCTGCCTCCAAGGCCCTTCTCCCCTTCTCTTCCTCCTGGGATTCCTCCTGTTGAGTGAGGCCCAGCTTAGCTCCCTTCTCTGCCATGAGGGCTTTCTCTTCCATCCCCTTGACAGCAAAACTCAGCTCAAGGCTTTCCCTCCATTGAGCGCTTACTCATGCACTGGTATGAAGATTGGTTGTGTTACTCTTTCCTTAGAGCTGCGACCCTTGTGCTCTAGGGTGATCAAAACCCATTTGAGCAGCTAATGAAAGCCGTGAGCCTTCTCTCCAGAACAGTGCACACGTGCACACATCTGGGAAATTTTGCATACAATTTCAGGGGGCTCATAAAACCTGGAATAAGAACTCCTTCATGATTTTAGGTCCTTCTGCACAAGGCCTGTGTCATTCATCTTTCGGTCCCCTCCTCACCCAAACAACCCGAACAGGGCTCAGAATATAGTAGGCCTTCAAAAAAAGCCCCTTGAGGGAAATGACATGTCTAAATTCCTTAGCTGTCAGAGAAAAAAGGAAAAGTACCTGTAATACATCCCTAAATGAGCAGATGTTGACTGAGTAGCTACTATGGGTAGGCTTTGTGCTAAGTATTCAGAGGTATGTAACACAGAGCCTATAAGGAGTTGATCTTGTTAAAACAGATGAACATATGAGAAGGGGGGAAAAAAGAGAGGTGGGGGGAAAACAAACCATAGGAGACTCTTAATGACAGGGAACAAACTGAGGGTTGATGGAGGGACATGGGTGGGGGATGAGTTCGATGGGTGATGGGTATTAAGGAGGGCACTTGTTGTGATGAGCACTGGGTGTTGTATGTAAGTAATAAATCATTAAATTCTACTCCCGAAACCAATATTACACTATTTGTTAACTAACTAGAATTTGGGGGAAAAGGAGTTGATCTCCTTGGGAAGACAGGGCTCACAAGCTGAATGGGCTCAGTCCTCACAAGGCGGTCAGGGAGAGCCTCTTAGAGGAAATGAGGCTGGCACTGACCTTGAAGCAGGGGTGTAGCTTGACAAGGGCAGATATGGGTAAGGAAAAGGACTTGAAGCGGGAAGAACAGGAGTAAAGGCAGTGGGTTGGTAGTGACCAAAACAGATCTGACGGACAGAGGAGGCCAGTGGCCAGAATAGAAGGTTAGGATATGGCAGGTGTGGGAGAGTAAGAAGATGCAGTGGGGTCCAGATTGCGGCCAGGGGAGGGGGGTGCTTGGAAGGTGCACCGAGGAGGTTGGGTTCGATCCTGGAGGCAGCAGACAGCCATTGTTCGATTTATGAGCTGGGGAGGGGTGGGATGAAGTGAGTTTTTAGGAGACTCTCGTGATGGCCCATGTATGGGGGACTAGTGGGAGGAGGACTGCAGGGGGGAGGCAGGCTGGGGAGCTACAAGGGAAGGACACGCGTGCGGAGCGCAGTTCTCCAGGGGGGTTGGAAAGGAAGGGCGGCAAAGTGATGTGTGGTGATGAGAGGAAGATGAGGGCCTGGGGTTGATGGGCTGCTGGGGCAGAAGGGTGAGGATCAGGAGACTGGCTGACAGAGTGCAAGTGAAACCTGGGGCAGCAAGCAGGAGATGGGGCCTGACTGGGCCCCGTGGGCTGAGTCTCCCTGCAGCCTGGTGGGCTGCCCAGTGGGAGTGACCAGCAAGCAGACGGATCAGAGAACCGAAACTTTAGGAATTAAAGGTGATAATAATAGTGACTTCCGGTCTGTATGATTCAGGGCCCGGTTTAAACAGTTGACATTATTTACTTAATCCTAGCAACCACCTGTACAGTGGGTGCTGTGGTTATCCCTTACAAGTGAAAAAAATGAGGCCTGGAGGCTCAGTGACTTGCCAAAGGTCGTGCAGGCAAAATACGTACGTACATGATCTAGATAGGACTCCTAATGAAGCTGTCATCCCTGTGATTCAGGTCCAGAGCAGAGTCCCATTAAAATAGGCACGGCAAAATCAGGCACGACAGATCTTTAAAAGAATCTCGTTCTCTATCCTAAGTCTCTCTAAAAATATGAAAAGGGACCCAAAGGACAACTCCCACTGCTTTTCTCATTTATCCTTTCCCATCGTCTTCCTCTTGTCTGCCCCCCCACTGTCTTGTGCTGCCCCCCAAATTCTACAGACACCCCCTCTGTACCCCAGCCTACAAGGCTTTCCCTCCCTTGGCCTCTTTCTCCTTCTTTCTCCCCCACCTTTTCTCTCTCTCCTTCCTCCTCTCCTGTCTGCTGGGAGGGTGCTCTATAACCTGTAAGAGGTTCCCTCTCTTCCTCTCCTCTCTCCCCTTCTCCATCTGTTCCTCTCCTTCCATCTCTCCCTCCCCCCCACCTCCTTTCTCCCACCCTCTCCTCCTCCCTTCTCTTCCTCTCTCCCCCAGCTTCCCTCTGCCCTCTCCCTGCTCGTACCCCCCACCCCCCACCCCACTCATTATCATGTAAATTGTCTTAACCTTTGGAGCTGGGTCTCTCCCCCTCCAGCTTCCTCAGTTCTCAGCCCCGG
>CM052888.1:24504740-24524865 GCA_028534135.1 Potos flavus | reverse complement strand
CCAGTCCTGCTCTGATCCTCCGCCTGGCCAAATGGGTGGAGTTGAACACTCCTCCCTTCAGGACCCTCGTAATTCTACTGCTCCAGTTTGCAGATAGGGCAAAACAGGCCCCATCTGGCCCAAACAGGAAAGGGACTTACTGAGGGATGATGTGGCAGTCCGGGACTAGACTGTCAGGTTTCTGGAATCACGGTTCTCTTCTCTTTCCATCTGACTAGTCTGCCTCAGATTCCCCAGCCAACGTGGGGCCTCATTTTTTCTCATTCGGTTGGTCGGTCAGTCATTTCACAAATACTTAACAAGCACTCGGTTCCTGGCAGACCACGCATAGGACGGCAGGGTCGGATACAAAGATAAAAAGATGCAGGGGCTCCCAAGCTTGGGCAGAGATCGTGTTCCTGGGATGAGAAGGTAGACTTCTTGATTTCTGAGGCCTCAAGCAGCCCTGACATTCCAGCTCTGCAGGACCCGGCGCGGCCAGGTCAGCCCCTTCCCTGCGGTCCAAAGCCAAATCCGGGTGCCGGAACCTAGACCCAGACTTGGGGCGACAGCCTCATCTGCCCACACGTGCCCCGCATCACTGCGTTCAGTGCAGAGTGGGGGTCTGTGGAGAGACAGGTTCATGAGTGACTCCCTTCTTCCAGCAGGTGTGTGCCCCCTCGGGCCAAGTGCTGGGCTGGGTGCTAGGGGCATTCCCATGAGCAGGACAGACCCAGCCCCTGCCCCCAAGGGGCACAGGCCAGTGGGGCAGACACTTCAGGCGCTTTCTGTTTTCGTGGAAGCGCCGTGATATGAGCCTTGAGGCGGGCGATGGTGACAGACGTAGTAACTGTGTCCTACCTCCGTGGCTGTCTGAAGGTGACATGAGTCAAGAGGCGCGAGCTCCTCGAGCAGGGTGTGGCACACAGTAGGTGCTCAGGAGAGGCGACTTAGTGACTTAGTATTCGGATCGTGTGCCTTGAGGCAAAGTGATCACTACTCTAGTTTTAAAAGGTCGCTTGGGCACAGCTGCCAAAGGGAAGGAAGGAGGCTGGCCTTCCGGGCAGAGGGTCACCAGAGCTGAGAACACATAGGGGGCATAGCTTTGGCTTAGGTTCTGTCCTGTGGTCAGTTGTCCGTCCTAGAGAGACAATAGGGAAGCCTGAGTAGGCTCAAGCAAGCCACTTCACGCATGACTGGCCTTTAGACGAGATGCTGCTGAGGGGAAGATGAGCTTTCTCAGGAGAGCGTTGGAGTGTGCTAAGGGCTTTGTCGAAAACTTTTTCCTGAATGTTGATGAAATGCTAAGCCATCCCCTGCCTAGTAGTCTCATGTTGAGAACACGGCACGGGTCTCGCTTGTTGACGGAGGACCACCTTGGGCCCTGGGATCCTCTCTGTGGACATGTGGGACTGTGCTCCAGGCCCAGAGATGAAGACGTTCTTCTGGGAGGCTGGGCTCAGTGTCCTGCCCCAGGGCCTTCTGAAGAAGTTGCTTTGGGGACGGAGTTTTGGGAAAACACGTTTACCTAGGAGAAAACCCATTTACCTAGGAGAAAACCCACATTCTTCCTGTCCTGAGGCCCTTGACCCAGAGACACCGGGCCAAGTCTGAACACAATCCCTGAGCTTGTTCTTCGAGAAGCAGGGGCAGACCGCCATCACAGTTAGGGAGGTATTTGATGTTTTGGATTTCAGATAGTCGTGTTCTTAACTATAAATGATAAGCGCTTGAGCCAGTCACTCCAAGTGTCACTGTGTACGTTAGCACGTATTTGGCTGCGAGGAAAAAAACACGCACCCAGCAGTGTCCTAAACCGTAGGGCCAGCCACTGTCTCGTGGATAGGGAGGCCCAGGGCTCAGCACCAGGGCCCGGGCCTGCGCTTGGAGGCTTTCTGGGTGCTCTTGGTTCCAAGTGGCAGGAAACACCCCTCCTCGCGAGGAGTCCAGAGGCAGATGGAAGAAGCAGTGCCCGACCTCTTTCTCCACATCGGCCTAGCAGTAAGGGAGCGGAAGAAAGCAGAACTGTGGCCTTTTTTGCCATTCTGGTGGGACCCACAGGCAGAGAGCAGTTTGGGGATAGCATGGGGTACCGCCCAGCACCCTCCCCGCAGGCAGCCGTGAGAAGCAGAGAGCCCGTGAAAGCGGCATGCCGAGGTGATGGGAAGCCGTGTGCAAAAGCCCAGGGGGGTGGGGGTGGTGGGTGATCCAGAGGATGGGGACTCCAAGGTGAACTGTCCTTCCAGGCGATGGCGGAGGAGGGGCCTGATTTCTTCTCTGGTTTTTGCCTCTGTCTTAGTCCCACTGTCTTAGTCTCCTCAGGCTGATATAAGAAAAATACCATAGCCTTAAACAATAAAAATGTGTTTCTCACCATTCTGGAGGTTGGGAAGTCGGAGATCAGCAGATCAGACCCACCTTCTGGTTCCTGGGCAGCTGTCTCCTCACTGGGCCCGCACATGGCAGACGGGATGGGGAGCTCTGTGGGTTCGCTTGTATAAGGGCCCTCATCCCATCCATGCGGGGGACTCTCATCCATGGGGGCTCTGCCCTCATGACCTCATCACCTCTCACGGACCCTCCTCCTAATATCATTACACTGGGCATTAGGTCTCAACACAGCAGGGACACAAACATCCATCTGTAGCACCACAGAGACCCAGAAAGTCCATGTTGTCCCCAGGGGCACCAGAGACAAGAAAATAGCTGCTGGCCGGTGAATCCTGGCAGCCTAAAGCTGGTGGCAGAAGTCCGGGGAAAGAACGTCCGTCTGGAGGATCCCGGAGCAGGGCTCCCCAGGCCGAGCACAGTGGTCAGGCGCCCTCAGCCCTACCCTTCCCCAGCACCGCAGCTTCTGTGTCTCATGAGGTATGGCCGAGGCCACAGCCTGCCCTGGCCCCCATGTGGCCCCAGCGTCCCTTCCGTGGCATGTCAAGTAGAGGAGTGCTAAGGCCGGGCCGCTGTAGCCTTTGCACATTCACATGTTTGTTGCCTGTAGAAAGGGCCATGGGATTTTTAAAAGAAAAGGAAAAGGAAGCATAAATGGGAGAGCCCGCGGGAACAAAATGCAGTGAGCAGTCAATGAAAGCCACAGGCAATGATGCCTTGCACTTGTGCACGCACTCTCTGTCTCTCTCTGTGTCTCTCTCATGCTCACTTACTCCCCCCTCCCTGCAAGCCCTAATTACTCTGCTCTGACGGTGGGAGAATGTTCCAACCATGCAAAGAAACATCGCGGAGCGTCAGGGCTGACGCAGGTCCCCACTAATGGCCCTTCCCGTGGGTGTCCGGGAGGCTGACGCGGGTCCCCACTAGTGGCCCTTCCCGTGGGTGTCCGGGAGGCCCCTGCGTTACAGCCCTTCCTGTGCCTGCCGGGCCGCCCCATGGCGGGAGCTGCCGGCCTCCTCTCTGAGGAGCCATCCCTGTGGGTACATCCTTCGGGCTCAGCGTAGTTGTTTTAACGGGGTTTTAACGGGGCAAGCGAGCTACCGAGGCGACCTCCCAGCCTTGGAAGATGGCAGAGAACGGCTAAGAGATGGCCTGCTGGACCAGTGCCATTTCTGTGGGGTCCCTGGCGTATTGAAAAATAAGAATTCCCAAGTCAAGGTCACAAAAGTGTGCTGTAGTTTAAGTGTCCATGCTTAACAAGGAATACCTTGGACCCACTGCAGACACAAGGCAGTGTAGCCGAGCTACCTAAAAATCAGCTCCAGGCCTTCTGTTGGCCGTGTGGTCCTGCGGTGGGTCACTGGGGCAAGCTTTGTGACCAGCATTGTCACCTTTTACTACAGAGCTCTCTCCCAACTATGTCCATTTCCTCACTTGCTCCAAGCCCCCAGTCTGAGCCCTTTGTGAATGTGCGGTCCCTTCCTGGTGACCCAGGAAGCCTGTTTGCTAAAATCCAGCTCGCTGGTGGGCGCCGGGGACTGAGAAAGGGGTTAGGATGGTCGAGGCAGCAGCACCACATGGGGGAGACCACGATCATAGGCCACGTGCGGATGGCCAAGGTGGTATTCGGTCTCTCCCCAGCTCAATGGCCCTGCTCCTTTGGAGGTAGGGGGTGGGGGCAGGAGGCGCGAAGGTAGTACCACACATGTGGGGGTGAGGGCGGCTTCCCTGCAAAAACTGGAACCCATCTGCCCCTTGGACAGTCACCTACACACTCACCCTGTGCCTGACTCTGTTTCCTCCTCCTCCGTGTTACTGGCAAGGCAACCTACAGTGGTCTGGTGTCACTGCCAAAGACCTTTCTCTGGACAAAGTAGGCCTCTTTAGGTCACCAGTATAGAAGGCACCGTCATACTGGCTTATGAAAAAAGTCACCTGGCCCAGGGATAAAGAAGTCTAGAGTCTAGAGGTACAGCTGCAGGTGAGGCTTGATTCAGCAGCTCCTATGACATCCCTGGCTTCTCCTCATTTCTCCACTCTGTCCCACCGTGTGGTCTTCACCTCAGGCTCCACAAAATGGCTCTCTCACCTTGCCTGTCACTGGCTACAGCAGTAGAGTCGCTACCTCTTCCTACCACACCTGACCTGGGAGCCTTGCAGGCTCTTCCCTGAGCAGCTCCCCAAGTCCTGGGAGTCCCTCTCTCTCAGTGGCCTGTTGGATCACACGCCCATCCCTAAACCACTCACTGTGACCCGAGTTCACCCAGGGCTAGAGTCGGGCTTTGCAGTCAGAGAGACATGACCTTGAATCCTGGCCCTGCCTCTCACCGCATTGGACTTCAGACTACTCACCTGGCTCCGGGCACCTCAGATTCCTCATCAGAAAAGTGAGGATGATAGCACCACCTGCTGACAAGCTCGTTCTGGTTAAAAGTAGTAACGCAGACGAAGGGCTAAGCAAGGTGCCTCCATAAACAACTGTTGTTTTCATCCTCCTCTCACCCTACGTCACTCCCTGGCTGGGGAAGAGCCAGGACCAGAAGCCTGGATGTGACGGGTTTCAAACTTGGGGTGAAGGGTTAGTGCCAAGGCCTCTGAACTACTGCAGGTCAAAACGGGGGCCTCCCCACGTGCCCCACCCTCTGCCCGAACCTGTTGTCTCTGGTTCTGGAGCCTCAGCTCCTGCTCTTGCTGGCTTGGCAGGAGTGGTGCTGGGGAGCTCAGCTCCTGAACCAGAGCCCGGCAAGGCCTGAGAGAAGCCAGAAGAGGGAGCAACAAGGAGAGAAGAGGCAGGGCCGCAGAGAGAAGGAGGAGAGACAGATGGTTCTAGGTGCCTGGGGAGCACATGAGGTGGTTCTTCACGAGTGGAAGGGTTACCCCACTGGGTGTCCATGAGTCAGCGGGGGTTTTAGCCCAGTGCCTGGCAGCTGCTGGTACATTTGTGTTAGGGCTGCCTGTGGTCCTCTGGACGCCATTTCCACGGCGAGCCCCTCTTCAGGCCCTGCGGGTGCAAATGTCTGCTCCCACTCCCACGTGCTCATGTCTGTCTCCTTTTCGTTCACTTGTCCATTTGTTTGGGAAACCTGTGTTCTGGCCATGTCTGCACTGGCAGTGTGCCAAGCCCTGGGTGAGCGGAAACAGGCAGGGGTGCTGCTGTCCCGGAGCTCAGTATGGGAAAAGATGGATACCCCTTAGAAACTCTAGAGAGCTGAGAGCATCCTGGCTGCAGGCCCGGCCTGGCCTGTGCTAGAGGACAAGGTGTCTGACAAAGAGCAGCAGGGACTGGCGTGATTGAGGCAAACAAGAGCGGAAAAGAAGAGGCAGGACATTGCAGGCAGGTGGAACAGCATGTGCAAAGGCCCTGACGTGAGGAGTCCTGGCCAAGTGTAAGGGTCTTGAAGAAGTCCAGTGTGACTGGTGCCCACAGGTCGAGGGGGCAGAGGGGTAGGAGATGAGGCTGAAGAAGGAGCCAGGGGCCAGCCAGACGAGAGAAGCTTCTCAGCCATGGGAGGAATTTTGGCTTTGTTCCTAGCTCAGAAGGAAGCTACTGAAGGTTTTTCCCTGTGGCTGCCGGATGGAGAATGGCTAGGTGGCAGCAAGAATGGCAAGAGGGAGAAGAATAGAGAGACTCCTGTGGGCATCCAGGGAGAGGGAGGGACACAGTCCGTCCCAAGAAGGGACTGGGCCTCCCTCCAGGTCTGCCCACCATCCACCTGACATGAGACATGGTGCCATACTTCCCCGCCGGACCACAGACTCCACCAGGCACACCGCCAGGCTCGGAGCCCACCAGAGTCTGTTCAGTGGAGGGAGTTCTGCTCCACCCCTGCAGCCTGACCGATGCAGAGGGGACCCCGGGCCCTGAGCACAAGGACAGCCCTGGCCTCCTTGCTCTGGGAATCCAGGAAGTCCTCAGGGGAACCTCCTCCGGGCTCTGTGCATCCAGAGAGCTGTGGCCTCCCCACCCCAGCCCCTGACTTCAGTCCCTTCTGGATGTTCTGGCCTCGACTCCCTCAAACCCCTATCCTTGGCCTCAGTTTTCTCGTCGGTAAACTAGAGATGATTCCATAATTCTGATAACAAATAACCATGGACGGGGAGCCCTTGCATTGCAATGTGCTCTGCAAACCCAGTGTGAGCCTGTTACTTCCACTGACGCCCACAGGCCCTTCTGGCTCAGACAGCGAGCTCACGTCACCCAGCGCGAGTGCTAGCAGGCCGCGATCTCCCCTCCTCTCCCCCCAGGCAGCCCAGCAGCGGCTGACGGCTTCTTGAAGAGCCGTGGACGAAGACCGTTCGCACACCCAGACTGCCCTCCCCCGGTGTCTCTGGTCTGAAGTCCCCAGGGCGCAGTCCTGAAATAGCTCACTGCCAAATCAGGTCCAGCGTTTCCAGCTCTGTTGGCGCCTATTCTCCTTTCCCAGCCCTCTGTCTTCCTCCCATTCTCCTTCCTGCCACACTTCCCTGCATGGCGCCCAGACCAGCTGGTTCCACTGATGACAGTTGGCCAGGGAAAGGAAGGAGCTCCCTGGGCCCGGGGAGCCTGCCGGGGGCTCCACCACCATCTGCAGGTTCTGGGCCTGGGTGTCCGAGTGCCGGGGTGCTTGACTCCCAGATCCTGCCCTCCCCAGGACCGGGTCCAGGAGTTCCGCCCTGCAGCAGGAAGCCTTGCGGGCGGGGCGGGAGTGGGGGGGTCCCTGACTCTTGTATCCTCCCGTGGAGCTCCGCAGGAAGCCCTGGGTGTGGTGGGCCAAGAGCACAGGCTTGGGAGTCAGGTACAGGGTCAAAACTGGATCCTCCTTTTTGGGCTCTGTGACATCAGGCAGGTTCCTTGTGTACCTTAAACCTCAGTTTTGTCATCTGTAGAAAAAATAATACCGGTGTCTTTCAGGGGCACGTGGCTGGCTCAGTTGGTGGGTCGTGTGACTCTTGATCTCAGGATTGTGAGTTCGAGCCGCAGGTTGGGTGTGGAGATTACTTAAAAATAAAATCTTAAACAAAAAACAGTGGATTTCAGTCAGGACACAGGCTTACCCTGGTCTCCTTACCAAGACCCCCAAGTAATAGTGACATCGATAAGAGAAGGGCGTTTCTCTCTTGCCTCAGCTGCCCAGATGTGACCCGGGATCAGGCCCTTCTGTCCACAGCTGAGAGGCTCTGTCACCATCAGGGTCACTGCTTCCTTTCAGGTCCGAGAGGCTGCTCCAGCTACCCCTTCTAGCCAGCAACAGGGGGAGAAAAGGGGAGGGGTTGAATTGTTGAAGGCCTTGAGTGTCGGGCCAAGGAGGATAGCTTCTCCGTGGGCCCAGAGCTGTGCAGCAGGGGAAGAGCCCATGCCGAGCAGCGTTCCGCCAGCACCGTGTGGAGGGCAGGACGGCCCATGTCCTCCCTGGAACTTGTTCCTTCGTGTTGGTTTGCTTCTCATCCACTTTTCATCCACAGCCCAGCAGTTCTCCCCTGACCCCGAACATCAGGGTCTCAGAGCCCCATCGGCCAGGAGCCACGGGGCCAGCCTCCCTCCACAGCACGGATCTCTGCCTTGCCCGGCACCTCCGGCCCCTCCTCAGGGAAGCATCTCGGACCACGCGGCTCTTCCTGATGCTTCCCTTCATTGGGCCCCCGTGTCCCTTGTGGATTGTAATCACAGCTTTCTCCGCGAGAACTTGCTAGGAACGTACGATTTTGTGCTGGAAGTCTCGTTGACACTCGGCTAGCCTGGAACTCCTCAGGCATTAGTCCCGTGATGCAATCGCGCAAAACACACTTGTCTTGTCGAGTAAGCTTGGGAACCCAGACTGCATCTCCTCTCGGGGAAGCACAGTGCGCATCTCAGTGTCAAAGGCACTCCAGGCCCTCCAGAAAGGAAGCTTGTTGCTATGTGTCTCATCCCGAATTTCCCACTGCTTTTTTTTCCTTTTTGAGTCATCCGATGAAGTTATGTAAGCATTCCCTGCGATCTGCGTTCTCGTTCAGGTCCTTCCTTTTACAGAAGGGGAAACAGAGGCACGGTGGAAGGAGAGGCTCGCACGAGGTCACGTCACAGGTCACAGGAAGCAAAAGCCACACTCCCACCTACCAGTAACTGTTCCCGATCTTCCTTCCCTGCTCCAGAGCCCCTGCCCCACGCCCCCCTGCCTATCTGGCCTCCCCAACACTAGGAGGGCAGGGCCACTGCCCTCTGCTGCCTTTGCCTCCGTGGGCGAGGACACGTGACCCCTGGGACTAAGAGTGAAGCAGCGAACACGGGACCAGGGATCTCGTTCTGGCCATCCCTGCATTAGAGTGGGTCCGAGGTCATCCCTCGAAGACTTCCACCCTCACCCGCACTCTGCTTGGGCCCAGACGCGTGGAGAAGGACAGCCCTGGGCACCTCTGTGCCCACACTGTTTTAAGCACTGTCTCCATGGGGACACACTTGGTCCTCGTCTTGCCCCTTGGAGGGCTTCCTGTTTCTTGGTGGGACCCTGATTGACGCATAGATTCCGTTACTGTCCTCATTCTACAGATGAGAAAACTGAAGTTCAGGGTGAGGAGCTAACACTGAAGCAAGCCCAAGGTCACACTGCTGTGGAGCGGGAGCAAACCCAGACAGTCTGGACCTCAGTGTGTGCCTTTAACCAGTCGAACGAGGATGCGGGCCCACATTCTCCATCTGGACTTCCCCACCAGGAACATCCCTGGGAGCCGTGGTCTGGGACCAGGCACTGAGCTGTGTACATAGAGATAACCAGTGAGTCCTGGAAAACCGGGAAAGGGCCAGCCTTGCTAGCCGTCGACTCCAACGCCATGCCGTGGTCGCCCAGCCCGCTGGCAGATGAGGCCGCGGTGCTGACCGAGCCACTCTTCTGCCCCCTTCACTGGTTCCTGGGCCTTGCCAGCCACAGGGGCGAGTGGGTGGAAAGACTGCTCCAGTGTCACCATCCGAAGCAGGCCAGGAAGCAAGCCCAGAGCACGTCCTTGGGCTCCAAGTCCTAGAAGTTTTCAAGCCGGAAAGGGAGAGGAGAAATCAGGCCTCACCTCTGCAAGGAAAAGTGGGAGAAGTGGGAAAATGCAGCCCCAGTCCTAATCCCACCAGCCACCTGGCTCCGTAGGGAGAACAGCTGCTGTGGGGCCAGGCTTCCTCACTGTGACCCTGACGTCCGTAGGGCCGAGAGCCCAGTCTGCCTGGGATCCCCAGGAGCTCATCAGGGATGGCTGGGGTCTTAATCACGTGAGGGTCCTTCTCAAGCCAGAGGCGTGCGAGGCCTCAGCTCATGGCAGAAAAGCCCGATTCCTGGCCCAGCCCCGCTCCCGGCTGGCTGTGTGACCTCAGTCAGGTCCCTTATCCTACAGGGCCCTACAGAAGAACCAGATGGCCTCTAAGATCTCCCCTCCACCTCCTCCCCCATGTGAGTTCCATAAATTCTAAACAGTTCTATAAATTCTCCTGGCAGAGCTTAATTGCTAAGGTTAGGTGATTGCCAGCACAAGGCTCTTCCCTTTTATCCAAAAGAGAAAGAACCGCAGTTTCAAAAGCAGGACATGTGTGGAAGTTGGAGATTGACTTCTCTCCAGGCGGGAGTCGCCGTTAGCAGCAGAGGGAAGCAGCCCGCTCTGGTGGGGGCCCTCCACGAGCAATCAGGGCCTGCAGCTTGGCGTGGGGACCAGGACGGGGCTATAAGGATGTGCGTGCCCCCCCCCCCCACAGGAGCCCCAGCGTGGACTGGCGCGCGTAAGGCACTGAGCCGTGGGGATGAAGCCACTAAGCCAGGCAGAAAAACACTGTCAAGTGTTACCTCTGCTGCGTCTGTGTCAAGGGCAACTGTGTTGCGGGGTGACAGGGGCCCGCAAATGGCCGGGCGAAGCTGTCAGTTTGGGTCTGATCAATCTGGAAGGCTCCCTGGATGGTGGGGAGAGGGAAGGTGGATTTCAGGAGCTGCTTGCTTGACGAGAAGGAGGTGGCAAGGCATACGGCACAGACCGGGGCGGGGAGGGTGGTGTGATGCCAGGGACGCCTCTGGGCATTGTCACAAATGCTTTGCACACATGTCAGTGACAGACCCACACCCCCAAACCCCGAGCACATAGGCAGATGTCCCATGGTGCCCTCAGGGCACCTGGAGCTGGAAGGGTGGGCAGTGCTGCTGCTGAATAACCCCCAGACCCATTTTGTGCCCTCCCCACCCTGCTCAAGCCCCCAGGAGTCTCCTCGCTAGCCCGCGGCCTCTCCTGACCCCGGAGTCTGTGCTCCGAGCCACAGCCAGCAGGAACTTTTACAAATGCATAGCTGATCTCTACTTCAAGCCCTCCGTGGCCCTCCAAACCAAGCCTGGCCAGCCTTGGGTCGGTACTCCTGCTGCAGGGCCTGCTTCCCGTGCCTTAAACTCTGCAACTTCGTTGGCCCCAGAACCTGGGCAGGAGACGTTTCTCCCACGCCTGCTCCCCCCACCCATCCCCACCCCCTGCGCCCCACCTCCCTAGACTTGGGCTCTCCTGTCACCTCTAGGAATCCTTGCCTGATCCCCCAACACCAAGCCAGGCCTTTTGTCCTGAGGCTCTCAGAGCCCTCGGAGCTTGCTTCACGGCATTGTCACATTTGTAAATGTGTGTGTGTAGAATATTTGATGCCCTGCTAGACCACAGGGAAGGAAGGGACAGTGACAGTATAACTCCAGGTGGCACAAGTCCCCAGCATACAGCACAGTGCCCGGCCCAGGTCGGGTAGGTGCTTAGTTAGCCTCTACGTCGTAAACAGAGTTACTTGCCTGTGATGAGCTGAGTTGTCTGCTGGGGTCAGAGGTAGATATCTCATACATATCTGGTCCACCCCACCTTCCCAGACCGAAAGGTCCTTCTTGCCAGTGTCTCTGTTGAGCCCAGGAAACAGCTACAGGCAGGCCGTCCCCTACCCGGCCCTCTTGGTGCTCCAGCCTCAAGAAGTAACCCTCACAGAGTCAATCGAGAGTCCCTGCGGACTCCTCGCACCATGAGCCCCGCAGGCTTGGCGGAGTCGGGGTGTCAGGCACCCAGCTCATTCCTCCTCTCCAAGCCTTGGCCTGAGAAGAGTCTCCGGATGGTGCAAGTTCTGGGTTTTACACCCTGCTTTTCTAGTCGCTAGCTTCATGATCCTTTGAAAACCCCAGAATACGTGCTCTCACTGGGTCTCTTAGCCAGCTGACTGTAGATCCCGAGGCCCTCAAGGCCATGGCACCCTCAGATGCCCAGGGAGATGGCTTCCCATGGGTGCAGTAGAGAGAGCCACCAAAAGAACCACCCAAGGGGTGCCTGGGTGGCTCAGTGGGTTAAAACCTCTGCCTTCGGCTCAGGTCATGATCTCAGGGTCCTGGGATCGAGCCCCGCATTGGGCTCTCTGCTCAGCAGGGAGCCTGCTTCCCCCCTCTCTCTGCCTGCCTCTCTGCCTACTTGTGATCTCTCTCTCTCTGTGTCAAATAAATAAATAAAATCTTTAAAAAAAAAAAAAAAAAGGTAAGAAAAGAATAGAAAAGCCCTATTTCTAAAAAAAAAAAAAAGAACTACCCAGAATTTAACTTTGAGTAGCACAGTCCCCTGACCCAGATTCCCTATAGCACTCATGGGTCCTGAGCGGGGGGCCTTGGAGCTCCCTGTTGTCACTACCTAGACCTGGACATCTCTCCATCCTTTCTCCAGTGTTGACAGAGCATGTACAAGGGCCCAGCTGTCACCTCTGTCCCAGGCTCTGCAAGGAGGCACTTGCCCATCCAGTAGCCGAGGGGAAACTGCCCTTCTTTTGCCCTTCTTTTACCCCCCATCAACTGGGGGGTAAAAGTGGTACCTGCCTTGTGCTTGGGACACTGCAAAGGGCCTGACCAGTTGCCCGGTGCATTAGTATGTGTAATCTCCTTCAGCCCTCCCAGATCTCTTGCCTGGCTCAGGAATCTCACTTTCTTTCTCCGTAACATTTGTGTACTTCATGGTCACCGGCCTTCAGACTCACCCCAGAAACAGACCATTTGTTTATCTATTCATCTGTCAATGGACATCTCAGTTACTTCCTTTCTGGGGCTAATAGGAGTAATGCTGCCAAAATATTGATGTACAGGTGTTTGTGTGCACGTGTTTTTACCTCTCTTGGTAAATATCTAGGAGTGGAATTGCTAGGTTATATGGCAGGGGTATGGGAACCATGCGCGAAGCTTCCAAACTGCGGTCCAAAGTGGTTGTACTATTTAAAATCCCATGAGCAATGTGGGAGAGTTCCTGCTTGTGCCGCCCTGTCACTGATACTTGGAATTGTTGTCCCTTTTCATCTTAGCTCTTCCAGTTTGTACGTAGTGGTATTTCACTGTGATTTTCATTTGCATTTCCTGATGACTAATGATATTTAGCACCTTTTAATGTGCTTTTTGGCCATTCATATACCCTCTTTTGTAAAGGATCTGTTCACATCTTTTATTCTTTCCTTTTAATGGGTTGTCTTCTTATTATTGACTTGTAAGAGCGTTTTAAAAAATAGATTCTGGATCCAGGATATGTGTTGTGAATATTTTCTCCAGCCCGTGACTTTCCTTTGCAATGAACATTTTTAAATGGATGAGTGAATGTTGATGTGTAGACTCCCAAGCTTCCTGTCCTAGCCCGTACCTCCCTTCTGAGGGTTGGGAACCCGTTTACTAATTATTTCTGTCCAGCTGTGGGATAGCTTTATCTGCAGGGGAAGAGGTGGGATGGCTTTAAGGCTTGCGTTTGTGACTCTGGGATCAGATGGTCTCGAGTCCCCACTCGCGGATCCTTCACCTCTGCTCTCTGAGCCTTCCTTTTCTGGCTTGGAAAATGGCAGCAGTGAATCCATTCTCGTTGGCGGGTGTGCAGATGAAAAGACAGGATGATCATGAAGCACCTAGGGAGAGCGCACAAGAAGCCCCTCGTGTCTGTTAGTCCCCTGTCACTAAGACCACTCAGCGCCCGACCCCAGCCGCCCCAGCCCGTGCGGAACTGGCCGCACAGAGCAGCCTTCTTCTACCTTCTTTTGTTCTTTCACATAAAACATTATATTGGTTTCAGGTGTACAACATCATGATTCAATATATGTGTGTATTGTTACTCTCCTTCTTTGTACCAAAAACACCGCCTCCCTCTCAGTTACTCAGGCCAAAAACCTCAGACTCCCCCTTCCCCTCACTTCCTGTTCCAGAAGGGCTCCTGAATCATCTTTGTGAGGGGGGCGGGGGGGGGGGTGCCTGGCCTCCCCCAGTCGGCCTCCTCCTGCTCTGCAGCACTTCTGGAATCGCTCCTTACCAAGACGGCCCCCCACCCTCCGCCCACCCCATTTTGTGCTCCGTGCACCACAGCCACTGTCCCCAAAGGCTTCCTTTCTGAGCCAGAACCCCGGGGCTCCTGGGGTGGCTGTTTGGGGGAGACCACTGTGTAAGGGCAAGGCTCGGCTGTCACTAGCTTCTTCTCTGGTTATAAATAACAGGCGCTATTCTTAGCCCACCAGCCGTTAGCTCTCCTCCTCTACCTTCCAGAGCCTCCGTCAGGGACCTTGGCTGTCCTTCTTGGAGACAGGCCATTCCTTGGCCTTTGGCAGGACCTATTCTTTTAATACGTGATCAGAAAATTCAATTATAAAACCAATTACTGATTTCCTGAGCTTTACAAGGGAGACATGAAAGTTTGATTAAGTTCGAATTCCTGTTTGGCTGGTTGCCAGCCAAGGCCAAATGGGCTTGTGGGAGATTTTTGTTGTTGTTGATCCTGTTTTGTTTTGCAGCCGCACTCTTGGGGTGAGGGGAAGGTGCAGGGGTTTTGTGTTGTGGGTTCCCCCTACCGCTGGCTGAGCGGCTGCTCCCTGTTGTGATGCAGGAGATGTAAATCCCCCGAAGACCCGTTGCCAGGGCGACAGGCTCCCGGGACCGGAGCTCGGCTCAACAAAGTCCTTCAGCTCTGAAGGGAGCAGCTTTGTTTCCCTTGTGGAGTCCAGTTATAGTGGCCTCAACAAAGCTGCGTTCAGGGGCGCCCGCGTCAACAGGGATCCAGAAATGGCTCCCTGGTCCCTTCAGAGTAGCCTCAGCAGTGTGGCTGGGCTCTGCCTGCTTCCAGTGCCTTCCCAGGGGACACGCAGATGCTGAGGCCTAGAGTCCAAAGGTCAAAAGACCATGCCTCTGCCCAGGTGGTCCCCTGTCCCCAGAACCTGCCGGCTGTGTGGCAGCTGCAGCCTGCCGGGCCCAGTGGCAAGGACCCGGGGCAGGGAGGGACTGGAAAGCAAACCTTGGTCTCTAGTCAAAGTGCCTTGGTTTTTCAGGGACTTCTGTAAAACCGCACGGAGCCTGCGGTGGGAGCTGGCCGAGGCTCCGGGTCAGCGTCGGAGGTGGTTCTAGGACCCAAGTTCCCTTGCTAGGAACAGAATAGGAGGCTCCCAGTTCTCTGGAAGCTGCAGTCATCCCAGAACTCTTCCTACAAGGTGGTGATGGAGCCCCACTCACCACTGTCTCCCCCAGGCCTAAAATGCCCCGGTTAGAGATGGAGCCCTTCCGGTTTAAAGACTTTTAGGTCTCTAGGAATCCCGGTTAAAGTACTAAGAGCCCTGGATGGAGAATCATCTTCCAGTAATGATTAGCCATCGGCCAATGGAGAAAACAGCCCTTTGGGAATAGAGTATGGGATTCCTTATGCTCTGGGTGCGGTCAGATAAATTCTCTCTGCCTCCCAGCTCGATCAAGGCCAGCCCCAAAAGTCACCCCTTATGCCAGAAAACAGCCACACCTCTAATGGTTCCGTGGTGCCCCACACCTCACAAGGCACTCACACCCTGCCCCTCGTCCCTACTGCAGCCTCACCAGCCAGCCCGCCTTAACCCCCATTACAGATGAGGCAGCAAGGCTCATAGAGGTCAAGGGCCTTGCCCAGCATCACACCGATGGTGAGTCCAGATCCTGAACTTGGTCCTGGGATTTCTGAGTCCCAGCCAACCCTGTTTCTTCTGCACACACTGCCTCCAGCTGCATTGAGGCCACGGGCACAGTGTACCCACTATGTTCGATTGGTTTGTTTGTTTGTTTGTTTGTTTGATTTTACAAGGTGAGAATTTTTGCTAAGGTTTGAATTTGAGGGGTTTTTTTTTCTTCTCTTTTTTTAATGAAACTGTTACAGCTTCCTGGTGGAGTTGTAATTAGGAAATTCTGGGGTAGTCAGCTAGGCAGAATTGACAAATAACCAGGCAGTGCTGGATGGAGTACTTTTTCCCTCCTTAGAATTCCAGGTTTTACCAAAATGGGGGGAAGGAGTTGTGAAGATGAGGAAAATGTGTGCAGCTGTGCTGGGCCAGGGAGGGCAGATTCCCTCCTTTATGTACAACTAGACAATAAAAATGTAGTTACCTTTGTATAGGGTGATTTTCTGTATGCGTAGACATGGGGTAGCACGGGAGAGGTGGGGAGAAGCCAGGTTGGGGGCCAGGCTTTGGCAGGCAGTGTCTTAGTAGCCCGGATGTGCCCTGACAGACCCCACAGTCACCTCCCCGTCAGCCTGTGCTAATGAGTGACAGTGGTGATGGCAGGGCAGTGACCAGCCACCCCCTAAAGGGAGCTTCGTGCCGGACCCTGTTGTTTCTAGTGTTACTGTAACTGACATGCTTCATTGTAATAGTGACGTATCTGTTTTAATATGACTCCAAAAAATACGTCGCCCGTTCAGCTCATGATTGCCAAGATATTAGAAGGCCCAAGTCGGGACTTAACTTTTTTCAGAAGTGAGTCAAGTAGAAAACAAAACAACAACAACAACAACAAAAACCCGCTGTTCACTGAAGGGCAGAGTTAGTACACGGATCAGGCAGGACTTCTGAACGCAGGACAGAGAGGACTGAAGTCCGAGAATGCTCACCCGCCCAGAGGAGCGTGCAGAGTCTGTGATCATGCTCATTTTACAGATAAGGCTCAGAAAGGGTGAGTAACTTGCCCGTGGTCACACAGCTGATAGATGACAGAGACCAGGACCAAGCCCCTGGACCATCGGATTCCAAAAGCAAGCTAGCGACCCAGGGCGGCTCAGAGCACACAGCCCAGGTGAACCTTCTCGTCTTCGCTCCCGAGGTGCAGCCCCTTTCTGGGCTGCCTGTGGAGAAAGAAGGCTTTTCTGGCTCCTTACGGAAAGGTTCATGGAGGTGAACCCCACTCTGGGGAAGTGGGGCCCTGGGCCTGCTTCCTCCAGTCGGTGTCTAATTTTCTCAAAGAAAAGCCTTTTCAGAAAGGGCCTGGTGCCGGCAGCCGCTGCATGTGACCCACAGAGCAGCAACTGCCCCAGGGTCCCTGTGCCGCCCATCCCGGCTCCGCCCCCACCAGGGCCCCCATGCCTCCCCTACTCTTCTTCCCCGGCCCCTCCCAGCGCTTTCTTTTCTTCTTTAGTTCTTGCCTCTGAATCACTTTTTCCAATAAGCCGTCTACTCAGTCTATCAAATAACTGCCGGAATGATTTCTAAAAGCCTCCTCCTGAGAACTGAAGCCTCGGAGTTGGAAACGCATTTATATTTATGTGGCACCAAGACTTGAGAACATTATTAAATTTGCATGGGGACCCGGCAGAGGAGCCTCCTCCAGCATCTTCAGCAGGACGGGGACAGTCACACCAGCAATGTGGCCGGGCTTCCTGCTCCACTGAGAGAATCCAGCCCCGTTTCCCGGGACCCCAGACAGTCATCACAACACTTGCGGCTTGGAAACCATGTGCATCCCTGTGTTTTATGATTGGCCAGGTTCCTAACCAGAGATTCTGCGGCTGTAATCCCCAAAAGAAAAGGAAAATTTGGGTGTGTGCGTGTGGGTGTGTGCGGTGCATGTGGTTTTGTGTATGTTGGGCTGTGTGCTTTCTCTAAGGAGAGAGCCTCTAGCTTTCTCAAAGCCACCTGGGAGGGGCCGCCTATAATCCTGAAAAGGTTCCATGCAAGACCTACTATGTGCCAGCCTGTAGGCTGCTAGCCGAAGCCTTTGAGAAGAGTAATTCTCGTGGAAATTAGAGCTCAGAGAAGAAAAACCAACAACTAAGGAGAACAGCCAGACTGTGTTCTCACAATGGAAAAGATGGAAAGAAGCAGGTGCAACAAATGGGGGGCTGCTTGAAGTCAAGGCGGGAACCACCCGGCTTCTGCCACAGCTCACCCTTGGCCAGCCGCGTGGCGTATAGCGGCTGACCTCTGCCGGCTGCCTACCACATGTCACACCATCCTAAAAGGCTTATATTCGTCCCCGGCATCCTTATGACACCCCAAGAAGTTGGAACTATTGAGCAGGGTTTCTAGGGCTTGGTGAGGTCACACAGACGGTTAGTGGCAGAGGCAGGACCAAACTGTAGGGTTACCTGCCTCCAGCTGTCTCACTGGGTAAAATACTCGCCTCTCCAGACTTCAGCTTTCTCATGTGTGAAATGGGATGATTCCCTGTTTGGCTTATCCCAGAGGACCAAAAAAATATCTTTTAGGGGCGCCTGGCTGGCTCAGTCAGTAGAGCATGCAACTCTTGATCTTGGGGTTGTGAGTTCAAGCACCAGATTGGGGGTGTAGAGATTACTTAAATATCAGAAAATCACCGCCCTGATGTTGGCCCAGCAGCCTCTGGTGGAGCTGATGGCATGTCTGCGGCAGGAACGTAGGCATCCCTGCATTTTCCTGGACTGCCTCAGCGCTACCAGATGAACCACCAATGGGAGGAGCTCTGCTTAAACCTCATTTTACAAATTAGGGTCTGACCGTCTCCCACTAACTCATCAGGGTTCCCAGCCGTCTGCAGTGTCGGTTCCCGAAGCCCGGCCTCTGCCTCTACTGGTCGTCCAGGGGGACTAGTTCTCCCCAGCCGACTCACTGCCCAAGGGGCTCTGTCTCAGCTGAGCACGAGGCCACATTCCCCTGGACTTCCCAGCGCCCCGAAGTCAGCCTCTGTGGCCACAGGAGCCCGGGCCGGCGGGTGATCGGTGCTGGCTAGTGCGGCGTGCTAAGGCTCTCAGCGCTGCAGTGGTCTAGAACACGGAGCTCTACAGTGGATGGAGGGTTTTCCATTTCGAGCCCCCGGGGTTATGAAGGGACAGTGTAACACGCTTCATAAAGTCCATTGGGGTGACTTGGGTGTGCCTTTGAGGATCAAGGCTCTTCCAGAAGACGTGTGATAGAGCTGAGAGCACAGGCTTTGGGGGTCGGGAAGATCTAGACACGCCCCAGCGCTAGCTTCCAGCTCGGAGACCTCTTAGCCTCCATTTTCCTTGGCCTTGCTCTGGGTTGCTTATCCAGGGGAGGAAGAGGGTGTAGCAGGTAGAACCATGTTTCTGCTGACTCTCTAAGCACTTACCACAGAAGCAGGTGATTTTTTTCATTATCGTTATGTGTGTGCCTTTGTGTAAAGAGAGATTGGCAGGGTTGTTTTGTTTTTTTTTAATTTGGCTATTGTGATTTTTTGTTTTGTTTCGGTGAGTTATTTTTAGCTAGACTCCTGACTTAAACTTTTTTTTACCGTGCGTTTCTTCCAAGTGGAGCACAGCTCAGCCATTGCACTTGATTGAAGGGTTCAGTCGGAGCAGCTCTAGACAAACGTGATTAATAAACCACAGTGGCCATTATGCTGAGTTCTTACCATGGATCGCGCAGAGCACCTGACGACACTGACTCACTTAAAACCCACAGCATGCGATGAGGTGCGTGCTATTATCATCCCCATTTTACAGATGAAGACAGAGAGGCTAAGAAGGCCTGGTCCCCAGGTCCAGTGACAGCTCCCAGTGTTGCTGTCTGGAAGCGTGGGTATGGACCGACAATCCTGGGGCCCTGAGTGCCCCCACGCACAGGTCCCGCCAGCCTCATCCCAACAGTGGCAGCTGTGTCCCTTCTCATGAGGATGTGAGCAGTCTTCTCAGTGTGCAGCTCAGAATCTGCTGCTTCTAGCCCCATGGACACCCCCCTCCACTTGCAGTCTTCGGTTCTCGGGGACACAGGGGCCAGCCCCGGCAGGCTGAGTTTCCCTGGGCCCCCGCTGCTTGGCATTGCGAACCGTCGCCTCTCCCCAGGGGGCTTCCACCACCACCTGCTCCTCCCCTCACCGCCAAGCCCCCTTCCCACTTCCGGGCTAGTCCGAGCTCGCCCCCATCTCCGTGCTGGGAGCCACCAGCTAAGCCACCATTGGTCCTGTAGCCTTCAGCCAACTCCTTCCTCCCTGTGCCTCACTCTCCCAACCTGTATGATGAGGGAACATGGATAACTGCAGTAACCTCCTTCGTGTTCTCTCTGTGGCTACCCTTCCGGCTCTCTCACCGCCCTCCTGTGGCTGCCCACCACACCCAAAATAAAAGTCTAGCTCCTTTCCATGGTCAGCGGTGCCCTGCGTGCTGGGGGTCCCATGCTGGCTGCTGCTCAGAGGGGCCTCGAGCACAGCCCACCTGCCCACCGCCCACCCCACCCAATAACCATCACTGTATGTACCCATTGCCCCCCAACCTGAGTCCTTCACTTTAGATGTATGCCTTGCCCTGACATTTCCCTTTTCTTCCATGCCCCCAAATTATTAAAAACAGCTGCTTCTGATTAATTGAGTGAATCATGGAAAAACACTTTTTTCCTATCTATAAATAATTCCACCTCAAATTTTTCTGGGAGGCTAAAATGCTGCGGCCAGCCTCCATCCAGTGCACACCCAGTGCATGTCATCTAGCTTCCCATCTTCAGCTCATGGACCTCCCAGCACCACCTCTGGAACTCCCCCTGGCCTGAAACAGGACCACTGAGGGCCGATCAAGGTGAAATCCGTGGAAGAGGGCCACAGGC
>CM052888.1:24480551-24504240 GCA_028534135.1 Potos flavus | reverse complement strand
TTTCTGTAGAAGTGGAAATCCTCTTTGGATGACTTCTGGTTAGAGAAAACAGGTGCTAACGGGGTTCTTTTGTAAGAGAGAAATGGTGTAACACGAACTTTGGAAAAGCGGAGGATCCCTATGTTCCAGGCCAGACAGTCTCTTAAGAGGAATATCAGAGGGTTTGGAATTGAGAGGAGAGAGCAGACCCCTTCACCCTGCAAACAGCCCTGGCCCGGGCATGACTCGGGTGCAGAATGTCTCTGAGCGCCCGTCTCGGACTGGCTGCGAGTGGTGCGTGTGCAGCCCACACAGATGTGGTTGTCAGTGCTTGGCTGGCAGAGGGAGGCCCTGCGGAGGACACCGCCTCCCGCTTGCTTGCTGCAGCACACTTGCCTGCAGTTGCCCTGGAGGCATCCAGGACAGGCGGGGGTCACCCAGCATCACATCTCCAGTCATACCTGCGGCGTGTTGGCTCATCACTGGTCTGTCCCTAATCCCGCTTCCTTTCCCGCATTTCCTGTTGAGCTGAGCAGAGACCTTGAGGGTGGACTCTGGGTTGTCCTTTCTCTGCCTTCTTGCGCCACCTTCAGCTCCTTGTGCCGCCGGGCCTCCCGAGGACGAGGGGGTGGCACCTGGTATCCATCTCCGCTTACAGCCTAGAATTCATTCGTTCCACAAGCAGCACCTTGTGAATGAACTAAATGGGCAACAGAGCAGATGCAGGCCCTACCCTCATGCAGCTCACCGTCTTTCTAGGAAGAGAAAGAGTCACTGAGGAAACAAGCACATATAATTACACGTTGTGATAAGTACTATTCAAGAAAAGAAGACTGGCGAGGGAACAGCAAGGAGCACCTGCTTTAGAAGGGGAGGGCGTGGTCAGGAAGAGCTTTCCCTAGGAGTTATATTTAAATTGAGACCAGAAGCACTCGCTCAGGCAGCACATATACTAAACTGAGATTGGAAGAAGAAATAAGGAGCCAGTCTTGCACACTTGAGGTAGCAGGAGGAGCCATGCAAAGGTCCTGAGGTGGAAATGAACTTTGCACTTGTATGTTGCAAAGCCTAGAAAGGGGGCAGGGTGGTTGGCAGGTGGTAAGTGAGGGCAAGGGTGCCTCAGGATGAGGTTTAAGGGGAGGCAGGACCCAGATCCTGCACTGCTTTGTGGGTAGAGTTCAGAATGACAGAGAGAGAACCCCTGCTCCCAGTCCGTAGGAGAGCCCAATCTTGGGGACTGTGTTAATTTGCTAGGGCTGCCTAAACAAAGTGCCATAGACTGGGTGGCGTGAACAACAGGACTTTATTTTCTCACAGTTTTGGAGGCTAGAAATCTGAGATTGAAGTGTCGTCAGAGGTGGTTTCCTCGAGTCCCCTCTCCCTGGCTTGTAGATGTCCGTCTTCTCCCTGTGTCACATGGTCTCCCCTCTGTGTGTGTGTCCTAATCTCCTACGGACGCCAGCCATAATAGATTCGCTCCCAATCTGAAGACCTCACTTTAACTTAATTACCCCTTTAAAGACACCCCCCCCCCCAAGTAGGGTCACATTCAGAGGTACAGGGTGGTTAGGGCTTCAATATATGAATCTTGGGGGGGACACAATTCAGCCCATAATGGGAGACTTCTCTGACGTGCTCCTTTAGAGTAGGTTGGGGTTGTGGATCAGCATTTGTACAATGCCCGGGGAGCACGGAAGAGACCCATCCTAAGCAGCCTGCCCTCTCTTTGTTGAAGGAGATGATTAGCATGTTCAGGAGCATCAAAGACTTCATGGCACCAAACTGAAACTTTCTTACCCACGATTAGTCAGAATCCTTGAAAGAGAATTAGAAACCTCCCAGGTGTAACTCAGTGGTATAATATAGGGTCCCCAGTGGCCTGCACTTTGGGGATGCTCCTTCAAGCACACCGGGCAGGGCAGGCAGGGCAGCTGGCGGAGTCTCGGCAGGAAACCGAGTGACAGGCTGAGTGAGGAAGGGGCTGGGCCCCCGGGGGAGTGGCCGGGTGAACACTGACCAGGGACAGTGCTGGCCAAGCCAGCCAGCCTCCGCAGTGTTCCGTCCCATCCTCTAGCAGAGCCCCTTGCCTGGGAGAGAGGTCCAGAAGGTGTTATGCTGCATTAAACGGAGGAAGAACCCTCAGCAGACATCCCAGGAAAGTTCGCAGATCAGTGTTTTCAGCCTCGCAGGGAGCCGGGGAGTGTTGGGGTGCGGGGGGAGGGCGCAGCTGACCCCAGTGGCTGGAGGATGAAGGTGTACTCAGACCCGCAGATGGGCCTTACGTTGCCCCCTGCCCCCTGCCCCCACCTTGTGCTGAAGGTAAAAATAACTGCAAGGGGAGAAATGTCCTAGAGAAATTACCTTGAAATTCGGAAAACATGAAGCCTAGCTCCATCTAATTAAGATGACATTTTGCAAAGGGGGGGTTAGGGAGAGGCCTGGGTGGCATTTTAAATTGCAAGCTGATTGTGCAGCCTCTCTAATTTTGGTTCTGAACAAAGTTTCCAATTGGAACAGAGGACCGACTTCAAAGGCATCGCCTACCGCTGGCCAGGCAAAGGGAGTGAAAAGAGCAGCATGGGGCCTCTGGGCACAATGTGGCTGGGACTGGAGCAAAGGCTTGGGGCCGCAGGGGGCCACAGCCCTCGGGGGCCTGCTGCGCCTTTCAGGGGATCAGTGGACCCGCTCCTGGGAGGAGAGCTAATTGAAGCAATGGCCTTGCCCTTGAAGAATGAGCTTTTGTCCAGGCCGGGCCATCTTGGGGGCACTTACTGGGCAGAGCTCTGGCCTGGACTGGCTGTAGGCAGCGCCCCGCCCCAGTCTCCCCCTGTGCTATAGAAACAGGCCTGGTTCTTGTGTAATAGGCCCCAGCATCCTCTTGGGGAGGGGCCACTCCCCTGGGCACTCCTCCTTGCCAGCCTCTAAGGCCCAAAGGGTGGAGAAGGCCCGCCCCTTCCCTCCCTGACTCCTGGAAGAGGCAATCCCAGTCCCTTTCAACTTGGAAGGTGGAGGATGGGCCCCCGAGTGGGCGGTCCAGGGGCCACCTGGCCCAGGGAGCCACCCACAGCGCAGGGTACCATTCTGCTCTCTGGACAGAGCCGCCCCAGGTGCGATGCGCCGGCTTCCCTCAGAAGCTCCTTTGTGTCCCTCCTTTTGTGCACCCTGGGTTAGTTCACAGAGATGGCTTGACCAGGCCGACTTCCGGTCCCGTAACTCTCACTCAGACTGCCGACACCCATCTCCATGCACGCACGCGCACCCACACACCGTGCTCTAAGCCGTGCACGGTTCCCAGAGCACATCCATCCAGACCCTAGGTTCTCACGCACCCTGGACGAGAACACGGCGTGGGAACGCCACCATTTACAGTTGAGGAAACTAAGTCACGGAGTTGAAATGATGGGCCCTTGGAGGCCAGATCCTGGCATTTTTCCACAAATCCAGTGTCCTCGTGCCACTACCTCCCACTTGCTTCCCCTGACTTGCCCCCCACCCTCCTGATCACTCACTGAGGTCTCTGCGCCATTCATTCCCCGCTCTGCGTGTCCCTGTCTGCACAGGTCGTTACCCAATTCCTCCGAAGGGGGGGTGGCAGGGTGGTGAGGGGGCTGAGGGGCAGGGGTAACAGAATCCATTCTAGTAGGTGGTGGGCAGGACGGCCTTGGTTCCAAAATGTGGGAGCCATGGAGGGCTGGGGTGTGAGTAAATGCTTTCTTGACAGTAGATTAAAAGGACAGAGGCTGGAGGCCAGGAGACTGGTTGGGCTAGACCCCTGCTGTCATCCAAAGAGGAGAGGCAAGAGTGACCTGCAGGGAGATGGAGAGGGTCAGAGTTCAGACCTTTCTGGGGGCAAATGACAGTTCTTGGGAATCAGACTGGCTGGAGGGACAGAAGAAGGGAAGAGAGTGGAGCTGGCCTCGGGGTCTCCAGCTTGCATGACTGGAAGCACAGAATTACCAATGCACAGGGGCCATGTGTCCCCGTGGAGGGGCACAGGCATTCCTGGGGCTGTTCCTACACACCAACAGCTTTCGTTGGAGGACTTTTATGTATTAAATTAGCACACAGACCTCTGATTTCATGGATGTTATTGTTTAGAATAAGCTGATTATTTAAAATGAGTCTATTTGAGGTCGTTTTTAAAAATTAAGGAAATAGCCGTGGTCATTTGCTGCTTTGGCACCAATCACAGGACCGAGACGGGAAGGAAGGCGGTGTTGGGAGACCGTGGCCCAGGAACCCAGGTGCAGGGGAAAGGGTGGGATAGACCAGGAGCATGCCGAGCAGAGTGGAGGAGCCAGTAAACCCACCAGAGGTCAGGTGGGGCCACTCGGCAGCCCCCTGCACAGAGGAGGATCCGCTGACATCCCGCCCAGGGAGAAGGCGGCTTACGAAAGCAAGAAGGGGTTTGGGGACTGAGCCCTCAGCAACTTGAATGTTGGCTGGAGGGACAGGGGCCCACACGGGAGACAGCCTGCAGCGGACTGACGTGACCTGGGAGACAGCGCCCTGGCCAGGAAGCAGCATCCACACGGCCCGGCGTCCCGAGAGAGGAGAAGTGAACAGACGGCAGCAGGGGATGGGGAGGGCGGTGAAAGCCCCCGCCAGAGGTGGGCAGGGAGGTGGCAGGACGAAAGAGGAAGCAGGGAGGACAGTGGCTTGCAGGGGGCATCGGTGTCGGGGGCGGACGTAGGATGGGAGGCCAGAGCAAGAGTGTAGGTGGAAGCAAGAGGGAGAAGAAGGCCCCGGGGGAGGAATGGAAGCAGGAGAGGAGGAACACTAGCAGGACACAGAGACAGGGGCACCCCTGGCTACTGCCACGAACAGCCCCGGCGTTTCCTGGCTCAAACGCAACAGAAGGTTCTTTCCTGGCCATCTGATGGTCTAGGGCAGGTGCTCTGGGTGGGTGGCCCTCCTCCGCATGGTGATTCATGGGCCAGCTCCTTCCGTCTTACGGCACTACCACCGCCCAGGACTTTGTCATCACGTGCATTCAGGGGACACACTTATATCTTAGGAGCCTTGGCCCATAGGCGGCGCACTTCACATTCATACTCCACTGACTCTAGTTCAGTTACAAGGCAGGTGGTGGCCTGCGGAAGGGTCTCTAACCCAGGGGCCACGAGAGGGCTGAAACTAAGCCCACCTTCCCCTTGCCAGGCCGTGCAGCCTGGAGGAAAGAACTCCTTTTTCCTAACCCCGCCAAAGGTGTTGTGGGGCTGGCTTCTACCCTGGCTGGGACCGGGGCAGAGGACGTGGGAAAGGAGAGAGGAGATAGAGGGACAGAGGAAAGCAAGAGCGGCCCGGGAGGGGAGAGGAACCAGAGCCCAGGGGGCACCAGATGGCCTCCTTTGGGGCCCTGCCATTTCAGACTGTGAGGGCTGGCCTGAGCCCCTGCACACCTCACCCCACGTGGGTAGGGGGGGTTCCACCGCCCACCCTCTCTTCGGTGAGCCCCGCACAGCAGACTTGAGCCTCAGGCTCTGAGGCCCCTGACCACCCTCCCATGGCCAGGTCCGTGCAGCTGGGGCCTTGTCCTTACCCCATGCCCTTGATCACCCAGGGTCCATGTCAGGGAGATGACGACGGGACCTCGCTGGGGAGGGGAGGCCGCATACCCTGGTCCCGCGCCCGAGGTGGTGGCACCCAGGCCGGAGCAGCTCCCGTCCCCCTGGCCCTGAGCTGCCTGCAGACCCCACGGGGTGCGGCCCTCCGTCCTCCCCCCACTGCTGACCTCACAGGAGAGGCAGGTCCCCAGAGGCGTCACCCAGTTCCCCGCCTCCCCCTGCCCTTGTGCTCCTGTCTCACGGCCGGGCTCTGGAGGCCACGGGAGCCGGCCTCCAGCCTGGTCCCACCATGCCCTCCGCCTCCTGCCGCCCCCAGGGTGGCCCACGGGCGCTCTGCCTGGCCCAGCTGGGGCACAGCCACGGCTGCCACTCTGCCTCGCCAGTGTTTTGGTTGACAAGACTAATTTGTCACCCTTGTTTTTCCCACCTGTCGCCATCCCACCCGCCTCATGTGTAAACAGCGCCAGCATCAACGCACTAACACTGGGTCCCCAGAGCGGGCACCGCCTGGGAGCGCCGTCCCCTTAGTGACACGGCTCAGGGGAGCCCGGGGTGGCAGCCTTCCCGGACCCCGCCCTCAAGGAGAAGCCGGGCCGCCCCCAGGCTTGCTGGGTGACCTTGGACAAGGCCCCACCTCCTTTACCCAGGCCTCAGTTGTGCCGTCAGAGCGCGAGGTGGGAAGCAGGGCTGCGGGGAGCTCTGGAGCCAGAGAGCTGGTGTTCAAATCCCAGCTGCACCACCTGCCGGCTCAGTGACCTTGGGCCAGCCTCATACCCCATCCGACCTCTGCTTTCTCTCTTTATCAAAGGGCCAAATGGTGGTACTTATGAACATCAAATGAACTAAAGTCCATGGGAAGTGCTCGCTGAATACTGGCTACTGTGATTATATCTCAGGGCCCCTCCTTGTCAGGCGTGTCCGTGCGTGGGTCTCTGGGTGGGGGTCTGTGTTCCCAGCTCCAAGGCTCACCGTGGACGCGGTAGTAGCCTGGACTAGCTCATCCTCTGGACCTGGTTGGTTTGGCCTGCCCTGGGCCCTCACCCCAGAGGTTCCTCCTGAACCCCGACCCTGGGACCTTCTACCACCACTGGCAAAAACTTGCAATTCTTGATTTTCTAACCGAAAGGTGTTGGCCGTGGCTCTGTGTCCCACCTGTCAGCCCATGGGGGCTGTGACTCAGTCACACTCCTGCACGTGGAGCCCTCATCAGCTGCCTCTTACCTGTGCTGGCTGGAGGGTCTTGAGAGACCATCTGCTCAGGGAGAGCCCCCTCCCCGGGGTGGGGGGCCGCATGCCGCCGTTCTAGGCAATGAGACAGTGTGAGTGCTGGAGGAGATGGTGGAGAGTCACTACATTTGCTCACATGGCTTCGCCAAGTCAGAACGTGATTCCTTCCTCTCTGTAGCCTGAGAAGCTCAAGGAGAAGGTCTCAGGCCGGTGCTAGTATCCCCTTAACACCTCTGAACTCTCCCCCTTGTTAACAAAGGGAAAACGGCTCAGGCCCAAAGCCTTCAGCAGGCAGCAGGATCCTGCTAGGATTTCACATAGTGTCTGCTTTCCTTGTCATTATTCTCATGGGTGTCTTCCATTTTGAATACTTCACGCAGGTTTTCCATATACTGTGAGGATATGAAGTTTATAAAGCACAAAGATGTGTCTAAGAAAATTAATAACTAATAGTCCTAGATGAAACAGGACTTTTGTAGAGGTTATAAAGATGCTTCTACGGGGAGAATGTTTGAGAAAGAACTGGTCTAGTGGTTCTCAAGCTTTGTGGTTTAGGGACCCCTTGAAACTCTTAAAAAATTATTGAGAACCCCAATTTTGTTTATGTAGGTTACAGCTATCAAATTTTATTGCATTAGAAATTAAAACCAAGAGTGCTCACTTCAGTAGCACATATACCTAAAACTTGGAATGATACAGAGAAGAGTAGTATGGCCCCGGCACGAGGATGACACGCAAATTTGTGAAGCATTCCATATTTTATTTTCTGCTTCTGTCTTGTTTTGTTTTGTTTTTTCCTTTGGGGGGTGGTGTTCCTAGAGCAGTGCCTGGCACATAATAGGCTCTCAATAAATATTTGTTGTTTGTTGAAAAAAAAATTAAAACCAAGAAAAATTTTAAATCTTCATTCATTTAAAAATAACTATGATAAACCTATTACACATAAATAACATTTTTATGAAAAATTATTCTGATTTCTAAAAATGTTTTAGTAAGAAGAACGTCATTGTTTTATATTTTTGCAAATCCCTTTAATGGCTGGCTTAGTAGAAGACAGCTTGATTCTCATATGTGCTTCTGCGTTCAGTCTGTCGTGATGTGTTGTTTTGGTTGAAGAATAGGAATAAAATTTGGCCCCACATAAACACATAATTGGAAAAGGAAGGAATGTTTTACTAGCCTTTTCAGATAATTCTTCTTTGAAACTTACCCAAACTGGACAAGTGGTGGTTTCTTAAAGGATGGTTGCAATCGGAAACTATATCGGTGACCCTTTCCTGTGCTGTTACATTAGAATCCATCAGTCTCTTTGACAAATGGTGCTGGAACAACTGCGACATCACATGCCAAAAAAAAAAAAAAAGAATCTAGATACAGTCCACTTTTCACAAAAATTAACTTGAAATGGATCATAGGTAGATCTAAATGTAAAAGGCAAAACTGTAAAACTCCTCAAAAGGAATATAGGAGGAAATCGAGATGACCTTGGATCAGATGATGATTTTTAGATACAACACCAAAGTCACGATCCATGAAAGAAGCAGATAAACTGCTCTTCATAGAAAGTTAATGCTCTATGAAGGTGCTCTATGAAGGCCACCGTCAAGAGAAGAAGAAGAAAAGCCAGGGGCCAGGACAAAATATTTGCTAAAAGCATGTTTAATAGAAGATGGGTGACCAAGATATACAAAGAACTCTTAAAACTCAACAGTAAGAAAACAGCCCAACTTAAAAATGGGCCAAAGATCCCAACAGACACACCGTGAAAGAAGATGTACAGATGGCCAAAAGCGTACGGAATCTCCACATCATATGTCATCACGGAAATGCAAATTAAAACAACAAGCTACCACTACACACCTAGTAGAGTGGCCAAAATCCAGAACACTGGCAACTCCAAATACTGACAAGGATGTGGAGCGACAGGACTCTCGCTCATTGCTGGGGAAAAGGCAAAATGGCGCCATACTTTGGAAGACAGTTTGGCAGTTTCTTATAAAATGAAACATACTCCTACCACAGGATCCAGCTATCAGGCTCTTCCATATTGACTCAAAAGATGTGAAAACTTTTGTGCACACAAAAACCTGCACACGGGTGTTCATAGCAACTTTATTCATTAACTGCCAAAACTTGGAAGCAACCAAGATATCCTCCAGTAGGTGAGTGGATAAGTCAACTGGTCCATTCACACAATGGAATACTATTCCACACTGAAAGGAAATGACCTCTTAAGCCACGAGAAGACATGGAGGAAGCTTCAATGCATATTAGTAAGTGAAAGAAGCCAATCTGAACAGGCTGCATATTGTATAATTCCAACTGTGTGATATTCCAGAAAAGGCAAAACAGTGGGGACAGTAAAAAGATCAGAGAGGCTGCCAGGGGTGGGGTGAGGGTAAGGGATGAATAGGCAGAGCATGGAGGATTTTTAGGGCAGAGGAAATACTGTGTACGATACCATAATTCTGGATACAGGGCATTATAAATTTGTCCGAATCCACAGAATGTACAACACCAAGAGTGAACCCTGAGGTTAACTACAGACTTTGGGTGATTGTGATGTGTTCACGTAGGATCATTCTTGGCAACAAATGGACTACTCTGGTGAGGGATGTGGGCAGTGGAGGAGGCTGGGGTTATATAGGAAATCTCTGCCTTCCTCTCAGTTTTGTTATAAACCTAAAACTGCTCTTAAAAAATAAAGTCTTTTGAAAACATCCATTGATCTACTTTGCACTTTGAATGGTTCTCTTAACCATGCATGATTTTTAACACCATTTTGGTCATTTGGAAAATACTAGTTCAGGGTTATGCGGATCTTGCAAATGTTGATACTTTTCAGCACAGTTTTAAAAACTCGTATTTGTTAACATCGACACCGATCTCATCAGAAAAGTCTTCAGGTATTGGGAAGCTGTGTAGCTCATGATGGTAAACACAAATTTTCCAAAATTCTTTCACTTGAAAGCTGGATTTTTATTTTTATTTTTTTTTCATTTTGGTGACAGATCTGTTCGTTGTTTGCCTTGAAATGATGGGCTCGCTTGGTTCGTTTTTAGAAAATGTCTTCCGGAGACCAGATCCAAACTACCATTGTCTGTCTGTCAGTCATTCTTTTAAGTGAAAGTGGTGTCCCATGAAGAAAGGGACTATTTTCACTGGCAGCTCAGTCTTACAAGTGCCTTTCCTCTAGAAAACCATCATCCTTTGGTTTGCAGAAGTGTTATGCATGCTTCCCATTTCATCGCACAGAATATGAAAAAGACGGGTACTCGGGGTAGAGATCATTCTTTAATTTGTGATTTTTACTACTTCATCAAGGACATTCTTAAGTAAAAGTGGCATCTTCTGTGACCCGCCATGGAAGTGCATGGTGGCAGAAACGTGGTGGCAGCTGGGACAGTCTGGTGGTCCCGCTTCCAGCTCAGGAGCTAGTGGTTTTATCTCCTATGGCTTTTCCGCCGTCAGTGCAAGCAGGTGACGCTGTTAGAAAGGCCAAAAATAGCGTCTTAGTATCGTCCTGAACACAATTTTGATCTTGTGGACCCCCGCAAGGGCCTCAGAGCCCCCCAGAGGTGCAGCGCACACTCTGAGAACCACTGGTGTAGCCAATCCCTTCCTCACACCTTCGGGGACCCTCAGACCCTGAGAGGAGCTGAGGCTTGCCCAGGGTCCCACAGCCAGTTGGAGGTAGGGCCGCGCCTTCTGACACCTGAGGCACTGCTCCAGGCCATGTCCCTGAGATCCCGGAAGCAGGGTGACACGCTTCTTTTTGAATAAAGGCAGTATCTGATCAAGTTAATGGTAAACGAATGCCTCCAGTGAGGGGACAAGGAGACAGAAAGGGGTGTCAACGAATGAGCCTGGAGAGAGGCACCAGTCAGCCATACTTGTCCTCTCCCAGATTTGCATGCCTTCTCCCAACCCCTGCCATGTGTGTGGTGGTCTGACTTCCATCTTCCCTCTTCCATAATTGTGTTGCTAATATCTCCCAGGCGAGGCGGCTCTAATTAAACTATTCACCATCGTCACTTTGTGTTCTGAAGATACGAGGTTGGCCATTATCGCTTTTCTTTCCCTTTGACTGAGCTCTGTGTGGGTAATTTTATTCTGCCCTTGTTCATTTCTTAGAAATTTAGCCTCTCCAATTTTAGTTCTTTTCTCCTATCTTAGAACATTGTGCTCAGGAGAAAGGCGGCAGAGGGTGAGGGTATCACAGATTTGGAAATTTCTGTCCCGTTCACCTTAAAGTTTGTTTTTGACTGAACGGTGCCTGCTTGGTGGTTCAGCTGTCCCCCGCACCGCTGTCTAGGAGAGACGCCCAGGAGGTAAAGACTGGCAGGGACTGGACCCGCCAAGGGGAGAAAGGCACCAAGAGAAAGTGGTTGCCAGGTCGGGCTGTCCCAAAGTGGGTGATGACGGGAGCTCTGGACGGGAGTGAGTCTCCACTTCATCCTCGAGGATCTGAGGTGATCAGAAGCCTCGGTGATGTGAACATACCATTCCCCCCCCGCCCGACGGCGACCCCGGCAAGCCTCCATCCTGCATCCCCCCATCGCTGCCAGTCATGCGCCAGTCACGCCGGCAGGCCTCCTCCACAGGCCCTCACCCCATCCTGCACCGGCCTCAGCACCTCCCCGCTCAGAAGCTGTGGGCTGACTACTGTCCTGTACCCTCCCATGTCCTTCCCCAGCCTCGCACTGGACGCCCTGCGGGGGTGGCCTTGGGAGACAAACGGAACAAAGCAGCCCCATCTGCGGCAGAGCTGGGGCTGGGAGGAGGTGGGCGCCGAGAGCCCAGCGCACAAATGTGACCGCTCCCTGAGGAGGGCCGGGAGCCGGGGAGGCAGAGGGAGAGAGAGCGCCGGGCCCCCCACTCAGGGAGCATCAGCGTTTGCTCTGGGAGACTCCGACTATATGAGCTGTCCCAGCATGGACCGAGGCTGCCTCCGGTCCTGTCCCCGTGGGGGCGCACGCGTTCCCACTCACCTGCTCGGGACAGAAGCCCCACAGGATGCAGTCTATGTGGGCACCCCTTGGGCCAGCTGTGCAGCAAGGTGCCTATTCCTAGTTTAATGTCTAAGGGTCACATGGACCTCCAAGCCCCACCATTGTCCTCAGGCCCTGCCAATGGCCAGAGAGGCATCTGACGTCCTCGAGGACGCTCCCATTAGGGTCTCTGCCCTTCCCCCCTTTAATTCCGTCCTCAGGGAAGCCCCGTCTCTGGGCCATGCCCTGCTTCCTGGGCATGGCTGACCCCTGAGCGCCCGTGCCCCGCACACACCTCTCTCCCATCCCCCCACCCACCCCAAGTTCTCCACCAGGCCCAGCACTTACTCAGTGCCCGCCTCCCAGGAGGCAGTTCGGTGCATGTGTCTGATGCCCCCACTGACTACAGGCTGGGGCCGGTGCGGCGGGATCCGGGTCCTGCTGGCTGATGGGTCCCCAGCCCCCAGCCTTGGGCTCAGCACAGGAAGACACCCGGCCAGCCTGTGGTGAAGGAACAGTCACCGGACTAGCCCTGGCTCCTTCTGCTTCCCTTGGGCTGGGGCCGGGGGTCGGACAGCACGACCCGTTGCAGGGGCTGCCAGATGGTTTCCGAGCGGAAACCTTTAGGTGTCGAGCTCTGGAACCAGTGAAGGGGTCCCAGAGGACTCAGGCCACAGTCTCCCCCGTAAGCCTCAGTTCTTGAAGATAGATAGCGAGCCAGCAGAAAGAGCTGCTTCTAAGTAATTCGAAGATCCAGGGGTTTTGAGGCTGGAAAGAGAGTGATCCTTCAGAAAACCCCGGCCTTCTCCACCTCCACAGGAGGCTGCCTGGGCCCGCACAGAGAAGGTTCTCAGAAGGGCTTAGGACAAATCCCTGAACACTCCGGGCCCCTGACAAAGATGGGGACCTGGGCATAGGGAGGGAAAGCCAAGGGGGCAGTTCTCCCCGGCTCTGTTTGGGGCACCAGCTAACGGGCTCAGGGGATTCAGGCTGTATGTTCTTTTTTTGCCAAACGTGAAAGTTCTTAAGGCCGAGACTGCACTCATTAGTGGGTGTATAATGGGTAAATGAGTAAATGGGTGGATGAATGGGTGGGTAGCTAGATAGATCAAGGGGGAGTGAAAGGGATGGGCATGCCAATGAGTAATTAAGGGACGGACAGATGCTGTGTAGGACAGAAGGGAGGCAAAGGGACGGGTGGGCAGGTGTGGAAGTGAGTGCATGGATAATCAAGGGTAGCTGATGGGTAGACGATGTAATGGATGGGTGGACGGCTGAGGGGGTGGGTGGATGATGTTTGATGGGTAGGCACCCTCGATAGGTAGTATAGGGATGTGTGGATGGATGGATGGATGGATGGGCAGATTTGATAGGAGGCAAGATTAGAAACCACCAAATCCTTGGTTCTACTTCAGAATCTTTCTGGGGACCCAGGAAGGTTCCCTTCCCTAGGGCAAGTGGTAGGCCTGTGACGTCCCCCAGCGTCCCCTAGAGACCCTGTGAACAGACAGTGTGCTATAGGCACAGGCCTTGCTAAGACCCAGAAGCCCAAGTGACGAAAGCCCCAGGGACAGCTGGCCCTGAGTAGGGCCCCAACTGTCACCACTCACAAACACACCTCACAAACGTCTCAGCTGCCTCTGGTGTGGCAGCCCCTTCCTGAGGCTCACAGTTTGGGAGCCATCTGCCAGCCCAGGGCCAGGAGGGTGGGCCCCTGCCAGAGGGGTTGGGGCACGGTCCCCTCTCCACCTCTGCCCCCACAGTCCCGAGGCCCCGCCGCAGACAGGAAGCGAGGGCTGTCCCCTGGGTGTGCGTGTGAGAGAACACCACAGCCATGCTGCCTCAGGGGTCCAGGCCTGGGTGGGCTGGGCCAACAGCTGCTGAGTGCCCGGCCCACCATTCTCCGCCTGCCGGGATTGCAGTCAGAGGCCAGGCCTCCAGCAGCTGGGGTCTCTGGTCCCCACAGCCTGAGGAAGGCAGCGACACCCACTGCACTGGGCTTTGCCCAGCCCTGCCCTGCCTGGTCTTCTGCGCTCAGGCTGTCCGCCACGCTCCCACTCTCGTTGGCCTGTGTGCTCCTGCCCCCTGGTGGGGACCCAGGTAACTGCAGCGCGCCGGGCGGGGCGGGGCCAGGTGCAAGCTTTTCCCTGCAGCTAGAGGACTGGGTGCGTGTATGTGCACACGCATGTACACCCATGTGTTCACACTTCACTTAGTCTGGGAGATTAGAGATGGAGCAAAACCCTGAAAGATCCAAAGCAGTTCCTCAAATGAAAGGGGTTATTATTATAATTACTGTGATTATTGTTATCGAGACAATCATGCTTGCCTGAAAAGTCTTGTACGAAAGCGGGCTTATTTTATGTTAGCTTGTTGTTTGTGTCTGGGGGACTTCATCTTCGCTTAGAATAACGAACATGTGCAGGGCTCTTTATGCTGCAAAGCTGCGTCACGTCCCTAGCCTGTTTCATCTGCCCAGACAGCCCCGGGAGGAGGGAGCTAATCGGCGAACAGAGGCTCAGAGAGGTGCTGTGCGCTGTCCCAGGTCGCAGGGCTAGAAAGCTGCAGAGCCAGGATGTGAACCCGGGTCACCTGACTGAGAAGTCCTGCTCGCTTCCCCACCACACCCTTTGCATCTCATCTCCTGTGAGGGGATGAGGGGAGAGGCTCTTTGTTGCACCCGAGCTCCAAGCCCTTTTACCGCTGTCTCTCGGAAAATGCACGGTGCCCCGAAGAGAAGGGAAAGGTTTGGAAGAACCGAGCGTTCAATTAAAATAGTGCAGTTAGCCGCCCCAGTTTCAGCTGATGAACACGCCTGGGCACTTCCAAGCCCCCGGCAGCATCTGGCAGGGGAATGGAAGTGTGGGGTGTTCGTTCCAGTGGCTCAGCTGGGCTGGTGCCGGCTGTCCTCAGTCAGCAGTCACTAGCACCCCCAGCGTGGCCCAGAAAAAAATCAAGGGATTGACTCAAGTAACTGGAAAGCCAGAGGTGTATGTGACTGCTTCTACAAATGTCCTGGGGCTGCTTGTAGTCTAATTTAACAAATGTGGATTCTTCCTCTATCCCAAACTGTTCACTGAGGCCGGCGGGATGATTGGCCGGGCCCAGACCACACGTCCCCTGCTGGAACCAGGGGACAGAGTCAGCCCCACCCAAACTGCTCAGGCTGGGTCAGAGGAAGTGCGCTCCTTCAGGGAAGCTGGACTGTAGGCCCAGAAAATGAGGGAATGGAAGGCATCTCAGTGGTGAGGGAATGGGATTGTGGGAGGGGGACATCCTCACTGCTGGCCCAGGAGGAGACCTGGATGGGAAGATCAGGCCCAGTGTGAGCACCTTCCCAAGGATTCCTGAAAGCAGGCAGACAAAGGGACAAGG
The DNA here is from genome assembly GCA_028534135.1 of Potos flavus. Taxonomy (NCBI): domain Eukaryota; kingdom Metazoa; phylum Chordata; class Mammalia; order Carnivora; family Procyonidae; genus Potos; species Potos flavus. Next base: position 24,489,101 of record CM052888.1, on the reverse strand, counting down.
GACTCCTCTGGTTCTATTAATTGCTTGTTAAGCCCGGCACCAGCCTAGCTCCCTCCACCGTGCCCCAGAGGAAATTGGCAAGGTCCCTGCTTCCCTTCCAGGCCTGACCCTTCATACCCGTCCTTCTTACCTTCTGTTCAGGGAGCTGGGCTGGGGCCAGTGCGTCCTCCACTCAGGCCTCAGGGGCAAGTCCAGGGCTCTTGACTAGAGGAGAGTAGGGAAGGTTGCCCTTGGCTCCAGGCTGTCCTACTTACTAGCTGTGTGATCTTGGGCAAGTTCCCTCGCCTCAGAGCCTCAGTCTCCCTATCTGTTAAACAGGATGGCTCCCTGTAGAGTTACTGTGATGATTAAATTAGCTGCAGAGACTATTGAAATCAACCAGATGAGAAGAGTCAGGGGACAGATAGGGTGGAGTGAGAAATCGGGACCATGCCTGATATTTAAGTGCCAAAGACCCGTTTGTCCCATAGCTGTTGCTGAGCGCCAGCTATGTGCAAAGCACATTGTGAGACCTGGGGAGCTGTGAAAAATCAGGAACCCGCCCCGCCCTGACGAACAGGCACACGTGACACCAGCTGTGACTATGGCCAGTGTGCTGTTGGGGCGGGGAAGAGCCCAGGCACGGATCATCTGGGCAACAGAGCACCCTAAGGTGGGATAACCCCAGTTCACCTGGGCAGTAGAAAGAAGGGCTGTGTGTTTGGAGCCCCATGAGAGGGGAAAGGGGAGAAGAGATTGAGACAGAGGGCTAGGCAGGGGCTGGAGGCCAAGTTAATAAGTTTGGAATTTAGGTACGATGAGAGGCAATTAAAAGTTTAAACAGAGAGTTATTGTACCCATTAGGATTAGGTTTGACTGAATATCGGAGCCCTGAAAAATAATGATTTCAGTAATAAATTTATTTTAAATTTTTTTTAAAATATATGGAAGGTTTGGGGTGTCCACAAAGTTATCAAGGACCTAGGGCTGTTTTTCTACTATCTCTAGGGTATGGACCTCATCTTCATGATCCAAATTGGTTGCTAGAACTCCAGCCATTACGTCCGAGTTCCAGCTTCAGAAACGAGGAAGTGAGAGGAAAGGGTGCAACCTGCCTTTCAAAAGGGCGCTCTACTTTGGTTGACCTCTCATTGGGTGGAACTTGTCACTTGGTCTCACCTAGCAGCAAGCAAAGTTAGGAAATGCAGTCTTTTATTTGGATGTCAGTGTGCTCAGTTCTTTTTCTAAGGAGAATTGATGTCACACTAACAGTCTCCTGCTGGCTGCTGTGCGAGGAACAGATGAGAGAGAAGCAAGAGAGGGAGGGAGCCCTTGGGAGGGGGACTGAGGGCGGCCAGGAGAAAGATGATGCTGGCTTGGCCCCAGGGAGGTGTGTGAGAAGATAGGGAGAAGCGGTGTGACTGAACACAGCTTTGACGGAAAAACCAGCAGGACACCGGACCTGGAAGGGAAGCAGCAGAACCAAGGGCGACGCCTAGTCTGCGTCTGGGCAGCTGGGCTAGTGGTGGTGCCGCACCCTGAGCTGGGGGAGACCGGGCAGAAACAGCAAGGGCAGCTGGGGGAGAGTTAGGGGGGCGCCGCCAGCACAGGACCCCCATCCCCACTGCCACACCTCCGGGATGAGAGTAAGCCAGGAGGACAGCTCCAGCCCCTGGGCTGTCCCCTGGAGAATGCCCAGCAAGCCAGCTGTCCCATCCTTGCCCACGCTGTGCTGTCATCCTGCTGGAATGCCAGGACACGGGGTGGGGGGTAGGGGGGAGTAGCCGTGGTTTATAAACCCAGGTCCGACGGTGTCTCCTGCCCTCACGCCCATCCTGACTCCCTTCTCACAGACCTGGCAGAAACCAGGAAGGTGGGGCCCAAAGGAGGAAGTTGGGAAAGCTCTGGCCAGGTTCACCAGCCACAGGCCACGGACAGGACAGGCAGCGGGCACTCGGAGAGCTGAGGAAGACCGAGGTTTCCCAAGGTCATCCAGGCACTCGGGAGCACCGTCAGCATGTAGGCCCCTGATTCATAGGCCTGTTTTTAGCCCCAGGTGGAGGCAGCACCCCAGCTCACCCCAGCTCACCCACCCTGCCTGAGTCACTGCCGCCTAGGGCACCCAGCACCCAGGCCCCGGGGCCAGCTTTCCAGGTCCGTGCCCCGGGGGAGGCTCAGAGGCTGCAGAAACTCCTCTCCAGCACGGGCCCGAACCTGGGAGGCCAGCCTGTGTTGGTGGGCGGCCCTCCATGTTCGCTGTGGGTAGCTCGGGAATCCGAAGGCTGGGATCTCTGGGACGGGACCCCGAGGGAGCTGGATCGGGGCTGGTATTGTGGGCTTGGCCCACTAGCCTCCAGGCCAGTTGTAGCCTCCTTCCCCGGGTAGACAGCCGCCGGAGCTTGCCCATCTGCCTTCCGCAATAGACGAGCCTCTGATGCGTAAACAGCTACCTAGCTGCACAGCTCAATTCTGGGAAGTCTCCACAGAAGGCTTTGGCCCCACTGACCTTTTGTATAGAATCTTTTGTCAGCCACAGAGTGCCCAGGTCCTAAACCTTCTTTCCTTTGTGTCTCTCCCACCCAAGGAACACCTGCAGATTTCTAGCAATTTCCCTCACTTCTTGAACCACCTGCCTGGGGCGAAGTAGTCTGTGTGTCCTCCAGCTCAGTCAGAGGACTGGGGGCTGGAAGGGCTTGAGGGTAGAGGGATCAGCTAGTGATGAGGACCCAAGGCCAGAGGACCCCTGAGGTCAGGAATGTGGCAGGCCTGGGGGACCCCACTCCCGACCCCCAGCCAGGGCTCAGCCCCACCACGGGCTCCAACCTGTGCACGCTGAAACTGGGGGAAAGACAGCCGGAGGAGGGGACCCCAGAATGCCGACACCAACTGCCCAGCCGGGGTGGATGCCGCGGGACCCCCTCTGCCCTGCACCCACTCAGCTCCCGGGGCCCTGTGTCTTGTCTGGGGCCAGGCTGCAGAGAGGATGAGGGGGCCTGAACACTAGGAAGCTGTCCTGCTTCCTTCTGGTAGCTTTGTTCTTAGGGGCTTCCCCAGGAGCGGGACACAGGTCTTGGTGATACCACGGACTCTGGGGGCACATCCTCTCAGGCTGACCCTCCTGAGAAATCCCACAGCGGGCCCAGAGTAGGGCATGTGCCCGCCAGCCCCTCTCAGCTTCCTTGCCTCAGCTTCCTGCACCTGCCCCCCGCCCCCCCAGGCCCCTGACCTGCACTGCGGACTACCCTGGGCCCCGCGGGACTGTGCGCTTGTGAGCACGAAGGAGCCAGTGGGCGGCCACCCCCACTTCTTGCCGGGCCCTGCCCTCCCAGCCTCTCCTCTTGCCTGGCCCTGGGACGTCCCCCGGGGGCAGGCAGCAGCCACAAGGGAGACATGTTCTTCCGAGCCCTCTGAGGGGCTGCACGGCGGGGTCAGGAGAGTGACCTGGGGCAGGCCCTGTCACGGCAGAAACGTGGGAACACTCGGCAGGTAAGGTCTGCCCAGGGCCTGGGCTCCAACGGGCACCTTCTTGTCCTGGTTTGGGTTCCTCGAAAAGTTGACCTTGAGACAAGGAGCTCATTGGGGAGGTCATTTCAGAAAGCACCAAGGGACAGGGGAGGTGACCCAGGGAAGAGAAGGGAAATGAAGGGAGCAAGGATGTCGTGCAGAGCAGGGGGCAGGGATTGGGGCTTGGGACAGTCAGGGCTCGGGACCCCGGGGGTCCCCTGAAAGCCTGGCAGACATGTCTCAGAGTCACGTCCCTGGAGGGCGAGAAAGCCCGGCTGTGTGCCCACCCACTCCTGTCGGCCCCAAGCACTAAGTCCCAAACTGCGCAGCCTGCCACACGGCGGGAGCAGAGGGCCCCTGCGGCCGGGCCAGGGAGCCGGCCCTCTGCTCGACCCTCTGAGGCAAGCAGGGCAAGTGCCCAGGTACGAGTGGGGCTCCGCAGCCGCTCCTGCTCCGACTCAACGTTGAAAGCAGCAGTCCTCTCCAACGGCGCGCAAACCCCGTGGTTAGTGCCCATCGCCCTTGGTGTGGACCCTGCACAGGCACTGTTGGCCCTCACGGGTACTGCCGTTGGCAGCTGCTCTCAGCACTCGTGGCTCTGATCGCAGAGGCTGGCTGTGGGGTTGGAGCCTCCTGATGTCAAGTCCCAGCTCCGGCACTTCCCACCTATGAGCAGAGGTGAGTGCCTTCCTCTCTCCGGCCCTCAGTTTCCTGGCCTGTAAAATGGGGACGGTAACACAGTGACTACTGTACTAGTTAGTGATGGCCACAACAGTCGGAAGAAACCTTCCCTAACTCGGTCACTTGCAACAGCAATTATTTCTTTTCATGGGGCAGGAGTTCAGCTGGGGATCAGAGACCCAGCATGGCTCCGCTGTGCTGCGTGCGCCCCCCCCCATCCTCTTGCTGGGATGAACAGGACAGCCCAGGAGTGTTCATGATGATGGGGGAGGCCCCGCAGGACAGGCGAGGCCATGCAGGGCCTCGGAAGGACAGGCTGGGGAGCTTCCACATCCTTACATGGGCCCGAGCGTGGCCAGAGGAACTGTGTTCTGCGTCCAGGGGGCGGGAACTGCAAAGACGGGAGGCAAAGGGCATTTGGACTCAGACGGGCGGAGAGCCAGGCCCATTACTGCAGCCTCCCCCACCCTTCCAGGAGGCGCGCGTGCGCGCGCGTGTATGTGTGTGTGTGTGTGTGTGTGCGCGCGCGCGCGCACAGGAGCGTGCTCTGTAGGCCGTGAAGTGCTGCGTGTGTGTGCAAGGTGCCGGTGCTGGAGATACCCTGTGACTGCTCCCCCGTCAAAGGAGGAAGGGGAGAGAGGCCGAGAAGGCCTTCTGCCCTTCCCTTGTTGAGCAAGGACTGGGCCTCTCCGGCCCCCAGGGAGACGTAGGCCACAGGTCAACGGCAAATAAGGAACTAAAAGTTAATAAAATCAAGTTTTAGGGGCACTTGGGTGGCTCAGTCAGTTAAGCAGCTGACTCTTAATTTTGGCTCAGGTCGGGGTGCCTGGGTGGCTCAGTGGGTTAAAGCCTCTGCCTTCGGCTCAGGTCATGATCTCAGGGTCTGGGATCGAGCCCCGCATCGGGCTCTCTGCTCAGCAGGGACCCTACTTCCCTCTTTCTCTGCCTGCCTCTCTGCCTACTTATGAACTCTCTCTCTGTGTGTCAAATAAACAAATAAAATCTTTAAAAAAAAAAAATTTTTTTTTGGCTCAGGTCACGATCTCAGGGTCATGAGATCAAGCCCTGTGTCAGGCTCCTTACTCAGTGTGGAGTCTGCTCCAGTTTCTCTCTCTCTCTCTCCCTCTGCCCCTCCTCACCCCAAATAAATAAATAAAATCTTTAAAAAAAATTTAAGCTTTAGCTTTGGGCCAGCCAAGGGCCTAAGCTCTTGACATTGAATATTGACATAACTGGAGAACCAGCCTCTTCACACTCTGTCCCCCAAGGCACAGCTCCCCTGGGGCCCAGTCCCTCAGGTACCCGGAATTCTCAAGTAACCAAAGTGTCCCTCTCCCTGATTTGCCCAATTCCAGGGACTTTGCTCTACCTGGGTAAGAAGTAGAGAAAATTGCATTAGTCAAGAACATTGATTTTTTTTTTTTTCCCAAAAAACAAATACTCTGCAAAACCCGTTTTCAAAAGAGGCAGGGCCGCCTTGGTTGAGCTGGCGGGTGGAGGACTGAGCTCTGTCTGCCCCTCTCCTGCCCACGGGAGACGCTCAGGCTGCATGGGGCGTGGTTGGAACTGCCGCCTTGGAAAGTCGCTGTGACAGACAGAAGGCCCCAACGGCCCTCGTCCCCCAGCCTGTGTCCACACTGTGTCTAGTGGCCCACCTCTCCTGAGCAGGCCGAGGGCTGAGCCGGCGGCCCCGGTGCCCTAGCCCGTGCCCGGCCAGGGCTCTGAAGCCCCCGAAGCCTCAAAGACCGCCCCTCTCCCCTCACAGGCTGACGCCAAGATGGTGTGTGACGTGGTGAGTCGGATGGAAGACACCGAACCCTTCTCTGCAGAACTGCTTTCTGCCATGATGCGGCTCTGGGGCGACTCAGGAATCCAGGAATGCTTCAACAGGTCTCGGGAGTATCAGCTCAACGATTCTGCCAAATAGTGAGTGTCTCGGGGCTGGGGCCGCCGCCGGCAGGGCACGGAGGCCAGCGTAGAGGAGGGGGCGGGCGCGCGGGGAGGGACGTGAGGCCTTCTGCCACGGTTGTCAGGAAAGGGGTTGGGAAGGAGAGGGAAAGGGCTTCTCCCCACACCCCCAGGGAAGGACGAGGCCGGGGAGGCCGAGCACACAGTAGGGCTCCCAGAGCGCCGGGCCTGTCACCACCTTGCCCTGGACAGGGCCTGGCACTCCAGAAGGAAGGTCTGTAGTCTAATGACTTTTTCCCTCCGGAGACGCCCTGACCCCAGAAGTACAAATCAAGAGCCAAATAGGCAGAAAATAGTTGATATGATGCCATTTCTATTTCATTTTGTTTCATTTTAGAGGAAATAAATGTTCCATTCCTTTATTTTTAAAATGGATATTTTAAATAAGACTAAGGAAATAATAATCGAACATATCCCTTGATAGTGCATTATAACCACATATGGGGAAGGGAAGGAGAAGAGAGAAGGGGGAGTGAAGGCGAGGGAAGAGGCTCCGTGGAAGCCAGAGAGGCTGAAAGGGGGCAAAGGGAGACGCAGAGAAAGTGGCCTGTGGGGGCTCTTCCTGTGACAGCAGCTCTGTCACTTCAAGCGTCCCTAAGGTTACATGCCCTCGTTCCTCAGATCGGGGGCTCCACGCCCCCGGGAATGGTCCGCACTGGCTGCGGACAGGTCTTCTGTCCTGGAGACGCTGGGACCACGCCCCACGTTGGCAGTCTTGTGCCCAGGTTGTCAGTAGGACCCTCTGGGCTTAAACCCACCGTCTTAAGGATGCGTGCGCTCCACCACCGACCTGATTCGGCCGTCCTCACCCCTGCTGCTCTCAGGAGTCCACTCGCCCCCGGGAGACATTGCCAATGTCTGGAGACATTCCTGATTGTCCCGACTCGGGTGGTGGTGCTGGCATCTAGTGGACAGAGGCCAGGGATGCGGCCGAACGTCCTTCAGTGCCTAAGACGGCCCTCCGTAGCCAGGAATCATCTGGACCAAAGTGTCAGTAGTGCTGAGCCTGAGAACCCCTGGCCTACCGCCTGGTGGTGTCGCAGAGGCAAGGGCCCAGAAAACGGCACTTGCTCACGGACGTCGGACCATTTCCGTCGGCCACGACAACAGCTACTAAACTAGGGACTTGAGTAAGGCCAGGGTGTCCCCCATTTTTGCACACCTAGACTGTCTACCGGGTGAATGCCAAGTTCTGGGAGTCCCAGGTAGTAGTGAGCCAGGCGCCAGGCCCTGATGAGCCCCCAGGGACACCTCGGTGGGCAGGGGTGCACAGCTGCTGGTGCACACTCAAATCACTCCTCCAGTGGACCCAGATCGTCCCCCTGAGCTGTTCAGAGGCGTGGGGGGTACAGCTCCCCCGCCCCTGCTGGGCCCCAGTCCAGGGCCTTCCATCCCCCCCACCCATCTCAGGCCATCAAGTAGTGGTCTCCACTTAAATTGTTGTCCATTTAATTATAACCTGAATATGTTGCAAAAAAAGAATTTTTTTACACTACAGAGAGGTATAAAATTAACAGTAAACTCCTTCTCCCAGGCCTGTTCCCCTCCAACCTGTAACTATTTCCATCTCTCTGTCCCAGTGTTGTCCAGGAAAACCTGACCCTCCAACCGGCCACAGTATTTAGTGGCCTCCAGGATGGAATCGGAGGAGTTCAGCTCACGTGTCTGCCTCCCATGCCTCCCATAGGGCTGTCTCGGGGCCCAATTCCGGGGGGGATGTGAGTGGCTCCCAAAGGCCCAGAACCCTTCACCAGGTCCCCCAGCCCGATCCCCTCACTTGACAGATGAGAACACCAGGGCCCTGAGGGGATAGGGAGGCGGTCGGTGCTACCCGGCTCCCTGCACCCAGGCCTCTCTGGATAGGGCTGGCTCTCCCTTTGACCCCCCGGATGATGCTGAGACAAGCCCCAGGAGCCCAGAAACCGGAGCATGTCCAAGCAGGGGCTGTACAAGCTAGTTCCATGGTCTGGCTAGGACCGTTTCTTCTCCTGCCCTCTCTCCGGAGCCCACCCCTCAGGCTTCGCTCCTGCACCCCGCTGAGACGGCTCAGGCTCTTGATCCCCTCCTTGCAGCACCCGCATGCTCACCCCCCCCACTTCCTGCCTGTCCCATCTCTGGAGCCCCTGAACCTCTTCCAGTCCACACCGAGGGCCTGGATGAGCTTCTCCAGTCCCGCCGCCCTCAGTTCCTCACGCGCCCCGACAAATCTCCCTCGTGTGGGGCCAGCCCGGCCCTCCCTCCTGCCTCCTCCATGTCCATTCGGACATCTCCGCGTTCTCAAAGCAATATGTGCCACCTGGCTCCTCCCACCGTCCCCCAAACCCGCTCTGCCCCCACTCTTCTTCCCACTAAGAGCAGCTTCGCTATACCGTGAGGTAGTGGCTTTAATGGGTGCCTCCCACATCCCGTCTCCCCCAG
>CM052888.1:24335006-24480051 GCA_028534135.1 Potos flavus | reverse complement strand
AGGTCCCAGGGCTAGTGCCAATGAAGGGTAGCCCCTCCACACGCAACCTGGGAGCCCACATTGTCCTAGGGCTTGGACCCTTGGGGCTCCTCCCATGTGGGCTGTGTGTGGTTCTCTCCCAGCACAGGGGGTAGGTGGCCCACCAGCCCTGTGGGTCACTGAATCCTCCTTCAGGCCTGGCCCACCTCCCTCCTTCCTGGTTTTCCAGATCCCACCCCTGCTTTGGGTTCAAACCTAACCCCAAAGCCCTTCTGGCTGGATGGGTAATGTGCAAAGACATGGTCTGTCTCCAGAGCCAGTGGTAATGGGAAAAGAGAGCCCTGATGCCGAAGACATGGGTCCCATCCCCTGCCTAGCTGTGTCACCTCTGAGCTTCTCCTCCAAGGGCATCAGATGGGAAGATGGGGCCGACGCCCCGGTAGGCTCTAAGCAAGTCTGGAAACACGGGTGGATGCCCAGAGGCCTCCGGGCAGCATTCGGGAGTACTGTTAGGGGGTGGACCAGATGTCTGGGTTCAAACCCCGGCTCACAGCTGAGCAAGGTCCTACCTTTGTTGACTCTCAGTTTTCTAATCTATAAAATAGTTCATATAATTCAGGGCAATTAAGGATGAAACATGATCACACATGCGAAGAGTCGAAGGTAACTATTGGCCACTGTGTAAGAGTCCGACGTTCTCTAAATGCACCACCCTGGAACTGAGCGAGCAGCCCTTGGTCTGAGTTAGAGGCTCTCTGAGGATGTGGGGGCAGGACATAAGCTTGTCCCACTCTGCCCCCCATCCCCGCGGTGGATAGGGGGGCGCTGTCGCTTTCACGGTCGGCCCCCAGGGGGTGTTGCCCGGGCCAGGGCTGGCTTGTTCCAGGGCCTCTGTGTGTTGCCCTCCCCAGCTACCTGGACAGCCTGGATCGGATCGGGGCCGCTGACTACCAGCCCACCGAGCAGGATATCCTCCGAACCAGGGTCAAAACCACTGGCATCGTAGAAACCCACTTCACATTCAAGAACCTCCACTTCAGGTGAGGCCCAGGGAGCTTCCCGAACCCTGGCGAGGGCACTGGGACAGATGGGAGACACCACCTCTCAGCCTCGTCTTGTCTGCCTTGGGGAGCTTTCCAGTTAGGACAGGCAGATTGTCTGTGTGTCTGTTTTCCACGAAGTTCAGGGGCCAGGACGACCAGGGAGGCTTCCTGGAAGAGGCATCCTGGAATGGGTCTCCAAGGAACAGGGAGGATTTGACTGGACAGAGGTGTGGAGTCCTGTCCCTGGGTGACTGCTGAGGAGGAGGAAGGCAAATCCCCCAGGTGGCCCCTTGAAGTCCTCCATGTGGAAGGGGGAGGGAATGAGGATGAATAAGCCCAAACAGGGTCTGTGAGACGCCAAGGACGCAGATAATCTCAGAGCTGGGAGGGTCTTAGAGATCTCCAGGTACATGTGGGGAAACTGAGGCTGGGAGGAGCAAGGCTGTCCCCAAGCACAGAACACAACGCAAGTCCAAGAGCTCAGAGCACCTCAGAAGAGAAGCCTGAGGCAGGAGTTCAGTTCCTTCTGGAGAGTTGTGTCCCCACCTGGGCTAACCTCCGTGCACTGAGACCTGAGAGTCCCCGTCCTGCCCCCGCCTACCTTCCAGATGTGGTTTCTGGGTGTCCGTAGAGCAGGAGGAGAGGTCCAGAGGCCGGGGACCACAGGCCGGTAGACCCTGCTTTGTGACCCCCTGCCCTGCCTGGGAGGGCTGGACCCCACACTACCCCCCAGCCCCGTGCTGCTCTCACACAGAGCGAGGGGGCTCGAGTTTTGTCTCGGGGGCCCTGGACCCAGCAGGCAGCGCTGGACACCAGAGCCTCCCCTGAACCCGGGGAGTGCAGCAACGGGCTGAGCGGCCCCACAAGGTGTGTCTCGCCTTCTGGTCTCTTCACTGTCTCCAGCCCGCGCCTCTAGGCGCCGGGAGGGGACCTGGGCTCGGGGCTGCCAGCAGGCAGAGGGTGAGAATAAGCACTGCGGAGGGCTCACAGAGGCCAGGGGCTGCGCCCCTGTATTTCAGATGCAGAAGCAAGAGCCACGGGAGGTGGTAGTAGGACAGGAACTCAGCCTGCTTCCTTGCGCGGAGCTCACTGGCCTCTGCCGCGGTGGTTCTCCTCTGTCGGGAGGGCCTGGGGTCCCCGCGCGCACTGGCTCAGAGCCCAGGCCTCCAAGGCGGTGGGTCTTTGCTCCGGGCACGAGGGTAGGAGACTGAGCTCTTACCCCCAGGACATGATCACACCTGCCCATGGTCTCCCCTTAGCCTCGTGTGTCCTGGGGGGCGGGGGGGGTGTCTAGCGGAAGAGGGGCAGGCAGCCCTCGGCCGGGGAGGGGTGGCACGGAGCAGAGGTGAGGCTTTGTCTGCAGACAGATCCTGGTCCGACCCTCGCTCTACCATGCCAGCCTTCGCCAGGACCACGGGCCCTTCACCCCTCGGTGCCTCCCTTTCCCTCCATGTAAGGGGTGCTGGTCCCGGCCCACCTGACACACCCCAGGCCAGTCTGGAGTTTGCCCAGACCACAGACCCAACCACACACGCAAAAGGCCAGTGACAGGTTATGCGTGCTGCCCCGAGAGGAGGGCCTCACAGAAGCGATCCGAGGAGACCCCCTTTGTAAGATTCTTGAGGTGCGAGGGCAGGTCTCTGAGCCCTGGCATGTGAGCACAGCCCAGTCATGGGGCAGACGGCCCAGTCCGCCCATCGGCACCTGCTTCGGGGCTCCCCGGGAGGCTCGGGGCTTGACCAGGCACCCCCCACACCTGCCTGGGCCCCACCGCCCACACTCACAGCTTCCCTGTCTGCCCCCAAGGCTGTTCGACGTCGGGGGCCAGCGATCTGAACGCAAGAAGTGGATCCACTGCTTCGAGGACGTCACAGCCATTATCTTCTGCGTCGCGCTCAGCGGCTACGACCAGGTGCTCCATGAAGACGAGACCACGGTGAGTGGGCCTGGGCCCGCCCGGCCTGTGGCAGCACGGAGAGACTCGGCCCCAGTGGCCCCGGGGGCTCCGGGGCGGGGCCAGCGGTGTTGACCGTGCCTGCTCCCTCCTGTGACGGGAGCCAGGCAGACGCCCGGTGATGCGGCTGCAGGAGAGGCCGCCGGGGGCCGTTAGTGTCTCTTCGGTAACCACAGCAGAGGCCCAGAAGCCACCGGGCCAGAATGGAATGAAGCCAGTCCTAAAAGAAATCAAGGTGCAGCCAAGCAAGAATGTATGTAAGACAGAAATAGCTGGTCTCAGGCCTGACAGCCCATCCCGAGCGCTGGCTGGGCCGCGGGGGGAGCGCGGCGGGGCGCGGGGCCCCTCCTCAGGCGAGGTCAGCCAGGCTGGCCTCAAAGGGAGGCCCTCAGCTGGAGAGAGGGGCGGCCTTGCTCTGGCCTACTCCTGGTGTGCTGCCGGGTCCTGGCGGCTCGCTCCCTGCCTCGGTTGCTGTTATCTGCCGGGGCGGGGTCACGGTACGAGTACTTTGGCTCGGGGACGTGGGCAATGCAATGAGAGAATGCGCGCGAAACGCTCGGAACCGCGGAGCTGGTGGTTGGACCGTCCCTGGCGACTGTCCCTGTGTGTGTGGCGGGGGGTGGGGGGGGCGTCCACTGAGCAGCAGGCCTGTCTACGGAGCCTGCAAGGGAAGCTGGGGGTCGGCGTGATGCGCCCGCGGGGCCCCTGGAAACGAGCCCGCAGCACCTGCTGGGGGTCACGGGGTCTCCGTTGAGGGGTCAGCCCCTTCCGTGGACGCACAGACCCTGGGCTGCAGCCTCTCAGAGTCAGCGCTGAGAGCTTGAAGCCGTGTGTCGTCACGGCAGGCCCTGAGCAAGGTGGTCTCTCCGGGTCTGTCCTGCCTCAGCCCCGGCCTGCTGCTCGCACAGGGCTTCTGGGCCCATCTGGTGGGCTGCGGCCTGGGGCGCCGCGCTGTGGGAGGGACCGGCACAGGGATGAGGCTTTTGGCAGGCTGGGACCGGAGCCTCCAGCAGGGGCGGGGTAAACCCCGTGCTGGTTTGTCCGCCTTGCCCTTCCTCTTTCGGGGCCAGCTGCACACCTGAGTTGGGTTCCAGCAAAGCCCCCTGAACCCTGCCTTGTCCAGGGGTGAGGCTCCTGGGGCCTTGGTGGGAGCTCGTTCTGGTAGCGCAGTCACTCTCAGTGGCCTGGAGCTGGGCGGTGGGTAGATGCCCACGGTGGGCTGTGCTGGGCCCTGGACTCACCGGCTACCCCCCACCGTGCACCCCTGCCCAGGGACGACCCTGGCGCTTCTCTCTGTTCCGCCGGTTGACTCTGTGCTTTTGAAGTTGCTTGTCACCGTCCAGTGGCATCTACCCACATGGTCTGGGCTCCACTCGGCTCATCTTTCCTCCCTCCAAAGCCCGGGAGTAAGAAGCAGGGCTCCCGGGCTAGTATCGTGTTTGCAACCCAGGGGTTGCAAAGAAAGCAGAGAGCTGGAGGGCAGGAGGGCCCCACTCCCTCAGTTCTCCTCTCCCCTGTGACCTGCCCTCCTGGGCCTGTGTGCAGCCTAAATGCAAGTCCCAGGCTTCTCCGCCGCGGGGCAGGGCCTCTCACTCGCCTCTGGAGCGCCGGGTCGAAGCAAAGGGACATCTGTGTGGGTCTGGCAGCCACGGGGCCCCAAGCTCCTTGGCCCTCGGTCATCCGTGAACGCAGTCTGGTTAGGTGCCGGGCCTCACGCTCACACAGCCCTCCCGGTCCGCCCTCCCTGTCCAGGCCGGCCGGCCCTCCCGGAGCTCCTCACCAGCCCTGTTGCTGAGCGCGCACGCCTTCTGGGGAGCGCGCCCCACAGGCCCCGCCGCCTCCTTCTCTTCTCGCCTTTACTGTCCCTCTTCCACCCTCTCTCCTTGTCTTCCTGCCCCATTTTCCCGGCCCTTCCTGCACAAGGGCTGAAGCACGGGACCTTGGGGAAGCCAAGGCCAGGAACCCCTTTTCCTGGAGCCCTTGCCACCTCGAAGCAGGCCGCCGGCGCCCCCGGGAAGAGCAGCGGCCCCTCCGGGAATGCGCTTCAGCACGAGACAGCCGCTCACAAAGGCAGCTCAGTGCCGTGGGACAGCAAGAACAATACCATGGCTAGAGAACTAAGCAAACGTCTGTGTGTCCAGGACACGGCCGTACTGGGTGAGCGTGGGCAGCCTCTCCTTTCCTCCTTCGTAAAATGGCCACGGTGGCCGAGCAACCTCGTGGGCAGCGGTGAGGCCCATCGCACTCAGGACTCTGCACTCGGGAGCCGGCCGCGGTCAGGCTGCGCCGTCCCAGCGTGTGGCAAAAGGACAGACACTCCGCCCCAGGAGGCAAAAGCTGGACCCTGCTGACCCACCCTTGGTCCTCAGACTTCCTCTGCGGTCTGCCGAGACGGAGGAGTCTACAGATGACTCCTGGAGCCTGGCCAGGAGCCCGGGGCCTCGGGGCTGCCCCCCACCCCGCCCGCGGCAGCCCGGCAGCCCAAGGGTTTCATCCTGTCCTCATACCCCAGGCCGGTGGCTCCAGCGGCCCCCGGCCTCAGCCTGCCACCGCTTCTTCAGGCCACTATCGTCACCGCCGCCTGCAGGGCCTTCACTGGCCAAACCAAGGCCAAAACCATGTGCAGATTCTGGGAGACGCTCCAAGCCGGGCAGGTATGAAGCGCCTCCCTCCAACGGAAACCATCAGTTAAGAGTTGAAAGCACCAGGTTGTCAGGGCCCCGCCGGGTGACTTGCTGTGACGGCCTGCCCCGCCCACTCCCGCCTCCCGCCCTCGCCGTCCTCGTCCTCCGCCAGGCTGCGTGGGGGCCTCGGGATGGGCTGGTCTTGACACCCCGGACCCAAGACTGGTGGAACCAATATTTCCATTTTTTCCTCTCGCTTTTCTTCCTGTGTTCTGGGTTTTTATCTTCCTTTCCGTGTTAATCTGTTTTGCTGGGTTTCTTCTTGGGGTTCTTCTGGCCACTCTACTGAGAAACCAGCCCCAGCAACGAGGCCACCCAGCGCGGCCGCCGGCCGAGCCGCGGCCCAGCCAACCAACCCGACCCCCCAGCTGCACCAAGGCCACAGCAAGATCACCCAGACGCTGTCCCCTGGTGTCTGCTTCCAACTCTGGATTAATTCGAGGATCTCTTCGTCCTCGGTTAATGTTTCCCAAAGGAATGCGTGCACCCTCCCACCCCCGCTGGTGAAACTGAATGAGACCCCGGTAGAGAACTGCATGGCCTGTGGTTCCGTGTAGACGTGCTGGATGGTGGTGCTGCCCCCGCCCCCACGTGCATGGTGCATGTCCTCTCCGTGAGCGGGAGCCCCTCTGGGGGACTTTGCTGCCCCACCTCAGGGCGGCCCTCCGCAGGGGTGCGGGGGTGGGCAGCGGTCCCCGCCCTGCCCGCCCTGCCCTGCCCCCCAGCCTGCCTGCGTGTGGAATGAAGTGAGGAGTGCGTCCCGTCTGCCCCGCAGGCCCTCCCAGCTCCGTCCCTCGGTGGCGCGGTCAGCCGCGTCGGGGGCCCTTCCTTTGCTTGGTGCGCTGGCGGCGTCCACGGGCTATCGGGGCCCCAGGCACTGCCAGCCCTCACCTGCCTCTCCGCTCTATTGCAGAACCGCATGCACGAGTCCCTGAAGCTTTTCGACAGCATCTGCAACAACAAATGGTTCACAGACACGTCCGTCATCCTGTTCCTTAACAAGAAGGACATATTTGAAGAGAAGATCAAGAAGTCCCCGCTCACCATCTGCTTCCCCGAATACGCAGGTAG
Source organism: Potos flavus (assembly GCA_028534135.1). Taxonomy (NCBI): domain Eukaryota; kingdom Metazoa; phylum Chordata; class Mammalia; order Carnivora; family Procyonidae; genus Potos; species Potos flavus. Next base: position 24,473,320 of record CM052888.1, on the reverse strand, counting down.
AGCGTCCCTGTCCCTGCAGGGACGGCCAGAGCCTGCGCGGCTGCTTCCTGCGGGAGCCGCCCCCGGCCTTCGCCGTGCTCCAGGAGGCACAGCGCTCCGTGAGGAAGGGTCCAGCACAGAACAGAGACGCCCCCCACCCCCCGCCATCCCCGCGAACATGCCGGCGGGAGGCAGGCCGAGCGGTCGGGGGGAGCCCGGCTGGAACCCTGGTTCTGGCACGCACAAGCTGGGGGAGCTCGGCTCCCTCTTGGAGCCTCGGCTCGGTCCGCCGTAAACACAGATTATCAGCGAGGTGATAGCGCCAGGACGATAAAGGGCTTAGAAGCGGGGGCTTCGAGTCAGGCAGCCCGAGGGTCCTGCCCTCTCTGCCGTTCAGCGCAGGTCCCGTAACCCCGGGGATTCTGCGGCCCTCCCTCAGGACTCAGTGAGTTGGTGAGCAAGGAGAACTTCGCGCGGCAGCTGGCACATAGTAGGAGCTCAGCGAACACTTGCTGGGCCCGCTGTCGTCGTGACTGTAACAAGCCCCGAACATCCCCGCCCCTGCGGGCTCCTACACGTGGCGAGTGACCGTGGGCGAGGACAGGGCTGCTCGAGCAGCAGAGGCCCCAGGCCCCCTGCAGAGGGGCTGAGGAGGTCAAGGCCACCTCTGATACCGTTGCCACGGTTTACCCAGCTGCGGGAGGTACAGGCAGCCGGGGAGGACCGCCTGACCAGGGCCCCATGCACCAGCAAAGGTGGCCCACCGGCTTTTCCAGATGGTCAGAGCCAGATGGCCAGAGGGGTGAATGGGAGGAGAAGTGGGCCTTCCCCGCCCGACCAGCCCCCGGCCCGGAAAGCACAGGGCAGGGGCAGAGTCCCAACTAGGCAGGCCTCTCGGGGGGGCCCCCAGGCTGAACCCCACTTCCCTGAGAATAGATGTGGGGGTCATGGCTTGGGGCCAGGCAAGCAATATGGCCTCCTCCTCCCTCAAAGCCAGGCTGACTACCCCAGACGCCAGGCCCCCGGTAGCATGCAACCAGAGACAGACAAGGCCCTCGTGGCCACCAGTCAGTCTCCTCTAAGCCACGAACTGGGGGTTTGTGAATCCCGCCCTCGGTGACCTGGGCTGTGGCCTGTGGCACAGCGGAAGCAGGCAGGATGGGTCGGTAACCACAGCTGGTTTGAGACTGAGGAGGTCTGAGTGATGACCCGTAGGTCCCTGTAGGTCCCGTAGGTCCCTCACCTCCAGCCCTGATTTCAGAAGGAGCTGTGGTCCGGCAGACCTTCAAGGCCAGGCCCACGTGCCCATGTGCCTGAGGGGCCGGGCCCCCCTTCCAGATATGCTCCCCCAGGCTTCCCTCCCACCCCAGCCCCGCACGGCGGCTCTAAGATCCAGCCCCGCTCCCTGCCTGCCCTCAGCGGGTAGTGGTGGCTCTACCAGGCCTCGGCCTAGGCTCCCAGAGCCCTCGGGGGCCTCAGTGCAAAGTCGGGAGTCCTGCTCTGTTTCTCCCCGGACAGCAGCTGCTCTCCCGAAACACCTGTCCCTGGGCTCACCTCGAACTGGGCAGCGTGGCACCCCCCAGGCCGGCCGCAGAGCCAGGCCGCTGTTAATCCCTGGTAGCGACCCGGAGAAAGAGAGGGGTGAGGAGGAGGAGCGGGGAGGCCAAGGCGGCTCACGGGCGCCCAGCAGTGGCCAAAGGAGGCGACATGGGGAGGACAGGCCTGCGGGCTGTGTCAGCCCGGGCCCGCCTTCGCGGAGCAGGACCCACCGGACGAAGGAACACTCCAGCGGGAGTCAGTGGGTGCAGATTCAAAAGGAAAAGAGCAGTTCTGTGAAACGGGACTCACGCTCGATACAGAGGAGGCACCCAGAGCTTTGCCGTTTTGCTTCGTTATTTTCCAACTGGACGTGGACCACAGACTTGATTTCGCGGCCCCCCGTGGGCTCAGCTGGGCCATCACGTCCCCCCCCCCAACAGGCCGTGCCCTCAGGGTTGTCGGGAGGCCTGGGCCCGCGGCCGCCTCACCTCACGGGCCCACACCTGGTCTCTCCCACAGGCCCCAGTGCCTTCATGGAAGCCGTGGCTTACATCCAGGCCCAGTACGAGAGCAAGAACAAGTCTGCCCACAAGGAGATCTACACCCACGTCACCTGCGCCACCGACACCAACAACATCCAGTTTGTCTTTGACGCCGTGACGGACGTCATCATCGCCAAAAACCTGCGGGGCTGCGGCCTCTACTGAGCCCCTCCTCACCCCTCCGGCTGCCCGCCTCCCCGCCTGGCCTGCTGCCCCACCCCCGCCCCAGAACCAGAGCGCCGCCGCGCAGCCGCTCTCTGCACTGGACAAGGCAGCGCCCGCGGCCGGCGCCCAGGAGGGAGCAGAGCGCGGCCCCCACGGGCCGCCCCTTCCCCAGACATCGCACCGCGTGGTAACCCGGGGGCCGGGCAGGGGGGCTGAGTGCCCGCGGGCCTCGCTTCATCTCTGAGGCTTTTGTCCTGGCGAGGGGGGGGGGTTTGGCCGCCGTTTGGCCCGGAACGGGCACGCACTACACGGGGCGACTCATCCTCGAGGCCCCAGGGTCTCCTCCTGTGCAGGAGTGGCTCTGGGGGGCACGGCGCTGGCCGGGGTGGGGTCAGCGGGAGCCACTGCTCAGCTTCTTCTGGGGTGTGTCTGGTCGAGGGCAGCTCCGTCACCCAAAGCCAGGGTGGGACCAGCGCGAGCGCGTGCGGGTCCCAGGGCTCGACCTTGGCGAGCGCCTCCCTCCTGCTTCCGCCTGGATCTCAGCCCGCAGGCACGAGCCCTTTCTAATCTGGGCCATCCTTCCTTGCGCACCCTTGGAGGGTCCGGCGGCCTTCCTGGGGAACCCTATCCCTGACTCCTCATAGGTCTGGAGATGCTTCTGAGACTGGTATTGGCAAGGCATGTGGTTGCTGGTGGGAGGGGTCGAGTCCCGCGCCTAGACGGAGGTCGAGGAAGAGGTGGGAGGCGGCGGGGGAGAGGAGGCTGAGGGGAAGCAGCTCTGCTGTTGTCTGGTGTCTGGGATGGGGGCCTCACTCGGGGCCCAGGGTTTGCAGGCTCAAGGGGGACCATTCACTTTCTCCCATCGCCTGGGTCTCCAGGCTGCTGCTCCAGAATGTGAGTAGATAGGCTTTTCCTTCTCGAGTTCCCGGTAAATCCGGCTCGGCAAGGGCAGGCGTGTGTGTTCTGAGGTTGGGGAGACCCAGGGCAGGTGTTGATGTGGCCCCTGCAGCCAAGGCCCCAGCTTCCTTCTGTCTTGGGGAGGAAACCAGAGTTTGCCCAAAGCCCGTGGTGTCCTGCCAGCCCTCAAGGGCGGAGGACAGACGGGTGGGACTCAGGCTGGAATGTACGCCATGGGGGGGCCCAGGCTGGCTCGGACACATAGCCAGCACCCCCTTCTCTGGAGAGAGAGTCCTAGGATGCCTTGGAGGGGCTTTGCTCTAGAGGTTCCTGAGCAGAAAGGGCTGGGGTGACTCTGCTAAGCCAGGCCCCGGCTGGCCTCGGGCCATCAGCTCGCATCCCTCTCACACCCAGGAGCCCCCACAGGCCCGTGCCCCAGGCAGGCTCCGTGTGCTTGGACGGCAGGCTCTGCCTCGGGAATCAGACATGCCCCTGGAGAGACCTCTGGCTCCTTCCTCCAGCCCTCTGCTCTCCCAGCCTCCACTCTGGGCTCCGTTCCTGGACTTCCAGTCCAGCCCCCTGGACTGTTCCAGAGCCAGGAAGAGCCCCGTGCCGACAGCTCTGGGCTTCTCGGATCCAGCAGGCACAGAGCTCTGGCTGCTGCACAGGAGGCCTAGGGCATCCCCCCCAGTGCCAGATGCCTACAGAGAGGGGCACCCCCAAGAACCTCCTCCCTCATCGGGCTCTGACTGCTGCCCCCGGCCTCGTGGGAAGCACAGGGCGGCTGGGCTGCAGGAACCAGCTCGCCAGCCCGAGGGCATTTCAGCGTCACTTGCCTTTGTGCGAGGCACCTCGTACCAGCTGCTGGCGCGCAGCAGAGGACAGGCCCCGAGAGCCAGCGGTCTCCATGTCCCGCCAGTGCCCGTGAGGCCGTTCTGCCCAGCAGTGAAGACAGAGCAGTTATCTCCCGGCGTTAGCACCCTGGGGGGGTATTGGCTCCGCCCCTAAGTTGCTGGTGAGCCCAGACTCAAAAGCAGCTGCCCAGAAGGCTGCTTGGGCAGCCCCACCTCTGAGGCCATGGCCCTGGAGGTGGGAGCCCCTGGCCGCCTGGGCCCAGGGCCGTCCCGTCTGCAGCACGAGGAGGAGGGAGGGGCGAGTCACTCAGGGCCTTCCCGTCCTAATGTGCCCTGGACGCCCTGCTGCTGCTTGCGGTCTTCCCGCTGTCCCACCCCGCCTGCCGCAGGGGTCCCCGCTGTCTAGTGGGAGCCCACAAGGAGAGGGTATCCGGGACGAAGGTCCCTCCCTGTCCACTGCGTCTCCCATCCACGTCGTTCCCGGTGGCGCCACCGTGGGGAGGGATGACAGAGGGTGATGAGTCTTGGCTCCGCCGCGGGTGTGGGTGTGCGTGTGAGGGGAGGAGGTTGAGTGTGAGAGACCAGACATGGTCGGTCTCTTGTCCACAGTGGCCCCGTGCGCATCCCCAGAAGGACCATGCTGAAAGTCTGTGAACGGCTCTAATTTAGTGAGCTAAGGAGAAACTGGACTTCTAGGAGGTGCGCCTTTGCCAAACCCGTGCCAATTGTGCCTGCCGTCTAGATGCCTGTGGGCCCGTTCCGTGCCCCGCACCCACTGCTCTCGCAAAAGCCCGGTCTGGGCCTTCCTACTGAGAACTGAGAGGTCCCCACGGCTCTCCGGCCTGGTCGGAGGGAGCGGTGCCGGAGGCTCAAGTAGGGGCTCAGTTGAACGTGTGCACTCTGCCTGCGGAGGGTGCGGGCTCTGCCCCAGGCCTGAGCAGAAAGCACAGCTCTGGGTCCCTCGCCAACGGCTGTGACATTCTGGGTTCCTTGGCGCTCTTCCATGGAGGCCTTACGTGCCCCTTCCTCTGGCCGCTCTCTGGCCCCGGCGGAGCCTGAGGGCCTATAGCCGTGTGTGCCGACCCACGAGTGGGGGCAGGGCCTGGGCAGAAGGCCACCCCCGCCTCGCCCCCAGCCCAGCTCCACACCCCGCTGCGGGCACCGGAGACACCCAGGCCCTCCACGACCATACTGGGAAACAGTCGGGTCTCCCGCAGGGCAGGCAGCGGCAGCAAGGGCCCCCCACGGGACCCCTCATAGGCAGGCTGTCTGTACACCCCCAACAGGGAAGGCCCAGGAGTCCCATCACCCAGGCCCTTCCGTTCTGCTGGGATGAGCCCCGCAAGGAGGGGCTGCCCCCAGGAGTGTTTACAGTTGTCCCCCAGTGGCTGATTCTGCAAGTTTTTCCCGCCTCCCCCCCCCCAGCCTCCCTTCGTGACCCTCTCTCTTCCCACCTAGCCTCACTCAGAGGGCTCCTCAACCCTCTTGGTAAGTAAACCCGCCCCAGTCCCGGTTCAGCCCCTGCTCCCGACCAGGTGGGGGTCTGTCCAGCCCCCTTTGAGAAGTCAGGTGGCACCTGTTCTTCTCTGAGCTTCTGGAATTTATTAGGGGCACCTGGCAGCTCTCAGGCACGGAGCCCCGAGACTCCGGCTCTGTGGCCACCATGGATTCAATCTGGGGCACGAGTGGCGAGCACCCACAGACTGCCCCCCGGGTCAGCGCCCCAGCCTCCAGCAGCCCAGGGCGGTGGCACGGGGCACAACACACAGACCAGGGAAAGGGGCCATGGAGGGAGCTGCCGCCCCAGACTCCCCACCCCGCAGTGGGGCGAGTCCTGAGCCACCCTGCCCAGAGAGCGTGGTGCAGCCTTCCCTCTGGGGGCTCCGGGGCTCCAGACAGACCCCGCCCCAGCCAGCCAGACACCCAGTCAAGGGAGGGGCAGGCTGGGACAGAAGCAGAGCCTTTGAGTCCTAAGTCCTGGGCCCTCTCATGGGGGGGGGGGTCCCTCTGGAGGGGAAGCTCTCAGCCCCGGGCCCAGTGCTCCAGGACCACCGGCCGGAGCCCACACCCCTTTCTCACAGCGCTGGTGTGACCCATCCTCTCCTCGCCTCCCCACCCCCATCCTCCTGCCTCCCTCTCTTCTCCTGGCTCACCCCCCCGCCCCCAGACCTCCTCCCCACACTCCCACCCCTGTCCCAGGCAGAGGGGAGCCTGGGCGCTGCTCTCCCTCCTTAGCAAGTCTCCCCGAAGGGCAGCGGCCCCCACCCCCAGCCCCGCCGCCCACCCCACATTAACTGTAATTTTGTAAGAAGAGTGACTCGTTGGTTTAATAAATCTCTAGTTATTGTAATAATTTATTGGCTGCCGTAATGTATTTATTAGTGACCTGCCGTTAATAAAGTGCTAGCTTTCTCCGGTGCCAGCGTGATGCGTTGCGTCAGCACCCACACGACAGGCCCCCGTGCTCGGCCCCCGGCTGGTCCCAGGGCCGGGACTGCAGGCCGCCTGGCAGATGGGCACAGGCTTCTGGGGGCGGCTGGCCTGACCCTGCTGACCCCTGGGGACGGTCACAAGCCCACCTTCCTGTCCTAGCTTGCTTGGTGCGGCCCCACTCCTGCCCTGCGGGACGCAGTGGCCAGGCGGACGGAGCTTTCCTTCGGCTGCTGGCCTTGGGGGGGTAGGACAGGAAGGCGACTGCGGGCAGGAAGGGCTGGCTGTCGCCTGGTCACGATCTCTGGCTTCTGTCTCTTTTCTCAAGTGCTGCTGTCTCCATTTGGTGTGTATTCCCGCGTCTGTTTTCTCTGGGGAAGCCCTGGACTCACGGGCGGTGGGTTCCAGTCCGTGTGCGGGGGGAGGGCAGTCAGGCCTGTGGGTGTGGAGGGGGCTCAGTGCCGGCGCCTCCCCTCCCCCGTGTCCTCCCAGGGCCTCCAAGACCCTCCCCACAAAACCAGGTCCCAACTATGCAGAGCGCCTCTCCAACCGAAGACCGTCTTCAGACAGTGGGCGCCGTGCCCCCAACTAGACTGTGAGCTCTCAGAGAGCAGGACTCGACCTGTCAGTCCTCCAGCCCCCCAGCAGCCCGGCAGAGCCCCGCATGCAGATCCAGTGGGCGCTGCCGGGCAGACAGGCCGCGGAGGGGCCGAGCCTTAGCAGAGCGGGCGTGTGGGGCCCGAGCCGTTGGCCCCTACGTCTCCTGCAAGCCCTTCAGGGCAGCCCGTGTGCCAAAGGGACGCAGTCCCCCCTCGGCTCACGTCACCCCGGTGATCCCTTCTGGTCCTGGGAGTGCTCCAGCGTATGTCCCCGCCACATCCCCCGGTGTCCAAAGACCACAGCGGTGCTCGGGACAGTTGTGCAGCGGACTTGGGAGCCAGCCTCTGGCTGCGGGCTTCTGCTCCTGGTTGACCAGCTACGGGAGCAGGTGGCTCCGTGTGGCGGGAGGCCCTTTCCTAGTGAGTCCTTGGGTTCCGGAGCATCCGTCCGCCACCCTCAGAGGTGGCGCCGTGAGCCTGAGTGTCCCAGCCCGAGGGCTCGGGCTTCCGTTCGCGTGGCCTCCGCCCGTCCTCATGTGAACGGGCCCTGGGAGCCAGCCGGGGCCCATGAGCCGCCCCCTGCCCCGGTGCAGCTGTGTGGATGCTGGGCCGATGTGGGGGGCTGAGAACGGACTGTGCCGGTCGAGGCCGGGCAGGTAACAAGGTCGCAGGTGTTTCCTGGTCTACAGAGCAGGAGGGCAAGGCCGCGCCCGCAGCTCGCAGGAGAGCGGGGAGCCCCGACCGTTGTGCGCAGGCCCCCGCGGGGCAGCCGAGCCCTTATTCCGGCAGCTGGCCGGAGCTGTAAGAACAGGGTTTGGGGCTGGGAGCCCTTCCAGGTCACTGGGGTAATCACGCGGTCACAGGAGAGGGGCTGAACACGCGCAGACCTGGTCGGGACCCTCTTCTGACTCCTCTACAGGCCGCGGGGCGCTCGTCTCGGCGGGACAAAGCCATTTGGGATCATAAGCTTTGGCTCAGGCCCAGAGCCGGGTCCACGTCTCTGCTTTTCCGGGCCCCGCTCTGCCGGCTCTCCCCGTTCCCTAAGGGTCGTGAGGCGGGGGAAGTGCTGGGCTGGGTGCTCGGCAGGGTGGGGCCCAGTGACCGGTGGCCACCCCACCATCTTCCTCTCCCGCCCTCCCCTCAGCTAGAGGAAGGTGGCCACAGCGCCACCCCCAGCCATGCACTCAGCTCCCGCTGCCTGCTGGCCCCGGGGAAGGGGCCGATCCCCCACGGAATGATGCCCCGTGGCGCCCACGCCTCCTCTCTGCGATGATTTGTCTCGGTCTTCTTGCTAAAGAGGGACGGCGTGGCCTGGAGTTACCCACGGAGCTGGGTTTGGATGGATAAGTTCCCAGGGCGAGGACAGGGTCCTTGGGGAAAATGAGTGGCTGTCCCTTTCCCCGGGAAGGTACATTCCGTGGAGGAACCACCTTCCCAGCAGAAATGGCTTCACTCACGGAGAGACGTGCTCCCCTGCTTGCCAAGAAACACTCCCCAAGTTGATGTGCTTGGCACCCCACCATAGAATGAGCTAGTCCGTGCCCAGGGCAAAGGGCTACCCCCTTGGGCTCTGCTCTCCTGGGAGTGCCCAGCACAGTCACTCCTTTGCTAGACTTCTGCGTGTGACACAGTACTTCAGGTCTGCATTGCTTCAAACTCCTTGCGGCATCAGACGTGGCTGAGTTGGACCCACCAGAGGAAGTCTGGCCAGCCCCCCAGAGCCCCCTCCCCGGAGGCAGCCCCACAGCGGTGGCCCCCGAGGATGCGGGCAGGAGCCTGGCCTGACTTCCCCTCTGTCCCTCACCACTCCCAGAGGACATCTCCACCCACAGACTGGGCCCCAGAGGAAAGACCTGGGCTGGAAGTGCCACAGCCCAGCCCCCGGGCTCCGTCCAGCACTGCCTGCCCCCCACACACGCCCGCCCATGCAGGGAGCCCCTCCCGCGGCTGGGGACTCTGTCCCAGGGAGGGCCCACGTCGCCCTGGTCTCAGCCTCACCCAGGGAGCCATAACCACGACCCAGTCCAGTCTCTGCCATTAGTTCCAGGACGACGGTGTAGACGGCCCCGAACGCCGGACTGAGAGTGGCCCTGTGCTGTGACAGGTCGCAGCTCTACTGTCACCTTCGGAGGAGCCCTGGGGGCCCAGGAGCCCCCGCCTGAGTTGCTGAGCTGCCTCGTTCCTCCCTCTCAAACCTAATTCTCCTCTTCTCTTTCCCTGTCTCCGTGTCTGTCCGTGCCGCTGTCTGGCTGTCTTTCCCCCGCCTGGGGCTGCAGAACCGCATGCACGAGTCTCTCATGCTCTTCGACTCCATCTGTAACAACAAGTTCTTCATCGATACCTCCATCATTCTCTTCCTCAACAAGAAAGATCTCTTTGGTGAGAAGATCAAGAAGTCACCTTTGACCATCTGCTTCCCTGAGTACACAGGTGGGTGTCGGGGAGGCCCCGCTTCTGCCCAGGACCCCGTCTCTTCCAGAGCCCCGAACCAGAGCCCAGCTGCCCATGGGCTCAGGGCCGGGCTGCCTGGCCTCTGCCCCAGTCCGGCAGGGATGCAGAGGGACACAGTCGGGTGTGACCCGGCTCGGCCCTTCGCAGGACACAGCCCTGGGCGGGGTGGGAAATGGACCCTCCGAATCCATGGCTGTTGCCGTCCCGTGACTCGAGAGCGCCCTGGCAGGACTCAAGAGGCAGGACAGGACCACAGGCTTCCCCTTTCATCTTGCTCACCCTCTAGAAAAACTCTCCTGCCTCCCCCAGGCTCGCCAGCGGCCTCCCCTGACGCCTGCGCCGGCAGGCTGCTGGGCCACACAGCACCTCGGCATGAATTCGCAAGCGTGGACACGTGGCCTGGGAGGCCACCTGGGCTGCTTTTCAGCCCCCACCTGCTTGGGCGCATGTGTGCAGCACCCCTGCCTGTGCCCAGCCAGGGCCTCCCACCCCTCCCCCACCACCCCTGCCCCCTCCCTCCTCCATCCCCCCACATCCCTGCTGTCCCCCTCTTCCTGTGCCCCTGGCCTTTTCCTCAAATCAGACCGCTCCAGCTCTCTGCACTCCTCCTCCCTCCCTGCCTGCCTCTCTCCCACCTTCTCGGGGCGGTGGGGGGCACCTTCTCTGTCATCGGGCTCTGGGAGGATGTGTCACAAACCTCCCCCTCATGAAGAAGCTCTTCCTGAAGGGGCGGGTGAGGGGTCAGGCCGCGTCTAGTAGCGGGCGGAGGGCGGCTGCCAAAGGCTAGAGCAGTGCTGATGGAAGGCCAGAGCCCAGCCTTCATCCCTCTGGGGACTGAGAAGCGTCTAGTACTTCTAGTGGCTCTTGGGGCAGCGGTAGAAGAGGACGTGTCACAAGCTGGCTCTGCCAGGAACCCACACACTGACAACCCCAGAGAGAGAGAAGGGCCTGGACTCAGCTCCCAGGGCTACACAGGTCCCTGAACCCCACCGGATCCCAGAAGAAATAGGGGCCGCCCCCTCCACCCCCACTACTGTGAGGAAGAGTCAGCCCTCTCATCCTTGGGGGGAGGAGGGCCCATCGGCCTGTCCCCTCACCGAGGCGCCACACTGCTGGCGAATCTGCAGGGCGCCTGCCCCTCCCGGGGCACAGGCTCCTGGAGGCAGGCGGGCCAAGCAGCCTCTGAAGCCAGGCCGCCTGGCACTGTGGGCAAACCAGTCCCCTGTGCCTCACCTTCCATCCGGGCACCGCAGAGGCTAACACTAATGCCCACCGCTCGGGGAGGCCGTGTGGATAAATGGAAGGGACACAGCCTGGCGCCAAGCCTACTTCCCTCCTAGTGTTACTCAGGGGATGAAAACCAAGAAAGGGGGAACCAGCGCTGGAGCTAGGGGAGTCCGGGAGGGCATGGGGCAAGCCGGAGGGGGGCCGGGGGGGCCTGGCTGCAGCCTGCTGTCACCGGACACTCCTGACCGCCCGCAGCCGCAGCCGAGGCCCCTTAGGACCAATTCAGGTCCTTAGAAAGTTGTGGTGACCAGAGAGGAAGCCACCGGCCCCGGCAGGCCTCCTGAGGCCAGTGCTACCCTTGCGGGCCAGGCTCGACCCTAAGTCTCTTCCTTGTCCCCAGGGTCCTGCCCCACAGGAGCCCAGTCTGGGACCTGGTCCGAGCACTGGTCAGTCTTGGTGCCAGGGGGTATAGGGCTCTGGACGCCCCCAGAGAAAGTCATCCTGAATTGGGGGAAACATGGGAGTTTTCCAGGGCCTCCAGAGGAATCCAGCTTGAGTTCAAACAGCCCCACGCTGGATAACAAACGCTCCCTGACACAGTGGCGCGTGGGGCGCCAAGGCCTGTGGGACACAAAACAAGCCACAGGGCAGGGGGCGGGGGCGGCTGGGGGTGCGAGGTGCGCTCGAAGGGATGGCTGGACGGTGCAAGGGTACTGACTCCGCAGATGTCAAGAAGCCACAGCTGGGCACCGCCGCCATCTGGCTGGGGCGCCCCCGCGGGCTGCTCACCTCCATCAGCGCCCTGTCTTGGCGCTCTCTGGACAGGAAGCTCCTCGATGGGGACCCCCCCCCCGGGGCTGAGTCTAGTCTTTGAGCTGCCACTGACTTGATGTCTTCGCCACACTTGCCACTCCGGGCACTTCCGCTTTTGGTCCCCGGCTGAGAGCAGGGTTGAGGCCTCTGCCCCGCCCCCCACCTCAGAGACCTCCCCACCCCCGTAACTTGAGCCCCCCCTCTTCGCTGCTCTGGCTACAGAACGCCCGAGCCCCAGTCTTCCTCCGTACCTCACAGCTTACCGCTGGGGAGTGGGCCAGGGCGGGCTAGGGCAGGGGGAGAAAGATCCGATCGCTTCCATGCTGGCCGGATCCCAGCTGCGCTTGTAAAAATGGGGCATCTTCCTGCCACGGGACTTTCAGGCAATTCTCTGTCGGTCCACTTTCCATGGTCCCTGAAAGCCGTCTGCAAGGCAGAACCGCAAAGTTTTGGGTTGCAGCTGGCTGGAAAACTGTCCTTACCAGGCCCCGGGCAGGATCCTAGGGGACAGCCAAGCGGTTGTGGAAGGCAGCCAGGCCAGTTATGCACGGCACGCCCCTCCAACTTCCCACGCAGGGGGGACCACTGCTCCCACACCCCAGCCCTGCCAAGGGGCTTCTCGGGAGAGGAAGCCCCAGAGAAAGGAGCGCGGGTCCAGCTCGTCGCCCACCACAGCCTGGGCCGCACGAGCCCCGGGGCAGCCCTTTCCCCGGATCTCTTCCGCCAGACTTCCCTGGCCTGGTTTAGGTCACGGGTGAGCGTGGGGACGGGCAGCCCCGGGCCCCAGCCTCGGTGCGCTCCCTTAGGAAGCAAAAGGGGTGACTGTGGCTCTTGGCCTCCCAGGGCTCCTGGGCGGATCCAGTGTGGAAACAGAGTCAAAGGCCTTACGAAGGCAAGAGGCAGGCGAACACTAAGCGGACATGGTCTTTCCTGAAAGATGCGACCACACCCAGAACCCCGCACCCCGCGCCTCTCACCGGGGGCCTCTCCCCTGTTCTGTCTTGTTGCAGGCCCCAATACCTACGAGGATGCGGCCGCCTACATCCAAGCACAGTTTGAAAGCAAAAACCGCTCACCCAACAAAGAAATTTATTGTCACATGACTTGTGCCACAGACACGAATAACATCCAGGTGGTATTCGACGCCGTCACCGACATAATCATTGCCAACAACCTGCGGGGCTGCGGCTTGTACTGACCTCTTGTCCTGTATCGCACCCTATTTGGTAATGATTCCAGCACTCACAGAAAAGCTTGCGCGTGCACACACACACACACACACACACCACTAACAAATGCAAGTTGGTAAATAAACTTTAAAAAGGTATAACAAGACCTTCTATATATACAAATATATATTAAAAAAATTCTTTTTAGTTTGTATTAGAAAGAGCTTCGGACAGAACTGACCACCATCCCATAGATCATCAGGGTTTTCCCGGGACAGCACATGAGCGTGCATCCGTACGCGTGCATACGCACTCTCACACACACACACACACACGTCGTGATGGGGGTCCTGATTTGGGAGTCCATCCTTTTAAGAACAGCCACGTGATTCTACTCTGAGACCCGTTTCTGTGAGCAGAGGGTGGGCGGAGAAAGGCCTGGCGTGAGTCCAGCCTCTCTGCTTCCACCCCCCCGAGGCTGTGTGGTCTCAGTTCTGTCCTGCTCTCGTGCAAATTCCAAAGCCCTTCAAAAACTGGCCAACACCCTAAATCTCTCCCTACCCTCTACCCCCAACAACAGGAAAACTAAGGACGCTTCTCTCTTGGGTGGCGGTGGTTGTTAATTTCAAGAATTTAGAAGAATCGTTGCTCCGACCAATCAACCCACTGTCTCCTGAGTTTTCTTTATTCAAAGGCGAGAGTCAGAGGAACTGGAGACTTGGCCTGCTTTCTAGAAGCAGCCGAAGGGAGGGGACATTGAAACAATGGCTGCAGTTCCCCTGCAGAGTTGAAGCCAGCCCCCTGGAGAAGAGAAGGGCCCGGAGGGAGCAGGGGGGAGGCGAGAAGGACAGCGGAGGCCTGGGGAGGGCCGGATTAATGTAGGCCTGACCAGAGTCGGGGTCCCGTGGGGTGAGGCCTCCTGGACGCCTGGGCTGGGCCCCCTTGGAGTTCTTGATCCCTCCGGTGATGCTGCCCCATCTTGCCCTACCCCAACATTATTAAAAACATTCTAGGGTTTTGTTTTTGGTTTTTTTTTTTGGTTGGTTGGTTGGTTTTTAAAATCAAAGAAAATGGTCAGACTGGACCCCCTTATCTCTCTCTCTACAGACTGCTTCACGGACTCTTTGCTGTTGACGTTGATCTCCTGGTAGCATGACCTTTTGGCCTTTGTAAGACACACAGCCTTTCTGTATCAAGCCCCTGTCCAACCTACGACCCCAGAGTGACTGACGGCTGTGTATTTCTGTAGAATGCTGTAGAATCTGGTTTTAGTTGAGTCTTTACATTTAGAATTTGAAAGGAAAAAAAAAACATTTCTCATGTGCTTTGTAGCTTTAAAAAAAAAAAAGAGGAAAAAGAAAAACTCACTATTTCATCCATATTTGTCTTTTTTTTTTTCTTTTTCTTTTCTTTTCTTTTTTGGAAATAAAGCAGCATACACATCTGCACCTGCACCCCCATCCATCCCAGTGTGGAGCCCCCCCTCCGCCATCCCTCCCCACCCCCACACCTGCAGAAGTGCCACCTGTCTGCCCGCCCTCCTGGGGGCTTGGGTCCTGGGGAGTGTGGTCAGGCTGCGCTTCCCCGAGTGCCCCCACGCCCCACGCGCCAGCCCGCCCCAGGCTCACTCCAGGCTCCCCTAGAAAAGCACAGCTCTCACTGGCCAGTAGCTGCCAAAAAGAGTACCGATCAAACATATAGATAGAGCCCTATAGAAAACCATTTTCCCGCCAACCTCCTTTCTACGGATTCCCTTTATGATTTTTTTGTTTTCGTTTTAGTTTTTGCTTTTCTTTTTGTGCCGATGAGCACTCTGTATCACATACCAGATCAGCTTTCATAGTCTTTGGGAAACGGGGTTGTGGCTTTTTTTCCTTTGACATTTTTGCTTCTCAGTCTCTCAGATGGATGCTCCCTTTGTGTGTGTGCGCCCCTCTCCCCCTTCTCCTTTGTTTCAGTGACCTGTGTTCGCTCCTTCTCATGTGGGGATGTTTGTGCTGCAGATAAAAAGAACAACAAAAAAATTTTTAAATACCATGCGATGGGAAAAAAAAAAAAATTTTAAAAACAGATGGAATGTAGTGTTTACACGAAAGCCAGTTTCCATGATCAGTCCTATGTCATTTCTACTTTGACTAGTATCCAAACCCCCAACCTCTTCAACGGTGTCACTTTTAAGACTTACTATTTGCTGAAGAAGACCAGTCACAGCCATTTCAGATAAAGAGGAGGCAAAACGACAAAACACACAAAAAAATTAAAAATACAGAAAAAAAAAACTTGAAAAAAAGGAAAAAAGAAAAAAAAAAAAACAGCCCACGGGTCTTTCTAAGCCTTTCTATTCCCAATCGGTGAGGTTTCTGTGATATCTTACACACTGCCAGTCTACTTCTCTGACTAATGGAAAATTCATGTGTAGCTCAATAAAGAGAATGTTTGTCTGTATTCCTGAGTCTCTAACCCTCGGGCTTCATTCTGACAGGAGAAGAGGAGGGATTTGACTGGGCCAGACACTGGGAGGCTGGCTGCCAGAGAAGGATCTTCTCCCCCCACCACCACATCCCCCCACCCTCCGGCCCAGTGCTGCCACCAAGGGGAGCCCACTGACCTCAGCCACCTGGGAACAAGGAAGGCCTAGGAATGGGCTGGTCATTCTTCGCCTGTGGATGCCCTCTTCTTCCCGGCCCCCCGCCTCTCCTCACTCAGCTGGCTTGAGGGGAGGGTAGAATTGAATACTGGAATGGGGGAAAAATGGGGAGTGGGATGGGCAAAGCAGGTAATTCCAAACTTTCCGCTAAGATAGGGTCCTATTTCTTCCCACCGAAGTGGGAAGGTGGGTGGTCGGTCCGAACAAACAAGGCCAAGTTGCCTGGGCCTCCTGCACCTACGGGTCACATCCACCCACCGGAACACCTTTAAAAGCCTCCCCTACTGCGCCTGGCTGCCCGGAAGCCCACTGCAGGCAGAACACACAGGATACCCGCTCAGCTCAGGCTGGCACGAGAACTCGGACTCTCGGCTCCTCCAGGCTGCAGGCCTTACCCCCCTCCCCTAGCTCGCCGGGTTTGTGCTATAATAACCAGCAAACCGCTTGAGACTGGGACCTGGAGGGGACCCAGCCCGGCCAAGTCCTTGTACCATGTCCACGGGTCACTTCTTACCCAAGCAGTCAGCGCGACAGCCATCTAGGGAGACGGGAGGGCCACAAAGAGGTCTGTTGGTTGGACTCCCTCCACACACCAACGAATGCAATCCCAAGGGTCTTTTGACGTTGGGGGGTGTGGTAGAGGTCTATCTATATGGTGGCACAGAGCTAGGAATGACAAGAGCCTCCCTGTTTTAGAGAGCCGATCGGGGACCCTTGGCCTCCCTCCCCTTCCCGTGCTTTTCCCACCAGCAGCCCCCGACCTGCCTGCAGGGGGAGGCTCCCCAAATCTCTGGTGACAACAAGGTCACACTCGTGGCCCACAACTGGACAACATGACACTGGTCTGGGGGGCAAACCAAGATGAAGACCCAAGATCGAAGGATAACGTGACTGTCTACCTGAAGTTCCCTAAAAATGAGCCATATTCTAGCGGTGTTCTTTCCCACCTTTCAAATGAGTTTTGTAGGTAAAACGAACAGGTCTCTTTGCCTTATCCTCTTTAAAAAGGAAGTCAGGAAGCACTTCGGGGGAAAGACAAGTCAGTTAGAACAAGGAGCTGGGGGCGGCATGGGGTCTGGAAGCTCCACGAGTGACTCGTGTGCAGTCGGGTCGGAACCACTTCTCACCTAACGCGAGTAGGGGCGATGAGACGAGCCGGAGGCTTCCAGGCGATGAAGGGCGTCCGAGCCGGCGGGCGGAGGTCCCCGCTCGACGAGCTTGTCACCAGGCCGTGGCTCCCTGCGCGTGCTGTGCCCCGCTTGGCGGAGCCCCCAGCCTGCCTCGCACTCCCGAGAGTCTGCGGCTGGGGATGAGGCAGCACACGGTCTACGCAGCTCCGGCGGGCAATCAGGCCACCTGGACACCTAGGATCTCTACCAGCACAAGGAACACATCCATGAGGACCACCATTCTGGGGTTCATAAGAGCCTCAGCATTGGGGGCGGGGGCTGAGGGTGAGGGACTGAGGAGAACCTAAGATGTCAACAAAACAGGGCCCATAAGAAAATGGAGGGGTAACATGGACCACTTCCCAAAGAGCACAGAGAGGGCAAGGGCAAGTCCACAGCCGCTCCCCACAGCACCCGTTCTCAGCCGACAGACCTGAGCCGGCGGCCCGGAGACAGCCAGCACGCGCGAGACAGCGGGGGATGGGGACCCCCCAACAATGTGGCAAGACCCTGGCCTGGCCTCCTGCCACCGCCCTGAGCCTCTGTCCCAGACGCCCCCACGAAGTGACAAAAGCCAAGAGACTGTATGGTGCCCAGGATCCTTTACTGTCCAGCTGCGAAATCTAAGGGTGCATCGAGGGCTTCTCTTCCTGGGTCACTTTAAGCTACAGAAGGGAGGTCTCTGCTCCAATCACAGGCAGACTGCTTTATTCCAATGTCTCGAGACCCTCTGAAACGGTCTCCAAGCCATTCCCTCTGTTCACACATTTGAAACCTAAGAACACATGGAATTAGGGTCATCTTTAATGTGTACAACGCACAGGGTGTAAGGATGGGAAAACACCCTCCATCGGAAGTCAAAGTGGGATTCAACTCTGGCCCCTCTGGAAGAAACTGCCTTAGCTTCCAGCCACACACAACACACTAGAAGAGTTTGTGTTTTATTATTATTATTGTTTTACAATAAAAACAAATAGCTATGCTCTCAGCAAAACAAAACCAATTTTTAAAAAAATCACAGAAATCTACTAACAGCATTTCAAGGTAAGGCTTTTGAAAGATTTCTTCAAATAAATTATCTTGGCCTAAACATTTACTCATCACTCTTTTCAATTACTTGTCAACATTCCAAAAACTTTCAGTTATGTAAAATACATTTAATTTTTGCCAATAATTTTAGGTAATACTGGATTCTTCCCCAAAGGACTACCATAAAACTATGCTTTAAAACATTAAAAAAAAAAAAAAAAAAAAAACTTAATCCAAGAGGACATAAAACCGAACTATGTAGCCTGTGATTGCGTGTTTCAAATCCTGAAAGTTAAATGTGTCAAGAATTTGAAGACCAGGTTCAGGATCCAGGTCTGCTCCGAGGCAGGTGGCTTCAACGTCTTACCTTTCTATGTTTAATGAAACCAGCAGGAGCAAAGGGATGAAAATGAAGAGCTCCAGGGAAGATCCAAAAGAGATCTTTATTTCTCCAAGAAAGCCCTCTACCAGTGACTGGCCCAGTTCATAAGGTCCTCCGCTAAGGACCAAACCCACAGGCTTCGGCATCGCCTCATTTCCTTGCCCAAGGAATTCAAACCATAACCCAAAGCTTGCTGCTCAGCCCCCACGTCTGGGGTGGGGGGCCGTGAACTCCAGAGCCGGGGACAGACGCGCAGGGGTGCTCATGAGCGGCTGGAGCCCCTGCGTGACCGGTAAGAAAGCCAGCTTCGGGTCAGGGCTCGGCGGGCAGTCCCAGATGGACTAGCACACGGCAGGCCACCTCCTCCCACCCTAGGGCCCTGGCCTTTCCCCGCCTCTGCTCCACCTCGCAAACCAAGAGTCTCTTCTCCAAGGTGCTCTGCCGGCCCAGGGCCCCGGGAGCCTGGGGTTCCGGCCTCGGGAGCGCCTCCCCACCCAGAGCGGCGCTCTGACAATCCCAAGTACCCAGCGGCAGAGCCGGCCCGGGTGGCCCACCGCACACGGCTCTTTGGGAGCCCGGCCCCCGCCCCGCCTGCCAGAGTTGGAGCTAAGGACACCAGCGGCCGCGGTGCCCTCTCCGAGCAGCAGCGATCCAGGAATCAGAGCTGCCGGCTTCGGGGTCTCTGGCCGCCCCCTTCCTCTCGGTCACCCCACCCCTAAGAAGTCCAGTCAACGCGAGAAGAGATCATGCCTCGAGTTAAAATGTGCAGTGTTCCTAAAGGGAAGAGAAATGTCACATAGAAAGTATTACAAAAAAGGATTAAGTTTGTCAGCTGTCCAAACACTATTAAGACCACATGCTTTATACAGCGGCAGCGCGGCCGGGCCCCTCCTCGGACAGCGGGCAGAACCGGGGCCGGGCCCGGGCGGCGGCGGGGGGGGCGGCGGGCGAGCGCTAGGAGATCTGCTGCTTCTGGAGCCTCCGTTCGGCGGCCGCGGCCAGCATCCTCCGACGCAGGGTCACAGGGTCGGAGGTCGTGCCTTCTGACGAGAGGCGGCTCTCGGAGGCTGAGTCGACTTCAGAACTTCTGTTCAGGAAACGCCTGCAAAAGCCAAAGGACTTGTGTGAGGGACGAGGGAAGCTGGAACACGGACTTGTGACACACGCGGGCCGTGTCTTCATCTGTGATTCCCCCATTTCCCAGGCAGCTCCGTGAGGCGGTCACTCGGCAGCAGCCCGTGAAGGAGACACCTGTCCCCGGACAGGAGCCGAAGCTCTGCACCGCAGGGACGAGGCCCGCCGAGGGCTCTTCAGCCCGTCCCACTCCACGGGCTCCCCGCAGGCCACCCCCCCACCCCCCGAGCTCCCAGGCGGGACTGGGAGAGGACACCGGGCCGGGGGTAGCCTCGCTGGGCCTGGTTTTGCAGCTCTACGTCTAGCACGTGAATACGACGACGGCGCTCCCTCCGAGAGGTCAGAGAACCCGACTCATTAGCACAAAGGGCTTAGGTCACACTAGCACACCGGTGCTCCGAACAGGAGTGGCCGAAGCCGTCCACGGGAGACGACCAGCCCGCTGGAGGTTCCCAGTTAGGCCGACCCTTTGGTTTTCCAAGAGAGGTTTGGAATCTGAATGTTTCTAATGGTTTTTCAATGTCGGCCATCTGTGTACAAAGGCACGATGTGAGCCTGAAACGACGAGGGCCTTTGGGCCACCGGGTCGTGTCTGGGGATTTAGACGAGCGAGAGCCAAAGGACCAACTCACTTGCGAGCCTGCTGCAGGAGGTCATCCTTACGCTGCACCAGCATGCGCTGCCTCTCGTCCGCAGACTTGGAGAAGCGGCTCCCCCGGGCCTCGAAATCTTCGCCCTCGCTGGGCTCCACCTCCACCTCACTGAAATCCAAGGCCTCCTCCAGCCGAGGACCGAGGTCTAGCGGCACACGCTCAGTCTGGGCACAGAGGAAGCGAGGGACCACTGTGACCACAGGCCGCCCTCCTAAGCAGATTCCCCACCTAACCCAAGGGCCCCAAACAATGCTCTTCTGGACCCGTGGGGAGGCACGCTGCCAGGTGGGGAACCAGCAGCATACGGAGAATGGCCGACGTGGGCTCGTGAAGCGCAGGCTGCTGCATCGGGCTTGGGCACCACCAGGAACAGCACCTGACTCAAGCTAGATGCTCAGTAGTAGTGAAATTAATTGTACAGGATTATCAGTATGGAAAAACATAGGCACCTTGAAATTGTACTGTCAGGAAATAATAAAGTTAACTCTCAGTTTGCATTCTGGGAAGTTTTTGTTCGGCTCTACAAATCACTCTAACACTTAAACAAGTCTTATCGCATTTACTGCACAAATTTTACACCTTCTTGACTCTGAAAACAGAGGCAGGCAGATTAAAAGGGATAAATTCTAAGGATCTTTTTTTAAACAGCTAGAAATCACATGATTCCTTGTGTAACAGGATATTAAAATGGGACTCTCTCAGTTCTGGCTGAAGTAGCGAACACGAAGACAACGCCCAGGCCCCCCCACACTTGGCTATGCTCCTGCTGCCGGAGGACCCAGGCTGCCCAGTGCCGCCCAGCGCCTCTCTCTGGGTAACAAGGGTTGAGGGGGAAGAGGCTGAGAGACTGGCCTATTTATAAGACTTCCTCTGTGTGGCACTTATCTGTCACGCACCGTCACCACCCTTCCCTGCCCTCAGCCTAATGAGTGAGGGGACTTTAAGAAAGCCATGTGCCCAGACTACTGTTCCCTGCAGTTTGGGGGCCCTGGGCACTGGTGGTGACGAACACACCTGAGGAATCGCGAGACAAAGAAACCCGCTCCTGGCAGAGAAAAAAAGGCTGCGAGGGGAGCAAGTTCAACTTGCATCGACTCGAAGGCCCTGCTGTGTGTCCTGGGGGGGCTGCGGGTCCTGCAGGGGGGGACCGGCCTGAGGTTGCTGAAACGGACTTTGTCCAAAGGACCACTTGGAGGGTGATACGGCCTCCACAAAGGTCAGGGTGGTCATAAAGAGCCGGCCTGAGTTGGTGTTTCCGGTGCTAGATGGGGCAGGGGGATCCATAAGATAACAACTGTGATAGACACACGTGAGTGCGTGTGCGCGTGCACACACACACTGGGGTCACGTGGCCAGACCTAACCCGCCCTCCTCCTGAGCCTGACTCTGGAGGAGCTAGAAAGCGCAGCTGGTGAGTGGAGGAGGAGAGGAAGGAAGGAAGGAGACGCCCACCCCCAGCCCTGCCGGCTGCCGAGCCGGCCTGAGCAC
This sequence comes from Potos flavus, assembly GCA_028534135.1. Classification (NCBI taxonomy): domain Eukaryota; kingdom Metazoa; phylum Chordata; class Mammalia; order Carnivora; family Procyonidae; genus Potos; species Potos flavus. The sequence goes on along the minus strand of CM052888.1, from coordinate 24,452,153 downwards.
AGGCAGGGGAGAGAGTCTGCGTTCAGTGCCGGCACGGGTCACGCCGCGCTTGCGCTGCGCCGAGGTCTTTGCTAAGAGACTGTTATCCAAGGACTTCTTACTTCTTGAGAATGCCTGAAAACACTATACACCATGTTCCTCGTGAAATAAGTAATTTTCCTTCGCTGTGCTAGAAAAACTTCAGAAATCCTCACGTTAACTATAAAAACAGAGTTGGGGACCTGGGACAGAAACCGAACGTGCTCTCCTCCCACGGGGCCCCCAGCCAGCCCAGCACTCAGATCTAGGCTGGACCAGCTATCCAGAAACCTGGGACTGCAAACCTGAATCCCTTCTTCAAAAGCCAGGCGCCATTTTACAAACGCTGCCCAATTCAAGTATGGATTTGGGTATGAAAAATTTAACTCACCAATGGATTTGAAAAAGTCTTAGTCTTACGGTTTCCTATTTGCAGGGAAAACATGCAAGGTGACAGCAGCTTCCAGGGCAGCCATTCAAACAGCTGCTTCAAGCAGCACCCCGAGAGACACGGGCAGACAAGGCAGCACCAGGGTCGGACCCTAGCCCCGTGAGTGGGAAGCCCCACATCACAGACACACAATGACCGGGTGGTCTGGGGGTTTTTCCAGTCTCTTAAGAAAGTTTCTGGAAAGTGTGGTCATTGATTAAGCAAATGGGAAGTAGAGGTAAAGGGTTTGAACCAGAGCCCGGGGGGTAAGAGCGCACGGAGGGGAGCTCCTCACCCTGGAAACCAGACAGAGGAGCTGCCTGTGGACGGGGCGGCCACCCGAGTCACCCAAGTGCGCGTCTAGGCAGAGCTAGCTCCCAGGACAACCACGCTCCTCCTCACCTCCACATGGCTCAGAGGGTCTCGTCTGCGTGAAGTGCATGGAAGCACCTGGAAATGCTGAGTTGGGCAAGTGAGGTGTGGGGAAGAAGACCTCAATGGTCCCCGTCTGGGTGCAGATGTCCAATCACCCTGAGTCCTGCCTGTGCCCAGCTTCCCTCTGCCCCTCCTAGTGCTCAAGCGCAAGGTGGCAGAGCTGGCCCGGGGACAGCATGACTCTGTTCTCCTCCAGGTCCCGAGGATAATGCCCAGGGAGCGGGCTGCAGGCCCCGGGTTAGCAATGCAGGCCATGCTGAGGGCGCGGATTGGTGTGTTAACCTGAAATCCTGGGCCGCAGTGGCACACGGCCTTCTCTGCCACCCCTGCCCGAGGCCTCAGGACCATCAGAGGCAGGGCTGAGACCACGGCCAGGCACCAGACGATGCCCCCGGGAACCCGCACACTCTCTCCCCAGGGTGCGGGCCTTACCTGCGCAGAAGCTTCTCCCTCCTCCTGGTCTCCGTTTGGCCTTTCCACAGCACTGCTCAACGCCGGCCTGATGGCGTCCGCGCGCTGCGAGACAGAGAGCGGCACACACAGTCCGGAGCCACTCGGGCCTTACGGAACAGGCCGAGGGGAAACCCGGGCTACGGAGGGAGCTCGGCTCCCCAGCACTGTCCCAGCTTTGACAAAGTCTGTGGCAGCAAAGAAACGAAGCTGCTACTAATAGCAAAGATAAGACAAGGGAGCGCGAGGCCTGAGCTCGAGTTATCGACTGGCTCCCATTCAGCGTCCCTCAGAAACGGTGACTGCACAACGGGAACGAAGCGACAGCAGGTAACACCGACTGAGCCCTTGCGCAAACCCGATGGGACCATCTCATTGATCTTAACTCCCCGTGAAGCGGCTACCGTGGTTCTTCTCGTTTTCAGCCAGTCCGAGATCCCGGCCGAGGCCACGGATGCACTGGAGCCCTGCCCGTCTCCCTGAAAGGTCCTGCCACCTCAACGCTGGCTGGCCGGGCTCTGTACCACCGCCAAGAACGCGCTCTGGCTGCACGAGGTCACCGTGCGCCCCACCCCCTCAAGCGGCCCTCAACCAGCAGCTGATGGCAAGTGGCATCCAGACACCCTGCGCGCCGCCCCTCCGGAGGCCCCCCACGGGAGCGAGCGCCAGTCAGCCACGACACTAAGCTGCTCTAACAAGCCCTTACTGGCTGCCTTCCCTCCCCCGTGTCACAGCCCCACCCGCTGCCTGTGCGTCCTAGACCTTCCCAAATGACCCACTGGCGCTTGAACCCTTGTCCCAGGGTCTGCTGCTGGGTAATCCAAAGTCAACAGCCAGGGTCGAACGCGGAAGGACCGATAAGCCACGTCTAACGTCAGCCCATTTGACTCCACAAACTCCAGGCTCGTTCTCTCTTAAAAGATTCTCAAGTTTTAGTATATTATTAACAGATTTCCATATATTCTTATACACGAAGTTGAATGATTTCTTGTTAAATGACTCCCTGGTCATGTGTTGATCCCTTGGGCCTGCCAGAAAGCTTGCTTCAAAATGTTCATACTTCGGTCAAATCACTGTCATACATCTGAACCTAATATGACATTGTCAACTACCCTTCGATGATAAAATTCAAGTAAATAAGTAAGTAAAATGTTACTACTCCTAATACTCAAAGAGGTTCTATAATGGGCCAGGAAATCCGACCTTGTTGAAACAGTCAGGAGTCCCAGCATCGCACGGCCACCACGCCTGATGGAAAATCACGCCGGCGTGCAGAGCCAAGCAGGGACACAGGGCACTACCTCCGGCAGCCCAGGCTCAGCCAACAGCGGCCTGCGGGCCAAGCTCCCCCTCCACCTATTTTTGTACGTGTTTCCTAGAACACAGTCAGGCACACGCGCTCACACTGTCCGTGGCTGCCGCCGTGGCAGAGCGGTGACGTTACAGCAGCGACCCGTGGCTCACAAAGCCTAATATTTCTGTCTGCCCTTTACAGAAAAAGGCTGCCAATCCATGTCCGAGAGGAACCGATGCTATGACCTCCTGGAGGCCAGGCAAGGCAGGCAGATTCGCACTGTCCATCTGTACAAAACATTTCCCCAGGATACCTGTCTTTGTCTTAATCTGAGCCCCTGGGGTGGGTCTGTCCTCAGTTAAAATTCGCAAAGTTAGGAAATTCACAGAAACGCTTCATCAAATCATGACTGATATTCAATTAAGGAACTAAAAAGTTAACCTACGAGATTAAATCTTTGTGAAGACAGAATCCATTTTGCTCTTACCTGTGTGGGAAAAGGTACTTGGATCCGTCCTTCTAGAATGTTGTCTGTCGTTATTTCCACCGAGCGTGTCAGCTGGAGGTCCTGCAGCACGAGGTGGTACGGAACTTGGGGAAACATTTCTTGAATCTGATGAGCCTGGAGGAACACAAACACAGAGGCCATGAGACCTCACTCTCCACAGTTACCGCTCGGGGCTGCGGCGCACAGCGAGCTCTGCGCGCTGAACATGGCATCCGGCCTTGAACACACGAGCATCCGGCCTTGAACACACTCTATCCTGCACGTCCCTGTCAACCTCACGCCTTCTAGCGTTTTTCCAGGATGCCAAACAGGCGACTTGGGACAGCATCAATTTCAAAATAAAAAGAGCACGGAAATCCAGCTGAATCCCAAAACGGGCTCAACTCGAATATGCCAGTTTTAAAAAGTATACATTTTAAAGGTCGGTGTAACTCGAGTAAAAAAAAAAAGAAAAAAGAAAAAAGAAAGTGTCCTCCTTAAAGAACAAAGCCAAAAAGAAACAAATCTCTGATACACAGCTGCACGGACAAAATTCAAATGCCTCAGGTTAAGTGAAAGAGCCTGACTCACAAGACTATGTACTACAGAATTCCATCTCTACAGCATTCTAGAATAGGCAAAATCAAACGGACAGAAGACGGACAGGTGGCTGCCAGAGGCTAGGGGTGGGGAGAGGAAGTGATGACAAAGGGGTACCATGTCATTTGGGGGAGGGGAGATGGAACCATTCTAGATCTTGAGGATGGTGATGGGCATGCAATTGTCGGAGTTGGACAAAATGCACAGAATCAGATACTACAAAGGGTGAATCTACCACACGTAAATTATACTACAACTGGGAAAAAAAAAAAAGGTTAAAAAGAATGTAAACTCGGAACATTAGAGCTGTGGGTTTCAAATCACACTCGAGAAACATCAGCGAGTCCCCGCTGGGCTCTGAGCGGCAGCCGGGATGTAAGGGAAGATGGCACAGGTCTCCGCCCACCACCGCCCATATTCTTATCAAAGGGGCCCAGACTTTGTTTTCCATGTATGTATATTTGTTTTACAATGCTTATATTTGGGTTTTATTTGTGGAAAAGCCCCAACAATCAAAAGAAAAAAGAGCAGGAAAAATGGGATTGCTTTAGAGGCACAAAGAAGTCTCCTACTGGGGCACTAGCTCTAGCTGTAGGACAGGAAGGCGCCCAACGTCGGGGCCTTGAGAGCCAAGATCAGGGTGCTTCGTGCCTTGCTGGGGCGGGAGGATGAGACCAGCAGAGTCCAGCCGCAGGCCCCACGGGCTCCACACGCCTGGGACCCCACAGGGTTTACAGGAGTGGGAGCTGAGCATTTTTTTCTCCAGGTCAAATCGAAGCTAAATGGAGAGGACTCCATAAAAACCTTGACAATCAGATAACATTCTTCTCTACTCTTAAACAGCTTTCCCTTCACTTCCCAAGGAAAAACATGCCCGAGATCCATTTTACTAGACCAAAGCTCTTCTTCCAGAAAGTCCAGTGAGTTCGATATTGGATCTTTATAAAAAAATATATGGGTCCGGTACATTTGTGGTGCTAAAAATAGGCTATTTCAATCCGTCATGGAGCTGGAGGAAGAACGGCCAGAGCCCATCTGAGAAGTCTAAACAACCCAACCTAGTCCTGGAGGTTCACGTGCCCAGGATTCTGCTTTTTTGGGGGGAACAAGGTGATCCACCTGCAGAGCTCTGACAGCTGCCAAGCCTGACGGCCACTCGCGGAGCCGGACACGAGCCAGTGGGAGGCCACGTCAGGCCGCCACACCGCGGCCCATCTGCGCCCACTGCGACCTCACGCACGCACTGCTGACGTGGCTGAGCAACGCAACGTTAGTGAGCCTTAAAAACTGAAGCAAATTCTGACCCCTGCTACAACGTGGATGAACCGTGGTAAGTGAAACAAGCCAGCCACGAAGTGACAAACACTGCGATTCCACAGCTGTTCGTGGGACACGGGCCGGGGTGCGCGGAGGAAAGGACGGGAGCCTGACTTCATTGGCTCCTTCTCCATAGCTTCTGAAACTTGTGTATAAATGGCCTATTCAAAAACCTTAAAAAAAAAAAAAACTTGGAAAACAAAAACTCCCCTGATATCACAACCCTCTCAAGCCCCCACCTCTATCCCACTCATCTCCAGTCTACCACAAGGATCCAATCCCGCAGCCTCGGAAACCACCTGCTCCCCAGCCAGGGCCGGACGCCGCCGTGGCGTCTCCGCTTGGACGGCTCCCGCCCAGCCAGAGGGATGGCCGAGGCCCCGGCCCCAGTCCTGCTCCCGCCCGGCTCGGTACGCGGGCCCCCCACCTGCTCCGCGGGAGCACCGAAACCCACGGTGTCGGCTTCCGCTCCCCGCCTCCCTCACCCACCACCCCCGCACCCAAAACACAGTGTCACCGAGTCCTGTCAGTTCATCGCCTGCTAAGTGTCCTCACGCTGCCCCTTTTCATCTTTACTACCGACAGCCTGGTCCGACCTGAACTACCGCAGCCTCCTAACTGCATTCACGGCTTCCACCTCTGCCCCCCATAATCCAGTCTCCCAGAAGCAAATCGTTCTGTTAAATGTCCTGTCTGTCCCCCGGGGGAGCAAAAAGGCCTTGAACGACTTTCCAATACTTCCAAGATAAAATCTAAATTGGAGGGGCGCCTGGGTGGCTCAGCTGGTGAAGTGTCTGCCTTCGGTTCAGGTGATGATCCCAGGGTCCTGGGATCGTGTCCCGCATCAGGCTCCTTGCTCAGTGGGGAGCCTGCTTCTCCCTCTGCCTCTGCCTCTACCCCTCCCTTATGCACGCGCTCTCTAATAAATAAAATCTTTAAAAAAAAATCTAAACTGGACTGAGGCCTACTAACCCCTGCCTGACCTGGATCTGCAAGCTCAGTTCACGTCACGGTCCTGGTCCTCGACCTTGCTAGGCTCCAACCACAGTGACCTCTCTGCCTGCAGTGCTTTCTCGCCTCCTGGCCTCCGCACCTACGGTTTCCAGTGCCTCTGTTTCCCCCAACTGCCTCCTTGTCCTTTAGGTCTCAGCTGAAGTATCACCCCCCCGCCTGCGAGAGAAGTCCTTGGCCGCCTCCCCTAACACAGCCCTTACCGCCCGCACCTGCCACCTCGCCACTGCATCGGCAGTGAGCTCCCATGTCTGCGTCTGTGACCAGGCTCCCCAGCCAGAATCCAGGCCCCCTGGGAGCGGGGCCCGCAGCCGCCTTGTTTATCCGGCAGCTGCTGTGCGACCGCTTACACTGCACGGTGCCTGGCGCAGGAACGGGCGCACAGGACAGCTTTGTCGGATGAAGTCGTGAAGAGAAAGACACGAGTGAACAATGAACCAGTGACACCCTGAAGAACTGACCGGGCTTACCGAGGGCGGCCGGAGGCCCTATCTAAGCAGGACTAAGGTAGTGAGCATTTTAAGACTCCTGCATTTACTGTCACAGTGAACGCTAAATTGCAATGACAATGACATGTATTTCTCTAACTCTACAGAACAAAAATACACACCATATGATAAAGCTTAGAAAAATACAAAGAGTATTTGAAGACTATCCTTGAGCCAACAGCATGCGTGCCTTCGGATCTCAACGTATACACGCGTGCCTCCAGACACGTGTGTGCTTACGTATTTGGGGAAGAAGGGGGCCAGGGGCCAGGAAAACACATTTAGTAGGCCTAATACAACTTTTAATGAAAGGCTCATTATTCTCTCTCGTCACTGAATCTCCAAATACTTCTGGCTAAAATCAAGGCCAGTCCCCAGGCTGGCCTAGATCACGACGGAGTGAGCGTGGCAGGGCTCAGAAAAGGATAAATTATCTGCCACACAATGAAAATGAAAGCTGGTTTCCAAAGTGGTTCCAAGTCTTAAAACACAGAAACTTAAGTGGTCCCAGCAAATACAGAAGATGCCCCTGAAAATCCTGCTCCTCTGCCACGGGGAGCCCACGCGCCGCGCACACCGTCATTCCCTTCGGTTAGTCGCCGTCCCGGCGCGGTCAGAGCTCCTCACCATCGCGTTCAGCTGCGAGTTGCTGGCCTGCGTGATGCCTAGGATGTTGGTGGTGTGCATCACCTCGACGGAAAAACTCGGCAGCCAACTGGCGATCCGGGACCCTAAGACGAACGAGAACCCAGCACAAATTAGAGATCCCTTTCCCCGCGTTGTCGACTTTGGCGTCGGCCACTCCGGGACAGCAGCCGGTTGCACTGAGGCCTTACTACAGGCCAGGCCTTTTGTCCCGAGGGTCTCCCGTGGATTAGCTCACTGCGTCATGTCTAAAGCCGCATCTCCTTGGAGCCCCATTTTACTCTTCTCAGAGACGCCTCGGCACCCGTGGGGTTTTGTCCCCGCAGCACTCGGAAGTTAGGTAACTGGCCCGAGAGCATACAATGTAATTATGGGCTCAGGACTTGGAATCAGGCAGGTTCCAGGGGACTTCGCCACTAGGCCCTCCCGCTTTCCCGTGGCTCTGGATCCACACGCCTATCCACCCGCAGCCTGGCAAATATGGGAGACCGCTACAAAGAGGGGTTTGTGCTCCTCTCTCTCACACTATACACAATCATTACTAGTGTGGACACGTCACTTTCACAATTACGTTCAAGAAGTATTTTCTATTTAATCATCTGATTTGAAGACCCTGATTTTCTGATTTGATTCAAAATTCTTTTCAGACAGTTCCGTGACACAGGCTTGTGGACTAAAGGCCCCAAGAAGTCTGCTGCTTCTGCCATTTCCCTAAGAAGAGGGGATCCGAAGATAAACCACCACCAGGGGCACCTGGTGGCTCAGTCCGTTGGGCGTCTGACTCAGTCTCGGCTCAGGTCACGATCCCAGGGTCGTGAGACTGAGCCCCGTGTTGGGCTCTGTGCTCAGCATGGAGTCTGCTCAAGATTCTCTTCCTCTCCCTCCCCCTGCTCCCTCGCTCGCTAGCTCTCTCAAATAAATAAAATCTTTAAAACAACAATAACAACAAAACACCACCCAGCATTGGCTGTGAAACAACGTGCTATGAAAGCCACGCGTTTAGGGGTTATTTTTGTCTCCGTCACAAAGAGGCACTGAGGCATGGAATATAAAAACAAGCTAAATGGCTGTCTCGAGGTCTTGCCCAACAAAAAACTGGACACTTATCTGGTGTACTTACCAGAGAGAAACGAAGCTGACTTCTCTATTTTGACTAAGTTTTTAGTAATAATTCGTAAAGTAACAGATTACACAGCTGGGCCCCAAGTGCCTCGTCTTCCGGCGTACTTCCGAGGTCATACACAATAGAGGCCTAACTAACGGCCAACAAAGCAGCCGCCTCTAAGCCCTCGAGCGGCCGTGGCCCGGCCAGCCAGGCGGCCTCACCGCCCGCTCTCGGGGACTGGGCCCTCCTGCCCCGGACCCTCCTCTCAGAGGTCTCGCCAACGGCCATGGCTCCCGCCATGCTCCACCCTCGGAAACTCAAATCCCAGCTCTGAACAGCACACCTCCTGATGAAATTCCAGAACACCGGTTTTAGGGTAACAAACAGGAACTCACAGAACTCAGCGGTATCACACTGGAGAATGCACAACAGCTTATCGCAATGCGAATTAAGGAAACATGGCCAACCAGCCCCTGATGTGGGGCCCATGGCTTCGGAATTTTAAATGTAGTTTTTACCACAACTCCTTTCAACACTGCCGAGAGGCAGAACGTTCATATTGTATGGACAAGGAAAAGGTGCCAGCTTGGACCCCACTTCCGATACTCACTGGGAAGGCTGCTCCGTGATCCCGCATGACATGCTTAAGTACTACAATGATGCAACCAATTCTCAGTGACGGCTAACTAGTAACCTGATGAGTGTGCTCCTCACAGGCATGGTTGAGTCAGCACACGGACCCCCTCCTCCTCCCTACCCCCACCCCCATATTCGCAGAAAATCCAGCAAATGCCTGGCACAGAGTAACTCCCCAGGGCGAGCCACACCTACAGCACACTTTCAATTAAGAGGGAAATATTTCTATTAAATTGGCCTACACCAATTTATAATTGGCCTACAGAGGGTGATTTATAATTAAAACAGCATCCTCTTAGGGGAGAAAGCCCCTCAGGCACAGTTTTTGAGGCTGAAACTAACCATCAAAGTGGAAGAAGTGATTGTGTTGGTTTAGGCGGGGTCGGCCCTCGGCAGCTGCCACAGGGACCAAATTCTCATCCAAGTTGTCTCCTTGCTGGTCCTCCCGGACCCGGTTATTGTCGGCAATATTGAGAGACATTCGGCATGTTGGGCAGGAGGTGTCTTGTTCTAGCCAGGAACGAAGGCAGGAGCTGCCAAAAAGTCCAAAATAAGATACCCTTAGTATATTTTGTGAGAATTCACCAGAAGCGATCTGAATGTTGCAAATGTGTTGCTTCTATTTACCAATAGTGAAATTTAAATATTGAGAAATGTTTGCTGACATTACCTTTTCACTGATATACTTCTAGCATGTTCTGCTGTGAATATTAATTCAACACGCATGCCACCTAGCCAGCTCCTGGTCACCTAGCCAGCTCCTGGTCATGACCATTCTCGAATAAGACTCCATCACACAGCCCGCCATTTTCCTTTCCAACCCCATTTGACTACTTCAAAATCCATGAGGCCGAATCATCCAACACCCTGGCCTCCCATGAATTTGAATCTTCTACAGAATTTGATCTGTTCTCTCAACCCTACTTCAGCTACCCACGAACATGGTCATAACCTTGGCTTTCTCTTCAAACTCCTGACTTCGAAGATCTCATTCTAACTAAAGCTCCTCTCCTTCCAGCTCACCCTGAGGCCCTTATTTGCTGAGAGCACCCATCCACGATGACACCACTTTCTCATCAAGCATCACAACCCCTCACATCCTCACTCTCCTCTTTACCTCGCTTACCTCCAACCACTCCCTTACGCCCACCACCTCAGCTTCTCCGACCCTCCACTATCTGTACTCTGCTTTCCCAACGAGGCTGGACACTTCTTTTGCCCTCTCTCTCAGGAAATGACAGTGCCCTAACCATGCCAGACGCAATAACTACTGGGGCTGTCCATTAACGGGAAGTGGACTAACAAAACCAAAAAGGTTGGATGAAATGATCTCTAATTTCTTTTTATTTTATAAAATAAAATATTTTATAATAACACATTATATCTTATATAATGTATTATATAAATATATTCCTATTTTATTTATAAATAAATTTTATTTATTTATTTTACAATTTTATAATTATATTATTACTATATCCCTGTTTTATATTAATTTTACAATATAAAATTAATTTTATATTAATTTATATAATATTTTATATTTTTTATACATAAATATTTCCTTCCTTTTTTATAATAATACATTACCTCTCTTCTAAGATCTCAAGAAGTCTTCCCATCCCATAACATGTTATCTTTCCTCTAAGAGTTCAAGGAGGGACTGAATAAAAAGTGCTCACTTTCTCTGTGCCATTTTTAGTATCTGGGGACATGGGCACATAACATGTTAGGAAGGAGAGCCTCACCCCAAAGCAATGATCTCCAGAACCTCTGGGGGTAAGTACTTTAAAGTATCAAAATTGTCCCTGAGGCCACGATGCAGCTACTTCTTACCATCTGTGCACCAGAAGAGTTCATGACAATAATGTGACCAAAACATGAGTGTCTACAGCCAATTCTATCACATTTGAAATATACATCACCTATGTATAAAGTACCAATTTGTGATCTTTCAGTCAAATAAATGATTATATTTTTTAAAAGCTCACTTCCCTTCCTCATAAGGGAAGTGATAATTAATTAATTAAAGTCTGTTTCCCTAATGAACACCCTTAAATCACACCACCAGTAAAATTAGCCTTGTGTGGGACTACAGAAGTATGTTAAGATCCTGGGCACCCTCCAATAATGCTACACTGTGACACACTTTTCATCAGCAAACCTAATTTTATTTCGTATTCTGCAAAAACCTCCCACATCAAATATAATAGCCTGAAATTTTAAGGTGAGAACGACCAGATACAGTGACCTTAAAGATAAAATGCTAGAGTTCCCCAGCTAAAGAAACCAAACCTCAGAGAAAAACAGGTATTTTTCTCTAAGACTATACTCATAGTCTATTGAAAGAGTATTTCTCCCCTTTCTAGGTATGACACTTCGGTGTAATGAAATATTCACTAGACTCTGAAATCTTGTAAAGACATCTTCTTTGAAAACAAATTATCTAGCTATACAATCTCCTGGCATCTAGACATTTAGTTTTATCACAAATTAAAATGCATTTGCCCTTGATTACTGGAGTGTAAGTCCTGACAGCCGGCTTTTCTTTCTGCAGTGCAAGTGCCTGCATTCTTCCATGGCTGAGGCACTCACCTCCAAGATAACTCTCTCAAATAAACACACTGCCAGCCATACGACTAAATAAAGAGCCAGCAACCCCCTCAATCTGTTTCGGAGATCTTGGTTGATTTTGATAACTGACCAAGTAAGGTAGGTTATATTTTCTCTTCCTGTGCTTCAAACTCCTATTCTCACATTTAAACATTTTTTCAAGATTTATTTATTTTAGAGAGCGGGAATGGGCGAGTGGGGGGAAGGGCAAGGGGAGATGGAGAGAAGCAGACTCCCTGCTGAGCAGGGCTCGATCCCACAACTCTGAGATCATGACCTGAGCAAAAATCAACAGTCAGAAGGTTAACCAACTGAGCCACCCAGGCGCCCCTCTATTCTTATGTTTTAAATTCACCAACAGTGAGCCCACAAAACCGTGGGCTTCCACCCTCCACCCCAATAAAAGCAGAAGCCTAGGCCCACGCTTTCATCCTACTGATAACCTCACTGTGTGGCCCCAGGTGTTCCATGTGCTTTCCAAGCCCTGGGATGTAGGAACCCTTTTCCCCCAAACTTTCCTGATGGTTATTGCTAACGGTGTCTTGCAGTCATAATAAGAACCACAAGGGCCAGTGCAGCCCCGATATTAATTATTGATAAGCTGAGACCAACACAAAACAACTATCATCCCACAATCCTGCTCCCATTCTATTAACCAAAGCTTCAACGTAAGGCAAACCAAGAGGTCTTACTAATGTTTGAAAACATTCTGCTGAGTGAAAGAAGTCAGTCACAAATGGTAGGATTCCTTTTATATGAACTGTCCAGAAGAGGCAAATCCACAGACAGAAAGCAGATTAGTGGCTGCCTGGTGATGGAGGGGGAAGAAATGGGGACTCGGTACTTTAATGAGTACGGGGTCCTATGCTGTGACGATGAGACAGTTTTGAAACCACAAAGAAGTGGCAGCTACACGACACCAAATGCACTAAATGCCACTCAACTGTACACTTTAAGATGGTTAATTGTTATGTGAATTTTGCCTTCCTCAAAAAGGAAATCTAATCACGTGCTTTAGATTTCTTCTAGACTCAAGTACACTCTTGGAGTTAGTGTTCCCAGCTGTCTGTAAGCTCCTTTGGAGAAATGCCGTGTGAATTCTCTGGTCTTCCAACCTCAACCAGCACTATACGTGCAGTTACCCAGCCGCAAAACCAGGAGATTTCCTGCCTCCTCTTCTAGACCCCATTCTCAGAGCCAATCCAGCACCACATGCCCCCATTCCTCTGATCTGTCCACTTCTCCCCAGCCCCCTTCCACCGCTGTAGCCCAAGCTACTCTCGACCCACACCTGAATCACTGCAGCCCTTCCTAACTAGTCCTCCTGATCTTCTCAAGCTGCAAATCTGATCCCCAACCCCTCCTAAAACCCTTCAACGACTTCCCACCTTTTCCGCCGCCCCTCAAGCCCCTGGTCTAGCTCCTGCCTGCTTCTCCTGCTTCCACAAACGCCACTCCCCTCTTACGCTCTAAGTCCTGGTCTCACCAGTTCTCTTCCAGTCCCTTCTGCACACCCCATTCCCGCCTGCTAGAGGATCACTCTCCCTTTGCTGACTCAACTCCCACTCATCACCAGGAGTCACCTCCTCCAGGCTTGAGTCAGATTCCTTTGCTACAAGTTCTCAAGAACCACGCTGCTTTCCTTTAGAGTACTTAGCTCAATTTATATTTACACGTTCAGAAATGTGCCTGGCTAATTTATCCTCCTCTCCTCCGTTAAGCTATAAGCAACATGAAAGCAAAGACCACACCTGTGGTTTCTGTTTCATCCCCAGACCCCAACAGAATACCCAGTACATAAAAAATTCTAACAATATATGTGTTCTCCATAAATGGACCCACAACTATATGGTCCAACTAATCTTCAACAAAGCAGGAAAGAACATCCAGTGGAAAAAAAGACAGTCTCTTCAACAAATGGTGTCGGGAAAACTGGACAGCAACATGCAAAAGAATGAAACTGGACCACTTTCTCACACCATACACAAAAATAAATTCAAAATGGATGAAAGACCTAAATGTGAGACAGGAAACCATCAAAATCCTAGAGGAGAGCACAGACAGCAACCTCTCTGACCTTGGCCATAGTAAGTTCTTCCTAGACACATCACTGGAGGCAAGGGAAACAAAAACGAAAATGAACTACTGAGACTTCATCAAGATAAAAAGCTTCTGCACAGCAAAGGAAACAATCACAAAACTCAAAGGCAGCCTACGGAATGGGAGAAGATATTTGTAAATGATGATGTATCTGATAAAGAGTTAGTATCCAAAATCTATGAAGAACTTATCAAACTCAACACCCAAAAAAGAAATAACCCAGTTAAGAAATGGGCAGAAGACATGAATAGACATTTTTCCAAAGAAGACATCCAGATGGCTAATAGACACATGAAAAGATGCTCAACATCACTCATCATCAGGGAAATGAAAATCAAAACCACATGGAGATACCACCTCATAACCTGTGAGAATGGCTAAAATTAATAATACAAGAAACAACAGATGTTGGTGAGGATGTGGAGAAAGGGAAACCCTCTTGCACTGTTGGTGGGAATGCAAACTGGTGCAGCCACTCTGGAGAACAGTTTGGAGATCCCTCAAAAAGTTAAAAACAGAACTATTGTACGATCCAGCAATTGAATTACTACCCAAAGGGTACAAAAATACAGATTTGAAGGGGTACATGCACCCCAATGTTTACATCAGCATTATCAACAATAGCCCAAACGATGGAGAAAGCCCAAATATCCACCAACTGATGAATGGATAAAGAAGATGTGGTATATATATACAATGGAATACTCAGCCATCAAAAAATGAAATCTTGCCATTTGCAACAATGTGGATGGAGCTATTATGCTAAGTGAAATAAGTCAGAGAAAGAGAAATACCATATGATCGCACTCATGTGGATTTTAAGAAAGAAAACATGAACATATGGGAGGGGGAAAAGAAAAAAAGGAGAGAGGGAAACGAACCATAAGAGACTCTTAACGACAGAAAACAAACTGAGGGCTGATGGAGGAAGGTAGGTGGAGGACGGACACTAAGGAGGGCACTTGTTGTGATGAGCGCTGGGTGTTGTATGCAAGTAATGAATAACTGAATTCTACTCCTGAAACCAATACTGCACTGTATATTAACTAAAATTTAAACTAAAAAAAAGTAAATTTAAAAAATTAACATTAAAATAAACAAAATGTATGTGTTTAGCTACTGATACTCAAGCTCCAAAGCCCATCTAAAATTAAGAAAAGGAGAAGAAAAGCAATTTGGGAATATAAAATGAGAAAAGGAAGATTAAAGATATAAAGATGAAAATTTTCTCAATGTGCAAAAATGATCACAGATGCAAAAGGCCAAAGATACCTCAGAGATACCTCATCATCCAAAAAACATCCAATCCAGGGCACCTGGGTGGCTCAGTTAGTTAAGCATCTGACTTCGGCTCAGGTCATGATCTCAGGGTCCTGGAATCGAGCATCTGTTTCTCCCTCTCCCTTTGCCCCTCCCTCTGCTCATGCTCTCTCTCTCTCAAATAAATAAAATCTTAAAAAAAAAAAAAAAAGACATCCACTCCATAGACACGGTGATTTAGGTTAAACAGACTAAGCTCCTATGAGATCTCTAAGAATGAATAGTAAGGCAGTGAGGGCCACAACAGAGAGAGAGGCGAGAGGCCTCCCTGCGAGAGGAACAAACCTGTCCTGCTCTCAGATCTGGTACATTCTTAAGAGATTTTCTGGGGGGACCTGGGTGGCTCAGTCGGTGAAGCATCTGCCGTCAGCTCAGGTCATGATCCCGGGGTCCTGGGATCAAGCCCTGCATCAGGCTCCCTGCTCAATGGGGCATCTGCTTCTCCCTCTCCCTCTCTGCCCACCCCCACTCGTGCACGGGCACTCTCTCTCTCCAATAAAAAAATAAAATCTTAAAAAAAAAAAAAAGATTTTCTCAAAATGCTCTTTTGTTCTCCCGGATAACATCATCACAGTTCTTCTGGACTGTCCAGTGGCCCCGGTCCAATGCCCAACTCAGCTCACCTCCCTGGCATGTTGCTGCTCTGTTGCTTTTGTGCATGTGCAAAACAGGAAATTCTAGTCTCTTGTCCCAGTGAGCGCATAAACTGAAAGCAAGCATTCCGTCCCTTTCTTTTAAATTTTACGGGCATATTTGTTCTACTTCAGGGTTTAAATTGACAAGGAATATGAAGACAGCGGACCCAAAAATGATGGCAGGCTGTGGGTGGGGAATAGTCCTGCCGCAGAGAGAAGAGGCTGAGGGCTGGAGGAGGACAGCCCAAAGCCTCCCATGGCACTCGCTACCAGCCCTCCGGCTGGTCTGAGCTAATGTCCCCACTCCCTTGCCCGGACTGGTCTGGGGCCCGGGCCCAAAAAGCACCCCCAGGCCCTGGACAGAACGCCAGTCCCTACTTGTGGAAAAGATGTCCGCAGGGCAGTTTCCTCGCCGCCTGCATGGAGTCCCAGCAGATGGCACAGTCGTCGTTGTTGACGGCCAGCTCCTCGGGAGTTGCAACCGCAAACCTGTAAAAGACAGACGTGGCCAGCAGACCCCTGTCAATTTCACACACGTGCACTGGGTGCCATGTCATAAACTTGGCCCTCTGACGGCAGTTACAGAGGAGTCTGCTCAAACACTTCCAACCATCGAAAATACTACAGCTGCCTTCTCTTCATAGCCCATCGAAGGGCTACGAACGGATACACAGAAACAGCTCTTAGTTCCTTCAACATAACACATTAGCCAAAAATGACTTGAGGGAACATTTCTGGGCAAACCAGAGGAGGTAAGACCCACCCCTAGAGAGCCAGACTGTTCCCCTGGACACTGAAAGGGTACCCAGTCACCGCACAGCAGCAGGTCGGCGAGTGGGTCCCTCCTTTGGTGAGCTTAAGAGCGTGTATGTGTGTAAACGTGCACAGGGAAGGAATAAGTGAGACCCACTTCATAAAACAGAGGACAGAAGCCCAAGGAAGCTTCCACTTAATGATGATGATCATAAAAATAATGGCATAATAAGAACTACCTAGAATTTACTGAGCAGCTACTACATACCCATACAGTTCTAAGCATGGAACCTGCCTTACCCCAATGACTCTTCCCAACAGTTTCAGGACGAAGGCTCTGCCATCATCCCTAGAGCGGAAGCAACTGAGGCACAGAGTAAGGCCCCCAAATCACACAGCAAATCCTCACGCAGGTGAGGATTCACACCAGGCAGTCCTTCTCCAGAGCCTCCACTTACCCTCCTCGCCCTTCCGTTAACACCTGGGATCCGGTATTACGAAAGATCTACAGTGAGTCCAGTTGGGTGATGTCGGCGTCCGCTCACTCACCTGGCCTCCATGTTGCCAACCACGCGCAGGTAGTTCTTGTGCCGGCGGATTCGACGCTGCACTTCGTGAAACAGGTAACGCAGCTGCATGAAGATGACCAAGCTGGCCATGGATAACCAGATGTTGCCGAATAACTTCACAGGGAGGAGAGACAATAAAACACGCAATAAAAATGAATGAGAACTTGCTGGTGACAGAGGTGAGGTATGCAACAGAAGCTCTTACTGGTGGTAAAGGCGAACTGGAACAATCTTTCACCGAGCGAATGCAGGTATTTAGCTCACTACCATAAACAACATACACACTCTTTAGCCTACTCGTTCCATCATCAGCTACCTTTTCTCAGGAACTAATCAGAAATTTAAAAGCTTTATGCACAAAAACATCCATCCATGCGATTATAAAAAAGAAAACCAGGAAATGAGCAAAATGCCCAGTAGGGAAAGAATTCAGTTGTAAATTCGTATAACGTAATGGTATAGTCATTAATTATATTTATTATAAAATAAAGTTATATATTAATATTATACTATATTTATGTATAACATTTTTAAAGATTGATTACATGGGAAAATATTCAAGTGGAAAAAGCCAGATAAAACTATCTTAAGAAACTAGTATGTGATAAAAAATTATGTAAAGATGTGAAAATAGCAAACAACTGAATACAATCTAAATATCCATGATGAGGGTTGGGTAATTATATCATCATACATCTGTATGATGGAACTCTTATCCTGAAGGCATTACAACGGTTCAGAAGAACTGTGGCTAACTCAGGACAATACAGATAATACAGTAGCTGAAAAAAAAAAAGTAAAACTAAACTATATGCCCAAAATACAATCTCAATGTATAACTGTATGTATTAGAATATAAAAAGCAGCAATAAATACAGTAAAATGTTAACAGTTATCCCTGGGCCATTTGAGGGAGCTTTTTAAACAAAAGCTATACATGTTTTTTTTTTTTAAATAGGTTTTCAAAGTTATTTTCAAAAAGTAGACTTAGAAATGTCCTGTGTCTAACCCGGTCATTTTTTAAAAGATTGATGAAAATTAATTAATTAATTAATTAATTAATTAATTTGAGGGGGAAGGGGCATGGGGAGAGGGAAAGGGAGTTTTAAGCCGACTCCACACAGAGAGGAGAGCCTGACTTGGGGCTCGATCTCACGACCTGAGCCGAAACCAAGAGTCAGACACTTAACCGACTGCACCTCCCAAGAGCCCCTAACCCAGTAATTTTTAAATGCATCTTTAAAAGGCTTATAGTATAAATCAACTGCCCACCAAATTATGTTGATTCTTACCATTATTAGATCACTGAGGTGCTAACCATGGAAGCAGATTTTCAATTTCTTGCAGAGCAAAGTAAAATGTAAACAATGAAGTAGGAGGAATTAAGTACAAATGCTTTCCTTTTTATTATAAAGCAGAAAATTTATGAATCCATGAAGTAGCTAACACCGCGAGAGTTCCCACTACCCTCTACAAAATAACTGCTACATATCAGAAGCCACGGAAACTAGGGGGAGCATACGGAATCCCCTTAATTTCATGGTAGAAGAATGAGCAGTGTATTGGTCAGCGGAGTTCACAGAGTGTCCTAGGAGGACCGCAAACTAACTCCTGCTTGAGTGGGGCTCCAGCCGAAGTACACGCCATTATTCTATACCCAGTGGCAGAAAGACAGAGGGGCTCAGCTGTGTCTGTTGTGAGAGTCTTTACGCGGTTTATCCGCAAATGTTTCATTTCTTATGGACTAACCAGGGTTCCTGATTCTAAAACACTTCGCTCTCTGTTAGAGCTTCTTCTGCGGAAGCTTACCAACATGTGAATATGGTGCATGAGGTCCAGGGACAAGAGAGTGAGCTCCATGACAAAATCTGTGTAATAGACATAGGTTCCTTTTCCTTCCCACGTCCCTTCGTGGTTGAGGTCCCAGAGGTGAATTACATAGCTGCAGTGACCAGACAAAAATCACTTTAGCAATTTACTTTTACAGTTTAATCTGGCCTAAACATGATGCAGTACAGTCACATTTTTATAGATTTTATATATGTGACAGCTTAAAACCAACTGTATGAGTAGACCTAATCACCTCCCTCCCAAATTTCTACTTACCGTAAAATCACATGAGCAGTCCTCACTGTCACAAGAAGAGACTATAAAGAAAGATGTATTTTTTCTTTAGTAAAATTTGGAATTGCTCAGGCAAACTTACTTTTACAAAAAGGTAAAAGGCAAGCACTTCTCAGTTCAATTAAAGCAAAGGTTATTCAAGGAGGGGGGAGGGTGGTGGGGGAATGGGATGAATGCGGTCAGAAGGTACAAACTTCCAGTTACAAGATAAATCAGGACTGGGGATGTCACATCCAACATAATGACTGTAGTTAACACCTGTGGTACGTCTGAAAGCTATGGAGAGGGTAGATCCTGAAAGTTCTCATCACAAGGAAAAAAACCCTTTCTTTCTTTTTCTGTTTCTGTAATGAGATGATGGATGTTAAGGAAACTTACTGTGATAATCACTTCACGATCTAGGTCAGTTAATCATTAGGCTGTACACTTTAAACTTATACAATGCTGTATGTCAATTATATCACAACAAAACTGAAAGCAAAAAAAAACAGGTTGTTCGAGCTTACCACTATTTTTTTTTTTTTACCACTATTTTTTATCTGCTTCAAATTTCCATGGAATGTTTTCATGACCTAGAAACCAACTTTCATTGAGCCTTTTTCTGTTAATAGGTGACAACTGATTACACTGGTCTGTCTCCTGGAGGCTGCCTTCTACAATCTTGAGGTTCATTCTAGTAGTCTGACAATCACTTCCATTTTTTACAGCAGGAAGTCACCATCATCGATTATCTCAAAGGGTGTTTGAATACTTGGTGATCCCATACCCAAAGTACAGTTCAGGTACCCCAATCCAAGATGAGTACCTGCTCTCTACATAAAGCTTTGTACACTCCCCTTGCCCACACAAAAGCAAAAAGAATGAAGAATAAGCCCTTTGTAGTATTTTATATTACAGAAATTGATATTAAAAAAAAACTCCTCTTAAAATACCAGACTAGAATTATTACATTGCTTGAGATTTGAAAATCCCAATTTATAAATGGAAAAAAAAATTTTTTTAAAGATTTTATTTATTTATTTGACAAAGAGAGAAATCACAAGTAGGCAGAGAGGCAGGCAGAGAGAGAAGGGGAAGCAGGCTCCCTGCTCAGCAGAGAGCCCGATGTGGGGCTCGATCCCAGGACCCTGAGATCATGACCTGAGCTGAAGGCAGAGGCTTTAACCCACTGAGCCACCCAGGTGCCCTGGAAAATATTTTACATAGGGAAACACTATAAATATAAAAATATGATTAAGTTTAAAATATAAAATCTGTAACCTTATTATCTTAAAACAATCAATAGTAACAACCTAAATTAAAATGTGCTATAATATGATCCAATAGGCCTAATTTAAATATCCTTTTTTTTAGGTATATCTTTTCCAAAATTTGGCTTAGTATTAACAAAAGTAAAAAGCAGGAAAGCCACACTATCATGCAAATGGTGATTTATTATAAAATATATCTAAACCACACTAATAAAAAATCAGTGCAAAAAATTTTTTACAGATTTTTTCAAAAGAAATATACACATATAGACAGTATTCAGTTAGAACTGTGAATGTTTTACTAAGTACTTAAATGTTTCTTTCCTAATTTTACTTACACTACTACATCATATTCTGAAATCAATGCTATTAGGCAAATTTTTTAAAAAATTTTAATTTTTAAAAATAACCTCTTACCTCAAACTCACAACCCCCAGATCAAGAGTCACGCACTCGACTGACCCAGCTAGGCACCCCGATAAATTTTAACCCCATTCTAACAAATTCCCAAATAGTAGTTCAAACTTCGTGTTTTGATATTAGCTAATTAACTTTAATAATCTATTATTTTTTCCCTTAATAGTAGCAATTATGGTAAACATTAAAATATTTTGCCTTTGGCCTGAGGAAAAAAGCAAAGATAGCAACTGAATACAAGGACATACAAAGAATTTGTATTTCTAGTGAACAAAAATTGGTATTTTCAGAAAGGTTTAAAAAGTAAATTTAAAATATACATGAATATCTCATATTAGTCTTCCAAAATAAAGAATAGAGCTTACATATTTATATTATCCTATACAATCTTAGTTTGTATCCTATCTAAAAAAACCTAAATTTTGGATTGTGCCACTGCGCACTCTGAACCTCAAATAATTCACTGCACCCTCTATACCAGTTTCCCCATTTATAAACAGGAATAATAACATGAGTCAATACACATCAGGTGTTTAGAGTAACCCTCTGGGCGCCTGGGTGGCTCAGTTGGTTAAGCAACTGTCTTCGGCTCAGGTCATGATCCCAGAGTCCTGGGATCGAGGCCCACATCAGGCTCCCAGCTCTGTGGGGAGTTTGCTTCTCCCTCTGACCTTCTCCCCTCTCGTGCTCTCTGTGTCTCTCTCTCTCTCTCTCTCTCAAATAAATAAATAAAATTAAAAAAAAAGAAAAAAAAGAACCAAAGCCCGCATCCACATCTCACCTCCGCTGCCATGAAAGCCAGCGTGTGCATCCCGTGGGTGTAGCCTGTGACACAACAGACGACTGCTAATCCACAGCAAGAAAGGAGCATTGCGATCAACAGAGACAGAACTCGCCCGTGGCTACTCATGGGTGTGGTGGGAGAAAAGGAAAGCTGAAATGCACAAAACAGGAGAAGGAAGTTCATTCTTCTTCAAGGCAGTGTTAAGCTTCCCTGACAAACTCGAGGTTAGTCTTGGTGTCTTTGCTCAGGAACCCGGGCTTAGCAGCACCGCCCAATGCCAAGCACAGACCAGCACCCCATCGCCAGATGGTCAAAATTCTCCAACCAACCTAAATACGAGCATGAGCTGATATTTAGAGAGCTTTATCACTTATTTTACGGAATATGAACAACATACGTCATATTTTCATCTCAAATTCTCAAGGATCCTCTGCCTACCAGTGGGATGATAAGCCTCTCTCCAAGCAATTTTCCAAACGTATGTAATTCTCTCAACATTCAATAGCACTCCGGACCGCACCATGTTCTGTTGTGTTTCTTTCTCGATCTTGCTCTCCCCCTCCTCCCGAAAATTCACGTGGAGCATATTCCTACAGTGTTCAGGGCTGGGACAACGGAAATGTCATCCAGGTGCGGAGCGCGCCCTATCACAATGCTAACGGCATACAAGGAGAGGGGACAGCGGGGGAGCAGAGGCTTGGGGCTGGGAAGTCGGAGCAGGACGGTGGAGATAACAAACCCGTTAGGGAGGCGGGGCACTCGTGCTCTTGACCCCCGTACAGCTTCTGGACTGAGATGAACTCATGCAGAGGTGCAGCGACCTCCTGTCCCCAAGGACCCGGTGAAACAAGGAGAAAACGAGGCCCCGGAGCGGTGTATCTAAGCAATGCACTGAAGAGCGAGGTCCCCCGCCCCCGACAGCTCTGATCTGGAGCCGAGACGCAGAGCTCGTACCTGGACAGAGAAGGATTCACTTCTCTCAGGACCCAGGGAGACAAGAGGGCTAATTCAGTCCTTGCCCACGGGTGGAAACAATGTAAACTAGTCCAAAAGAAGACTCCAAGAATCAGAGGAAAAAAAGAGGAGACTGGAACAGAAAATATCTGGAAGACAGCTGCTTTTATTCAGTTTATACATTAAGCTTTCCTTGTGCTGTGATCGGAACAGTTTGTGTAAGCGAACCGACCCCACTCAGGCCGTAACACAATCTGCTAGTGGCGGGGGCGGGGGCCTGGGGCGGGGGCCTCGGGCGGGGACACTGATCCTGTATTCTTGGCCTCTGCAGGAAGTTCCTCAAGAAACAGGTGGCAGCTACCTGATCTAGGAGCCTTGCCCTGGAGACCTACCCAGTACATGCCCATTATGGCTCCTTCATCTTACACAATTCAAACAAAGAGCTTGGCTAAAAACTCACATATTCAAATCGGTCCTTGCAGAGCTGAACCATCAGATGTAGAAATACAAGTCCAGCAAACCAGAGGCACCACATGACTACCTCTTCCACCGTCTGCACATTCAGCACACCAAAAATGAAAATGAACTTGTAGAAAATGAAATTCCAGAACTTGTCTTTGAGGTGCTGAAAAGACAAATATTTATAGAGGTTAGTACTATTACATCTAACCTATTTAAGAGACGTTAACACAACAAAAACTGGCTGCCCTGGAGAAAATATATTCTACATTCAGCTTTCTAACATGTGTTTGCAAGACATTAGAAGCTAAAGAAAAAAATAAACTCCCTAAAGAATAAAGGTAAGGCACCTAGAAAGTCATGTGTAGACTCTATAACCCTCAGTCAGTTATAAAATTTTAGCCATCAAAAGGAGAGTGATATTAGTCTCGTACCCTGCATATTAAGAATAATACAAATACTTCCAACACAAAATTTTTAAAATGGTGAAGGTTACAAGTATCATTTTTAATACTTCTGCTCTTTGGATTCATAAACAATAGAAAAGATTAGGCTTCTTCTTTTTAAACATCCTTCAGATTAAAAAATACCCTATGCTCATTCACCAGTCTATAATCGGTAAAAAAAAACAAAAATGATGCCTTAACATTTGTATGCATTTTTCATGTCTTCTCCCTCATGTGAAAAACCTTAATTTTTGTACCTGCTTTATTTTACTTCTCATACTGTGAGAACCTGACCAGTGTCAGTGAATAATCCGTGAATATACCATTTCACTGGTCACAGATGGACAATGAAAATTGTTCTTGTCTCCATTAGGAAAATGTTGCAATGAATATCTCTGCCAGAGTTTCTATTTCTTCAGCATTATGAAATCAAGGTTACGAATGTTTTTATGGTTTCCAGTAAGTTACTAGTAATAGAAACGTATCTCAACTATACTCGAACAAGTTTCAAATAAATAAATAAAATAAAGATGTGATCTATACTGAAAAAAATCGAAGTAGAATAACAAGATGTGCCCTTTATCTCTAGGTATTGTAAAAATCTCTGTAACGCTCCAAGGTAATATGTTCTGAACATTTTGAACGGATACTTAACATTTCAGGAAAACGAAAGTGCTAGATTAAGGCCCACTGGTGCCGGATCAATCCACTGGCGAGCAGATGGCTTGCCTGGCCTGACCAATTTCTGGCCCGCAAGCCAAAAGTTTTTCTTCACAAAGAAAGAAGCATCAAAAGGGGCTTTTGATTCCTACCCAAAATGACTTTCCACGGATGCTACCTGGGAGACATCTGGAGTTGATATTTTGGAGAAAGTGCTGAATACGCACCAATGAAAATTCTCTGGGAGAACGAACACTCCTGCTCATAACAGCATCCAAGGGCTCAACCACACAGTAACCTCGGTTAAGCTCTGAACTAGGACTTCAGCTGATCTGATAACACGGCACTTGGGTTGAAAGGGTAGGTAAGGAGGGAGGCCAATGTAAGTCCAAGATAGCAGGTCCCTGTGTCTCATCGCTGGGATAAGATAAAGTGAAATCTAGTTCTGTTTGTATGTTATTGTTTTAAGGCCGGTTCTAAATTCTTATTTTTAGACACACCATTCTACATTCTATGCTAAAATCCTTGGGGGCCTGCCAATCTGTACGGTATGCTTGTGGCGCATTCTTTACTAAAAGCATGTCCTGTTCATATACGTGTACCTCCTGGGAGTAATGTTCCAATGTCAGACTATCCCACCTGAAACAAAAACAAGTCACCTAATCTCCTGCTTGTGGAATGATGAATCTTAATTTACTTGTCCAAAGGGAGAAAATTAAATCTCTCGGTAATTCCTTTGGAAAAGAACCTATATTCTAAAGAGTGATGTTTATTATTATTCAGACTAAAACAAAGCTATGCTACCTTAAAAACTGCATTCGGAAAGTCATAGGGGAAAAGAGCTATAAAGAACAGTACTGGGACAACTTGGCTACACTGAATATGAACTGTGGATCCTGTAAAGTATTTTATCAATGCTAAGATTCCTGATTTTGATCATGGTGCTTTGGTTACATAAGAAAATGTCCTTGCTCTTGGGAAATACATACTGAAGTATTTGGAGGTACAGGGGTATGATGTCCACAACTTATTCTCAAATGGATCAGAAAAAATACATATAATATAAAGAAAAGACACATGTGAAAGCAAATGGGACAGAATGTTGACAACTGCGAATCTGGATAAGGGTGCATGGATGCTCTTCAGAGTATTCATGCAATCCTTCTGTAAGTTTAAAATTATATCAAACACAAAGTAAGAAAAAAAAAAATCTGGTCACTAGAATCCGTCCTTGCTGTTTAGACTTACCTGCCTCTCGCTCACTCGAAGAGGGCCAAACACAATACACTGGATTAGCTTAGCCACCAACATCAAAACACAGCATGCGGTATTTACTAGAACCTGCATACAAACCAAAGAAAGAAAGTTTATTTCCTCCTGTTGAAAAATAAAGGCGGGTCTAAAAATTTTGTATTAGGAATTCAACAATCACTTCTAAGGACTGAGCCTCCACAGTTCCCTACCAGTACAAGATAAGTAATATTTGAAGGGGCACACTTTTACGGATGGTGAGAGTAGAGATGTGGAGTGGGAAGGAGAGGCACCGGCTCCCCAGTTAATCACAGAGCCCTGTCCCAATATGTACCATCCAGCAGGCCACCTTCCCCTTCACCCTTTACTGCACTGTACCGAAGGGACAGAACTGTATGCCCCTTGTAAGCCATAGGTATCTCTTAGGTATATCATTTCCTACAGTAAGATTTTAGTAGCCTTGAAGAAAACTTCTAGAAGTTGAGGTTATCATGAACTAAAATCCAGCACCCAAATATCCTACTCTGCCCTGTCAAACAAATGGCAGATGAGGAGGAGAGGGTTGATGATCACAAAAAAGCCACAAGACCATAAAAAATTGAGAAACCCATATATATATCTATATACATATATAGAGATATATATATGGATATATATATTTATCTCTCTATATATATATATAGATAGATATATAGATATATAGATATAGATATAGATATGTGTATATACACATACGTACTACAATGGGACAATCTTCCAGCCAAAAGATAAATGTTCTCCATGCTCAGTGTTGGCCTTCAAGTAACGGTTCTGGGGCATCAGAGGGGAATGGAACCGAGAAACCAGGGAGAAGGAAGAAGCAAACTGGTAGGGGTGTCTGAGAACTGGAAGGCAACCAGGAGCCCCCAATGCAAAACCAAGGCCTTCTTCAACAGGGGATGGGAAATCTCTTTTCTTAGATAATTAAGAGATGGATATCCCAACACCTAAACAACAAATCTATTGCTCACAAAATTAAAGAGTGGGCTGCCCTTGACCAAGAAGCTAGTGGGGCACATCTTACCACTGATGCTCAAATTATTTTTGAAACTCTGCATGACCCCAAAACCCAAAAGGACCTTGATAAAGACAATAAACATGACTTTTATTGCGAGCGAATGGAAATGAACCCCAACTCAATGTAAAGACTGCTTCAAGCTTTGATTCACTAACTTTACAGGAAGATGGCCATATTCTTCTTCCCGGGTCATTCTTCCCTCTATTTTTAAAAGAAGCAAATGATACTGTGGAAGAAAAAAAAAAAGATGACAGAAAAAGTAATACAAGGAAACAAGCTCCTTAAGATCTATCTCTTCAGGTCCCCCTTAGTATCTCACACCATCCATCCCTTTGGAAGAACATATACAATAGCAGCCCCGATTCATTATAAAAAGATTAAATTATGTTTAGTCCTGTTCTGCCTAATGGGACAAGGAAATATGTGATATATTCTTAAAGAATTAAAAAAAAATCGTTCGGCTGAAACTGTTCTGGTAATTAAACCTGCAAATAATCAGGAAAAAACCCAAATCAGTTACCCAAAACATCCTATATCCCTAATTCGTGACTCCCTGTTGAACAGCCCTTTTCAAAACAGTCCAAAAAATAGCTTAGAATACTAATTTTTAAGTAGATGAAATTTAGATGTGTAGAAGGTTCCTTTTCATTGTGTTCTAAACCAGCCAATGGGAACTTCAGTCATGCTAATTAAGAAAAACTTCATCAGACAAAACCACAACCACAATCCTTCATGCCACATCTCCTAGCTGAGCAGATTTTTTTTTTTTTTTAAGTAAACTCTACCCCCAACGTGGGGCTGGACCTCGCAACCCTGAGATCAAGAGCTGCATGTTCTATCGACTAAGCCAGCCAGGTGCCCCTGAACGGAATTTTTTAAGTCAGCCAAACATCCCCCGACCTAATTACAACACAGTTTAAAAAAAGAATTATTGCTGGTTTTGCATGTAGGCATAGGAAATAAAGAAATAAAGTCCACACACTGAGAATTAATTGTTCAAGGCATGTGGGAGGTTCAGAAAAATGGGGGGGCTCTAGACCCTGCATTCAAAGAGCTTGTAGAATCTACAGGACCCAGAACTTCATAAACATCTAACACACCAAGCAGACTCCTGGGAGAGCAATCAATGCAGGAGAAGAACGTAAACTTGGGGTGGCTTAATCATTGCTCTATCCAAAAGCACATTCTCGTATATGTTGGGTTACAAAACAAAAAGTAAAGTATTATTTACTATTTCTCAGTTACATTTCTTAAAGTTCAAAAATACAGTTTAAAAAATCAGTATCTCTTTTTTAAAAAAAGTGAGTCTGCCATAATCCCATCGCTCATAGATAATCATTTCTTGTTTTAATTTCAACATAAGATTTAAAAATTAGCAAGGATAAGATGGAGGGGAAGTTTGAGAAAATATAGTGATATTAGAAAAGGAATTTATGTAGAAAGAAGGAGCTAAACTTTTGTGAACTTTATATGACAGCTAGAGCTACACAGAATTGGAAGCAACTAAAAATTATTTTAAGATGATGAACAAAGTGTTTTTAAAAACACCTTAACGATTATTAATAACTATTTATTATATGTCCATTTATAGAAAAATGACTTAATATATGATAAATTCTCAACTTTAAATCTGATAAAGCCTTGAAAAATTACAAATATGGGAAGAACCATAATTGTAGCATTCCTCACTTAAAAGCAAATCCCACCAACTACACTTCAATTAGAAAAAAAATCACTTGTACAAAAAAAGAAAAAATTGGGGGGGGGCGCGCCTGGGTGGCTCAGTTGGTTAAGCATCTGCCTTCGGCTCAGGTCATGATCCCAGGGTCCTGGGACAGAGGCCCGCATCAGGCTCCCTGCTCAGTGGGGAGCCTGCTTCTCCCTCTCCTTCTGCCTGCCGCTCCTCTGCTTCTGCTCTCTTCTCTGTCAAAAAATATATAAAATCTTTATAAAAAATTTTTTTTACCATGGTTCTACGTGTGAGCATTTGCTAAATTTCACACCGTATAAAATCATTTGTTCCTGGGCCTCTGAATAGGACAGAAAGATAAATAAATGGATAAGTGGTGTTTTCTAACGGAAATATCTCATTCTAAAAAATTAACTAAATAAATACGTTAAAGCAAATCCCAAATCAGATCCTATTAGGTCAACCAGTAATATTCTTACAGAAACAACACTTTAGCCCAGATGTAAATCCCCAGAACCAGAACAAATCTTCTCACCTCCAGTAATCAAAACGAGGCTCACCTCCAGCACTCCTGGTCTGAACCACCACTTTATTCACACAGACCACGCTAAAAGTACTAACTTCATTTTATCTGTTCAATACAACTAGCTAGTTTTTCCTTGCAGGCAGAATCCGCACTTAAATGTAAAGATGAGGGGTTCTCCGGAGCACTGTTCATCAATAGCAGAAAAATGGTAAACAATTAAATGTCCATCAGAGAGGCAAGTTCAATAAACTGCCGAACAGCCATTCAGTGGAATACAGTGAAGCCAGGAAAACTAACTCAGCAGCTCTCTACTAGCATTGTATGGAACCTTCAAGATAACTTGTTCACGGAAAAAAAAGCAAGGTGTAGAAATGCCATTGCCATGCTACCCTGTGTGTAAAAGAGAAAGCATATGCATACGGACACACAGATGCATCCATATAATCATAGACGTGAGCAGTGTCAAGGACTTGATCAACCTGGATGTTTCTTGGTCTTCTACTTCACACCGGCATTAATTACAAGAAAGTGGTAATGGGGGGGGCAGGGGGGTTCGCGCCTGGGTGACTCAGTCTGTTAAGCGTCTGCCTTTGGCTCCGGTCACGATCCTGGGGTCCTGGGATCAAGCCCTGCATCAGGCCCCTGCCTGGCAGGGGGGCCTGCTTCTCCCCTTCCCAGAAGTGGTAATGGCCACTTCTGGGAAAGAGAAGCAGAAGATGTACTTTTCACTGTACGTCACTTGAGACTTCTGTACCATGATCATGCATTATTTTAATAATTTTTTCAATTAATGTTTCTAAAGTTTAGAGTCTGTTAAACTTTCTGACCAGTTCTGAAGTTCCACATTCATTTTTCTCACCATGATGGGAGACTGATAACTAGCAATCCCAAACTGGGTGGCCTCAGTGATCTTGTTACATGGTGTTTCTACTGTATTAAAATGCTTCAGAAGTTTCCCGTATCTCTGGCAATGTGAAACCCTTAAATACTACTTTTAAGACCTCACCAAACATCTTTCTTTTGTGTTAGCCTACACAAAATAAGACTCAGTTTTGTTTGTCCCTGAGCAGCTTATAACATAAAACATCAGATAGTAGTGACCCAAGGAACCCCCACTTAATCAGGCTTAAAGTAATTCCCTTTGAGTCCCCACAAGAAAATTTCCCTCGCAGAATGGTTATACTGTGCTACTTGAGAACAGAGAAACTAAATTATAAGACAGTTTGGCTTGGGAGGAAAAGAGAAGAGAGCAGATCGCTCTCTTAAATAGCTTAGCCACATTTATCACTGTGTAACCCTGGAGGTATTTTTGACCCTGTAACATGCTGGCCACCAACGGGGTGTCATTTGTGAGCTTGTAATGAAATGTGGCTAAAGTACCAGAACTGTCCCAAGAATGGAATCAATACGGATATTTCTCAGTCTCCTACTTAACACCAGCACTAACCACCACTTTCCCCACAAACCATTGCCTGTCTCTTGCCTGTAAGAACAACTGGAATATGTTAACTCTCGGCAGGCTCCCTGTGACGAGTATAAAATGCAATAAAGGGGCACCTGGGTGGTGCTGTTGGCTGAGTGTCCAACTCCTGGTTTCAGCTCGGGTCACGATCTCAGGATCGTGAGACTTGAGCCCTGGGTCGGGCTCCACGCTCAGTGTGGAGACAGCTTAAGACTCTCTTTCCCTCTCCCTCTGCCGCGCCACCCCTCTCCCCCACATTCATGCTCTCTCAAATAAATGAATAAATCTTTAAAAATAAATAAAACACAATAAAATGCAAAGATGCATACTCCCCCTTATTAAATGGATGACAGTGTTCCTCTTTTCACAATATCAGGGATCCTTTCTATATTTTTAAGTTGTTTATCTAGGCTCATATCCTATTATTTAGAAGTGTACT
Source organism: Potos flavus (assembly GCA_028534135.1). Classification (NCBI taxonomy): domain Eukaryota; kingdom Metazoa; phylum Chordata; class Mammalia; order Carnivora; family Procyonidae; genus Potos; species Potos flavus. The sequence continues at coordinate 24,421,728 of CM052888.1, read as the reverse complement.
CTTTTTCTTTAGCTGCCCCAACATTTCTAAAGCTAATATTTTTCTCTAAACTTCATTGGAATATTCAACTCATAAAGACTCAAACCTAGTAAGTTACTTTTAAGCCCGAAGTTTCACAATCATATGAAGATGGGCTCTTTAAAGCAGGAGTCGGCAACTTTTTCTCTAATGCGCTATCAGATAATAAATATTTTAGGCTCAGTAGGCCACACTCTCTGTCCCATAATCTTCCCCTTAAAAAAAAAAAAAACAACTTGAAAAATATAAAAACCATCGTTAGCTAAATGGACTGTACAAAACAGGCCAGGCCAAACAGGCCACCAGTTTGCCCACCCCTGCTCTAAATGGTCAGTTGTTCACTTTTCTCCATTTTCGTTTTTGGTGATTTTTTTTTTCCCCTAGAGACTTCTATTTAAATTACTTGATTTGCATATAACTATGTCAGAACCTTAACACTTATTTCATATTCCCATTTCTCCATTTTACCATGTCCTAATCTTACAATTTTAGAAGCAAATCTGTAAAAAAGGAAAATAAAAAAACCACAAAGAAGACAGTAATGAAAATAATATGAATAAAGAAGTGGAAAAGCCAAATACACCTGTACAATGCAGAATGGATCAAGAGGTACTTTAACGGAAGGGTCATCTGAAAAGTGTAAAACAAGCCTAGAAATGAATAACAAAACCTAATCTCGAATGAAATTTTAGGATGAAAGTTCTAGGAAGACATAAGAAACAAATGATCACATCAAACCTGGAGGTTTGCTAGTATCATGGAGCCTCCCCTTGAACCTGTTCTCAACACCCACACCGGGGGGCCAACTGGAGAGACCTCTTTGGAGGGAGGTCTTAACTCACAACATCTCCTGGCCTCTTCCTATCCTCACCAGTGCTGCCACAGGTCACCCGGGAGAAAACCGTCTCATCACGACAGCACCTCCTCCCTGCCCCTCCCACTTAAACCCTATGGCCCACAAAATAATGTTCATACTCCTTAGAAGGGCTGGCAAGGTTTACATGATCTGACCCTCACCCCACATCCTATCCTCCCTAATCCATTTCTCAACCATCAGTGTGCCTAAAAAAATCACCTGGGACATTTATCAAAAGAAGACTCCAAGGCTCTGCCTTTCCCCTTGAATTGATCCCCAGATACAATCTGAAAAACTACATTTTTCAAGTATCAGGTTGCCATTTTGAGAAATACACCTTTATAGGGGTTGGGCCTTCCCAACCCCATTCTTAATCCTAGGACCCAATGGAGTTGGAATTTAAGAGCCCAGTTTATGAGCCGCTCTGCATAGGCCCTGCACTACCTTTCATACCTGAGCTTCATATGCTGTTTTCTCTACTTATAATACACCATGCTGCTTGCTGAGATCCTTCTTACCTCCCAAGGCTGGGTTCAAATACCATCTTCCAAGCATCCTTCCCCTAGGCATCACTTTCTCTTTCCTCCAGACTCTGCCATATTTTTTTTATATATCCGTTATCACTTATCAAATTTTGCTTTATTTATATATGGATTGCTCTGAGGATGGGGGAAAGGGTTCATAGCTATGCCCTCCAGAGTGCCCCAAATGGTACCTCTGAAAGGTTTTGAACTGAGTTCATCAAAACTTCCTGAGATGCTATCAGACCTATATTAATTTAAATTGTGCTCTACAGAGATAAGTTTTAGAGATTCCGATATGCCAAACAACAGCTAGCAGGATTTGCAAACTGGCAGAAAGATCAGTTTTTGATTTGTCTTGCTTGATTTTTAAAAAATTGAATCCAGGGGCGCCTGGGTGGCTCAATGGGTTAAAGCCTCTGCCTTCGACTCAGGTCATGACCTCGGGGCCCTGGGATCGAGCCCTGAGGCCATTGGGCTCTCTGCTTGGCGGGGGAGGGGGGGGCCCTGCTTCCCCCCTCTCTCTCTGCCTGCCTCTCTGCCTACTTGTGATCTCTCTGTCAAATAAATAAATAAAATCTTTAAAAATAAATAAATAAAATTAAAAAATAAAAAATTGAATCTGAATGTCTTTGGGCAGGATGCCAAAGGGATCCATTCTGACCAAGGCCCCACCATATATTCACTCAATCATGCTATCGGTCAGGCTAAGAAAGCAGGCTTTTGAGGCTGTGGCTCCTGCTCAGCTACTAGAGCAGAAACTACGCCACAGGCAAGGAGGAAAGCTTCCGGAGCACATGTGGAGGGTTTAAGAAACCAAGGCAGGCCGGCATGGAGGCGGGAAAACTAAGAGGAAAGATGTTAGGAAAACAGTTAAGAAGATCAACTGAAAAAGGAAAACAGTCATCAACAGGAAGAAAAGAGAAACCTGCTTTAGGTAAGACCTCTAATGAAAAAGCTGGGGGGAAATGGAAATTTTCTTAAAAGAATTTTCACAGGAAAATCAACAGGCTTTATGCAGCGTTTTATGAAGAGGTGTTAACCTAGAATTTGAACATGAGTTTGGTAAAAGCAAAAACAAAAAACTCCTAGGGGGAAAAAGTCACTAAACAATACTAGTAGTTGTTCTATTCTATAGTGGTTCCGACTCAAAGGCTTATTTAGGTCTCGTACTTATATATCAAAGAATACATTATAATCTTTCACATTTGGCAGAAACACTCTTCACATCACTTTAAGTTGTTTACTTGCTAACTCAAATGAAAAAATAGATTGGAGATAAGACAAGAGAGAGGTAAGTTGAGTTCTTTCTCTTCTCCCTTCTTCCCTACTGTTTACACAGTACCAAAGTCAAGTACACAGCAGTGAAAGAATAAAACTTCACCCTTCACTGCCTTCTAATAATCTCTTCATCAGAAGGACCGGGAGACTTAATCCACAGCCCACCGAGTTCCTAAATCCCACAGCTTCCTGATGAAGCACAGTGGGATTAATTATAACAAATGAGTTGTATATCATTCTCTATCCTTGGAATATTAATCTTAGTCATTTACAGCCTACTCTTAACCCCAAATGGGAACTGTAGGAGAAGATAAGCCCCAAGACACCACAGTAAGCCCAAGTGACAGATCTAAATCTTGGAGCAACTTTTCTGATCATTCTGTGTGTGTGTCTGTGTGTCTGTGTGTGTGCACGCACGGGTGCATGTACATGCATGGCATTCGAGGCCAAGGTGGAAGCAAAGTTCTTCAGCCAAAATACCGTTGATCTGCCCAGTCTGAAATCATCTGTCCTAACAAGCGAAACCAGCATTTATGCCGTATAGGTGCTGCTTATCTTGCACTGGCAGACAAACTGAAAACGTTGTTTTAAAATGGATCACTAAAAGGAGAAACTCCTGAGTGAAAACGATGAGCCAGCTCTTGACTCCGAATGTTTTACTGCCCTCAGACATCAAAGGAAACCGTCATGAATCACCAGGTAAAGGCAGCAGGAAAGGAAGCACGGTTTGTATGTGTGTTGGACCCAAACAGGACAATCATATACTAAACGGCAAAAAAAAAAAAAAAAAAAGAAAGAAAAGAAAAAAAGAAAAGTTATGGGAGACAGCCAGTCTCCTCACACAAATGTCCCCACACACCCAGATGCGTAAAATTCTCCCCTTGCCAACACAAGATACGTCTCTGCCCCCTCCTCTTGACGGGCAACCCGCTAATAACACTCCCATGCTGACCGAGTCAGAAAAGCCTTTCAACTTCCCTCCACAATTCACTGAACCGCCGGGGGAACCGGCTCCCGGAGGTCCTCGAGTTTCCCTCCCGGGGTCCCTCGGACACCCTACCCCCACACACACACACCCTCGCCCCTTCCCCTCCCCGGGCTGCCCTCCGCGCCTCCGGGAGCCCCTTCCTCAAGCCGCCCCCGCTCTCGGCCCAGCCGCTCTCTCGGCGCCCCCCGGCCACCCCAACCCCTGGGCCCCCAGTCCGGCGGCAAGCTCGCGGGCGGACCCCGCCCCCCAGGCCCCGCACCCGCGGGCCCGAGGGAGGCGACCCCGGCCCAGCCACGCCCCCCGCACATAATGGGTGACATGGCGGCCCCCTCCTCCTGCCCGCTCCCCCGCGGCGGCCCGGGCAGCCTCGCTCACCCATACGAACAGGCTGTCCGAGAGCAGGTACTGGGCCACGTCGCGGGCCCGGGGGCCGCCGGCGCTGGGCCGGGCGGGCACGGCTGATTCTGTCTGCACCGGGGCCGTTGGCGGCTCCGGCTCCCCGGGCCCGGCCTCGGGCTGGCTGAGGGCGCGGTAGGCGCTGACGATGGTGCCGAGCAGGGCCAGGCCGCTGAGGCCCGTGTAGGTGCGGAGGCTGGGCCAGGGGAATCGCTCCAGGAAGAGCAGCGGCATGGCGGCAGCGGCGGCCTCCAGGCCCCAGGCCTCCCCGCGCTGCGGCCGGGTTCCCGCAGCGGCCTCGCGAACGGCGCCCTCGGGCTCTGGCGTCGCCGCCGCCGCCGCCGCCGCCGCGCCGGGCCGGGCCGAGCCGCTCCAGGCCGCTCGCGCCGCTCCGCCCCGCTCCGCTCCCGCTGCTGCCCCTGCCGGCGCGGAAGAGCCTCGGCGGGCTCAGGGCGGGCCGCCGCCCCCAGCGGGGCGCGGGCGGAACGGGCGCGGGGGCGCGGCCTCCGTCCCCCGCCCCCAGCAGTCGCGCCGCCGCCTGGCGGGCGAGGGCCCTGGCCTCAGGCTCTGGGGCCCGGCACCCAGCATGACCGTCGGCCGACAGCCCAGTTCGGCGGGGCCCGCGGACGCACAGGGCGCCGGGCCGGTCGAGCAAAAGCGTCACTCGGGCCCGACGGCGCGGGGACCCGGACACTCGGCCCTTGGTTTCCTTAACCCCCCAACCCCCATTTAAGCAAGTTAGTACCCCTGAGCACCCCTGTGGGCCTAGCAGCTCCCCGGGTGGTCCAAAGAGAGGCTGCTTAGGGAGTAATAGAGGCTTGACCCTCCGAGAAAGAATATTAATCAACAGTCTTTCTTCTCGCCAGTAAGTTTATCTTAAGTTTCTGTTGTTTACTAGTAGCCTTGAGCAGAGTCTAAAATAGACTTGATTTAGCAGGAAATGAAAACGTGTTCCCCCATACACCAGGTAGGTATATGAAACAGTGCAGCTTTTTGGAAAGTTCCTCAAAAAGTTAAACACATGGGTAACCATTTGACCTAGCGATTCCACTTTCAGGCATATACCCAAGAAAAATGAAAACAAAACTCTACACAAAATTTGTACACAAATGTTGGTAACAGCATTTTTCATAATAAATAGCCAAGGGTGGAAACAAGTTAATGTCTCTCAAGTGACAGATGGCTAAGTAAGGTATAGTCCATACAATGGACTTCATGAAGATGAGTAAGTACTGACACATGCTCCAACATAGAGGAACCTTGAACATGCTAAGCGAAAGCAGCCGGACACAAAAGGCCACACGTTGTGGTTCCATTTATATGAAATATCCGGAATGGGCAAGTACATATACAGACCCAGAAAGCAAAATTATGGTTGCTTGGGGGGAGGGGGTTACAGCAGGGATGAGGGAACTGGGGGATAAAAGCAAATATATGGATTTCTTTTCTTTTTTTTGTGCTGTTGGCTCTGAAACTCTGAATATACTAAAAATTATTTTATTGTACACTTCAATAAAGATGTGACCAAAAAAAAGCGCTACCCGAAAAAAATGTTTGAGCTTGCGCTTGGGGGTCTTTTTCCTCATTGTATCTCCAAGGCCTAGAATTGTGCCTGCTCCAGAGTAGGTGCTCAGTATTTGTTGAATCTTAAAAATTTTCAAAAGGACTAAACCATTTTCGAGTCTCTTTCATGCCTAATATTCTAATTCTAATGCTAATTCTAAAAGTCTATTAGAAAACAAAGATCTCTCAAAGTTATTACCATCCACTTTGGAATTTTTAGAAACATCCTATTCAAGGGCCTGTGATCGAACAAAACAATTTGGCTGGGGGGGCAGGGATGTGTTACTTACACACACAATTTAAGTAGGCTCTACATCGAGCCCAACAAGGGGCTTGAACTCACAACTCTGAGACTGAGGCCCGAGCTAAGATCAAGAGTTGAATGCTTAACTAAGCCACCCACGCATCCCTCTGAAGGATTTTTTTTTTTTTTAGCATGGCAGGACCCACTTTCTAAAATCAATTAGTGTTTCTGGTTCTTTGCAATGTATCCTACTCCATGAGAGGACTCAGGGAGGAGGCAAGACAGGGAGAGGAATGAATACTTAGCGTGCCAGGAAGGCTGGACCTAAGTATACAGACTACCTTTCTCAGTTGAATCCTAAGGCCCAGTGTGGCAGGAAGGCAACCACACCAGAGCTTAAGGTGCTGGTCCAGCTTAGACAAGAAAAATATCTGTAGAGTCCACAACAGAAGCCAGAGCTCTCTGCACTCCCACCTTCATTTCAGAGTACCATTTATGCTTTCGGGATTCCTTGGAGACTTTGAGTTGGCCCCACAGTCTCCCAATAATGACTGAGAGACTGAATTTTCTGCCTCTTTTATAGGATGGTGGCTCTGATTTGGCTTGACTTAAAAGAAATATTTTATCAATTCAGACAAACCAGCTTGTGTAGATTAAGAGTCACACCTAGTTACTTTACTATTTACTTTTTAAATACCTGAAATCCCTTCATATTCATGACTTCATTTGATTTTCACCATTCTTTGAGAAAGGCTGAGTAGTTTGTTGTTGAAGATTCTCAACATCCTAGAAACTGAAACTACCTTATCTAACCAATATCCTTAAGTGTACTCCCACAGAACTCTGGTGTTCATTAGCTGGACCAGTGTGTTCCACTACTAAATCTAGCAGAGGGGGAAACAATAACCAACTCAAGTTGTAGGGGAAAAAGTAAGTTAATGGGTATACTTCAATTTCTAGCTTTTGTTTCATAATTTTTCATAATTTTTGGTACCTGCAATATACAAGCAGTAAAATTTTCAGAGAAACTTGACAATAACTTTATCAGGTTTTGTTCAACTTTTGTTCAGATATAAAATTTTAAGGCTGTGATCTTATGACATAGGTGTTCTCATCTTTTGGGTACACTGTTTCTATTTAAGATGCTGAAATTACATTACACAGTATTACATAAGCAGCAAGCACGGTGTCACAGAACATGACTTCCAGGCAAGTTTGAGAAAAAAAAAAAAACCCTAAAGGAACCAACACAGAGATTTATAGTGAGGAAACTGAGTCCCCCAATGATACAACACACCAAAATTGTGTGGCAACTACTAAATCCCAGTCTTTGGGTTCCAAATCCAGTGACCGCTTCACAACGCAGGAAACTAGATCTGCCTAAGATCACAGCTAACACACAATGGGGAAGTGCCAGAGAGGCCAACGTCAATGTCCCAGTTCTTCAGACCCTTGCTATTCTATCAAGTTGTCTCTTACCTAATGGCCCCTGGCCAACAACACTGAAAAAGAACCAAGCAGGATTTCTAATGGCACACTAAGGTTAGTAGCCACACACAAATCAGAGAATGTCATTCTGTTTTATTTTTTTAATTGAAATGAACAACAAAATAAAATTTAAAAAGAACAATGACCGTTTTAGTCAAACTTTCACTTTACAAATATAAAAATATAACCAAAACTTCAGTTTCTTTTATACATTTTCTGTAAGTGTAATGCCATAAAAATTCTCAAAGCTAAACCATAAATGATGCTAGTACACTATGATGTAAACACAGTAACCAAAAGTTTTAAGTTTTTAAATGCACTGATCTTTCCCTCAACAGAGAACATTATATGTTCCCAATTCTTCAGTCCTATGGTACATTCCATCACTAAGATACACATTACACCTAAACTGGCTTAAGATTCACTTAGGTTTTAGTCAGTTTTTTCTTCACAAAATAAAACTTGATAAATACGAGCTAATATTAAAATGTGTTTTATGGCTCAAGTCAAATTACAGTATTAGTTTTTCATCACATCTGAACAACAAAGGCAAACTATTTGAAATGAGTCCAGTTTAACCCAAATAATAAGTGATGCAAAACAAGTGGAATAATTATAGGAAATCAAACCTTCACTATGGAAGCAGATTTGTGGTACAGTCAAAAACCACTAAGACTTCTCTGGAGAAGCAACATAAAAACCGCACACCCTGTGAAGCAGTCTTAGTGAACAGCATGTACCGTCCCAAACACTATGAACCAGTGAAAACATTAAGTCTGAGAAACTCTGACGTGGAAAAGCTACTCCAAGCATTTCATCTCAAGTGACTGAGCAAGTACTTAAAAAATAAAGTCATTAAAAACCTGAGACCTTAAGGGTCACATCATTTAAGAAAGGAAATTTTAAGTTGCTTGCTTGCTGGTCTGTTGAATTTAGAGGACCTCTACCTTTCACTTTAGTTAAGCATGGAAGAAAACAGACTGGCTAATTCAACTATGTTTTATATGCCAATAAATGCTAATTTAATGGAACCGTAAATAAACAAAATAATAACTGAACCTTATAAGCTAAGACAATGATAAAAAATAAGAAATCTCCCTGATCTGCTTTAAAAGTATAAATTCATAAACAGAGTTACCGTAATACCATTTTAAGTATTAATCTACTTATTAAAAAATCGTAATAGTCTTCATCACTTAGGAAAAAAACAAATTTTACTTTTCTTCAAAGGGATGTCAATTCTAAATATGACTGAAAACATTTGAGTAAAACTTTGTTTTACTCCTCAACCTACTAAATATTTTCCAGTGCCATTTAGTAGATTTATATAGAATATGCACTACTTGGATTATTCACGGAAAATAACATGACATATATTGTACTTATACAATGCAAAAGAGGACTCTCATTTATAAACAAACCTGGAATACAGGAAGCATTCAAAAATACAAACCAGTCCATCGAGAGCTCATTTTAAAATTATTCAGTATTTAATACATAGAGAATTGGAATGCACAATTTAAGACTTAGTTTTTGAAGTACGTTAAGAATTTATATCAAAAGAGCTTAATGTTAAACATTCCCTTGTACCCTCTTCTAATGTTGTAGGAATATATCAGATTTAAATTTTCCTAGTTCTACTATTTCCATTGGGAAACCTAAAACATGAGAGTATTAAGCTACAACTGTAGCTGACCAGTTCAAAGACAGTTTAAAAAATTTGTGTGTTGCCAATTTTACATTCAAAACCAGATCTTTTTACATTCTAAGGTTAGTAACCCAGCCAACTTAAATCAAAGGTTTTTCTCACCTAGGTCCCAACATATAGATGGCTGACTCAAGCACTTATACTGCGAAGTAGTGATCAAGAAGTAATTTATAGGTCAAAGCCTATGTTACAAAGGACATGAGTAGCTTCAAATCAGATCTCTTCAAATTATACAGCATTTTATAATAACACCAAGAAAAAGTCCACCTCCTTCCACCTTCCCCAAGTGGCAAGCACTAGCACATCTGAAATATGGTTTCACTTGGATGCCAGAAGCAACCATAGAAGGTGGGCTGGATCAAGCTGTTTCCATCTCTGCCTTCCCCAATCTTGATAAGGCTCAGCTAATCAGTGAACTCACCAGTAAAATTATAGTAAGTTATAAATATGCTAATGTAAATCACAGGGGTGGGACTGTTAGTGCCTGAGGGAAGAGGACTATACACAGAATTAGTGGCTTTTTCAAAGGAAATCATGAATTATTTTTGGTCCTAGAGCCTGTTGCTCACCTACTACTTAAGCATGAGCGTGATCACAGTCACTACTTGACACAACCTTGTGAAGGCTTCCTGGGACCTCAGCTAAATAAACTAGAATTTTTTATTGATATAGTTGTTCGTGGTCTGATTTTCTCAAGTCTAAATAGGGAAGAATTTACAATATACCTTTCAACTCACCCAAAATTCAGGAGACAAGGCCTGTGATCGGTTTTCATAAAGATGTAAGAACTAATCAAAAGGTTACTTCTATCTCTTAAAAACTACAGCAATCTCTCTTCTTTAAGTAGCTGCATCTTACAAGATGTCCTGTTCATTAAGCCTACAGTCACCACACTTGTTATAAGGCATGCACAACATACTGGGACCATTAAGCAATGACACAGCCAGCACACCCCTTTGCCCTAAGAATCGTTTTTTATTCCCAAAACCTGATCCTAATTTAGCAGTGTTATTTTAAAGAATTTTAAATTTGGTACTTTTCCCTTAGGCTGACAAAATCTATCCCCTATCCTGTCTTTAGATTTCAGTTGATTCAAATTACCCCAAAATATTTTTGAAAAGGCTTGTCACTTGCTAAAACCAAATTTTCATTTTTATGGATATAAACTGAAATAACAAACTTTGTAATCCAAGAGTTAAAACCTAACAGAACTATTTTTAAAAACTTCCTTTACAGATCACCATTTTACCATGGCCCTAAGAATAACTAAAACACATAATTTCACAACAACACAAATAATATGCCCATTATATAAAGGGAAAAAGTCTCAGTCAACTCTCAATAGATCTCTTTTTATACCAATTCCCATGAGTTTCCCTAATCTAGCCAATTTTAATGGGTTCCCATATGTTTAAGGTCTGTTGCTTATGAACAAAGGTCTGAATATATCACTATGAAATGTACCAGTTAGTAACATCCTTGGAGTACAACTCAAAGTGTATTATTTGGTTTAGGAGTTGCACCTTGGGACTCCATCAAGCAAATCTAGTTCCCAAAAGTAACAGAAGTTCCTCATCACAAAAACCTAGAACACAGTCTTGGGAGTATATTCCCCAAAATGGCATCAGAACAAGGGTCCCACATACTCGACTGACCTAAACCTGCCATTGTCTCTTAATATCACCACCCTAGGAGCAGGGGAAAAAAAACAGTCCTCACCTATAAGAATTTTACAAGTTTAATGTGAAAATTAAAAAAAAAATAATAATACAAATAGAAAGAAGTTCATATTCTTTAATGTTGTACAAAAAAGTATGAGTAGAACCAAAACTAAATTAAACATTATCACATTCGTTTACACCACCATCTAGTTCTTCATATTAACTTTACTATTCAAACAACAGAAAGTAGGTAGCAATTTAGGGATTGGGAAAGAGATAAAAACCAAAAAAAACTTTTCTACCATGTTTATTCTACACTGTGTATAGCTGTGCTCACAGAGACGGCTTCTTTTACTTCTCCACTGTGCAGGAATTCAGTTGTATATAAAATTGAACCTGAATTTTAGAAAGAACAATATCTTTATTAAAAACAGCATTATTTACAAAGTTTTTTTATCTTAGATGATAAAGAAATTTGGACATTCCTACCCTCCCTTGACATTTTTGGCATTTTCTACACCTTTTCTCTCACCTGTCTCATCTTACACATTGAATAATTGTGTTGTTAAATCCTTACAACTAAAAAAAAAAAAATTTAAGAGTGTATATTTGATTAATTATCCACTAACAAGTTCCTTGAGAGAAGGAAAATTTTTATAATTTATTGTATTATGCCACCTGGCACAGTTCCTGATACCTGACAAGCAGTGTTCAAATAAATGAATTATAGGACTCTTTTTCATATCTCCTACTTCAACTTTTAAACCATCAGCAGACCAAAGAAGAGGAGCAAAAGATAAAGTTTAACTAGTTTAACAAAATGGAAAGAACCAATGTCATACTCAACAAGCTTTCAGAGAAGGCCAAAATCACTATTGGAACTGTTTTTGAACTAATATTTATTAAGCATTTACCAGGTGCCTGGCACTGTTGTAAGCACTTTACATACATTTTTTTACTTGCTCCTCACAATTCTATGAAGTGGGGACTACCACCCTGATTTATAGGTGAAGAAATAAGCAAATAGAACATCTTACACCAAGAGATTCAATTCTCCACATTTTCATGTAGATAATTCCCTTCATTTTTATTATACAGTGCTGACTGCCATTTTATCATCTCCTTTTTGAAGGAAGACTTCAAACTTAACAGTGACAAAAATATCAGATGTGGAGAAGAACACTCACCCAAATACCAGAATGTCATGCTGCAACTTGCAGTCTGGGGATACTTTTAGGCAGTCATATATTTAATCTATGACTTGTATATAAGCCAAGAGTCCATCTACGATCTTAGTTTCCTTAAAGACCAAAATTCATAACTATCCCTTCTCAAGCAGCTCAGGATATGTTAAATCTGGCAATTTTGATGAATCAGCCACAAAATGTTCAACTTCCCGTACCTGCTCAGAAGCTGAGGGAGACTAGAAATGATGGGTCCATATCCTGGTGCATTGTCGTACAATTCAAACAACGGTGCAGCTACGAGCTTGTAATTTTTAGGGACTGCAAACAAGGCTAAAATAAAACAAAACAGTATACATTTTTTATAAATTCTTACACAATCAGTGCTTACAATTCATTTATAAAGTAATCACCAGTTTTACATTTGAGAAACTCTTGAGGAAAAAGGTAATTCTCTTTAATACATTTTGGTTGTATCTTTTTTTTTAAGGTTTTATTTATTCATTTGAGAGCAAGGGAGAGGGAAAGCGAGCGAGCGAGCACAAGCAGGGGGAGTGTCAGGCAGAGGGAGAGGGAGAAGCAGGCTCCCCACTGAGCAGGAAGCCCGATGTGGGGTTCAATCCCAGGACCCTGGGATCATAACCTGAGCCGAAGGCAGACGCTTAATCAACTGAGCCACCCAAGCGCCCCATTTTGGTTATATCTTTCAAGCAAAGTTCATAGTCAGTGCTATTAACAAGCAAGAGCATGTTATTAAGTGCTGGCCCTGGAAACAAGGGGAGAAGAGCTGAGCCTTCGGGTTTACAATTTATTCTGAATTCCATTTTAAGACTATGACAAGAAATAATTATTTGTTAAAATGTACAAGAGGCCTAAAGGTGGTATTTAAAAAATTAATTCCTGGGGTGCCTGGGTGGCTCAGTCTGCCTTCAGCTCAGGTCATGATCCTGGGGTCCTGGGATCGAGCCCCACATTGGGCTCCCTGCTTGGCAGGAAGCCTGCTTCTCCCTCTCCCACTACCCCTGCTTGTGTTACCCTCTCTCACTGTGTCTCTCTCTGTCAAATAAATAAATAAATAAATAAAATCTTAAAAAAATAAATTTAAAAAAAATTAATAAAAATTAAAAATCAATTCCTCTGTCTCTGAAAAGTTTCAGTTTATCACAATGTGAATATCAGTACCAGAAGCTAAACAGAGCCTAAAATACCTGATTTAGGCTCTAAAATACTAGAGCCTAAAATACCTGATTGTAGTGTTTTATCTTAAAACACTACAATCAGGTATTTTAGGCTCTAGTAAAATTTACTCTTCCCCCTATAGCATGACTGTTCCATTTATGAGAACTAGTTAATTCTGGGGCTCCTGGGTGGCTCAGTCATTTAAATGTCTGACTCTTGATTTCAGCTCAGGACTCTGCTCAGTGTGGAGTCCACTTGAGAATCTCTCTCTCTCTCTGCTGCTCCCCCGGCTTATGCTCATGCTCACACTCTCTCAAATAAATAAATAAAATCTTTAAAAAATAAACAAAATAAAATCTTTAAAAAAAACAGTGGTTAATTCTGTATATACATAGTATATGTTTTTATTTTCACAATAAATTCAAAAATTCAAGGAACTTGGAGGAAACACAAATAAAAGTATTCTTGAAATTACTCTACAAAAGTTTTCAGATGGCTGCATTCAAAAACAAAATAACTTACCTTTCTCTTGAAGTTGGACCAAAAACAACTTCTTATGTTCCTTAGGTTTTGTAATATGTGCAGGAATATACGGGTACTAAAATCACAAAAGAGAATAATTTGTATTTGCCAAGACATCCCTCATACCGCCATGCCTTTATTTATCAACTTCTCCCATTTCAGACGTTAAGATCAAGTATCAACCCTGAGACCAAGTTCCTCATAATCCCAACACAATTTTAACATGTAGCCTGTGGTTTCATTTATTTCTTTATATGTTTCTTTCCCAATACAGCATAAACTGTTGGGGAGAAACAGAACTCCTTTTTCTAGTCTTCTCTTTACCATAACCTGGAACCTAACAGATGTTCTAAAAGATAAATGCTTAATAAATATAACCTAATGAGTAGTAAACCATTCAGCCATTCAAGTCAATTAAATATGTAGTCACAGGATTTATAGCTTGAGAAATTTACAACCTGAAGAAGTTTACTATATTAGAAGTTTAAATATGCCCTTTGAGGTATTTGACAAGACAGTCCTCCCCAACAATGTCTCACACACACACATCCAGACACACACTTCAGGAACTCCAGCCTGGAAAACTTCTGTGTTATTACTGAGCTTCTAGTTTGATCAAAGAATGTTCAGAAACCAAAAGTCTCAGTGGAGTCCTGTCAGCTAGAAATGAAAATGGAGAAAATATTTTGGAGAACTTAAGAGATTCTAAAGAGAATTAAGAGAGGGGAGGTTGCTACCTCAGAAAGAATTCTGGCACAGTGAATTTGAACGGTCAGAGATAAAGAACTCACCTGCAACTCCCCACATACATTCAGAAAAATCTACTCTGGCTTTGGGAGTTGTATTTTGAAGGCAAGGGAATTGGAAAATGCTGAAAATAGATATAAGGGGAGAGTAGGATGAAACAGAGGCTGCCAAAAGGAGGAAACATCACCCGCATTTTATGTAAGAACTTACGCTGAGAAGCTGCATGTCTTTCCCAAGACTACACAACTAAGCAGTGACACCAGGATTCAACCTCATCTACTCAACTTTTATCTAATGATAAAAGCCTGTTATTTCCCACTATTCCACCCCACTCGACATCCCAGTATTCAAGCTAGAATAATGATACATCAGAGCCATCCCTAAGGTACAATAACTGAAGATAACTGTTCCAGGCTTTGGAGGTGCCCTACATGGTCATGAAAACCAGGCACACTGGCAATGACAGACAGTGGTGAGAAGTAGTTTGAATAGCACAGGCTACAGGAGACCTGTGGTTCACATACAACAAAAGCTCCTAAACCATGACAAAACCAAAGTGACTGGCATTATCTCAATTTTCTTCTACTTGGGGTTATATGTTCCTTTTCTTTTAATACTTTCTTCTCCAGTCTTCATCTTGGAGTTTATTTTAAGCCAACTGCACTTTATACAAAAAGATAACGGAGATGGTGTCATGCTCTTTTCCCAATGACACCTAACCACTACTCCAAGTGTATTAAATAAACACACAACACTTACGTTATATCTCCTGCTAGCAGAGCCAACCCCAGGGTTCCGTCAAGGAAGGGAACTGTCCTAGGACTTTGGTAGGGGAGATGAATGAGGGTATTCAGAGAGAAGCCTGAAAAACTTTTGTGTTATTACTGAGCTTCCAGTTTGATCAAAGAATGTTTAGAAACCAAAAATACGTTAACAATAATGGTGCTATGTATCTTTGGACCAGGAACTTCACTATTTCCAGATGAAATTACACTTTCTTAAAGCCAAGACAATTTTCAGTTATTGAGTACTAGCACCAGGTTCCACAGTACCTTCTCTTCCTATACCTCAGCTATACTAGAGAGTCAGAAGGAAGAGGACAGACATAATCATCTTTTGCTTGGCTGATATGTAATTCTTAACCTGGAACATCTTGTCACGCAAAGAAGTTATCTAAGTCATAGAGCCTTGTTAACAGGATTCAGGATTAGAGTCTCCCATCAGTTAAAGGTAAGCAAATTTGAGCTCAGTACCATTATTAATCATTACGATGGATTAAAACACAAGGAATGTATTTAAATCCATGACGTCACAGGACACTTTAAAAGGTCACTGAACCAGATGCTTTTTGTGCCCCGAATTACCACATTACCACCCCCTCAGATCTCATCCCACCTCAGATTTCAGGGCAGCTGTGTTGGAAATTGCCAGAAAGTTCCCAGCTTACTGCCACTGTCTCACTCTCTGCTTTTCAGCCTCAAAGAGTTTCTAAAGCCCCAGAAAATCTCACGACCTGTGCCTGACTCAACATGAAAGTACAAGGGAGTTAATACAACCCTCATCCGATGGGGTAGGAGTCTCCAGCCTTCCATCCCTCTAATGGAACAATTTTAAGGTATATTCCACATGGTTCCTCACAGTCCTTAGCAGGATCAATCCAGTTGCCCACAGCTGTAATAAAATCAATTATGTGCCTTTTTTTTTTTTTTTTTTTTTTGACTACTGCTGTTTCTGGTCTCCCTCTCCCATGAGTCTCATTAGTCTACTGTTTTCTGGGATCACTTCCCAAACAAACTATCTGTACCCAAGTCTTTGTCTTATTCTTTCTTGTGAATAAGGTCTTTGAAGGATACTAATAAATTAACTCATTCTTCTGAAAAGAAGCATCTATTCTTTCCTACATAAATTATACCTCAGGGTAACCAAATAGTTGATGAGAGAAGTTTCCCTTGGGGCACGTGGGTGGCTCAGTGGGTTAAAGCCTCTGCCTTCGGCTCAGGTCATGATCTCAGGGTCCTGGGATCAAGCCCCGCCATCAGGCTCTCTGCTCAGCAGGGAGCCTGCTTCCCTCTCTCTTTGCCTGCCTCTCTGCCTACTTGTGATCTCTGTCAAATAAATAAATAAAATCTTTAAAAAAAAGAAGTTTCCCTTAATAAAAGGATCACAACCCCAATGAATAAGCCCAAAAAACTATTATCAATGAGCTGCTAACATTACGAAAAGACATAACCAGACATTATAAAACTTCTGATGGAAGTGCATGATACTGTGAGGGCCATCCACCAAGATGACCCCCAATGGCTCCTATCTCCTGGTATGCACACTTTCGTGTAGTCCCCTCCCACAATGTACATGTTGGCTTGCGTGACCAGTAGCATACAGCAGAAGTGACAGTATGTCACTGCCAAGATTAGGTTATACAGACCACAGCTTTCTCCGTGGGCATGCTCTCTGTCACTTTCTCCACCTCGGATCTCAAGCTCTAGGGGAAGCCAGCTGCCTTACTGGGAGTTACCCTATGGAGACGCTCTCCTGGTAACAGAGAGAGCCCTCAGGTCAACACCCAACAAGGAACCGAAGCCTTCAGTCCGACAGCGCAGGAAGAGAGGCCTGCTAATAAACACATGTGTGAACCTGGGATCAGATCCCTCAGCGCTAGTCCAGCCTTGAGGTGACACAATCCCAACTGACAGCCTGACTATAACCTCATGAGAGACCATGAGCCACCCAGCAAGGCAGCTCCCAGATGCCTGACCTTGAGAAATGAAGATAACAAATGTCTGCTGTCTTAAACTGCTAAGTTTGGGGGTTAATTATGCAGAAATTAAACAATACACCACCTATGGCAAGCCTTATACTCCCCTACCAGCCAAATTCAGTCTCTTGATCTAACTACCAGTTTATAGGACAGAAGCGAAAGAACTACGTGTTCAATGACAACAGGGAGATGCAGTCAGCAATGGGAACACAAAGAACTTTAAATATTATGGAATAATTTCTTACTCTTAGTGTGAGAATGTGTACTGTGTTGTGTTTTTTAAGAGACCCTTATGTTTTAAAGACACATACTGAAATATTTACATTTGACATGATTACCTAGGATTTGTTCCAAAATAATCCAAGGTGAGGGAGGGGAAAAGGGTGCCAGGTGAAGTCTGACCACGAGCTGCTAACTGTTGAAGGTGGAGGACAGGTAGTGGGATTCATGTACTTTTATTATTCCTACCTTAGTATATGTGAAATTTTCCTTTAAAAGAAAAAAATGCCTGGTTTTTAAATTTTTTATCTACATTAATGAGAGAGAAAGTCAAATTCTGTTATACTCTTTTCAAAAGGCTGGAATTAAAGTAGTTTTCTACTTTCCCAAATGCCAAGCAAATAGAAATGAGCACTGACCTGAGGAGGTTCAAAGTTTGGTCTCCACCAGTTACCAATGCAGTCATCAATGACCCAGTCTTGCAGGACTCCATCCTGACGACCCAGTATCTGTCAAAAAGAATACAACCAGTAATACCTACCTATGAATACACTTCTTTTGTAAAGATATAAATTTCCTCTTTATAATTTCTTGTCTACTTTTATCTATGTCACTTGGCCCAAGACATAACTGTTAGTTCCAACATGGCAATCTAGCATCAACATAACAATATAGGACCAACAAATCTGTTTTTATGTCCTGCCTACACATGAAAAACCAAAGGTGACCAATTTCTTACATAAGCCAATGCCATACATACAATAGTTTTACTAGAATCAAGCTATAGCTTGTGTAAATCACCACCTAACTAAATTATAGAAAAAAAACTTTCATTTTTATAAATCTCTGTGGCATAATATTAAACTTAAGTTATTTTAATCAAAATTATACTCTCTATGTTTAATTGGTCAAACATGGTTCTACAAGGTCTATAATGAGAAAGAGCAGTTCCCTGTCCCACTTTCCGAACCATTTCCATTGGCTACAACTTTCAACTCTTAGCTTTTTTCCCCCCCATTCTCGCCTCCATTTTTTACTAGCATTCACCTTGTTTTTAAAGAAACTGTTTTAGTTCCAGAGGGTTGCTAGAGGGGAGGTGAGCAGGGCAGAGGGGTGTGTGGGCTAGATGAAACATGGGTATCAAGGACACTTGTGATGAGCACTGGGTATTATATGTAAGTGATGAATCACTAAATTCTACTCCTAAAACTATAAGTACTGTATGTTAACTAACTAGAATTTAAATAAAAACTTGAAATAAAAAACCAAACTATTTTAGTTTCACATTTATAGAAAAAACGCAAATATGGTACAAACTTCCTATGTATCCCACAGCCAGTTTCCCCTATTAACATCTTACGCTAGCACATCTGTCACAACTAATGAACCAATACTGTTACTTTATTAACTGAACGTGAATACTTTATTCAGATATCCTTAGTTTTTAACTCACGTCCTTTCCAGTCCCAGAATTTCCTCTAGGCTACTACATTACATTTAATTGTAATTTTTCCTATAGACTGTAACAGTTTCTCAGTTTCCTTATTTTTGATGATCTTCATAGTTTTGAGGAATACTAATCAAAGATTTTGTAACATGTCCCTCAGTTAGACAGGGATTATGGATTTGGGGGAGTTTAAAGAGGAAGACCACCAAGCTAAAGAACCATTCTCATGACATCATGTCAACAGCATATCATATAGACACAATTTTTACTGATGTTAACCTTGATCACCTGGCTGGTACTGTTTATCAGGTTTCTCCACTACAGTTATACTTTTCACATGCATGCTTTTTGGTCATTTCTTGATTACTTTACATTTTTATAAACCTAAAGCAATTAATACCCTCTACTGTGAGTTGAGAATTTGGATTTTAAAACTATATCCTCCATTCATACTTTCTCCTCTACCATCCTCCCATAATCAGTATTTGGTTAAGTCTACATTCAGTATTTAAATTACTATAACTAGGTGACTCAAGACACACCAATGTTGCGCAAACTATAACTGCATTTCTTACTATACAACTATCCTTTTCTTTTAGAGTTAGTAACAGTTTCATTCATATACCATTCACTATCACTACTTCATCTCCACATTCTCCCAAGAACTTAAATTTCTTCTCAATTCAAATGTCAATTAGTCCGTCAACTTCATTTTTTCCTAAGAGACTCTTTCTATCATCCTCCTCCAGTCTGTAGATGTTCTCAGCCCTGCCTCACAACTAGAGTCCTAGAGCTTCCCTCTGCCTCTCTCTCATGTTGTTAGATCCTCTCTATATTCTGCATCCTCTATCTTCTCAGTTTTTCCTTTCATTTTGGTAGTGAACACCCTCTAGTAGCTTCCTGAGAAAAGTTACAAGATCTGTATTTCTGGAAACGCTGTATGTCTGGAAATAATTTTACCTGCACATTGGATTTATGGTTTGATTAGACAGAGAATTCTGTGCCAGAAATCATGCTCTCTCAGAATTATGAGGGCATGTTACAAGACCTTTTAACTTCTGGTATTATTTCTAGGAAGTCAATACCATTTCTGATGATGCTTTGTATTTAACTCATGTCTCCCCTCCAATTCCCAACTTTGGAAGTTTTTAAGATCTTCTCTTTATCCTTACTGATTTAAACTTTCATGCCGATATGCCTTTGCATGGCTCTTTTAACATTCATTATAGAGGGCAGGACAGTAGGTCTTTTCGATCTGAAAACTCACGTTCTTTAACTTTGGGAAATTTTCTTGAATTACTGCTTTGATATTCTTCCTCTGCTCTATTTATCTATAATCTATTTTGGTCCCTCTACAATGATCCACTAATTTTATCTTTTCTCACCTCTGTTTTACCTTTTCATCCTACTTTCTAGATTTCCTCAATTCAATCTTTTTGCTTCTGCTAACATTTTTTTAATACTCATGAGTTCTTTCTTGGCTCAATAGTCTTTTTTATGGCCCAGGGTTCCACAGATGAGCTATCTCCTCTCATTACATCAAGAATATCCTAATTAAAAAAAAAAAAAGAATATCATAATTTTATTGATTGCTGAACTGTCTGTTTCTGTTGAGTTCCATTTGCTTCTTTTGATCTCTTTCTTATTAAGACACTTTCTCCAAAATCCTGGCTCACAATTAAGGGTAAAGTATTAAGGTGCTTAGCCATCACCTTGAGTGATAAGGCCACACTATTCTTTGGAAGATTCCCAAATATCATCATCTGGAGGGGTTTTTTTGGACTGGTCACTTTATCCAGAAACAAAACCTCCAACCTTCAGCCTGGGGTATATAAGCCTAATTGTCACAATTCTATTAGCATAGTAGAAATCTATAAGTCTCACTCTTCAGGATATAAACTCTCATTTATTTTCCTCATCCCTTCTATTTTTTTATTGCTTAGTGTTTTCTGAGTCAATCTCTACTGACAATTACCAGCCAATCTTTACCTAACTGGAAAGAGTGTGCAAGACAATCTAGATATAGAAATACAGACTATCAATCCAGTATCCAGTCCATGCATGCCCCCACTTTCATGGGCACTTGGCACTTCCAATGCCTCAGCCTCTGTGGTATTATGAAGTGCTAAGTCCTGAACTACCCCCTGCTGGGCTGAGGTTTCTGCTAAGTCAGATGTGATTTGCCCATCTGCTTTTCTAGCTTCTAAAAATTCTTTCTTGCAATTATCTCATCTTTAACTCCTTCAATCCTACTGAATTTCTATCTTTTAAAAACCCCTTTACTTCCTTCTTGGTGGATTTCTGAGAAGGAGCTGAGTTAAGCAAAGAGGTTCAATCAACCACATGTAAACGGAAGTCCAAGCACAGCACAATATTTAAAAGGTATAATGGACTTAAAAAAATACTGGAGTGATAAACCAATAGGTCAAAGTGGTAGAATTACAGGTGATTTTGGTTTTGTTTCTCCTTCTGCTTTTCTGTATTTGCCAAGGTTTTTGCACATAATGTGTATTAGTTTTGTAATTAAAGAGGGAAGGATTGCGTGCTAAAAAAAGAAAATTAATAATAAAAAACAACCTGTAACTTCAAAACCTGGAGCATCTATGCATTTGGACTCAAGTCTTTAAAGACGGACATTAGAGTGACTTTTAAAAGGTAGCACAATTTGGGTAAAGCTTAAAAGATATGTCAAAAACGAAAATAGCTTTTTAACAGGAATCACTCTTGTCAAAACCCTATAGCGGCCTACACTGCAACAAAACTAACTGCATTCCAATCTCCAGCTCCATGACATACTACCTTTAAACATCAAGGAAGTTACTTGAACCCTCTGTGCCCAGTTTCCCTATCAGTAAAATGGGATTAATAATAGTACTTCTCCCTAGGGCTGTTGTGATCGCTGAAGGAGCTACTGCATGTAAAGCACTCAGAACAATGCCTAGCACAGTAAATACTCAATAAAATGTTGGCTTTTATTAACAATTATTGTTACATCAACACTTCAATGGAAAAAAATGTTAAGTTCTAGTTCAACTTACAGAAAGTAAACATAGTACTAACACTGTTGTTTAAGATTTAGTGAAAACTATCCAAAATAAACATAAAAAATAAAAAATATAAAAAGCCTAATTATCCATTCAGTTGATGGTGCTCAGATGGGCAAGGATAAAACCGCCAAAGTGGTTAAATGGAGAAATACCTCTGTCATTAAGCGTTTTAGTCCTTCAACTTCATCTTCTCCTGGGTTAAGTTCACCACCAGGTCTGTATAAAGGTTAAGAATTTCAGCTTTCAACTTAAAACAATTTTAGGATAACAGGAAGAACACAATAATAATTATTTCTATCATGTAACTGAATAACACATATTTCAGTGTCACATAAGGCAATTAAAGCAAACAAATGTCAAAGGGAGGGGGAAGAATGTGCTAGAAAACTGAACTCATCATATTAATGCACCAGACTAACAGTGCACAAACCCTAGTTTTAAACAAACAAAATATGAAACATAACAAACAACTTCTAGCCAACAGTCTATCCCACTCTCTTCTCTCTGGAAGGCAATCTGGTCATAATGGATTCCAGAAATGCCAAAGAGGCAATGCACCACATTTTTTAGGTCTGAAAAATGGGGCATTCTTCAAGAATTCCAAACTAAAGATTTGAGACCTCTCTTTTTGGTACAATCTGGTCAAACAGTTGTGCACTGAATGTATAATACGGAGATATTTATGAGTTTAAGTGATAAGACTAAACAGTTACCTATAAAAACGTAAGTCATTTTAAGAATTGGAAACACCAAAAAAAAAAAAAGAATCGGAAACACCATTCATCCTAAGAAAGAAATAATATCACTTGTTCTTAGTAATGGTACAATGACATCTAGAAATTTAACTTGGACTAATTTGCTTCATGGGGCTTCTATCAGGCTCAGTTATTAACAACAATATACAGAAATATGCAGATTGCTAGTTAAGGAATAAATGAGCTCTACACTGGAGAAAAAAAATGATTTTCTCTTTCTGAAGACTCCATTAATAGCAGTGTTTATGGAAATAAATTACTAAAGTCAAAAATTGTCTTCCCAAACTGCATAAAACAGCAATCCTATTAAAAGTTGTCTAGCTGCTAACTTCCAATGACACTTACAATTTGAAGAAAGTTGTTCCCAGCTGTAGCAGTAACACATGTGGTAGCCGGTGCTCATGTACAATCAGAACCCCTTCTACAGTCCTTCTCATTCCAATTTTATCAAATTCCTCCCTCATGCGCTGAAATCTGGCTGCAACAGAGCTGTCCTTCTCATAGAGGGGCTCTTTTGTACCAAAAGTATAATTGGTAAGAGGGTACCTGTGATCCAAAAACAAATATCTAACATGAGAACTGAGGATCATAATTTACCATGACAGATACCAAACACATATAAAGAAACTATGGGGGAAGGGGTGCCTGGGTGGCTCAGTGGGTTAAAGCCTCTGCCTTCAGCTCGGGTCATGATCTCAGGGTTCTGGGATCGAGCCCCGCATCGGGCTCTCTGCTCAGCGGGGAGCCTGCTTCCGCCTGCCTCTCTGCCTACTTGTGATCTCTCTCCCTCTCTGTCAAATAAATAAACAAAATCTTAAAAAAAAAAAAAAGAAAGAAAGAAAGAAAAGAAACTATGGGGGGAAAAAAGTGTTCATACTGTACTCAGAGAACCAGGTTTTGTCCAAAGTTACACAAGTTAATGTGACAGCAAAGATTAGAATCCAGCTCCTTGGACTGTAAGGACACAGCTTCCATTACATCAAGTTGCTACAACACACGTGAACTTTCAAGTATAGATAACGCCACTCCTTAAGGCCCTCAAATGCTTAGAGAAGTGGCTATCCGGAAATCCTCTGGGTTTAGATCACAGCTGCTAGACTAACATTGCCAACCTGGCTAACGCCCCCTTGGGATCTTCTACTAATCTAATTAGAAATTCTATCAATTATGGGTGCTAAAGACTAATATCTCTTTTTCTACAAGGTGAGCCATGACGTTCCATCAACTCTTCAGTTATTTTTCTCCCAGTCAACTATCCTCAGACTTTTCTGGTACCATAACCCTTTCCTCTTCAGGTGAACTTTTCTTTCCCCTCTAAATAAACCTTGACTTTCTGCATGTATTCTATCCAATATCCTTACTCTTCCCTTCTTGTCATTCAAATCCTTTGCCCACCCTATCTAATCTGAATATTCTCTCCTCTAGCAAGAATTCAAAATATAGCTCATATTAAGACAGTTTTCATCTTGCCTAGTAAATATCAAAATTTTCCTTAAAGATAGTTAAAAATCCCATATTTATATTTAATCAACATACCCCCTGGTAACCCCCCAATCATTACCCTTACGGTAAAGAAGCCTCTGATTATAAGTCTTTGAGTGAGAATGCTTTGACCACACCTGCCTATTCCGTATCAAAATGACTTAACATTAAAAGCCAACAACTATATAATTAATCCACTTAGCTATTCTTGAAAGGTAAACAAATGGAGGTTGTCAAAACTTAACACTGAAGCAGATTCTAGGCATGAATGAAGAAGCTTTAAAGAATTTAAGGACTTTCCCAGTAGACCCAATGCTGAATCTAACATCGTTGCTAGTAGCAGCAATTTTACACTGTACTATGTGCCAGGCAATTTTTTATATGTATTAACATTTAGTTTTCACAACTTGAATTAGAAAGAATTAAGGATAGCTGTACATAGCTATACTGTAAAGACTAGCTCTCATATCAATAAAGAGATGTCATCAAAACGAAATATAAGAATTTTCATATATGAAATCAGAGTGCCAGCCCAGACATGCATTTTATTCCCATCACACTGTGAACTTTGCAAAGCAGGGACTACATCTTACTTCCTCACCACTGGACACCCAGCATTATGCCCAGTGCCTGGTACAAAGTAGACTTTCACGCAGTACATCCTAAAAGAAAGTATAGTAGGGGAGAAAGGACTCGTTTTCAAGTTAGATTATAACTCACCCAGGTGAACTGAGTTCACAACAGTGATTTTTTTTTTTCTGAATACCCTATTTATACAGGAGAGGAAACATTCTATAAATTCATCAACCCATAACTTTAATGGAGTCGCCGGTTTCCATAGTGTAGTGGTTATCACGTTCGCCTCACATAACTTTAATGGAGTAAAAATAAAAACACTTCACCAAGTTAATTCTACATAATAACCATGCAAATTGATTCAGTAATGAAGTCAAATCAAGGGAAAACCGCAATCCCTAGTCCTAATTAACAAAGTAATCCAGAAGCTGTGCTTTCACATTTTTAAAAAGAACATTTGCCTTTTCCGCTTCACGGGAATCTTATGAAGATGTTTTAGAGGGAATATGAAGTTAAACTATTATGTTGATGTAACAGCTAGAGATATTAACTTGTATATACACATCAATCTAGCTGGATTTCATAAACCCAAAATCTTTATTGTCTAAATTTCCATGCCAGCACCAAATAATCAAATTTTTTTTGGCCAAATTGTTTTGCCAAATAAAACAATAATAACAATCATCTCTTCAACCCTTTATTTGAAAGTAAAATAGAGAAATACCTAAAGTTTCTCATGGAAACACCGGTATCAGTAAATTTTTTTTTAAGATTGATTTTATTTATTTATTTATTTATTTATTTATTTATTTATTTATTTATTTATTTAATTTAGTTGACAGAGCGCACAAGCAGGGGGTGCGGTAGGCAGAGGGAGACAAGACAGGTGAATGCATAGGGTAAGCCAGATGGCCCAAAGCACACGAATAAAATGTGGTGTCTTCTGGAGCTCAAGTATCAATTAAGTCATTAAGAGGAAAAAAAAAAAAAACTAAACCTACGCATTATAGCTAGCTCTCCAAAGCTCACTGCTACAGAAAAATGAAAACTGCACACACGACACATTATACCATTCATATCAAATAAGAACCCACAAAAGCAATACCACATACGTGATGTGAAAACAAACACTGGACAGGAAAAATGAACATCACGCTCTGCAGATGGTTTCCTCTGAAGACGTGGGGAAGGGATGAGTTCGAAAGCAAACTTGAGATTTTCCGATTATGACTGAATCCAGGGGCATGGGAGCAAGCCGCCTCTCCAGGAAAAGAAAACCCTTTCAAGTAGGACTCTAAGTCTGACGCGCTCGAGGACCACGAAGGGGCCGGGGGGAGCTAGAAAGGCGCGCATTCGCGAACGGGAGCGGCGGTAATGGCGAGGCGTGACGCCCGCCAAGGGCCGGGGGCGCGCCGGAAGAAGCTCAGGAGCCTTTGGGAGCGCTCACGAGGAAAGAGGTGCCCAGGAATGCAGCGCGCTAAGGCCAGGCCGTACTTACAGGTTGATGGTGCGCTCCAGGGTGAGGGGCTTGGTCTGCTGGATGTACTTGTTGCCGAACTGGTTGACTCCCCGGGGCCAGCCGGTTTGTGAGCGATTGGGCGGCACCACGGACATACTGGCGAGCTCGAGTACTTGCGGCGAGAGGAAGTGGGGCAGGCAGGGAGACTTTCCCTTGCCGGTAGCGGTTATTTGCGTCCCCCTCAGCAGACGCCACCCGCCATTAACATGAGAGCGCAAGAGGAGGCGAAGGCACGCCGGAAGTGCATCCGGAGCCTCTGGCGGCAGGAAGTGGAGAGGCGGAGGCCAGCCTGGCCAAGCGCCACTAGGCCAATCTCTCATGAGATGGCCGCAATATCTAGAGCTTCCATTGGTAAGCCAGGAATGGGTTCCGCCTCCTTATACCTTGGTACTTCCTATTGGTCGGCGCTGGGGAACACGGGAAAGAGGTCATTCTGGGAATTGTAGTCAGCCTAGGAGAGTAGCTGCTTAATCAGTGTGGCGTGGGTCTGTAGCTTAAGAGAAGATGAATGGGAAACGGCCAGCTGAGCCCGTTCCCGGCCGGACGGGGAAAAAGGGAAAGAAGGAGGTGATAGCGGAGTTTTCGGACGCTGTCACGGAAGAAACCTTGAAAAAGCAGGTGTCTGAGGCCTGGAGCCGCAGGACGCCGTTCCGTCACGGTAACCGGGTGCTGTGAGGGGGGAAGCAGGGTCTGGGGGCCTCTGAAAGTGCTGCCACTTGAGCCGAGCCCCCGGCAGAGGGGCCACGAGGGAAGCGGCCCTTGGAGACAGTGTGACTTTGGCCACCTCTGACTCTCCTGCTGCCCTCTATCATTCCAAGTTCGGTTTGAATTTAGAAATCTGAGAAGAAGAAACGTAGGCCCGAGAGTTGGGAAGCAGAGGGGCATGCAAGTTCGTAGTTCCCCCGAGGGCAATGACTGGCTCTTCCAAAATCGTGTAGCCAGAGCATTTATTGTGAGCTGCCAGATAGCTGGCACCCGAGCTTACTCGTTTTTACACGCCTATAGGTCGACTTTGTGACCTATGGGAAGTAAACGAGTGTTGAGCAGGGGAAGGAAGCCACCTTGAATGATTCCAGCCTCAGCTTCAGATATCGCTTTAGAGGATAAGAATTCCGCTTCATGCATCATGCTTTTCCTCCTAGAGTTTGCCATGATTTGGGTTTCAGTTGTTAAGTGCTTTGAAGGGGTAAGTCCTGGATGTCTGGATACACATAGAAAGTGATAGCTTAGTGTCTAAAGGGCAAGCTCTGTACCCGCAGGGACTTGTCAATATCCTCAGCTGTAGGATGGAAATAGCGATAATGTCTAGCCCAGGGTTGCCGAGAATATGAAGTGACATCATGCATATAACACCACTGTGTTTGGCAGGGGCTAGGTGGTGGTGATGGTGGTGGTGGTGGTGACTATTAATATTGGGGAGAGGGGGTACCTAATCTAGACTATCAGAGGCAGTGGCTAAAATATTGAGACAGAAATCAAGGCTTTGAAGTGTTGTGCTTGAACTGATTTTTTTTTTAAGTGTATGTTGTAACTTCCTCCAACAGTAACTTGGGGGAAGAAAAGGCAGGGTCGAAGAAAAATTGCCAGCCAGTATTGCTATTCTCATTTTTTTTAGGGGTTGGGAATGGGCAGAGGGAGAGGAAAGATAGAATCTTAAGCAGGCTCCTCACCTAGCATGGAGCCCACCACAGGGCTCTATCTCACAACCCTGATCATGACCCAAGCCAAAATCAAGAGTTGGATGCCTAGCTAACTGAGCCACCGAGGCAGCCCCTCTATTCTCATTTTTAATTTGCTCCTCTCCCTTTAAGTTGGGGGGAAATGAATAAAGGATCTAAAATATATTCAGTTCAGTAGCTAATCACTGAACTAAAAAACTCAAAAAAGAGCAGGAACCTTAATTTAGTGACATCACCTATACTCCTAAGAACTAGTATTTTAAGCACAATATATTTAAAAAGTAATATTGAATGGGTAAAAAAGGGGGGGGGCTTATAATTCTTCCCCCAAGTCTTTGGGTACTAGATTTCTGAAAATTCGTGACCATTCCCTTTTGTATTCCCTCTGCCATGCTACTCAGGTCAAAAATACAAAAGGGGAAAAAGCTGTAAGTAATGTTTTCCTTCCAACAGAGGCCATTGTCATGGACATGGATCCCTTTCTTCACTGTGTGATCCCAAACTTCATCCAAAGCCAAAACTTTTTGGAAGGTCTTCAGAAGGAACTTTTGAACTTGGACTTCCATGAAAAGTATAACGATTTATATAAGTTCCAGCAGGTATTTATGTCCCTTTCACACTCACTCTTCCACTTCAGAAATGCATTATCTACAAATGCATTCGTTACCTTTAGACTAGAGGTTTTAGATCGGGTTTGCCTTGGAAGGTCCTTGCCTTGACATCGCTAAAAGCATTTGTTCTTTCACATAACCTTGCTGAATGATAACGATGCGTTAGGTGCTATAATTATTGCATGGGAGCCTTTGACAGTTCCTGCCCTGTAAGACTTCTAAATCTAAACTAAGAGAGGTGCTAGTGATGGTGACAGATAGTCAAGAAATACAGCAAGCCAGTAAGTTAAGCACATTATAAAAAAAGGGGATTAAGTATATTTGGGGGATTGGTATGCTGAAGAGAGTTGTATGTTGGAAAATAATACCCATTTAAATTTTTGAGTTCATGTCTTTAGTAGCTTTATATACTGCAGTACACTGTGCATCGCAGTCTGACTATGGGACGTAAGATCTATTCTTTTTTTGGTGGACAGCTTAATTTGGCAGGGAAGACCATATCAAAATCAAGGCCTGTTTTTCTGCTCTTAGAAGACAGGGCTCAGTCTAGTTGTAGAAATATAGGTCATTGGTTTCCCCAGTTTGAGGGTATTATCTTTTTAGTACATGGCGTACATCACTCTTGGAAATCCTTTCTAAAATCTCAAGGATATCAGCCCTTAAAAATCACAGAATAAAATAAAAATGAAAAAGATGAAGGATTATTTTGTTTTCTTTGCACTTAACCCTTTGATTCCTCTTGATCTGGGATAAGGGAGTAAATAACAGTATTTCCCTCTCTTGCTTTTATTCTTTTGCACTAGAACTGATTGTGTCCCCCCATCTGTCTATCTTTGGGCTTTAACACATATAATCGAATTAACCAAGTTAAATACCACATGATATGACTCTTAATAAGTCAGGAGATCTGATGAAAATTAAACTTCTATCCTAGTAAAGTTACATACATTAAAAGCCACAACTGTCTGCCTTTATAATTATATCAACTTCAATAAGACTAGGTCTCTTTGTTGATTTAGGGCTGTATATATCTCTCATTACTAAAACCGAGAAATCAAACTGGTTTTTACTTGATGCAATTTGATAGATGAAAGTACTTCTAACTGTGATGTCAGTGAGTGGCAAAATAATTAAAAGGGCCCTGGGTAATGAGGAGGGGGAAAAAAGATGACTTTAGATTACATGGATATTTGGTAAAACTCTACTTTGCTATGAATAATTTTCACCATGCTCACTTTGGAACTGCACTTCTTCATCCTAAAACAGTAGATGTAAAACCTATTTTCAGTCTCCTATCCCTTCAAACTTTGCCTATATCCACTTTTCTTTGCTTATGTTATGAATTGCATTAATAATGGGGTCTATGGCATCTTACAACCTTCTTAAGTACATGTGTTAATAAGAGTTTCCTGATATTCTAGATATTTTAAAGCAAGTTTTATTGAGCACATGCTTTATGCCATGCTAAGTGCTCATAACAGTCCTATGATGGAGGTACATTACTATTCCCATTGTATAGATGAGGGGAATACATTGATTTTTCCTTGTCTTCTGGATCATCCCTTGTGACATATAAAAGAAAGATGTTCCTAAGAAAAAAATGCTTTTGACCTAACTTTGCCCTTCACCCCATTCCTCTGCTCTTCTTGACAGTAGGAGTCCATATAAGTTGTTTGTACTTTCTCAAATACTACTCCCATTCTCTGTTAAGCCCACTTTGCATCAGGCTTTTACCTACAACTCCACCGAAACTACACTTGTCAAGGTCACTCACAACTTCCACATTAGTAAATCCAGGATTCATTTTACTTCACCTTCCAGCCGCATTTGAGCTACTATGTTACTCCTTTCTCCTGGAGACATTTTCTTTACTTTCAATATACCATACTCTCCTGGTCTTCCTTCTACCTCCCTGACAAGCGCTTGGTTTCCTTTGGTAGGTCTTCCTTTTGTACCTGACTTCTTAGTGATAGAGTATTTTAGGGCTTTGCCCTGGGGCCACTTTCGGGCAGATTTCCAGGGACTCCCACAGCTTTGCCTCTACTCTTGGATATCTGTTAAGTGTCTCGCACTTAAGTCCAAAACTAAACTCCTGATCTTACCCATCCAGTGAATGGCAACTCAATCTTTCCAAGTGGCTCAGGCTAAAAACCTTCCGTTCCTCTCTCATCTCATACCCAGTTTGTCAGGAAATTCTACAGGTTTTCTCCTCAAAACATATCCAGAAAAGGGGCACCTGGGTGGCTCAGTGGGTTAAAGCCTCTGCCTTCGGCTCAGGTCGTGATCTCAGGGTCCTGGGATCGAGCCCTGCGTCGGGCTCTCTGCTCAGCAGGGAACCTGCTTCCAGAACCTCTCTCTCTCTACCTGCCTCTCTGCCTACTTGTGATCTCTCTCTGTCAAATAAATAAATAAAATCTTTAAAAAAAAAAAAACATATCCAGAAAAACCCACTTCTTTCCACTTGCACTACCAACAGCCAGTCCAAGGCATCTTTGCCTCTCATCAGAATTATTCTATTAGTTTATTAGCCAGTCTCACTGCTTCCACTCTTGGCCAGTTGCACAATCACAGCCATTATGTTCTTTTAAAATGACAGTAGACCCAAGAGAATTGAAAATACGTGCACAAAAAACAAGTACACAAATGGTCATAGCAGATTATTCATAATATCTAAAAAAGTGGAAAGAACCCAAATGTCCATCACCTGATGAATGGACTGATGAGTGATCATTGAGTGGTCTAGCCACACAATGGAATATTACTCAGCTAGGAATAAAAATGATATAGCAATGCTGCTGCAACATGGAGGAGCCTTGGGAATGTACTGAGAGAAGCTAGACACGTAAGGCCATGTGCTGTAGGATTCCACTTATATGTAATGTCCAGACTAGGAAAATCCATATAGACAGGCATAAAGTAGATTAGTGGTTGCCAGAACCTTGGGGGAGAAGACTATGTACAGCAACTGCCTAATGGGTATAGGGTTTCCTTTTGGGGTGGGGATGATAAATGTTCTGGAATCAGATGGTGGTGGTCCACACAACATCATGAATATACTAAAATCCACTGAATTAAACACTTAGACAGTTAAAATGGTTAATTTTATCTCAATTTTTAAAAATGTAAACGGAAATCTATTACTCCCTTGCTTAAAGCCTCCCAAGGTTCCTCATTTCTTTTTTTTTTTTAAGATTTTATTTATTTATTTGACACACAGAGAGAGATCACAGGCAGGCAGAGAGGCAGGAAGAGAGAGAGGAGGAAGCAGGCTCCCCACTGAGCAGAGAGCGCAATGCGGGGCTCGATCCCAGGACCCTGAGATCATGACCTGAGCCAAAGGCAGAAGCTTTAACCCACTGAGCCACCCAGGCGCCCCGGAAGATTCCTCATTTCTTTGACAGAAAGCCAAAATACTTTGAAGAGCTCTAAGGCATCCCATTGCCTCATCTCCTACTGCTGTCCCCCGCACTCTCTATGCTCTAGCCACAATCTCCTTGGATTTCTTCATGCTCAGGACCTTGAATCCTTTTTTTTTTTTTTTTTTCAATTAATTTATTTTTAGAGAGAAAGAGAGTGTGTGTACATAGGGGGATGGGCGGGACAGAGGGAGAGGGAAAGAGAATCTCAAGTAGCCTCTGTGCTGAGCAGGGAGCCTGACATGGGGCTCAATCTCACAACCCTGAGATCACAACCTGAGCTGAAGTCAAGAGTCGGACACTTAACTGACTGAGCCACCCAGGCGCACCAGGACCTTGAATGCTCTTTGCCTATATACTCCCTTGGCATGTTTCCTAACCGTCTTCAAGGCTTGGCTTCACTCAGCGAAATCTAGCCTGGCCACCGTGTTTGTGCTTGCAAACCCTTTCCCAAACTTCAGCACTCCCAGTACCTCATATCCTGCTGGTTTTCCTGTGCCTTTGTCACCTTCTTTCATACCAACCATCAGCTTTTTGTGTTTATTGTCTGTCTCCCTCAAAAAGAATATAAGCTCTTCTGTCGATAACTATTTAAGTATTTGTTGCATGAATAAGGTCCAGGGGGGTTAAGTAACTTGCCCGAGTCACGGAGCTGCCACATGGAGGGGCCGTGGGTCAAACCCAGGCAGCTTGTCAGAGTCCAGGCTCTTTATCACAATCCTCTACTACTAGGACACTCACTGAACTGCTTTCCTGTGTGTTTCTAATATATAAAGGAAATCCCCGTTTTTTTTCTTTTTCCATAATCAAGTCTGATGATTTGAAGAAGAGAAGGGAGCCTCACATCTGTGCTTTAAGGTAAACAACTAATCATATTTGTTGGGTGTGGAAAATGTTACATCATACAACGTTATGTCATTATCCCATTTTGTAGAGGAGAAAGCAGACTGAGAAATTACGTAACTTCTTCAAGGCTTCCCAGATGAAAACCGAGGGAACTAAGCTACAAACTCAAGTCAGTCCAATTCCAGGGCCCACCTTCTCAGTGATAAAATGTTCAATTTTGTTGGCAATCAAGGAAACACTGCTGAAACCATTTTTCACATATTAGGTTGGCATATATTCAAAACAAAAACCCCCAGTGCTGACAGAAGTATAGATCCCTTTCTTAGGTGATGGTTTTGAAAAACGTATCAAAACTCTTCAAATTATGCTTACCTTTTTATAGTGTCATTCCACTTATAAGAATTTGTCCTGAGAAAATAATTAAGGAAGTCCTCAAAAATTCCATACAAGATTGCATGTTGTAATGTTTAAAATAGTGAAAAAAAAATTTTTTAAAGATTTATTCATTTTAGAAAGAGAGTGCACGCTGTAGTGCTAGTTGGGGGAGGAGAAGAGGGAGAGGGAGAAAGAATCTTCCAAGTAGACTCCCTGCTCAGTGTGGAGCCCGATGTCGATCTATCCCATGACCCTGAGATCATGACCTGAGCTGAAATCAAGAGTCGGACACAACCCACTGAGCCACCCGGGTGCCCCAAAATAGTGAAAAATTATATACAAATTAAATGGCCACTCACTGAGATTTATATAGATAATGATACAAGCATGAGTGGAAAACTACAACCATTGAATATGACATGTGTGAATTTTAATACATGAGAATGATAAAGTTAAACCTGATTTCACCAATTCTAAGATACATTTTCTTTTTTCACATTTTAGCCCTGCTTAGATCCAGTGTCTCACAAATTACTGTTGTGTCCTATTTTAATTGGCAACATTTTTTTAAATAAGAGCAAAATGATGATACTTCTTACAGAGGAGGCTTATTAGAGTTGATGCAGTACACTTGTCAAAAGAAAAGATGGGGATACCTTGGTGGCTTAGTTGGTTAAGTGTCTGCCTTTGGCTCAGGTCATGATCCCAGGGTGCTGGCACTGAGCCCCATGTCAGGTTCTCTGCTCAGCAGGGAGCCTGCTTCTCCCTCCCTCTGCCTGCCACTCCCCCTGCTTGTGCACTCTCTCTCTCTCTCTCTGTCAAATAAATAAAATCCTAAAATAAATAAAGACACTAGGACTGTACACACGATGTGAATGATTTTTTAAAAAAAGATATATTTGGCTATCTGTGTACAAAGGAAAAGACAGAAGAATGGAATGTTTAAATCTGGCTTGTAGGATTTCAGATTTTTTTTAACAGTTTCTTTTTACTTATAGATGATTTCCCCCCTAATTTTACTACAATAAAGCACAATGTTACTTTGTAATAACTGTTTTTCATTTATACAGAAGTCATTTTTTTTCTCATTCTCTTTTTCCTTCTGGGACATTTTAATATATGATGACATCCTGCACAGATTGTTATTTCTTCCCAGTTCTGAAGTACTGCTCATGTACGAACTGCAACTCTAATATTTCATATTTATTTAGACCTTTTTTTGTTGTTCCAAAAAGAGATGATCGCACTAGAAGGCATTATCTCCTTAGTTCACAGCACACCTCTGGTAAGCATTTCCTGTGGGACTGAGGTTCCATTCCATACCCACAGGATAACAGCTGGATGGTGTGACAGACGGGATTCCTTGGTCTATAGAAAAGTGATCTTTATACTTCCCAGTTGGGCTCTGTGATTTCTCTGATAAATTCAATTAACAAATGAGAATAATGACAGAAAATAATCCTGTCCTTGTGACCCTTTCATAGAGTGACTAGAGGAGGAGCTTTTTATGGAATACATTTGAGGAAGCCAATGTTACCAGTAAAAGAGGGATTTAAGGCTTTGAAAATAGTTGCTTAAAGCATCAAGACTTTGCAGAAATGTTTGCCACCCACATCTCAAGCCTGGTTCAGCATTTTGCTCTGCTGGCTGATTCGATATACTCATTCGATTCAAAAACTCTGTTTTTGAAGTTACATGGCATTTCTGGTTGGACCAACCTAGCACAGTGTTTTATAGAATTTTTTGGTTTGATAATGTATAGTGTCGAAAAGAGACTTGGTGTTAAAATCTTAGGAGATCAGCCTGGAGACTTGATATTTAGTTACGAACAGCACAGTTGCATTTCAGTTGTGTACATTTGGACTAAGATGATCAAAAAATATTATCTGTGTGTGCACAATGTGAACGGACATAAGTCCTTTCAAAATCTTTCAACTCATCAAGATTCACGTAATTTCAAAGTTGATTGACTGAATGAGTTATAAATTGCGTTAAAGAGATTTCTATACAGAGAGCCCTGCTAGCTGGTGAATGGAAATGTTTGGCATCTCTTACTGGTATCGCGCTAGCATCAGAACTTCTATGAAAGATTTTCTGATCTTACATAGTTAGCATAATACTCACCATTATTTCAACTTAAAGTTTTTAATCCACAACAGTGTCACCTAAGTTGTCATTAAACAGTGGGGTAGTATTTAGTGCCACAAAACGTGTCTAAAAATCAGTACTCTCAGAAAGGAACATCAGTGTGCTAAATTATGACAGAGGGCAAAGCACTGCCGTGATGGGGCATACTATCGATTTAAGAGGAAGAAAGTAAAATGAAATAGCAGAGCAAAACTGTATTACAGTAGATGGCTTTGTATTTCTTTCTCTTTATTTCAGTTCCAAGTCTTAAACTGTGCAAGTTGAAAGTAAAGAAGCTACTACAAGCGTCCAGGAAAAAGTAGCTGTGGCCGAGATCCAAACGCTGTGGCTAACAAGTTACCTTTGTTGACATTTCTAGGAAAGTTCTGTTTGAAGATTTCCGGACTTGGCTTGCTGACATTTCCAAGATTGACCTGGAATCAACTATTGACATGTCCTGTGCTAAATATGAATTCTCTGGTAAGAAAGATAAAGGCCTTGATGTCTGGAGGACTTACAGGCTTTAGCTACACAGTGTCGGAGAGATAGCATCAGTGTGCCAGAATCCTAGACTTGGACACGCCCCGCCCCCCCCCCCCCCCCATAGCATTAGGGCCTTCTTAATAAGGAAGATTTGACCTGGCTCGAATACCGAAAACACCTATCTTATTGGAAGGTATAAGGCAGTAGTTCTCTTTGGTGGAAATATGATGAAAGCTATTGACCAAATTTTCAGAAGAATGCTGATAAGGCACACACCCGCCAACTTGGTGTAGAGCATCAGGAAACTCAGAGGCGATATTGTCAACTCTACTCCTAGGCTTCCTAGGGAGCAAATATCCCTCAGAGCCTCTTTGTCTTTTTCTTTTTTTTTTTTCCTTGCTGTTATTGTTCTTTTGAAGGTAAAAAAGGACTACACTGAAAGGAAAAGTGTTTTGGTTTGTTTTACTAAGTAAAATGTTGATGTGGGTTTACTCTCATACAGTATAAAGTATAATGGAAGAAGTATACACTTCTTGAGGCTGAGTAGTACACAGGACAAATCCTGTCCTACACCCTTTTTTAAAAACTTTTTTCTTTCTAATTGAAATCATTTCAAACTTACAGAAACGTTGCATAGTACAAATAGTTTTTTCCCATTTTACTTGAGAGTAGGTTGCCGTCCTGCTCCAGGACCCCCGTGTACTTCAGTGATTCCTACGAGGACATTCTCCTAGATGATGGCAATAAACCATCAAAATCAGGAAATTAAGATCAATACATTATTCCCATCTAATACACAGGCTCCATTCAAGTTCCACTATTTGGTCCTTGATTGGAAAAGGGTCCCGTCCAGGATTGCATAATTATCATGCCTGATTTGGTCTCCCTCAGTCTAGAACAGTTCCTCAGTCTTGCCTTAACTTTCATGATCTAAATGTTTCCAGAGGTTTACAGATGACTCATTTTGTAAATCTGCCCTCAATTTGGATTTGTCTTATGCCTCTTCATGATTAGATTCAAGGCCTGCGTTTTTGGTAGAAACGTTACAGAATTAATCATGTGGTTTTTTTTTTTTCTTTACTGCATCTTATCAAGTGGTATATGGTTTCTACGTGTCATAGTCTAGTGATACTAACTTTGATTAGTGTCATTAATTAGTATCCCACTGTAAACTTGTTCTTTTTCTTTCTGTAAGTGAATAAGAATTTTGTGGGGAGATACTTAAAGATTACGTATATCCTGTTTCTCCTCCAACTTTGATTTGCTTGTTTTAGCACCGTCTGGCATTTCTTGCAAAATTTTTACTATGCAGGTTGCCAAATGGTGATTTTTTTTTTTATAATAAAATCATTCCCTTTACATTTATTGGTTGTCATTCTGTAAAGGAAGCCTTCCTTTCTTCCCATTTATTTATTCATATATTACGTCAGTGTGGATTTATGAGTCACTATTTATGTAATGGGCTGTAATCAGTTACTCTATTATAGTGAGGCTCATCTCGTGCCTGATTTGATCAAGGGAAGCCCCTTTAAACTGATTTCCATGTCCTTTTGATGTGTTCCCATCATTCATAATATATCTTACTTCCTAGCAGAACAAGATTTTCCAGGCTCGTCTTCTTTGTCCCTTGCCCTAGACCCAGAGTTATCCATTCTTCCAAAGAATTCTGATTCCTTTTAGTAATGAGTGATGCTTAAAAATCAAGATCTGGACTCTTAAGTATTTCTACTGTTAGGGGTGTCACTGCTCCCAGGCCTTTCAGTGGAGAAGAGGTAGCGAATACACGGATGCGCACGTACACATGTGCGTTTACGTGTTTGTGTGTGTCAGCGTCTAGAAATATGTGGATATCTAAGTAAATACATACATAGGAAACTCAATTCACATTGATTCCTACAGTTCCGATTCAACACCATAGGGTTTATCCTAGATTTCTCCATTTCTGTATTTGTAACTTCCTTCCTCAGCAGTGAAAACCATGGCTTCCATCACCTTCAGGATATTTCCTTATCGAAACTATCCCTCCTTGTGTGAACGATCACGGTTCACCGTAGCAAACCCTCCCTCTCCTGCCCTGCAGGGATGCCTCCCTTGCTCAGTCCCACCTAACGGCTTTTAGAAGCTTTAGCTCAAGAAATTAACAGGAACTGCTACCAAAAGATCTATGTACAATGATGTTCATTTGTTTATTGAAGCATTTTGCTAAATAGATGAGAAATGGAAACAACAAGTAGAAGATTAATTAAAGGAGAAAGAAGGTAATTCATAATCCATATAGTAGCATTACTATAGGGCCATTAAAAAAGCGATGACAGGCGTGTATAGTAATGAGGACAGACACTTGTCAGGCAATAAAAAGGCCACAAAATGGGGCGCCTGGGTGGCTCAGTGGGTTAAAGCCTCTGCCTTCGGCTCAGGTCGTGATCTCAGGGTCCTGGGATTGAGCCCTGCATCGGGCTCTCTGCTCAGCGGGGAGCCTGCAAAAAAAAAAAAAAAAAAAAAAAAAGGCCACAAAACAACCACTGTGGGACACCCATTTCTTTTTAAAAGCAAACGTATGTAGGAAAAATACTGGAAGAATATAAGCAAAAATATTGTTAGTGATTATCTCTGGGGTCTGTCCATATGTGTGCTCTTCAGTGCTTTTAGAGTTCTCTATCTTCCCAGTTTTATGTCTCCAATTATAAAACAGGAGAAATAAGTGTCATTTTACAGCTGGAGGAGCTCACATTGCAGGTGAATATCAGATGAACCGATATTAAAATGCAGGATCAGAGTAGCGGCTGCTCCTTGTCGGCTCTGGGACATTAAAGTATGTGTTGCACTATTGCAGACGCCCTGCTCTGCCACGACGACGAGCTGGAAGGGCGTCGGATCGCCTTCATTCTTTACCTGGTTCCTCCCTGGGACAGGAGCTTGGGGGGCACCCTGGACCTGTACGACGTTGATGGTAAGACAAGCGCATGCACGTCAGCACCAGTAGCTACTTCTGAGCTCCTAACACACAATGTGTGGCCTCCTCTGAGGAGGGGGAGCAGACACCGGCCCTGACAGCCACCTCTCTACATTGGAGTCCTTACTCCAGAGGTGGAGTCCATTAGCATGAGGACTACTCAGACCCTACTCCTGAGTACTGACCTGGAAAGGGGGAGCGTGTGGGAAGCTGCCTGGGTCCATCGGTCTGCCAGGGCCAGTCTGTCTGACAGGAAGTCAAGGTTTCCTAATGACTGACACCAGCTGTTGACTTATTCTAGCCCTCATCGATAACAGACAGATGGCATAGTAAGAACAGTGGTCAGCTAGCAGAACTGAGTGAAACAGATGGAAGGGGGTGGCGTTCTGGGATCCGCAGAGTACATCTAGTTTCCCTTAGAAATCTGAGGATTGTCAAAGTGAAACAAGGCGGCCTGAAAGTGGTTGCTGATAAGGAAACCACATGTGTGGTTGTCTTCTCTCCTGGTGCAGAACACTTTCAGCCGAAGCAGATCGTCAAGTCTCTTATCCCTTCATGGAACACGCTGGTTTTCTTTGAAGTGTCTCCAGTATCCTTTCACCAGGTAAAGATTACAAACCACAAATATACAGAGTACTAAGGATCATGCTTTTTAGTCCCCTGTTACCGAAATGTGACAGCTTCCTGTTGGACTTCCGTGGCCAGGCTGTGCGCGCATCCGGCCCGATGGATCCGGAAGTGAGCACGCCCTGGCTGGCAACCGTCCCCCTCAGCGGATATGTTCACGCGCTGCTGGCCTTGTCCTTTCAGGTGTCCGAAGTCCTATCTGAAGAAAAGTCACGTTTGTCTATAAGTGGCTGGTTCCATGGTCCTTCACTGACCCGGCCTCCCAACTACTTTGAACCTCTCATACCTCGGAGCCCTCACATCCCACAAGATGTAAGGATAAATGCCTGTTGTCAGGATTCTTATCTTAGAAGCTTTACCATATGGTTTGTTTTCCTGATAATGAAACTGGACTTTGAGTTTCCTCTTTTGCTTTTCTTGGGTAAACTTTTGATAGTGTCTTTTTCTCAGGCAGAGTTTTCCAGCACTTTTATGTGTAACAAGGAGAAGATTATAAAGTGAGGCTTTGCATATATTTTACTAGCACGAAATGATGTAAGAACAAAAGCAGTAGGAATTGTTAATTCACGTTTTGCATCTGCTGCTTCTTTGTAAGCATGAAATTTTGTATGATTGGATCAACCCTACTTATCTGGACATGGATTACCAAGTTCAAATTCAAGAAGAGTTTGAAGAAAGGTCTGAAATTCTCCTAAAGGAATTCCTTAAGGTAAGCCAGCACGTTCTGTCTGGTGTATCTTGGGAAGATCAGTAGCAGGCCCTAACAAAATCTCACTGTTATAACTTGTGCTTTTGTCTTTCTTGCTTCTTGGGTGGGTGAACAGGCATCACTAAAGGAGTTTTTGGTTAGTTCCTGGTTTATATCATCTTTTTCATAAAATATACAAGTGATGCTAGGAGCTAACATTGGTATCAGTTGTGTGCCTAGTGGGTTAAGAGTCTCTTCGGTGTTCCCCAGTTTTCTGGAATCTTAATGGTACACACACACACACACACACACACGCTTCGACACTGAGAGGGAGTTGGATGTAGCTTCCATCCTATTCATTTGGTGAATATGGTTTCCTATCAGCTTACTATTGCTTTTAGTAAAAGATTATGAACTGAGCAACACTTATTAATGAATGTTTGACAATGATACGCAGCACATTTCAGTGGAGAGGGAACTACATCAGGAGTCAGAAGACTTTATATTCACGTCCAGGCTCTGTGGTTTCACTAACCTGAGCAAATCACTGAATCTCCCATAGCTTGTAGTTCTTCATCAGTTAAACTGGGATCTGACCTGCCTTGTTCATCTTGAAGAGTTGTTGTGAGGGCCAAACAAGATCATAGACACTGGTGTGGCACTTCACGGTTGACCCTGGGTCCCCCGGAAGCACAGTCCCAAGAGCTGTTCCTCCACGAGAAAGAAGGTTGACACACACCACATACTGCCTACCTCTCTCTCTCTGTCCCTTCCCTCTTCCACCCTCCCCCTCTCCCTCCCTCTCAGAATTTTTTTTTTTTTGACAGAGAGCGCACAGCAGGGGGAACAGCAGGCAGAGGGAGAGGGAGAAGCAGTCTCCCCGAACAGGGACCCCAATGCAGGGCTCGAGCAGGGAGCCCAATGCGGGGCTCGATCCCAGGACCCTGGGATCATGACCTGAGCCGAAGGCAGATGCTTAACAACTGACCCACCCAGGCGTCCCTCCCTCTCAGAATTTTAAAGCTGACATTAGCATATTAAGGAGCTTGAGAAGTATTTATTATAGTAAATAAACTTGTTTGATCCTATTTTATTCAGCTTACCTAAACCAGGCTTTGGGATCTTCTTTCCTGTTTTATAGCTGATAGGACTGCTGTTCTGAGAACACTCCTTGGGAAGCCACGTTAAACAAGTACATAGAAAGCCTCTTGTGGAGCAGATTTCAATAGATTAATCAGCTTCTTGCTCTATACTTGGCTTTCTCTATTTAGAAAGCTGATTACATAAAGGTGAGGCCTACAGAGACTCTTAGTGTGATGACATTGACTGTTAAGCAGTTTCATTGTTTTTCCTCACATCTTATGAATTGAAGAGACTGTATTATGATCTTCATTTTATAAATGCAGGAGTCTGAGAGGTTTAGCGATTTGACATGAGATACACAACCACTAAAGGAAATAGCCCAGATCGACACTCGGGTCTCTTGGCTAAAGCATGCTGATGATTTATCCAGTCTTTGTTCTGGCTGCACTGTAGCAGGCCTGGGAGACCTTGGGCGAAAGGGATGAACGTCCACTGGCCCTTCTAGGAATCAGCCAACGTGATTCTGCAGAGCGGCCCCATCAGCAAGGCCAGTGTGGGATCATAGAGAGACTCCCTAACTGCTTCTTTCTTTGCTCGTTTTCCAGCCTGAGAAATTTGCAGAGGTCTGTGAGGCTTTGGAGAAAGGAGACGTGAAATGGAGCAGCCGAGGTCCCCCTAACAAAAGGTAGAACTGAGACATTTGCCTTTGTGTTCAGCACCTGCCTATGTGTCTGCAAGGCTCACTTCCGATAATAAGACATTTGCCAGTAATAGGACATTGGCCCTGGTCACATTCCAGTCCCTGACAGAACCTCACTGTTCTAACAACCTGTGCTTTAGTAGGCCGTGCCAGGACTCAGGGAGCGGGGTACAAAACTAATGAACAGCTTTTATTCCATGAGTCATTGTACAGGTGTGGCTTTGATGAACAGCTTGGCCTCACTGCTTTCCAGGTTTTATGAAAAAGCCGAGGAGAGCACGCTTCCCAACATTCTAAAGGACTGCATGGAATTATTCCGCTCCGAGGCTCTGTTCTTGCTGCTCTCCAACTTCACAGGCCTGAAGCTTCACTTCTTGGCTCCTTCAGAAGAAGATGAGGTAGAGAACCAAAAAGAGGGAGAAGGAGCCTCTGCCGCCACTAACACTGAAGAAGGGACAAGCCATAGTTCCCCTGGGCCAGAGAACCATCAGACAGCCTTCCGCAACAGCCGGCAGAGCAAGGAACAGACAGACCCAGACTCAGAGGAAAACGAAGCAAAGCAAGGTGAGCCATTGATCTGGGTCATCCTTATTTACCATTAACCGTTCACTCTTCAATCATGGATTCATCCAAATATTACTCGAGCATCTACGATCTGCTAGGCCTGTTTCAGGAGCTGGAGGACAGAATAAACAAGATCTCCGCTCTTGCAGAGTTTATGTTCTAGTGGGAGGGGATGGAGATTAAACGTGTACACCAACCACAAGAAAACATAAGATAACGAAAGGGGTTTGCAGAAAATTTGAATAAGGTTGTGTGCTGAGGAATGACCGAGTGGCCTCTTAGGTGACTGGGCAACTGGAAAAACCTGTCTCAGGAGCTGCTGTCTAAGCTCAGACCCAAATAACAAAAAGGATCTGTGGGAAGAACATTCTAGGTAGGAGGGGCAGCTCATACATTTTATTAGGCTAACAATATACGAACAGTGGACAGAAATAAGACTGGCTTTGCCCCAAACTATTCTGAAACATAAAAACATCAAAGAGAGGAAGGTGAACACAGCTTATTTCTGCCAAGGACCAATAATAGCCTAAGAAAAACTTGCTTGAGTTTGGGCAGATAGGTAGAAGGAAATTATTAAAAGTAGAGGAAGTCTAAGGGCGCCTGGCTGGCTCAGACGGAAGAGCATGCGACTCTTGATCTCAGGGTCATGAATTCGAGCCCCACATTGGGTGTGGAGATTAGTAAAAAAATAAATAGGCTTAAAAAAAGGTAGAGGAAGTCTTTATCTACAGACAAGATCAAACGGAGTAAAATATGGGAAATTTAAGAGGTAAGGCTTCTGTGGAAATTTCGGCACCTGTAAGTGAGCGGCTACCAACTGAGCGTATACGGTTCGGCACCCACTAAGTCAGACGAGAAAATCTGGTGCCCCATTCCTCTCCTCAGTTGTACTCTCCCTGCTTCCACTCTGATTTCTGGAGAAGGCCCCTGTTGCAGTTAGAAGAGCAAAGACAAGGGAGGTAGATGCCCATGGACACAAAGCCAGCAGTGTGACACAAGAGCCACATAACGGAGATTCTGTGGCCTCCCAGACTGACTGACCTGTCGCTTTGGTCACCACGGATTTAGAACAACCAGAGCCAGGTGGCTTTTTCTGTGCTAGTCGCTACACAGGATAGCCTTTCTTTAAGATAAAGGTTAGCTTTCCTTGATAATTGATACTGGTATCTATCCTGGGCCCTAAAAGGAATCAGGTGAAGATCAGTGGGGCCTCGTAGGCTTTTTTAAAAAGTATCTGTTGGGGTGCCTGGGTGGCTCATTCGGCTAAGCTCCTGCCTTTGGCTCAGGTCATGATCCCAGGGTCCTGGGATCGAACCCCACATTGGGCTCCCTGCTCAGTAGGGAGCCTGCTTCTCCCTCTCCCCCTACTTGGGCTCTCTCACTCTCTGTCAAGTAAAAATATAAAACCTTTAAAAAAAAAAAAAGAAGAAGAAGTATCTGTTAACC
This sequence comes from Potos flavus, assembly GCA_028534135.1. Classification (NCBI taxonomy): domain Eukaryota; kingdom Metazoa; phylum Chordata; class Mammalia; order Carnivora; family Procyonidae; genus Potos; species Potos flavus. The sequence continues at coordinate 24,377,971 of CM052888.1, read as the reverse complement.
TCTATTCCTTTTTGGTTTCATTTTCATGGGAACCTGGAACTTGGAAAAAATCTATACAGGCAGCCAAAGGATGCTTTATTCTATTACTGAGCCTCCACTGTATGCAAGCTCCAGGGCCAAAGCAGGTGGGAATACAGAGGTAAATGTGAAAAGTAACTGTAAAGTTCATCATCTTGAAGAAAAAGGTGGGAACAAAGCCATAAAGGAGCAGAATTTTCCTATTTTACTAAAGTTAAGCTGGTATAAACTCGAATGAGAGGTTTTATAACTTTAGGATGTTAAATGTAACCAACATGGTACTGACAAAGACCATAGCTATAGGATATACGTAGAAGAAAATGAGAAAGGCATTTAAACATTTCAATACCAAAAAATCATCTAAACACAAAAGACTGTAATGTAGGAAATGAGGGACCAAAAAAGCTATAAGGCATTTAGAAAACAAATAGCAAAATGATAGAATTAAGCCCCTCTTTCCTAGTAATTACTTTAAATGTAAATGACAACCAAAAGACAGAGATTGCAGAATAGACAGGAACACAGGATTCAACTATCTGCTGTCTACAAGAGACTCACTTGAGATCCAGAGACACATATAGATTGAAAATAAAAGGATGGAGAAAGATGTTCCATGCAAATAGTAACTAGAAGAGAGCAGGAGTGGCTCTACTAATATCAAACAAAATAGACTTTGTTTGTTTGTTTATTTATTTATTTATTTATTTTAATTTATTTATTTTTTTTTTTTAAGTAAGGCTCCGCACCCGACGTGGGGCTCGAACTCATGGCCCTGAGATCAAGAGTTGCATGCTGTCCCGACTGAGCCAGCCAGGCATCCAAACAAAATAGACCTTAACTCAAGAAAGAAGAGACAAAGAAGGACATTATATATTTTTAAAAGTTCAGTACAGCAGGAAGATACAACAATTTACAAATTTTTATGTACCTGATGACAGACTGACAATATATGAAGCAAAAACTGACAGAACTGGAGGGAGAAATCAGACAGTTCTCCAATCGTAGTTGGGAGAGGTCAGCTCCCAAGAGGACTTAACCCGATAAACCAGCTAGATGTAACAGGCGTTATACAGAGCGTCGTACCCCCCAACAGTGGCATATACATTCTCAAGTGAACGTGGGACATTTTCCAGAAGAAACCATAAGGCTACAAATTTAGTCTCAGTAGATTTTAAAAGATAGATATCGGTGGAGTGTGCGACTCGATCTCTGGTTGTAGGTTCAAGCCCCACATTGGGTGTAGAGATTGCTTAAAACTAAAATATTCAGGGATGCCTGGGTGGCTCAGTTGGTTAAGCGGCTGCCTTCAGCTCAGGTCATGATCCCAGGGTCCTGGGATCGAGTCCCACATCCAGCTCCTTGCTCAGCAGGGAGCCTGCTTCTCTCCATGCCTCTGCCTCTGCCTGCTTGCTTTCTCTCTCTCTCTCACACACAAATAAACTTTAAAAAAATAAAAAAATAAATAAAATCTTTAGAAAAGTAAAAAATAAATAAATAAAAAATAAAAGATAGATATCATACAAAGTAACTTCTCTAACCACAACAGGATGAAGTTAAAAAGAAACAAGCGATCAAGCTTGATCCTCCATGGAAAGACATGGAAGAACCTTAGGTACATATTGCTGAGTGAAAGCAGCCAGTCTGAAAAGGCTACTTCCTGTATGATTCCAACTCTATGACATTCTGGAAAAGGCAGAACTAAGGAGAGAATAAAATCAGTGGTTGGAAGGGATTAGAAGGGAAGGAGGGATGAATTAGGTGGAGCACAGGGGTTTTTTAGGGCATTAAAACCAATTCTGTATGATACGGTATTGTTTTTGCATTATGCATTGATCAAGACCCATAGAACGTATAGCACAAGGAGTGGACCCTAATGTCAACTATGGCCTTTAGTTAATAATAAAGTATCGGTATTGGTTTGTCAGTTGTAACAAATGAATCACACCAAGATAAAACATTAATAATAGGAGATGCAAGCAGGTGGGGGGGAATCTATTTAAAATTATAAACTTATTCATGTTATAATTTTTATTTTGGCAGCTAAATGTATGTTCCATCTAAAATTTCTTGTAAAGAGGGGCGCCTGGGTGGCTCAGTGGGTTAAAGCCTCTGCCTTCGGCCCAGGTCCTGATCTCAGGGTCCTGGGATCGGGCCCCACGTCGGGCTCTCTGCTCAGTGGGGATCCTGCTTCCTCCTCTCCTTCTGCCTGCCTCTCTGCCTACTTGTGATCTCTCTCTCTCTCTCTCTGTCAAATAAATAAAATCTTTAAAAAATAAATAAAAATAAAATAAAATTTCTTGTAAAGAAAGAAATAAAATGTCAAGTCCCCCTGCCCCCCTCCAAATGGTACCCAATACATTTCTCACCATCCCTGTACGTTAGGCTGGTTTCGTGGAGCAGTAGGTCAGAGGGTTTATGGGAATCGTTTCCCTTTAGTGCTGGATCATTCCCACTTATTATTCCCTCACAAACTAGCAGTTGTATCAAAGTTGTTTATTTTCTTAAGCAGGCTCCACACCCAGCATGGAATCCAACACGGGGCTTGAACTCACGACCCTGAGATCGACACCTGAGCTGAGATCAAGAGTCAGACACTAAGCTGACTGAGCCACCCAGGCGCCCCTGTATCAAAGTTATTTTAAGTTTTTTCTGGCCTTCTGTTGTTTCTTTTTAGACTCAAGTGTTCCCACATGCCAGGGGGAACTGAGGCGTTGGAAGACCGGTCACTACACTTTGATCCACGACAACAGCAAGACTGAATTTGCCCTGGACTTACTTCTCTACTGTGGCTGTGAAGGTAAGAGGCAGGAAGGACAACAGCGAACTGTTCCCTTGAGAGGGGCAGCCCCCTGGTGACCCCCTCCAGCTGACCAATTCAGAAGTGATGTCCCTTGGCCAGGATCACAGATGACAGAAGCTCCCTGTTGGAGGGGATCTTGGGGGTCATGAACTTCAGTGTCCCAACCCAAAGGATTTATATCTGTGACTAAGGTATGGGGGGATGTGGACCAAACCATAATTTCCCTCCCAAGTAACCCCCCAGATCTACCTCTTCTGTGTAATTGTCCTTCCAGGTGCATTTTATATTCAATTCTTAGTTTTCAGTTCTTACTCAGTGTGGATTGGGTGGTAAATTCAAGCTCATAAGTCATAGAGTTGGTTACTACTGAGCTCCCAGATCCCCCAGCTTTAAGCAGCATGGGATCAGCAATGGAAGCAGAGGATAGACTCTTGCAGTGAGAGCTTTCTGAATGCTGTTTGTTTTCCCTTTGTAAGGCTGGGAGCCAGAATATGGTGGCTTTACTTCCTACATTGCCAAAGGTGAAGATGAAGAGGTAAGTTGCTTTTGACAGCAAACTGCCCTTTTTAGTTCTTGAGGAAGCTTTCATTCTTCAGAGACCCAATTTTTATGACCTTCTGCCAGTGTCTTTAGCTGGTAAATCCATGATGGTCTGCCTGGCAGTGGTTCTATTTTCTAGTGGAAAGTACTCGGCAAGGAATAAAGATGCCAAAGGCTAATCAGTAAGCATTTTTCGTACCCTACTGAGAAATTCCACGTAAGCTAAGAGTTACATGGTGCATTCCCATGTAATCTTTAAATACAGTAAGAAACAAATGCACTGGGTAAAAATCTTTCTGGGTACGTGTTGGAATGGGGGGCTCATTGGAAAATGCCTTGACAGCCAGAGCAATAGCTCCTCCTGGTAAAGGGCCTTTTAAAAGATCCCCTATCATCAGTCTAAGTACATGATGTAAAAACCATCTGTTCAGTGGTGAATCATTGAAGAAAAGAGTTGAGAAGAAGTTCTGTGTTCTGAGGTGTCATTGTATTTGCTTATTTCAGCTGCTAACGGTGAATCCAGAAAACAACTCTTTGGCACTGGTCTACAGAGACAGAGAGACTCTGAAATTTGTCAAGCATATTAACCACCGAAGCCTCGAACAAAAGAAAGCCATCCCAGATAGAACCGGTTTCTGGGACTTTTCATTTGTCTATTATGAATGACAGGGCTGGGCACAGCTGAAGGAAAGAGACCCTTCCTCGGCACTGGGAAGTGCGCAGGAGCCACAAGGTGACCTGTGTGACACTGTCCTTAAAATCTGTGTGTGGTAGGACTCATCATCACTGTCCTCAATCTAGACCTTGAGCTTGGAGCCAGGTACCTCTCTCTTGATTAAAAAAAGGCTTTTTTGTCTTTTTTTTTTTTTTTTTTAACATTCATTTTGCATTTTCCATATGGCCTTCCTTAGTGATTTTTAAAAAGTTTTTGTGTGTGGTAAAATATACACAACATAAAGTGTACCACTTTAACCATTTTTAAAGGTACACTTCAGCGACATTCAGTACGTTCACATGGTTGTGTGCCCGTCACCACCATCCACCTCCAGAACCTTTCCATCTTCCCAGACTGGAGCTCGTCCCCATGAAAGAGTAGGCCCCCCCCCGCCCGCTCCCCCCAGCCCCTGACAGCCCCCATTCCACTTTCTGTCTGTCTCTGTAGAAGTGGAACAATACAATACTCATCCTCCTGTGACTGGCTTATTTCACCGAGCATGAAGTCTTTAAGATTCATCCATGTTTCCAGTGATTTTTAAAAATTTTTTTTAATACTCAAGGCCGATTTTGCCCTTCCTGATCGCACTGGTTTAAAACGTTACAGAAACTTCTAGCCTCTTCTTGCTGGGCTCATGATACTTCCTCCCACTGCCTATGGCTTTGTTTCACTGACTCTCCTAGGACAGCGTAGACTTAGATGACAGTGTTCCTGCCTTGGTAAACGCAGGCCTGGCCCAAAGCAAACGCCCCCCACCCCCCAGGAGACCTCTGGTTGGTCAAGGAGAGGGCTGCCTGTGCCCTGTGTAGTGGTTCCTGGGGCCACTGCCTTTCCATCCTTGAGTTGGGGCTCCTGTAGAACGAAGTGATTCTGGCCTTGCACGTGTCTTTCCTTTTCCTAAACACTCTAGGATCAGCTATAAACTTTGCTGCCTTTTATTCTTTGAAAGGACAAATGCTAAAGGCCCCGCCAAAATGCGAAGAGGCTGTGCACTTTGTTACATTCTTTCCCTCTGGACTGTCGTGGGGGCAGCATGAGAAGCGCCACCTGTACACATGGGTGTGCCAAATGGGCACCGGGGTCACTGCATCTTTAGCTGAAAGATGCTATTCTCATTCCATTCTTGTCTTCTCGTTTCCTCTCTCTTTGTTATATGTATTACTAGCTATTACCGTAGCTTTAATTTGGGGTTGTATTAATCAAGAGGAAAAGCATTGGGCTTTTATCTTTGTTAATCTCATAACACGGAGTACTGACTCTATTCTAAAGTTGACCTTAAATGAGAGAACGTGTTTCACTTTCTTTTAGGTGGATGATTTCAAAATTTGTTTAATTTCGTACCCCAATCAGTAAAAAATGTTTTAGCATTTATACCCATTATATGGATATCTATCTAGAAATTTTTCACATGCACTAATATTCAGTATTGTTACAAAACACTACTTTTTTCTGGGTGAGATGAAAAAGAAGCACCTAGAACTAGTTCTAATGGTGTCTCCCCACACCCACACAGTACTGGGCCAGTGTACATGCATAGTATTTGGAGACCACAATATTTTCACCATGATGTAATAACACTCACAGATTACAACTACTTTGTAACTAATCGCTTAACATTTCAAAGCCTGCCTTTTCAGTTGCTACAGACTGAAAGAAGGTCATCCCTACAATATGACTTTCACTCACTGGCTTTCTGATGTGTTTGCATGAGTGGGAGAGAAAGGGATGAGGTTCTAGTGAACCCATCAGTGGCGTAACTAGAAGCGGAAGGCCAAGGAGAAAATGCCAGGCAGGTGAAACTGTCACATGTGCCAAGCTGGGAAAATAGAGACTCGTGGCTCTAGGTGACACATTCGAGGCAACCCCGCTTTTCCTGTCCTGGAGCGCTCAGTCTAAATCTTAGCATACTACACAGGCATTAAAATGTACTTATTAGGTTCTCCTTAATCTCAGTGTGTTTATGACCTGTCAACACAGCAGAATCTTCTATACTGTAGGCAAGGATTCCAGTGCCTGAAGGGAGAGTGAATCCCTGAGAGCCAGACTCTCATGTTTCTGTCCATTACATCATCTACAGCGGCACCTCTTAGAGAACCGTGTAGCTCACAGGTCACTTTCCTGCACTGAAGACACTCAGTGACTGAGAAGCTGTTGTCCCTAGTACTTCATTCTTCATCTGGATTTTTAGAGCTTAAGCCACTGTCAACAACTGTTCAGTGGCAAAAGAAGAATTAAAACATGGGCATCTTTTACATACTTGTTTCAGATAAAAGCTATGATGTTCACCCGTGTAATATGTGGCATCTTCTCTTAATTCTTAACAGTGAACCTCCAATCTTATAATTCCTTTTAGTAAAGGAAGATTTTTTTCCCCCAAAGAGAACAGCTTTGTATTTTTTCAGATTATATAAATAATACATGTTCATTGTGAAGAATTAAAACATGGAAAAATATAAAGGCAAGGTCATCTGGAATCCCAGCATCCCATGACAGCCACTGTGGTGCTCTGTGATATAGAGAGACAGAGAACGTGCCCTCCAGAGACTGCTTCGCCACTTCCTACAGCTGCATGAGGTCGACCCCCCAGAACAAATCCCCTTTCTAAATGTTCATAGTGATGGAAATTAAGAACGTTTTCATAAAGTAGTTTTGAGAGCATATTAGCATTTCTATTAAGAAGAGGAAAAGTAAAAAAAAAAAAGAAGAGGAAAAGTAAAATGTTTCAGGAAGAACTCCATTAAATAATCTAACTTCTGTCCCCCATTTTAAAGATGTGGAAAATGAAGTCTAGAAGGGAAAGAGGCTGGTTTTGAACCTGTTTTTTTTTGTTTTTTGTTTTTAAGATTTTATTTATTTGTCAGAGAAAGAGCGAGTGAGCACAAGCAGGGAAAGCAGCAGGCAGAGGGAGAAGCAGGCTCCCTGCTGAGCTGGGAGCCCGATGTGGGACTCAATCCCAGGACCCTGGGATCATGACCTGAGCGGAAGGCAGCCGCTTAACCGACTGAGCCACCCAGACATCCAAACCTGGTTTTGAACCTGGCTCTTCTACTGCTCATTGACTGGCTCCCAAGCTCCACTGAATGTGGTGGTTTCTTTCCCGCAGAATGCCGAAGGAAAAAAAATCCCTGCTTGGGCTACCTCTCCTAGACCAGTATTTCTTCAGCCAGCTTTGGCTGTCGTCTCTCTTCGGTACCAGTCAAGTACTTCCTTATATGCCTCTGACACTGAGTGAGAAAATGCAAGCCCTGTTAGAAGGGTCCTTGTGACACCAGCTCTCCAGCCCTGAACTGAACATTCCTGCAAAAACACACGATTTCGGGCCCCTGGGTGGCTTCGTTGGTTGAGCGACTGCCTTCGGCTCAGGTCATGATCCCGGAGTACCGAGATCGAGTTCCGCATCGGGCTGCCAGCTCCACGGGGAGTCTGTTTCTCCCTCTGACCCTCCCCTCTCATGCTCTCTTTCTCCCTCTCTCTCTCAAATAAATAAATAAAATCTTTAAAAAAAAACAAAAAACCACACGATTTCCTTCTCTGATTGATGCAAAATCAGTCCACATAGACAGTTCTGAAAACTACTTGGGAATCATCCATGTGGCATCATTTTAGGAAAAGCAGATTTCTGTACCATACAAATAAAAAGATGAGTCAGGAGCTACAGCATCTAGTGTGGGCAGGGGCCAGATGGGAAAGAGGCAAAATGCAAAACACCAAGCTGCAAACGGGTGTCTTACTGTACTTCAGTTTCGAAGTGAAAGTGGAGATAATTTAGTTCTGTGATCACAGGCCTCGCACTGGCAGATTTGTAACTGCTAATTATAAACTTTGAAACATAAATAATGTTGGAACTCATTCTTGTAAAGCACTTCTAGGGTTGCGTAATTGTTGTACAGTCCCTAGTTCTTTGATTTCTGAAGCTCCTGATGGGCTGAGCGAGGACAGGCAATTCCATGGAGAGCAGCAGGTGCTTTTCTGTGTTCAGGGCACTGGCTCAGCACCACTGGGAGGAGAAAGCTCATTGAGATGCAGCCCCTGTTCTCAGTAGAGGATTAACATTGATCTAAACACGGAATGTAATAAGGGTTAAGGAATAGCCATGGGAGGGGAAGATCTCCGGAGGAGAGAGCATGTGAGCCAGGCCTTGGTGTATGTGGCTAGGCAGACATGTGGGAAATAATAAAAACCATACTCTTTCCAAAATACTGAGTACCTAAACCTGGCAGGGGGCGGAGAGGCTTTTTTTAAAGGGATGCTTGAAAAATGACTCCAAAGCTTTCTCAGATACCAAGATCCTCAAGATCAGTTTTCCAAGGAAGGCTCAGTGTTCACTTAAAGCTTCAACGAAGTGCAGCAATAGAATAGAGCTGAAGCTGCGGCTTCTTAGAAGGCCTCAGATTCTATCAGGATAGAAAAGTGGGGCAACCAAACAGATGCAACTGATAACCAAAGAGCTTTTCTCCTCCTTAAGCTGAACACAGTGACTTCTAAGAGGAAAAGAGGTGGTAGAAGGTTTTATGAACACTTTCATCTCATCCAGTCTTTCCGACCAAATAGCAGGAAGGGCCACGGCTAATTGGTTTCAAACCCACACACCATGACTCACCAAGCTGTGAGACCCTGTAGAAAACATTCTGCCTCTGAGCTCAGTGATGAAGATCAAGACGATCAAATTAATGTGAAAATCACCTATTTGTAACCTATAAGTCAGGACTATTTAAAGATACATTCTGCTGCAGGTCAACACCTTCAAGAGTTGCTGTATTTTTAGATCTAAGAAGGAAGATTTTGGCCCAAGAACAACAGAATGACCTTTGATGAGATTATTCTATTAGGATGCCTAAAACTGCAAAGTGCCATACAATTTAAAACCAGCATCAACTAGAGATTTTAATCTCAAAACATATAGGTTAGACTATGGTTAAAACAGAAAAAGACTCTGGGGCATCTGAGTGGCTCAGTCAGTTAAGCCTCTGCCTTCGGCTCAGGTCATGATCCCAGGGTCCTAGGATCGAGTCCCACGTTGGGCTCCCTGCTCAGCGTGGGGGGGGGGCGGCTGCTTCTCCCACTCCCCCCACTCGCCCCACTTGTGCTCTTGCACTCTCTCTCTGTCAAATAAATAAATCTTTTAAGTTACTTAATTAATTTTAAAAAGACTCAAGAGTGGGACTCGAGTTTTGCCAGTAGCTCTGTGACTCTGGCAAATAATTAATCCCTGTGCCTCAGTTCCCTCATCTTCAAAGCACATAGAGAAGATGCTTTACTACTTCAAGGATTATTAAAAAATAATACAGTATATGTGGGTGTCTTTTGAGCTTATAGGTTGAAAATGCTAAACAAAGGTATACTAGGGCATAGTCTCAAAAATTAGGATTCCACAAAGCTCACATTTCAGAAACAGAAGAGGTCATCCTAAATGCCTAAATGGAAGAAACTCGTAAGATTAATTTACCACAGGGGGACGGCCTGTCTTCCCCACTAAAGTGAAAACTGGCACTTGAATGTTTTAGTCATTAGTGAAGTGAATGTTTTAGTCATTAAACCAGTCCTAGAATCTACCTGAAGGCAAAATTTTCACTCTTAGGGAAGGAGCTGCTGGCTGTTGGCACAGATAGCAGCGTTCTCTTCCCCGCCGGCACACAGCTGGTGGGACTTCGTGGCCTCTCTGCAGTGAGGTGTGGCCATGTTAGCTGACGGAACACAAGCAGAAATGATAATGTGCTATTTCCAGACCACAGCTCTCAGAAAAGCTTTCCCTGTTCTACTGGCTTGGACTTAAATCACAGCAAGGCCTTCTCACATCGGGTTCCTGGTGCCATCAGGTCGTCATCATATGCAATGAACGTGAAAATAGTCACTCGAATCCATTTTCTGAAACTTCTTTCTATGGAGAACTCCGAGAAAGGCTACCCTAGAGAATGACACAGCTGCAACATCACAGGAAGCTGGGTCCCTGAATAACTATAGAGACATCCTGACGTAAATGAGAAATAAATGGGTCATTATGAACTTTGAATTCTATTAGTTTCAGTAGCTAAAATCACTCCCAACTAACAGATCACCTTCAACTGATTCTCCCTTAAATGCAAATGTGTTGCTTACACCCACTTGTCAGTGATAAAAAGCCACACAAATCCAATACCCATGCTTGCGTTTTCCTCCACATCATACAAATGGTATCTGCAATTCTATGACGGTGCTGTCTTTACAGTTAACACAAAGTACAACTCCTAAGTTTGTTTGTTTTTTTTTAAAGATTTTATTTATTTATTGAACAGAGAGAGAGAGATCACAGGTAGGCAGAGAGGCAGGCAGAGAGAGAGGGGGAAGCAGGCTCCCTGCTGAGCAGAGAGCCCGATGCGGGGCTCGATCCCAGGACCCTGAGATCATGACCTGAGCCGAAGGCAGAGGCTTTAAGCCACTGAGCCACCCAGGCGCCCTCCTAAGTTTTAATGAAAAACTTTATTACAAATTACAATTCCAAGGAAGAAGATATATCTACATCTATATACCAATTTTACATACATACAAAAAAAATTGGACTTTGAAGCCCTAACATTTTAAAAGTATTCCCCTCCTCTATACAAACCTGGTATTATTCAGTAACAGTGCAACTGATTCTAAAAATAGAAAGAGATGTACTTTTCAGATGAAGTCTGCATTTGTACCACTCACCAAGGCTGTTGCCGCTCTTAGCACCTGGGTTCACCAGGATGTGATCCGAGCAAACTAGCCTCGATTTTTAGGTAAAAACCCTTTTTAGGAACTTCATTACCTATTCTTTCCTAAGAAGAAGCTGTTCCCACCCGCATGATTCTGAACAGCGTGTTGATGTTGTTGCTTCGAATCGCATCCCGACAAGCAGTGACCACCTGGTTCTTTGGTTTTCCAACTGTGTGGGAGGAAACATCAAATCAGTACAATACAAAAGATGATTAAAAGTGAAATTATAAATCAGAGGCCAGTTTTAAAACAGCATAAAACTAGGATAGAAAAGAGAGATATGATGGGCAAACTTAATTTATCTTACCACTCCCTAAAAAAGATAACTCTGTGAGGGAATTTATCACAAACCAAGCCTAAGGACCATCTCGAACCTAGAAACAAAGTCAGTTTTATAGAAGAGGATCAAAGCATATATCCACCTAGCAAAGATTTTTTTTTTTCTAAAGATTTTAAGTAATCTCTATACCCAACATGGGGTTCAAAGTCGTGACCCCGAAATCCAGAGTTGCATGATCTTCAGACTGAGCCAGCCAGGCGCCCAAGCAAAGATTATTTTTCTAAAAGGAGGTCAAAGAATTGATCCAAACAGCAGATTTCAGGTATAACTCTCTGGCAATATTTCTGCTTCCTCTGATTTATTCTATTGTTCTTTTCCTATAATTTAAGTTGGATACTTAGCTCATTAATTTTCAGTTTCTCTTTTTAAAAAATAAGTATATTTAAGGCTTTCCCCTCTGATATATGTCACTAGATCTTTCTTGGAAGGTGCAGCAAGACCTAAGAAAAGGGGCTGAAAGTTTTCTTTCCCTCTAAAGTCTGCAGACTGACGAAAGCCAAACTGCGGCCAAAGCTGGCTGTGAAAGGTATGCTGCTGTCGGCCTCAGTATGAATTCTAGAAGCTACCACTAGCTCTAAGGGTTCTCACCCCCAAATTACAGACTACTTACAGTGCTACAAAAAGAGACTTACCCCGCAGACGACCTGCTCTTTGAATGGCCTGATTTACTGCTTTGAGGTTCCCCAGGAGCTCCGTGTGGTTGTTACAGCGAATTTTGTATCCATTTAGCAAGTCTTTGTTGAGGTCATACAGTTCCATGTAGCGGTTCTTCATGGTTTTCCTGTGTAAATCAACAGAAGTGTATTACCATCACGGTACCTCAATATGGCAGGCTGAGACGAAAACACTTGCAAACTTCTCACACACAGAAGACAGCACCAAATTTTTAACTTTGAAATGTTTGCTTTGAAACATTGAGAAGTTTCTATCAAAATATTCCATTTCTTCCAGATAAATGAAAGACAAGTGGCCTGTCTTGGTTATTGATCCATGGAACTGAGAAGTATTAAGTGCCCACTTTGCTGTGGGGTAAGGAAAAGCAGGCAAGGCAAGAAGCTAGCTTCAAAGTTTCTGATTAATATTCCCTGGGCAAAAGTGACCTTATTCTTAATATTTTTAGACAACTAATAAATTCAACTTCTAATTTTATCAAGGTTTTAAAAAACAAAGGCATGAAATTAAAACCGCACTGAGACATTACTACACTGAACAATGACTGAAGTAAAATAAACTGATAAAGACAAATGCTGGCAAGGATGTAGATAGAGCAACTGGAACTCTCCCACCCTGCTGATGGGAATGCAAAACGGTACAGCTACTTTGTAAAATGACTGCGCAGTTTCTTTCAAAGTTAAATATACACTTACTATGCAACCCAGAAATCCCATTACAAGTGTTTACCCAAAATAAGTGAAAACATGTCTGCAAAACTGTATGCAAATGTTTATAGCAGCTTTTTTCACAATCACTGGAGTTTGGAAACAACCCAATGTCAATCGGTGAGTAGATAAACAAAGTATGGTATATCCGTTCAGTGGAACAGTACTGTAGCCAGCAATAAAAAGGAACAAATTACTGACACAGGCAACAACATGGATGAATCTCAAAGGCATGAGGGTAAACGGAAGAAGCCAGGCTCAAATGGCATATACTATATGATTCCATTTATATGACATTTTGGAAAAGGCAAAACTACTAGGAGAAAAATCAGATCAGTGGGTGCCAAGGACAGGAGGTGAGGGGGTTTGGGGGTACTGATGCAGAGAGGCACAAGGGTGATGGCAGCAGCAATACGGTTTTATATGTTTCTAAATTTACTGAACTGTAAACACTAAAAGGATTAATTTTATGCATGTATATAATATATTATATATCAACTAAGTTGGCTTTAAAAAATAAAAACATACATCTGAATCTCTAAATGAAATATAAATAATTCAGGAAAAAAAGGGATTTAGAGGTTGGTGGTCACTTTCCTCCAGTTTAGCAATCAAATGCCTAAACAACAGCTCTCTGACTGAAAAAAGGGGGGGAAAGAAAAAAATAGAGCGTAGAAAAGGGGGCCTGGAGATAAAGTTATCCAGAAAAAGCAAAAACCGCATACACCTCAAAGACAATAGTAGGAAGAAAATGAATTGCAAAGTAAGAGGCAAAACAGTCTCAATTTGCAAAGGATACAAATTCAGATCTGGAAAAACTAAACTGTAACATAATTAAGTAAAGTAGTAGATTATAAAATCAATATACAAAATTCAGCAGTGTTCATATATTCAAACAAAAAAAAGATGTAACATGGAAGAAAGATCCTATTTACAACTGCAAAAATAAAATACTTGGGTTATTCTATAACCTCGGAGTAGAAGTTTAATTAATGACCAATATGACTATGTAAAAACTTGAAAAAGCTGTTACATGGCAAAAGCAAAAATAAATTTTAAAAAATCTAAGCAAAGGATACAAATGACAAACTGAAAAAAATCTGCATCTTATATCACAATTAATATACCAATATATAAACATGCAAAATAATAGTTCACACACAAAAAGAAATACAAATGGCCCTTAAAACAATGAAAAGATGCTCAACACTGCTCACAATAAAACAAATGAAAATGAAAACCACAATGAGACCATTTCTTACCCACTGAGTTGGTAAGTATCTAAGAGTATGCCAACATACTCCATTGGCAAGGCTGAAGAGAAACAGGCACTCTCTCACTGATGAGAATGCAAAATGGTATCACACCTACGGAGGAGAATTTGGCAATATCTTGAAAATTCCATGTGCAAGTTATCATTTACTCTGGCAATTCCATTTCAGGATTTGTTCCCAAAGATATCTCAGCAAAAATATGAAAAAATTATGTAAGAAAGCTACGGGCGGCAGCATTATCTATAACAGCAAAAGAGCAACCCAAATGTAGGGAACTGGCTGAATAAGCATCCAGAGAATGAGTACTGTACAGCTGTAAAAACAACGAGAAGTAGCTCCATGAAGTGATCACAATATTTTTAAGCGTAAAAAAGCCAGGCAGAGAAGAGTAACGTGCTATGATTTATCTAATGAGGGAGGAGACGTGAACGTGTGTATACGTGTGTGTGTATGTGTGTATTCAAATTTTGATTGGTTATGTATAGTGAGAGGGAGGGAACAGGATGAAAGTGACAGGAATTATAAGTTAGACTTTTCCGTACATTGTTTTATAGCACTGACTTTGGAACTACATAAAGGTTTTAATAAATGTGTAATAAAATTAAACCAAAAAGGAAAAAATGTCAGTTCGCACAAGACCAAAAGCAAAATGAACTAAATGAAGCTAAATATATATCAAATTTGTGGCAAAACCAAAAAGAGAATAATTATTTCAAATACAATAATTTGACTAAAAATTCCCACTGGAATATACTCTAAAGACACACACAAAAAAAAGAAAAAAAGTTTTTACTGTTGTCAGTAGTCATACTGTTGATGGTAATATTGGTATTGTTCTAGCAAATACTCATGTGGATACTGGTTAGAGCCATGATTTCCAATGTAAGAAAGAAGAGATACAGCTTTAAAATCAAAGCTAAGAGCCTGAATTCATAAATTTGAAATGGAAATAGTATGAACTCACAATACAGTCTCTCATTAAAAATATACATACATTTCCTGGCTCTATCCATTGAAAAGTCCTAGAAATAGTAACCAACCTAGTGGCAATGAGCACCTGTAATGTGCAGACTACGATCTCCAAATAATTCTCACTAAAAAGAACCAAGGCTCCTTAGAGAAATGGCTGATTCCTAATTCAGAACGATGTACCAAATAAGCCTAAAACATCTTGTATAAGAAAACAAGGACCTAACAGAAATATTGGCTATGTCCAAAGGTAGCTATAGCCAACTGAAAAGGTTTCCACTGGCCAAAGACAACACAATTTACCCATCATACAGAATAACTGAAATGGAATGAAGCACATTAAATATGTTAAAATACATGAGTTTATAAGGATTTAAAAACCTCACTGGTCAACATGGAGGATGCTAGAGAACCAACTCATTATTTTATTATTATTTGTATTTCTTTTATTTAAGTAGGCTCCATGCCCAGCATGGAGCCCAATGTGGGGCTTGAACCCTGAGATCAAAACCTGAGCTCAGGGATGCCTCGGTGGGTCAGTTGGTTAAGTGTCTGCCTTCAGCTCAGGTCACCATCCCAGGGTCCTGAAATCGAACCCCACGTTGGGTTCCCTGCTGAGCGGGAGTCTGCTTCTTCCTCTCCCTCTGCCCCCTCCCCTGCTCACGCTCTCTCTCTCTCCTCCCTCTCTCTCAAATAAATAAAATCTTAAAAAAAAAACAAAAACAAAACCCTGAGCTCAGATCGAGAGCTGGATGTTCAACCGACTGGGCCACCCAGGCACTGCCCCCCCCAACTCATTATTTTAAAACTGATAAATAATCTGTCTTTCTTTAGAAACGATACCTCAGGGAACCAATCATTAATTCATAAGGGAATGTTATGCTTTATAGAAGTATTTCAGCTAAAAAATGAAGATTCCAAAATAAATAATGGATCTAGGCAATGGTCATCAATGACTGATAAGAGAAAGACACAACCAGGCATTACATGCTCCCTCATGGAAGTATACTTTGGCAAGAAGTATTCTTGCCAAAAAATTGTACCTGAATCTAATCAGGCCTCTACATCTACCTAGCACTCTAAGAGAAATACAGGGGACAAAAGAATACTACTAAACATTAACACAAGGATACAATCAGCAAAATCCAAAATAGGAAACCACAGAAGAGGGAGAGGGCTGGGAAAAAGAGTAAGCAAACATGTGGATTACAAGAAATTTAAACTTTGGTCTTCGCTTAAAAAAACCAACTTAAAACACACACACACGTGAGACAACTGGGGAAATTAAACACTGACTAGGTTATTTTGTGATAATTAAGAAATTCTTTTCCTAAATGTGATAATGTGGTTATTGTTTTTTAAAGGCTATCTGGAATATTTGTGGCTGAAAGGATACTATGGAATTTGCTTTCAAATCGCCCAGTACCTGGGAGAGGAAGAAGGTGAGTGCAGCGAGGAGACCAGACGGGCCAGTAGGCGATGATACTGAAGGCAAGGTGGCAGGTATATAGGAAATCAACGTATTACTTAATCTGGTTTTGTGGGTGTTTGAAACTTTCAGTATGATTATTTCAAAAATCACTTACTTCTGAGCAATACCATTTTTTTTTTAAGATCATTTATTTATTTATTTGACAGAGAGAGAGATCACAAGTAGGCAGAGAGGCAGGCAGAGAGAGAGAGGGAAGCAGGCTCCCTGCTGAGCAAAGAGCCTGATGTGGGGCTCGATACCAGGACCCTGAGATCATAACGTGAGCCGAAGGCAGAGGCATTTAACCCACTGAGCCACCCAGGCTCCCCAACAACACCATTTTAATATATGCTAATAACTCAGGCCTTTCAGGAAAAAGACAGGCAGCAGCCCAGGCAAACTCTTGCCTGTAATGTAGGCACAGAAACTCCATCTATCACTGGTTACTGATTTTACTGTCTCCACCTCAGTCATTCTGAGTGCCAAGATATATTCTGCAAGAAGCTACATCTGTACCTCTTTAACTGTTTTACTGTAAAATGTAATACACATTCGGAAAAGTTGACAGAACGAATGTTTGTAAACCAGGCCCAGAAACGGGACACGGCCACGTGCCTGAAGCTCCCAACGGGCTCTTTGTGAACACGGTCCCTCCTGCCCTGAGAGAGAATACGGTCTTAGATGATAATCTCTTCCCTGCACTTCCTTATAGATTCTTCATCTAGGTATGCTTCCCAAATGATACACTTTAGTGTTGTGCTTCCCAACTATATAAAAGGAAGCATTCTGTACACATTCTTCCAAGTCTTACTTCTTTCAATCCCCCTTATGCCTCTAAGATTTGTCCATGTTGTCACATGTCACTGAGACAGACGCATTCTCATTGCATGTCATATCCCATTGTGCGATTATACCATAGTTTAGCCATTATATTGTTGATGCTAGTTTAGTCTGTTTCCACTTTGGGATTCTCATGAACATACTTGTACAAATAGCCTGGTTTATATCTCGACACAAGTTTCTTTAGGTTAAACCAGGAGTAGAATTGCTGGGTCATAGGGAATGCCCATTTCCAACTTCACTGACGATGCTAAGTTATTCTCCAAAGTCACTGTACCAATTTATACTCCTACCGGTAGCATTTGAGAGTTGCTATTCCATAGTACTGACATTTTTAACCTTGCACCTGTCCTAGCCTGGTAAATACTCACATGTCCCTCATCAGACGAGCATCTTCGGCTCGGACCAGCAAACTTCGGATCAGGTTGGAATTATCAGCCATCTCAGCACTGAGCTTCTGATGCACCGCATGATATTCATCCACCTGAAAACCATGAACACTGAGGAATTAAAAAGAGCTCACAGACTTGTTGAAATCTAGTCAGATTGAGAAGACACTCTCTGCCATATACAGAAGCCCTTCTCTTTCCCCTATTCACCTGTACCATCTTGACTGTCCCCCATTGTTTCACCTCCTCATCAATGAAATAATTAGTCTATGCTGCCTCCAACATGCAAGATGGCATTCCCTCTGGATCTTTCCATGTCTTATCATACGGAGCCCTAGCTACACACATAATATTTTAGAGATTTAGAGATTATATCATTATATCATTATATCAGAGATTATATCATAATATTTAGAGATCTGGGGTAAGAATATTTAGGTAAGAATCTGGGGTAAGATAATTTAGGGCCAGTCATGATCCTTATTTTTCTTTTTTCTTTTGAATCAGGGTTGTTAGAAAGCACTGAACCAACAAAGCAATGTAACTACAACAGATAAGTGAAGGGCTAGCAAAGGAAAAGGTGAATATGATATATTTTTTAAGAAGTATCCCCTAAGCCAAACAAAGAAAGCAGGGTGGTCTAGAGCTAAACCACTCACTTTTATAAAAGAAATCCTTCATCTAGTGAACCCTCTAAAACTAGCTGAAGTTCAACAATTTTCAAAAATTCTTTAAAACATGACTGTCATTATAACATACACACATTTGGGGTATCGTTCATCTCCTAAGAGAAACATTTCAAATATCATGACATTGCCATGTTCTCACAAATGCATCCATTGGGTGCCCTCACCTTAACTAGCACCTTTCGTAATTCCTCGAAGTAGACAGGGAAATCTGCTTCTACTTGAAGGTCTTCAATAGCAAAAAATGATGCCATCGACTGGATGATATCACCAGCCAAATCAATATCATCAGTATTTATAGTGATCTATCCAGGGGGAAAAAAAGAGACAAGCTTAGCATCCTCAGATGCTAAAGACAAACCCAGCTGAAAAAGTACCAGAATTTCCCCATATTCAACATATTTATTGAACCTAAATTTATATTTGGTGGTAAATAAGATAAGGATTAGCCCTGGAGGAAATTACAAACCACATGCATCACACTTCTGGCAGCAGGCTAAAAGATCAATCATCCAGCCTTGTAAACTGAACAACAAAATCATTCAAACATTGAAAATGTTTTTGTTCACCTCTGTGTCCTCATTCCTTCTTCCCAACCTAGACAAGGAAGGGCTGAAAGGAAGGATGGAGGAAAACAGAATACCACTGTTCTAGATTACACCCCAGTGTCTAAAACAATTAACAATACCAGACGACGTTGAAACACAAGGTTTTACGACCTTGAGATTGGTGCTACCCACCTTACCTTGCAATGAATGGTCAACAGTCCATAAGAAATCTATGCCCGTAACAGTAAACGTTACCTCTCCACTAAGTTTTATCTTTATATACAGCTGGCCACCATTCCGTAAGGATGTGAAACACACTTGAAATGGAGCATTTTGAATGTTAGTGTCTTCTGGTAACAGGAAGTTCTGGTTGAGCCATATAACAACCTTAAAAATGAATAGGATGAAATGAACTTCCATTTTTAAAGGGCAGTCGTTCTTAAGAATTATCCTTCTTTTTAGATTTATTCCTTGATTAAAAAAAAAAAAGAATCATACTTCACACCCCTTCCCACCAAGAACACACTAATCAAACTCCTTTTTCCCACATGATCTTAAGTAACAGTCAAAACGTCTGGCCCCACAGCATGCATGACTTTAGAGCATTTTCAGTGTAGACATAATCTCATATGGAATGGAGGAACGCTTCGGGTATGACGCTAAATCTGTTTATACAGTAGCTCTTCTGTGGCTATATCCTGGGCAATGCAGTCTGCTTGAAACTAGTCCATTCTATCCTTTTTTTTTTTTTTTATTCTATCCTTTAAACAAAATTTAAAATGAAGTATGCATGCAAACGCATAAGAGACAGACATGGAAATACACCTGCACGATAAGTAAAAAGTAAGTTTTAATATTTGTAACAGTAACGGTACTTACACGGGTAGCAACACAGGGTCTGTGTAAGAATCTACATGAGAATCTACGTGACTACAAAGCCTCCCTGAGATTTCCGAAGTCAAGCCAAGGTTAAAGGCCACTAGTATTAGTCCTTGACCCTGTATAAGGTACTGTGACCCCAAGTTTGTAATCTGCAGGGGCCCCCTGTGAGGTGGGATCCTCCTCCCTTACAGATAAAGGCATTGAGGCCGGGACTGGTGAGGGCTGACAGCACTAAGAAAATCACGAAGAACTGAATTAGTTAAGGTAGCATCTGAACCCAAAATGTTCCCAGCTCCAACTCCCACTCTCCTTCCATTCTGAAGCAGGCTCCTCCTGGAACACTGGGTCAGGACAAGTACGCCAAGACCATGACAAAAGAAAGAGAGGAATCAGAAGCTGGTAAGAATTAACCTGTAACTAAGGATTGCTCGAGGAAATAAGGTATGTGTTTTTGCAAAGTGAGAGAAGATATTTTAGCAGTATTTTCGTCATACATCATAAGCCAACACCAAACTACATACCTCTTTCATGTCATAATTATTGCTACCAAATAACTCATTCATGTCACTTCCCCCTTCTGTGAAAGAACATCCAAAAGATTCTAAAGTGCAAAAATATTGAAAGAGAAAAGCCTGACACTCACCCTCTGTGCCCGTTCTGCCATGACGAAGTGGACATAGCTGAGTGGCTCTCTGGCAGGGTCGGGGCTGGTAAGCGCATACATGGAGAAGCGGGGGAGCTGTCTTGTCAGTTCGAATACGTGAAACTGGGTGCTATGGTCGGCCAATGGAACACAAGAAGAGAAATGGCTGCGTGGGCTATTATTTCACAATGCAAGGCCCAGAAAATAACTACAAAGTCACTACTGGCTCGTCGAGTTGTTATTTACAGGTTTCACTGAAGGGAAAAAACCCAAAAAACTTGAGAGTTAAGAACTACTACAGTAATGGGGTTTGGGATTAGCGAGAACATGGGTCTTATACATACACACAGACGTGCACCAAGGGTTTAAAATGCCCTTTTTTATTTTTGGAAGATTTCGAATTAGGGAAGTAAAGGTCATGGGAAATCCTTTGGCTCCCCCAAATCCACGGCGCAATAGAATATCTACCCATCTGCCCTCCTCTAAGCACTGGCTAGAAATGAACTGTGACCTGCAAAGGGTCACCTGCTTCTGTAACCCACGAAGGTTTTCAAGTGCAGATCCACGGGGACATCCTTGGGAGGTGTAATTGGGACACGGATGGAGCTGGAAAGGTTGTGAAGGCTGGGGTGTACCACGTGGCTTTCACCTAGAAAAATTCCCTCGGCAAAAATCAGTACTGCTCGGATTATGGTGTCTGCAGAGAAGAGAGACAACGGCAGTTCAAGAACCACTCCAAGATGGCACAGGTGTCCCCACATGCCAACCATACATCATTTCTTACCATTAGAGGTGGAAATACACAATTCTGTGTGAGCAGCCTGGGTCTCATGCCCCAGATTGACCGAGAGGGCAGTGTGGAGCTTGGTATTGGCTGGGATGATGCCCCAAGGCCCATCAGCCTCACTCTGTGGACTGCTCAATTCAGCCTGCAAAACATGCCCCCACTTCCAACTCAGTCTCCAAAGCAGTGAACTAATGTCAATTTTAAGTAATATGGTTATTTGTCTTCAAAAGACTGACTCCCAATTATCTGATATTAATCTGATTCTTGAGAATTCAGAGAACTCACCTCGTTACCCCTCCCTTTCTCTACCCAGTCTCTTCCCAAGGGAAAATACCCCGTCTCTTTCTGTGGTTATGGTCCATTGTCACCATGCCTTTTATAATTTTGGGGTGGTTCTTTTAAAATAGCAAAATCAATTCACTTAATAATAAATTCAAATACAAATACCCATGACAAGACAATTAAAGTCCCATCTCCCAGCTCATCCTCCAGCCAGCTTGGTACCTACATACACACACACGGACACACATACACACAGAGGTTTTGGGGTTGTCAACTTTTATGTTATTTGTTTTTGAAAAAAGTAAGAGATACTCTATACATACTGTTCTTGCATTTTTTCATTCAGGAAGGCCACAGATATCCTTCTATATCAGTCCAACCACACATACCTCATTCTCCTGAGCTGCTTAATAATATCCCCCAGCACACTCCTTACTACTGATCAACATTCCAGTTGCTTCCAACTGTTCACTGCTACAAATAGTGCTACCGTAAATGTCTTTGAACACGTGTGCAAATACTTCTGTAGTTCAGCTGCATGGAAGTGGGATTTCCAGATTAAAGGATATGTGCCCTCTCCCCGATGACCCCGGCAAAAAGGCTGAAGCAATCCGTGCTTCTGCCAGGAGTAGGAGGGGTCCTGCCATGCAGACACTGACCCTCAGTCTTCCTTCACATTTGCCAGTCCCACCTCTCCAGTCTCCCATTTCCCAAGGAAAATTTCCATTTCCATAAGGACCTACCTTGGCGTTTTCCTCATAGTTGCGGAGTTCCAGCAACAGGTTCTGTTTTTTCTGACTCAGCTCTCGGATGAGGTCTTGCTCTACGCTGGTGTCCATGAGGTTCCCTCTCATCTCCGCTGTGCCTGGCAGGTAGCCCCGGACTGAACAACAGGAGAAAACCCTCAGCACATTGGAAAAACCCCAGCATAGCCAGCTCTACTTTTAAATCCATTAAAAGCCAAAACCCTAAGTTGTCATCCCCCCCAACAAGGTGACTCTCTTAGGATGGGGGGATATCCATACAAACACTTTATAGTGGAATTGCCTGGTTTTCTGATGCAATCAAATTGAAAATCTGACTTTTCCAGGATTTTTCCCATCCCGATTTACTTTCCCCGTCCACTGCACAGCAGATGAGCTGTGTGTGACCGTCCATCCGGTAATCTCCCTCCAGCACACCAGCAATTGCAGAAGAAAAGTTGTCTTTGAAGATGACCTCCCCAGTTCGGTCACTTCGAGCATCAACCTAAAAATAAAATAAGAACTTGAAAAGTAGCTTATGCTATAATTAAAAACATACACGCACACAAAATTTTAAAGTCAAAATCAGCTTTAAAGGTCAGCTAGTCTGACCATGGAACCCCGTGGCTTCTCGGGAGACACCTATGACCCCAGGGGCTAAAGGGACCATAAGGGGCCACAAGTAGCTATACTTCCTTCTTTTTAAATAAAAGCTGTTTTACGTACTGGCCTTTACATAATGTCATTTGGAGAAATGGGTTGCCAGTTCATATACAGAGAACAGGGCAAGTCCAAACTGTCTGGGTTCAGATTCCAGCTCTGCCACTTACTATCTATGGGATCTTGGTAAAGTCTCTTATCCACTCCGTGCTTGGTCTCCTCATCTGGGGGTCAAGAACAAGAACCTAAGGAAAATAACTATACCGACACTCACAGGGTTGGAATGAGGCCTAAAGAAGTTAACACATTAAGGCACTTAGAACAGAGCCTGGTACATACATGTAAACAGGAAATGTGAGTTCTATACAGAAACGTCATCTTTATCATATATGCACATAAATTATATTTACACCTAAAGTTTGAAAACCAAACCAAACACCAAGCTAATTCACCCTTCCATCATATAACCTTTCATGATAAGCCTGTTTAAGAGTCGCTCTTCCACGCAAAAACTATTAAGATACCCCAAAGAGCCCTCCCATCCTCACTGAGTTTCTTCTTCCCAAGAAAGGCAAATAAATAAATGATCAGAAACAAATGCACCTGAAAAACAACAATGAAGGATAACCACTTAAAATGATGACTTTTGTTCCAAGCAAGAACAAGTGTTATCAATAAAAGGATAGCTATAGAAAAGGGTAGAGCAATCATTTCAGTAGCCAGTGCCATTCGCCCTTTTTGGTTCATGAACATCCTTCTGGGCAAAACTTCACAACGAAAATGACAAAAATAAAGTCGTTTAGGTCATAGCCTACTACTAGTTCCTACCCCTTGTCTGGAGTATGTCACATCCAAGTATCCATGCTCTAAGTAACAACATGTAAGCCTGATAATTATCAATGTTAAAGTTTGTGAAGTAATGAAGGGCCTGTATTTATGAAAGCCCTTAGCACATTAACATAACTCTCAGGGCACGTGGCTGGCTCCTCGGTGGGGCATGCAACTCCTGATCTTGTGGTCCTGAGTTTGAGCCCGAGGTTGAGTGTAAATAATCCTTTAACGCAGACTGAACTGAACTTACTTCTGCATTTACATAATATTTTACAAATAATGAGTTCGTTTACTAAGAAGCAAGCCTATGAATTATTATTTCACTGGATATTCTGCTCTTTGCTTTATCCAACCTGGAGCTTTTGACCTGGAGCAGAGAATGGCCTTCCAACGCAACAAACGACCTACTAAAGGCAAAGTTAATCCGTTGCTTGCACTCGTTTAGTATTTCTGCACCTATATTCACATGCTGGATCTGTATATTTCCCTTTTGTATGCTATTTCCGTTAAGTGTAGATATCAGTTTTTCTACTCATATAATGAACTGTGTTAATTTTCTTATCTTTTTTTACGTTCTGGAACAGATTCTATAATAGAAATTCCTTAAAATTTTGGAAGCATTTAACCCTAAAAACATCTAGGTCCAGAATACTTGAAGGTAACATTTTTTTTTCTGAAGGTAACTTTTTTTTTTTTTTAGATTTTATTTATTTGACAGAGAGAGACACAGCGAGAGAGGGAACACAAGCAGGGGGAGTTGGAGAGGGAGAAGCAGGCTTCCCACTGAGCAGGGAGCCCGATGCGGGCTGGATCCCAGGACCCCGGGATCATGACCTGAGCCAAAGGCAGACGCCTAACGACTGAGCCACCCAGGCGCCCCTGAAGGTAACTTTTGATAACTTCTCAAGTCTAGTGGTTTCTAATTCTTGACTCAATCATAATAATTTATATTTATAATTTATATCCCCCCAGAATACAGTCCATTTTACAATTCTCACGTTTCTTACTAAGGAACACAGTCTTCCCTTATAATTTTTTTATTTTTTATTTTTTTTAAAGATTTATTTATTTGAGAGAGAAAGAGACTATGCACACAGTGGGAGGGACAAAAGGAGAGGGAGAGAGAGAATCTCAAGCAGACTCCCCACTGAGCATAGAACCTGGACAGGGGGCTCGATCCCGTGACCCTGAGATGACGACCTGAACTGAAATCAAGAGTCAGATGCTTAATCAACTGAGCCATCCTGGCACCCCAGTCTTCCCTTATCATTTTTAATGCCCATGCCAAAGACAAAACCAGGTAAAGAAGCAGGAGCCAACACAACAGTTCTGTAGAACCTGTTCTTCACACAACACCAAAGGAAGGTTACAAGGTCCTGGCCAAAAGCAAAGAAAAACCAAAGAAGAAAAGGCAGGAGTTAGCTGATCTCCTTCAGGCAATCCAGCACTGTCACACAAGAAAGCTAGGGCAAATGGTACCCATGGAGATCTGGCAGCTACTTAGGCAGTTTCTAACAAGACAATCCTCACTTGCCAGAAGTCTGCAGAAAATTCTGATTTGAACTTAAAAAAGGAAAGAAAGCAAAAAGATTTTATTTTGAATTTTATATCTGGGAAAACAATATGATAACATGATTCTTCCTATTAACTCTAAGTTTTCGGTCAGTCTTAAAGATTTATTAGAGAAGAGCTATACAAACAGCTCATTATTTGCTTATTAAAATTCCTTTTTTTTATAGTCCTACACCTACAATCAACCTGATTAAATTGATTCTCAGTTCTTCAAGGAAGAGATTTATTTATTTTTTTATTTTTTTAAAGATTTTATTTATTTATTTGACAGAAAGAGAGATCACAAGTAGCCAAGGAGGCAGGCAGAGGGGGTGGGGGAAGCAGGCTCCCTGCTGAGCTTAGAGCTCGATGCGGGGCTTGATCCCAGGACCCTGAGATCATGACCTGAGCTGAAGACAGAGGCTTAACCCACTGAGCCACCCAGGTGCCCCTTCAAGGAAGAGATTTAGAAGGATCTTCCCAAAGATTTTCTCCCAAATTGGGGTTTTAAGACCAAAAGGACACTCACTCACTTGTAGTGCTGACACTACAGCAGGAAGAAAACAATGTGCAAAGATTATGAAGTTAACTTTGAAAGCACAGCCAAGGAAGACAAGTTTATATTCTCAGGTTACTGGTTCTGAGTCATGCGGCCAGTATATCTCAAACTACTAGTCCTCTGAATGACGCCTGAACTCTGTATTTAAACTTACCTTCCCATTGGACCAACCAGTTATCAGTTCACACACTCCATCAGAATTGAGGTCAAAAGCATGAATGCTCATGGCATGATTTTTAGACTGAAAAAGAAGTTCAATAATTAGTCCAGAAATCTTTCAATAAGTATAAAATCCCTGAATAATGGAGGCTGAATTATACTAACTTTAATTCTCCAGTATCGAGCTGTTTTGTCATAAACTCCAACTGTGCCATTGGAAAGGGCATAACCAAATCGACTGCCGTACATGGGGCAAAGAGAGGTGATTATCTGCAAGAAACAACACAACATCTTCCCATGAAGCTTCAATTTGATGCGAAGTATGGCTTCATAAAATTGCAAGCCTTGCTACCAAGTGTGTGTTAAAATTAGATTTAAATCTGTTCCAGGGGAATGTACTCCTCTTCTCTATGATCCATGTCATCTATTTCAGAGTTAGGTAATCAGAATTAAATAAACTCACAGAGTTTGCTGTTGGAGATCAAACTTACGTGACAAGTTGAGGCAAATTATTTTTAAAGAAACAAAATTGAGTGATTAAAGATGAAATAAAGTGAGTATATAAGATACAGAAAATGTACAATAGACACTGTTATTAACACTAACTCAAAAAATGTTCTAATATCCTACAGTCTAAATTTTAGAGACCTGTAAAACCCACAACTGAATATCTTTTATGTACATGCTTCTCTTTCTATGACATAATTTATTGCTTGCTAGAGATAAAAGATGTTTTTTAGAAGAAAACATAATTCTTTGAAAAGTACAAACCTAAGCACATGGATTTGTGTATGGAACAATATACAGAATGTGTATACCATACAGAAATATTTATAGGACTGTTGGAGGATTTAACACCTTTAAAAGGATAAAATTTTAGATACTGAACAAAATTATCCTTTATTTAAAGTTAAAACCAAAGCTTAATGATATCTATGTTCCTGCAGATCTACTTTCTAATTCTGACACAAATACAAGAGGTATTAAGAAATAAATTGTATAAAGCAGAGAATAGTTATATAATTTCCTACACCTACAGCTTTTCTACAAAACCACCTACAGCTTTTCTACAAAACCACCCACTTCACTTAACTCTGAATGCAAAGTGCTGTGTAGGATTCCAGAATTATTTAGCTCAAGGCATTCTTTTGGCAATAGTACTGTGCAACTGCCAAATGAATTAAAATTTTGCTGATCTGCGAAACGACATTTGAGCTAGGAGCAAAATCAAACTAAAATGACAGGAAAATGGCCCTGAAATGAACAATTTTATAAAGTTCAGATTTTCATAAACTTAGCCCAAAATTCTGCAGGTCCCTTAGTCCTTCATTAATTAGTACACTAGTTTCTCTCTTTTGTTGGAGCAGGGACCAGAGGACCAACAGTCAGCTCAAGTCCCTACCTCTTCATGGTCTCCTGTCCTCTTCTAGGATTTAGGAATAACATGTTTCAAAGAATGTAGCCTCTTCACATCTAGCATTGACAATAAACAAATCCAACAAAATCTGAATAATTCCCACCAAACTGGAAAAGATTTACTACCAATTTGAATGAAAGAAAAATGATAATGCAAGACACAGCACCTACAGACTGGTGATTCGCAAACTGGCTTTTTTCTGAAGGGGCAGGAGGAAGTAGCAAACCCCTTTAAGAACCTAATGAAAGCTGGGGCGCCTGAGTGGCTCAGTGGGTTAAAGCCTCTGCATTCAGCTCAGGTCCTGATCTCAGGGTCCTGGGATCGAGCCCCGCATCCAGCTCTCTGCTTGGTGGGGAGCTTGCTTCCCCCTCTCTCTCTGCCTGCCTCTCTGCCTACTTATGATCTCTCTCTCTCTCTGTCAAATAAATAAGTAAATAAAAATCTTAAAAAAAAAAAAAAAGAACCTAATGAAAGCTAAGGACACTCTCCGAAAAAATCATGTTAAGCACAGACACTTAAACAGAACCCCTTAGCCTTCATTAGGGTCATTAATTTTCTCTACCTACAACTATCAGTTTACAATTATAATAACTGTGAATATATAAAAAGCATAGTAGAACTAAGTAAAAATCTATGATCCTCGCTATAGGATAAAGGTAAATTAGCTAAATCAAGGATAACACTTTGTATATCAATATGCAGGTTTTGCTTTTTGGTCTTTTTTTGTAGTTAGTGGAACAGAAGCCTGACTTCTAGACAGCTTCTGTAAGTGGCAAGAAGCAATGACAAGTGGCTAGGACGGGTTCTGAGGCCAGTGCCCTCAAGCTTTCTGATCTGTACTCTCAGACACGACCTGAATACATTTTGCAAGATCCCAGCATTCTAATGGCTCAGACTCCCTTCTGTTGTTTGCCGCCCTATTAGAACGTTCACGAGTCACTGCTCCTTTATCCTCTTTCTTCCTTCAGAATATCCTAATTCATTTTTCTGTTTCCATTTTGCCCAATCCTGGAGAACCAGCAGCAAATAAATATCCTAAGAATGCCAAAACTACAATGGATAAGAGCAATCTGTAGGCAAATGAAGCTTAAACTTCATTCAGGTTCTACTATATGAGTAAGTCTAATCACGGAGAAACCAGCCAAGTTCTCCAACATCTGATTTTAAGTTTACCGTCAGAAATGTGCCTAAGAAGTACTTAATTTGAATGAAGAAGAAAAGTTATAAAAATCTTGTTTGGGTATTTCATTTAATCCCATTTAATACATATGATGAGGAGGCAGACAAGGCAAAGTTCGAATCCTGACCACACAACTTCTTAGCCATGACGGTGTGTGAGTAATTTAACAAAGAAACTTAACACCAGAGGCATCTGGGTGGCTCCGTCGGTTAAGCGTCTGCCTACAGCTCAGGTCATGATCCCAGGTTATGATCCTGAGATCTAGCCCCACGTCAGGCTCCCGGCTCACTAGGGAGTCTGCTCCTCCCTCTCCCTCTTTCTCTCTCTCTCTCTCTCAAATAAATGAATAAATAAAATCTTTAAAAAAAAAAAAAAGAAAGAAACTTAACACCAGTTTCCTCATCGGTAAAGAGGAATAATAATAATATCTTCCTAATAGGGCTGTTGTAGGATTAAATGAGTTAGTTTACATAAAGCACTTAGAACAGTATCTGGCATCTATTAGGTGCACCATAAATGGTTACCATTATTAGTGTTATTATTATTATCAATGGGCATTAACTCATTAAAAGAAAGGCCTTTATGTACTCCACAATTTTTCTCTACCTCAATCAGTCTGTTCAAAATATATTTTTCCCCCTGCTCCCACCAACACCTCCCCCGACTTTCAAAATATATCTTGATACAGGATTTTTAAGTGCATCCTTCTCTGTAATGTGCAGTTCTGTTTAACCCCTACAGTTTTTACCCCAAAACTGTCTGGGTTGTAGGAAGAGGTCCCAGCACTCTCATCTGATGTGACATTTCACGGTGCTGATCAATCTTGCCCAAGATTACCATGACTCTGATGTGGCACTCCTTACCTCTGTTTCTGTCATTTCTGCCACAATTTCGTCTTCTTTAAAAACTCGGATATCAAAATCCTCTGACCCGACGAGAAGCTGAAAGGGAAGAGAATCACGCATAGTTAGTGCAACAAGTGAACACAGCAGAATTTCCATAAATAAAACAAAAAACTGCACGACACTTTATTCACTGCTACTGCTACCTGAGAGTTTCAATCTCCCAAGAATCTGGTACTCAGGAAGTTTCCTCCCAATGGGAAAGTCCCTGGATTCAGTTAGTGAAGAAAAAGTGGACACTACAGATTTTATCCTTGCACGCGGGCTGCACATCATGCCAGAACATGTCCTTCCACCAAGCAGCTGAAAACGCGCCCTAGCTCAGTGCCCTTTGCTGCCTGCGGACGGAAGCCGTTTCAAATGCCAGAGACCAGTAGCCATGGACAAGAGACAGGTAAGTTGGTGCCTGACAAAGCACTTGGCAGGCCACTCAAGAAACTGACTCCTAGAGGAACCATCAGAATAATTTCAAAGGCAAAGAGCCCATATCTCTCAAAACTTTTAGATTTCTGAAAATGTTAGCCACAATTGAAAACTACTTACTAATATGGCTTCAAAGCATCAGAAGTGAGTTGTAAGATTGTGAATATGGCTGTGGTCCCATCAACTGTTCTGCCCCCTCTCCCTGTCCTGTGTCTTTGAAACATCATGGCCTTGATCTTTGTATTAGACAAACACAAGTGATGTATTGTTCAAAAGAGGAGAAAGACAAATGAGGCCAGTTAGTTTGTCATTTAGGCAAGAGAGCACCAAAATCAACCGAGAGAAGCTAATGCTTCTCTTAACACTAATGTCATTGTCATGGGAAAATTATTCAGCTGAACACTCAAGATAAGTATCTCCTCCTCCACACACCTCTTTCTTACCATCACCGTCAAAGTCACATAAGGCCAAGGAATGAACATTATCTCCAGTAACCTGAAAACAAAACCAAAGCTCATTAATATGCCATCTTTTTTTCACTCAATCCAAATACATTAGCTATATGAAAGAGGATTATACAAACCACCAATGGGTATTATTCAAATTACAAATGTTCTTTTTTTAATGTACAGAATTATAAATATGATTCTATTTCATTTTTCTTATTCATTATAGTCAATGGTAAAAAACAAACAAAGCATAAAGAGTATTAAAAGTAAAAATGTTTAAGAGGATTAAGAGAATGTTTTGTTCTTCATACCGTCCAAAAGAGATCATTTCCTTTGTGATCAAAACCCTGCAGAGCACAGTTTCCACCAATAATGGCAAGAGGGGGGGAAATGTCTCCTAGTGTTCCCAGCACAATTGCATTGGCCCCATCTGCAACCTAAGGAGGACAAAAAAAGACATAAAATTGGGATGCCTGGGTGGCTCAGTCGGTTAAGCCACTGCCTTCGGCTCAGGTCATGATCCTAAGGTCCTGGGATCGAGTCCCGCATCAGGCTCCTTGCTCAGTGGGGAGCCTGCTTCTCCCTCTGCCTCCTCTGTCTGCTGCTCCCCCTACTTGTACTCTCTCTCTCTCTCTCTCTCTGACAAATAAATAAATAAATAAAATCTTTAAAAAAAAAAAAAAAAGACATAAAATCTCAGATTCAGTGATGCACAGGCACAGAGGAAGTAACATAAATCCTTATTTTTATTTGGATACTCAAATCTCTGTCCTCATTTGTGAGAAGCCACACAGTCTCCTGAGAGACAGGCCAGGGCTGTGCACTGAGGACAGTCACTGTGGCTTATGTGTGCTTCCACTGGGGTGAGCAGAGATCCGGGATCGACTTGGGCTGCTGGCCTCTCACACTAATCTGCCATGATAAACTGCTACAGAGGGGTGCCTGGGTGGCTCAGTGGGTTAAGCCTCTGCCTTCGGCTCAGGTCATGATCTCAGGGTCCTGGGATCAAGCCCCGAGTCGGGCTCTCTGCTCGGTGGGGAGCCTGCTTCCCCCTCTCTCTCTGCCTGCCTCTCTGCCTACTTGTGATCTCTTTCTCTCTGTCAAATAATAAATAAATAAATAAATAAACTGCTACAGAATCCGAGGCTCTCTAGAACTGTTAGTTCTAGAGGCTAAATGCTTGACAGAATCAAACTTATGCCTTTAAAACGCCCAAGCTTTTACAATCCATATTAACCATGTTGGACAGAAATCTTTTTAATACTTATTACCTAGTTAGTTTGCTACTACTCTTTTTAATTGTAAAGTTCCTGAGAAGTACAAAGAATAATAAAACACCTACATCCCCACCATCCAGAATTAATAAATGTTCCAGACTTCTTCGGTAAAGCATATAAGCATAATTTATTTTTTTTAAATTCAAGGATATCTTTGGAAATATAAATTGTTTATTATACAAGAAAATAGTCTTTATTTATATAATCTGCATGTAGGAAAACTACAAAAAAAAAAGATTGGCTATAAAGGAAAGAAAAACTCATTAGAAATCAAAACTGCTAAATGGCCAATCAATCAAAAGATAAAAAGGTAACAATAAAACAGGAAAAATGCCTATAATATCTAAGACAAATAACTAATTTTTTTGTTAATAAAAGAGGTAATAGAAAGCAAATAAATAAGAAAAGGATAACTACCCAAGCCAAAAAAAGAACAGGAAATTCACAAGAAATACAAATCACCAATGAACATGAAAATCTTCATTCTCGCAATGTGTCATTTTCAATTTTCAGATTAGAAAGATGAAAAATAATATTATCCACTATCGGTTGGGTGTGATAAAATAGGCACTCTCATATTCTGTGAGGAAGGTGGGAAATAATAGTCTTTGTAGAGAGCAATTTAGCAATACCTATCAAAAATCTCATTTAAAAAAGGCCTTTATGCAATCTGAAGAGAAACCAGAGTAAAAATGGCCTTTACCTCAGCAATTGCAGAGGTGCATTCTTGAGATCATTAATTATGTGTCAACTTGGCTAGACCATGGTACCCAGATATTGAATCAAGTATTATTCTAGGTGTTTCTATGAAGATATTTTTTTAATAAGATTAACATTTAAATCAGCAGACTCTGAGCAAAGCAGATTGTCCTCGATAATATGGGTGGGCCGCACCCAATCAGTTGAAGGCCTTAATAGAAAATAAAGACTGACCTCCCTGGAGGAAGGATTCTGCCACCAGACTGTCTTTGGACTCAAGTTTCAACATCATCTCTTCCCTGGATGGTGCCTAATCTTCAAATTTTGGACTTGCCAGCCTCCACAACTGGGTGAGCCAATTCCTCAAAATAAACCAAGCAATCTCTCTCTCTTCCTATATGTACATATACACATCCTACACTCAATTCAGTCTTGCACAAAAATACATGAGGAATATCTTTATGATCCTGAAATAGGCAAAGAATTCTAAGGACAGAAAGAGCACTAACTATTAAAGCAAAAAACCAAACAGATAGACTTCTAACAAAATCAGAAACTTTTGCTCATCAAAAGACACCTACTTATTAGAATGAGCCACGTACTGTGAGAAGATATTTGTTATATATATTGTTATTTATTATATATATTATAAATATTGTTTTATATATATATATATATATATATATATAAGAATTTTTACCCAATATACCCAAAGAAAATCTACAAATCAATAACACACCTAAAGTACTAATAAAAAAACAGGCAAAAGACACTTTATAAAAGAAGGCAGAAAAGTGGGAACTAAGCACAAGAAAAGGTGTGTTTTTTCTTTTACAAAACAACTGGATTGTATCTTTTAAGTGGGTGAATTGTATCGCATGTGAATTATATCTTAATATATGTTAATGTAATAAGTTGTAGAGAAAAAGGCTACATGTATATAGTATGATCCCATTTTATAAAAATTTCACTTAATAAAAGCAGTTTAAGAGTTGTGTTATTTCTAGATGGAGAAATTATGAGTATTTTTTTTTTGCTTCCCTATATTTTCCACAATAAATATGAATAACTTGGGTAAAAAGCTGCAGTAGCCTGTAGATAGCAGAGCACAGTAAGTGCTTTTCCTATAAACTACTATACTAAACTTAAATGCAAAGCTACCAGGAGGTCTGATCACTGACTTCCTGACTCTTGGCTGAGCTCTCAATAGATCTTGACAGGTGGTGGTAGCACTGACATACCTCACGGGAGACAAGCCAGAGTGGCACCCATGATCAAACAAGTAAGCGTCAAGCAGAATGCAGATGGAAATGGAAAAAATCTCCGAGTTGTTTACGTTACAAGAGCCATACAATACGGAAACCAAAATACATGTCTCATCTCTTTCAAGCGTAAAATACCAATGGACATTCATGAGTAATGGGAATGCTACAGTTGTGAAGGGGTATACTTACCTCTCTGTAGAATAAATCTGAATTATTGTAGACATCATAAGCCAGAAGATTAGTCTGTGTTCCCACTAAAAGAGCATCATACCCAAGTTCTGGGTTGAGTGCTCCTGCGGTCAGGCAGCTGACTGCCTGGTTAATGTTGAGAAGCGAAACATCAGATTCCAGGGGGCTCTGGAAGACCCTGGAGGCACTGAAATGCTGGCTCCGGGTATGAGGATTGTGAATAAAAACCTAAAACGGAAACAATTAGTTACATCCCTTTAAAATACCAAAAATGTAAAATTAATACATGTTTTAAGAGACCCAGGGTATTAATAGATATCAACACTAAGAAGAGGTCACTTAAATCACCTACAAAACTTGAAACACGCATACATAGTTCTGTGTATTGCTAGCTTTCAATCATTAGGAGTTGTGGAAAGCCAGTGGTTCTTAGCTTTGTCAAGAACCAGTTAACAGACCAAATGTAGTTGTTGCTCACGAGGGCAGCTTATTTGCTACCCACCAGCAGAATGTCAAGCACTCTCACAAACTAGCCTCCTCCTGGTCAACCTTTGGAAAGTGCTACCGGCTACAGTGTGATTGCTTCACACTAAGATGATCACATAACATACAGTAATAAATACTTCCTGTAGTATCTTTCATCCAAGCACCTAATACATTCACTTCCTAACCCTTAAAATTGGTTGTTTCAGGGGTGCCTGGCTGGCTCATTCAAGAGAGCACGTGACTCTTGATCTTGGGGTTGTAAACTCAACCTGTATCTCTATACCCCAACATGGGTATAGAGATTACTTAAATAAATAAAACTTAAAAAAAAAAAAAAAAACCTGGTTGTTTTAAGGGTTAAAACTGATAGTTTTAAAGTCTTGTTGCTCATAGATCTGTTTTACAAACTTAAACTGAGTCATGTGGTCAAGCTTTTTCAAGGTTTCATGGTCTATACTAGTAAGACAGAATTAAGTGATAGTCCAAAGTTAATTAACCTAGCAGTTTCAACTCTCATAGATATAATCACCCCAAGAAGGGTCACTGTTAGTGGGGTAGGAGGATGTTAGATATTAAAATGGCTTGTGGCCCTCCAAAAGGGCACAGTACAAAACAGCCACGTGGCATATCTGTGGTATTAAAATTTCATTAGGGAAATCTTCCCTGTCTTAAAAATGCAAAGTAAAAAAGGGTGGGAAACACTGTACTAGAGATCTCTTTAACCTCTCCCAGTTTTAAAACTCACTGATTTTTTTTAAAGGTTTTATTTATTTATTTGACAGAGAGAGAGAGATCACAAGTAGGCAGAGGCAAGCAGAGAGAGAGGGGGAAGCAGGCTGAGCAGGGAGCCTGATGCGGGGCTTGATCCCAGGACCCTGGGATCATGACCTGAGCCGAAGGCAGAGGCTTTAACCCACTGAGCCACCCAGATGCCCCAAATTCACTGATTTTTAAATAAGTATTTCATCCCTTCGATAGAAATCCAAAGATTAATTTTAAATTATTATCTAAACAAGACAGCCGGCTCAACAACAAATAATTTTTGAAGGAATTGTTCAGAAATATACAGAAAAGGTACATAGCTATGAAATATCATGAGGACAAATATTGTCCTCATCTGTGTAATACTTTACAACCTGCTTTTATAAATGTTACTGCATTATTGATCCTCACAACGAGCCCTGGTTTACAGATGAGGTCAGAAGGGTCAAGGCCCTTTCCCAAGGTCTGATGACTGGTAAGTGACAGGGCTAAGACCTGATGCCTGGCATCTGGTTCCAGAACCTACACTCCAGCCACCATGTCTTACTTCCTTTTAGAACAGTTCAGAACAAAAGAATTCTTTCAGAGTCTTCCAGTAAATAGGCTGAGGGAGAACAGGAGGGGAAATCACTTACAGACTTCATATTCACTGCTATGGGAACAGAAAGAGTTTGGGGTTTGTGGCCAAGAGCAGCAAGACTCCCAGGAGCAGACTTCTCCCTAATTCCCCTCCTGCTGTTCTCTGAGTCTCCAGGAGACCTACCTGTCTCTCGGGCATGGAAAAAACCAGGCTCAGTCACCCAACAAGTAAATCATTCCCCATGTCTTCAGCCAAAGGACTGGCTGAAGTTCACGGAACATCTGTTCTAGCTGAGGGGATGCTGCTGACAGTAGAAATTCAGTGGGTCCCCTCGGCCCCATGGTAAGAGGAAAAAATGTCCCCAGAGGAAAACAATAATGTTCATCTTGCAAGAAACCCCTTTTTAAAATATCCTTGCTCAAAACAAAACAAATAAAATCCTTGCTCAGGCTCAGAGACCCAGATCCCAGTAAGTCAGAGTCACGTTCGCAGCAGAATCCCATTTATAATAACAAAATCCTGTTTCTAGAGATGTGGGCTCCAATGGTCAAGGAGGACCTTAGCCTTACCTGAAATGTTTGTTATTATTGTGTTGTTGTTGCTTAATTATTTTTAAAAGAGAATATATTCCTGTATTGCTTGGATCATAAAATGTCACCATTTTTTTTAAGTCTCAATATAAAATATCAGGTCATAATTTTTGAGATTTGTTTAAAGTTCTAAACAAATATGCAATTACACAGATCACAAGACTTTCTCTCTCTCTATTTTTTCGAACTCCAGAAACAGACCTAGACTCCAGTGTCCGTGCCTTCCACTCTCAGTCACGTTGTAATGAAAGGGCTTCCCTCTGCCTTCCCTCTGCCTGACCTGCTTCTGTGTCTACACTCACCTCCCTGCATCTCTGGTGCAATACCAGCCAGAGTTACACTTTATCTTAAAATATTAATCAAACCTCATCACCCTAAAACAATGGTCTTTACATGGCCTATTGGCCCTATATGATCTGGCCCCTGGCTACCTCACTGCTTCCTTCATTCCATCCCAGCCCCACAGCCTGGTGTTCCTGGAACACACCAAGCATATTTCCACCTCAAGGCCTTTGCACTTGCTGATTCTTCTGCCCGGAAGGCACTTACCTCACATATCTGCAGGGCTTATTTCCTCCTTTTCTTCAAATCTCTGATCTACAGTTATCTTATCAGAAGCCTATGGATCACCCCATCTAAAATAGCAATCTCCCGTCATTCCCATCCCCTTACTATTTTTCCCCTAGGGAGACATTATCTGTGTGTTATTTATATGTATATATAAATACATTTTAACACAGAAATAAAATATAAAATATATAAATATTTAATTTTTTCTCCCCCTGGTGTCTAGATCCCTCTTTCAAATGTAAACTCAAAATGGGTGACTCTTGTCAATGTCAACCTTGCAAGTACAAAGCTAAGAACAGTGCTCAGTAGTAATAAGCCCTCAACAAATAAGGGGCAGAGCCAATAACCACAGCACCTTTTCAGCCCATTTATTTAGCTGCTATGCACCCACGGAACCAATATGATTTTTTCTCCCCTTTTTTTTTTTTTTTTTTTGCATTTGCAGTACCTCTTAACAATAACTGACATTATCACATGCCAGGCCCTATGCTAGGGGGTTCTTCTTCATTACAGTACCTAATGAAAAGGAATCATTACTTTCTACTTATGTATCCCAAGGCATATCATCTAACATACAGCATAGGTGGAAGTGTCTTGAAAACTATAAAATATTATATAAATGTTAGCTTATTAAATCCACACTGGGTCAAGAACAGGTGGTTCACCTTTCATTTCCACCACTTTCTAGTTGCACTACCTCAAGCATTACTTTGAACCTCTCTGAACTCTTATTCTAGTCAGTGAAGTGGGAGTAACAACAACAAAATAACAACTAACAATGAATGACTTACATGCCTACATTTCCCACACCCCAGGCACTTTACATGTATTAACTTACTTAGTGCTCTTAACAACCCTATGTGGTAGATACTATTATTAAGTACTTTGCCCAAGGTCATGAAAATTACTAGGTACTGGAGCTAGGATCACTCACACCTGTGCTATGCTGCTGCCCTTGGCACTGTAGGAAGGATGCCGAGATAATTTGTGTAATGAAGTTCTGTACCTGTTAAAACTTACTACGCTTGGTGTCACTGTATTCCACGAATTTTGGTCATGCCTCCATCAGTAAAGAGTGCCTTGATATGCCTTGTCTCCTGGATTGCCAGCTTTGTGAAAGCAGGGATTTCAGCTTTATCTCTGACCCCCCAACATCTAGTACAAAGGAGGTGTTCGGTAAGTCTCCTGAATGTTAAATGACCATTTCATCTCTGTGACTCCCACACCTTGGACAGCACGCGGCACACAGTAAGCACCGAACAGGTACTTCGTCAATAACTTATAGGAAAAGACGTAAATGTACATGGATAAAGATCAAGTGAAATTTGATTCATTGAATTTTGGGGTCTTTGTATGTTTTTCCGTAAAGTTGTTTGGTTCGAGAGGCGATATAAGATAGTGGAAGGAGCTCCAGAGTGACAGGCAGAGGCCCGGGGCTCCGTTACCACTCCTAATCCTGACCAAACCCCTTCCCTCCTGGGGACTTTTCTTCCCTAAGCTCCCTGTCTGCACACGGGCTCCAGCACCGTCCGAGTGTAAGTGCCTATAGACAAGTAAAGTTAACTGCTTGGGAAAGCCCTTCAAGCGAGACCCCATTATTCTTCGTTATTCTGCGCAGGACCGGGAGCTAGAGACTGCGGACCGGTTGCCGGGTAACCGTGGCTGGGGGCGGGGTCTCAGGATGAAGGGCAAGGGCAAAGGGGCGCGGCCGGCGGAGATCCTGGGGACTCGAGGGACCCAGACTCCGTGCGGTGGGAGCTGTTACCTTGCCCGCTTGGGTGGCGGCTGCCAGGCACGGGTGAGTCCCGTCGTAGCGCCCTATGGCCACCATGCGGGGGCTGATTTTGTGGCGCAGTTTCAGGGTGAACACAGGCAGCAGCATGATGGCGGCGGCTCAGGGGAAGAGGGCCCGCGGCCCCAGGCTTGCGCTGCGGAGCCGGCCTCACCCGCCGCGGTGCCGGCCTCACCCGCCGCGGTGCGGGGTTCGGGGACCAGAGTAGCTCGTCTCCAGTTGCTTTAAGCCTGGCGCGAAACAGCGCGGGATCGGGGTGGCCGCCCAAAACCGCCCGCTCTTTCTGCGGCTGCGCAGGCCCACCTAGGCTCTTCTGCGGCTGCGCAGGCTCCGCCCGGGTCTTCTGCGGCTGTGTGGTCGGGCCTCACGCCGAGCTGAGCCTCAAGTGATTCCTCTCCTCGCTGCTGTAAGTTTACCTCGTTCAAGTTCACTGTATGAACGTTTCTGAGCCGTTGCACCCTCTGAGTTCTAGCACCACAACCAAGCTGCACCCCTGCAGATTCCACACACAAGTACCCCGCTCCCAAAGGGTCTTAGTTCAGGAAAGGTGTCTTGAATGCCTGCTCTGCCCCTTGATTTAACTGTTAGTCGGGGGCAAACCACAGTAGTTACCTGCGCTAAGTATACCCATTCTTTCCAAATAAATAAAAATCGTGCTCTAGACTCAAATATTTAAGTAGTCCAGGTCCCCCCCTTGTAAAATTCCCTATATATTTTTAAATGAAAATATACAAAATTGAAAAGTCACAAAACTTCCCGACATTCATTCAAATATACTATGTTAGGCACTGTTCTGGAAAATAGAGGTATAGCAGTAAACGTACTAGTTTACTGCTCTACTGGAGCTCCCTGGCACTGACTGACTAGTCAGCAGAGACAAGCACTAAACAAGAAATACATGTAGTAGGTCATTTGGTGATGAGAACCACAAAGTTAAAGGAGGGAAGAGGGGTAGAGGATTGGAAGGAGCGCAGTACTACATAGGGTGGTAGGGAAGACACAAGAGTGACATTTAGGTAAGGACTTGAAAGTGAGGGAGCCAGCCTTGAGGAAGAGTGTTCTAGCAGGTGCAAAGGCCCTGAGCGCTCCGTTTGGCTGTCTTCTAGAAACAGACATTTAGAAGTGAGGGATGAGATGAGTAGGAACCAACACAGGAGAATGAGAAGGAGCAGCCATTGAGGAAGTAGGACCAGGACAGTATAGTGTCCTGGAAGCTGAGTGAAGACAGAGAGAAGGAAAACAACCGTGTCAGATGCTGAAAGATGAGTTCTAGAATATTCTTGTTACTGGATTCTGTGATCACAGCTGTACAAATGAGCATCTTTCTTAAAGCCTACTGTTGTGTCTGTGACTAGGTGTAACCTCCTTGGGAGATCATGTCAAAAGACTAAATTTGAGGGCCTTGATGGAATGTAAGACCTGAGACAATGGCCCTCTGCAGCCCCTCTGATAGGCCTGGACTCTGAGTTCCTGCAGCCCCTTTCTGCCCCACCACCTCCTCTGTCACCGGTCGAGACACCACACTTCGTAGCAGTTCCCCAACCAGCCTCAGAATAGAAATTGCCTTGGCTTGTCCCCCTGCCCTCGTCCATCAGAACTTAATTTGCTTTGTGAAGTATCCTTCCCCTCCGCCCCCAGAATCTACCTCCACAAAGTTGTCAGCAAACAGAATCCACTTTGCTAATAGCTAATCTTTCCCATGAACAGCTTGAAAGGAATGGATCTCTAACAGAGATCATTTCGGGCAGTCAGTTTCCGGACAGTCTCCATATGCCGGGCAGTGTTCAAGGACCTGTGAAAACAGCAGCGGAAAGAAAGATGTAATTGGTGCCCCCATGGAGTTTACAACCTAGAGGAGGTAAGGAGCAACAAACATAACACATAAAAGCAAATAAGATCATTTTATCTGGTCATAAGGCTGATGTGCTGGATGGGGGAAAGGCTCTTGGAAGAAATTTGAGCTAAGATCTTGATGACAAGAAAGCAGCAGCCATTAGAAGATGTGGGGGAAGGGCTTTCCAGACAGAGGCAACAATAAAGGGAAAGACCCAGGTTACGTATGTTCCAAGATCAGAAAGAAGACAACATGGCTGGAACCTAGTGAGTGAGAAAGATGTCACATCACCTCAGGCTGTGAGCCACACCAAGGAACTTGGGTTTTACTCCTTAGCAGGCAGACAAGTCCACGGCTTACTGGATTTCCATGTAAGGCTGACCTTGGCCTCCATCCACCCAGGGAAGCCTCACTCAGTTTATGGACCACCTTGGTGGCCTCCACCTTTATAGTTTCTCTTCCTCACAGGACATTACAATCAGCAGCAGCATCACTAACATTTATATCACTAACATGTCATTTTCTACGTGCCACCATTTCTAAGTACTTCATGGGGATCCGATTACTTAATCCTATAACCCCGTGAGGCAGGCGCTATTGTTAGCCCATTCTACAGATGACAAAACTTTTCCACTGTCAGCTCCTCCCTTCATAACTCTTCATCGGTGCCCCAGTTTCAACCAAAGAAAGTTTAGGCACTTTGACAGTTTATAGAGATCAAATTCTGCCCACTACTGGCCTCTGCAAGCCTCCTTTTCTGCCACCTCTTGCCTCAAACTCGATCCCTTCTTGGATGTCGTCTCTAGCTTCCCCGCCTTTGCTCACATTGGCCCTCTGCCTAGAACATCCTTCCCTTTCATGGGTCCCTTGGAAATCACATCATTTGCCAAATTGGAGCTATTCGAGTCTTTGGATCACAGTCCTAGTTAGGATCAGCAAGGATCCCCAAAAGGGTAGATAATCCCCATCCTCCTTGACAAACACTGATCAGAGCAGGGAACTTGGGGAGGCTCTCCTCCAAGGAGAAAGGA
Source organism: Potos flavus (assembly GCA_028534135.1). Classification (NCBI taxonomy): domain Eukaryota; kingdom Metazoa; phylum Chordata; class Mammalia; order Carnivora; family Procyonidae; genus Potos; species Potos flavus. The sequence goes on along the minus strand of CM052888.1, from coordinate 24,336,742 downwards.
AAAACAGCCAGGAGAGACTGGCCCAGAAATGACTCTCCCTCCACCAAGAGTCCCAGAGTCTTCTGTACCTCTGATGACCCCCCACCCCCACCCAAGAATCACTGGCTCTTCAGAGGGGACAATTGTCATCTTCACATTAGTGAGACCTGGGGCTCCTGAGGCCCCAGGACTTTTGGGGAGTTGCTGGTGGGCTCTAGGTTGGCAGCACTACTAGTGGGTAAGCCCACAAGTCTCGAAGTGTGAAGACCTGAGTTCAAATTCCTCCTCCATCAGTCACTCTCTGAGACTCAGGCCCATCATTTAATGCTAACGCTCATACATATTGAGTGCCTTCTCTGTGCCAGGCACTTGACACACATGCTTACTCACTTACTCAGCTACCCTCTGAGGCAGATTCTTTCATCATCCCCATTTTACAAGAATGGAAACCGAGTCATGGGAGGTTGGATCACCCAAGCCCAAGGTCACACAGCTGGTAAGTGGCAGAGCCAGGATGGCACACCCAGGTGGTCTGGCTCCAGGCCTTGAGCTATGAACCACAGCACGTACCATACTGTCTCCCCAGTGAACTTCCCGAGCGCCAGTGTCCTCTTCTAGAAAAGAGAAGTATCTGGAGTACTACTTCTGTGGAGTGTTGTGATAATTATACAAATTAATATAAGTAAAACAATGCCGTGCCTTAATAAGGGCTCCCATAAACGGTTATGATGATTATTATGAGCTTTTTATGATTCTCCCTTGGTGAGAAGGCTGCCTTTGACTTGTTAGGATCGTTATTGTAATAAATTTGGTGTCTTTTTTTTCTTTTCTTTTCTCTTCTTTTTTTTTTTTTTTTTTTTTTTTTTAGCAAATAGCATTGTTTCTGTTTCCCTCTTAGCCCCCCAGGTGGGGAAAAAACTCACCTAGCTAGACAAGGTCTGGTGGGAACTAGGTGAGACGGGGCTTGGAATGCTGACTTCCCTGGGCCACACCTGCCCCTTCCCCACCACCCATGTGTTCACCTCGCTATGTGAGGCAGCCCCACTAGAGGGTGTGCAGGTGTAAAGAATGGAGGTTCGTGCACCTCAGGACTCTGGATTACAGGCCTGGAGGCAGGCCTCATGAGAGGGCCCCTCCGGACAGAAGGCCTCCAACTGTCAGTCATGGGGTTGACTTCTGGAGAGAGGACTGGGGTGGGGGGCCAGCTAGAGGAGGACTTTTGACTGTTCTTTGTGCACTGTGGTGTTTGCTGTTCTCACAGCAAGGTTGTACTTTTGTAATAAACACACACACATACACACACACTTTTTTTTTTATTAACGTATACTGTATTATTTGCTTCAGAGGTACAGGTCTGTGAATCATCAGTCTTACACAATTCACAGCACTCACCATAACACATACCCTCCCCAGTGTCCATAAGCCAGCCACCCCATCCCTCCCCCCCCACCACCCCCCAGCAACCCTCAGTTTGTTTCCTGAGATTGAAAATCTCTTATGGTTTGTCTCCCTCCCGATCCCATCTTGTTTCATTTTTTCCCTCCCTATCCCCCACAACACCCCACCCTGCCTCTCAAATTCCTCATATCAGAGAGATCATATGATAATTGTCTTTCTCTGATTGACTTATTTCGCTTAGCATAATACCCTATAGTTCTGTCCACATCATTGCAAATGGCAAGATTTCGGTTTTTTGATGGCTGCATAGCATTCCAGTGTGTGTGTGTGTGTGTGTGTGTGTGTGTGTGTGTGTGTGT
>CM052888.1:24294967-24334506 GCA_028534135.1 Potos flavus | reverse complement strand
AAAAAAAAAAAATTAAACCCTAATTCCCAAATCTCAATATTAGACTAAAGCTTACCGTGTTTGCCATAGTCCCTACCACCCCCTGTTACATACAAGCAACTTACTGTGCTCTTATGAGTTAACTGTCTAGTCCCTGCAGATGCTTTAGTTGGAGACTCCTATTTGAAACTTCCCCAGAAATTCACCAGCTTGAGAGATCATTGACTCTGAGGTGTTTCCCAAAATGAGACAGAGGCTGTCTGTTCCTGGCTGAGTTGGGAACCGAGGGGCCATTAGGTCTGCACTTTCCCCAGCCCTCTGCCTCCCACCCTGCTGACATCTAGGAGTTGTCCTTTAACTCTGTCCAACACTGGGCCAAGGACTTCAAAGCCACACAAGATCCAAATTGAGTTGACACTAATCCTCTTCAGCCTCAGCCTGTTTTCCTGTGCCAGGCAGAAACTTCCCACCTCTGCTCACTTCCTATTAAAATTAACAAGCGTTGCAGGCAGGCATCAAAGGCAAGGTTGTGTCTTTAATATTCCAGGCAGGCCCAGGCTGTGATCACAGCCCCTCCCCCATCCTCCTCTCTTCCAACTGAATTGGGGAAAATGGTTTGGCTGGGAGTGCCGGGATCAGAACATTGGCCATCCTTGTCCATTTGATACTTGCACCAAGGAAAATTCCAGGGCCGGCAGAACATCTTCACAGCAATTTTCTTCAAAGTCCCTGCAAAAACTGGCCAATTATTTGTAAGAGGCAGCCTTAGAAGGGTGTGTTATTAGCCCTATTTTACTAGTAGGGACATGGAGGTCAAATGGCCTGCCCCAGGCCAGAGAGCGAGCGAGAGTGAGCGAGAGCAAGATGGATGGAATCAAAGCAATGGCAGCCTCGATGTCCATCTGAGGCTTACACAGACCTGTGTCTGGTCCAGGAATTCTAGCACGCCCAGGCTTTCATGCCCAGCTGGGTTGTCGTGACCACCCCTCCCGTTCTCACACTGGGCTTCCCAGACTTGAGCTGCACGAGGACAGGTCAGTAACCCCACAGGCGCTGAGGGGCCAACCTGCTCTGTCATCAACCCCTCTACCACGCAGAAAATGACTGTGGTGGCTAATTATTCTCCTATTCAACCCTCAAACTCTTGTCTTTGTTTTGTTTTGTTTTGCTTTTCCTCCATAACATTAATTGGGGATGATCTGATTATCTTCAGAGAACCACGTATTTATCCTGGAGTGATTCACAAATTGAATAACTAGTGCACTATGGTCCCGACTTATTAGCGGAACCCAGACAGGTGGGAAGGGGCTGGATGGCTGCAGGCTTGGGCTCTCTACCCGAGACCCCTGTTCAGACAGAAGTCCACAGACACCACCACCCCCGCCAAGACTGTGGAACCGGAGGAAGCGCTGGAGGTCTGGCGAGCCCACTGTTGGCAGAGCTCACTGCAGGGGCTGCAGGTCCTGAGCTGCTGTATTCCCACCCGCGTATTTGGAGGAAAAGCATGGCCAAAAAGTGCCGGCAGACAATGAACAATTAGTGAAGTTTCTTGAAAAAGTGGCTTTGATCCCAACGCTTTAAATAGGAACTGCTTTTCTGGGACTTCAGCTGAGGGGGTCGCCCCTTCAGAAATCACAGAGTCAGACATCTTCCCAACAGCTGTCTCTTTAGCAGCCCCCAGAACAGAGCAGGGAGGGGCCTGAGCAGAGATCTAGCCATGGCCACCTCCTCGGTGTTTTGGGGAAACTGAGGCTCCCGGCAGAGAGGTGAACTTGTGAGTGACACCCGGGAGTGAATTTAGAGGACTCAGTTGCTCTGAGTCCCAGGCCAGTCTTCTTGCCTTAGGAGAGAGAAGACGATACAAGAGAAGAAGTGAGATGTGTGAAGGCAGAGGGGAATGAGAGAAGAGGAGGAGGAGAGAGGACACGAAGGGGAAGGAATACAGAGTGAGAAAAGACAGGGAGGGGAGAGGTGGGTGCAGGACAGAAACCCTGCTTCATTTCACCGCCCGGGCACATGGTTCTGTGATGCCCGCCAATGGCCTTTCCTCTGGGCATCGTGGCTTCCCAATTACACCATAAAACCTTCTTTGTACCCCTGGGTGAGGCATGGGGTACCATGTGGGGCCCTACGTCGTTGCTTCATCTGAGCAGGTGGTTCTGGGAATGGCCACACTTGACAGTCCATATAGGAGGTTTCCAAAGCCCGGGGAGGTTTTTTCCCTCAATGCATCACCTCACCCAGCTGACCCGCACCTGGGGGTGAGGAGGGGGGGTGACGAGAGGTGAAGCACTCCCCCACTCGGAGCCTTAGGCTCCCTATCTGTAAACGGGTTTGGGATTGAGAGAGTGTTTAGACCACATTATTGCCCTTAACAGCCCTGACGTTCTAGAATTATGTTAATTCCAGTTCTTCTGCTTCTCTCTTTCTTCAGGTATTCCTGAGAGGCATTACAGGGCATCCAGAACCCTTACTATAAATACATTTCAACTGGAAGGAAGGGTTTCTATACAAAGGGGATAAAACGCAGAAGCCTAAAATGAATTTTGCCTACTTGGCCCTTCCCCTGGGGGCTGAGTGACTGCTTGCAGAGAACTCAAAGGCTGAGGATATGCTCTGGGCTGCCCCTCCACTCCCCGCCCAACCTTGAGTGGCCTTCCTGGGGACATACCAGGATGTTCATCTTCTTCATCCCCCAAGGTCACTTTGAGCCCTCTGAACAGGGAAATCATTAAAAACCAATAATGTGGGGACGCCTGGGTGGCTCAGTCATTAAGCATCTGCCTTCAGCTCAGGGTCCTGGGATCGAGTCCCGAATAGGGCTCCTTGCTCAGCAGGGAGTCTGCTTCCCCCTCTGCCTGCCACTCCCTCTGCTTGTGCTCTCTCTCTCTCTCCCTGACAAATAAAAAAATTAAAAATCTTAAAACAAACAAGCCAGTAGCATGGGAAGACAGAGGCAGGCTGTGTGCCAGGAAAGTGGTATAAACTGGTCCCAAATTCGGATCGGTTAGTACGCTGCCCCACTGAGCTGTCATGGAATGCAGTGTGTTAGCAAGAATCCCGGACCACGGAGAGGGGCCCCAAATAGCCAAAAATCTCATGATAGTGTGCTCAGGCTCAGTAGCAATTAGGAAAGTGTAAATCAGTAACCAAGGAAATGCCATTTTGTATCTGTCAGACTGATGAAAATTAAGTCTGAAAAAGTGTTAACAAGGACATGGGACAAGGACACTCAGGGAGGACATTGGTCACAGGAGTGTAAACTTTTGGTGAGCAATTTGGGAATATCTAGGAAGGTAACATAAGCACGTGACCTTCCATCCAGCAAGTCTGCTCCCAGCTTTACCCCCAGAGAAACTGTAGCAGATGTCACACAAGGAGCCACATGTGTGTGGCGATCCGCTGCAGCAACGTTCATAATAATGGAAAAGGGGAAACAGCAAAATGGTCATCAGCAGGGAAAAGGATCGAACTGTGAAATAGTCTTATAAATAGAATGCTATAAAGCAGTTAAAATCATATATTTCAAAATACCGGACAAAAAAAAGCAACAAAAAAAAGGTTGTAAAAGGCTTCATGGAGAATGATGCCATTTTATATGAGGTTTACAAACTTGTAAAACAAGATCATGTAATTTTTATAGGTACGTATATATCTAGTAAAAGTAGAAAAACATGCGTGGGCATGGTAAACACTTCGAGAAATTAGTTTCTGGGTTTGGTGGTGGGGTCAGAACAAGATATGGGAAGTTTACATAGGAGGTTTCCACTCTCTATGTTTCGTTCTATAAGTCTTTGAAATGAATAGGACTTAATGTTAATATTTGCTAACGCTGGAAGTTTCCCTATCTGACTTTCTATTCTTATCTATTTTTCAGATCATTCAGAATATAAGTAGTTTTAAAAAGAGAGAAAACAAGGAAGGGCATTGGGCCAGAGTTCCCGTTGAGACTCCAGATCTGCAAGCACCCATCGTTCCCTCGGGCAAGTCCAGTAGCCTCGGAGGCAAGGCTGGTATGACGGTTTTCCCACTGGTTCTAGTGGCAGCACCATCCCCACCCCAGATACAGTTATTACGTGAGAGGAGGTGGGTGAGATGAACAAGACAAAACAGAGTTTAAAAAGAGCAGCATTTATTTTTTAAGATTTTATTTATTTGAGAGAAAAAGAGCATAAGCAGAGGGAGAGAGACAAGCAGACTCCCCGCTGAGCAAGAGCCTGACACAGGGCTCGATCCTAGGACCCTGGGATCGGGAACTGAGCCGGAGGCAGACGCTTAACTGACTGAGCCACTCAGGCGCCCCTACCGCATTTAAATAGAAGAGAGGAGGGAGGAGACCTAGCGTCCCGTCTGCAGCAGCCCCTGTAGTACACCTCCATGAACCCCCAGGGTTGTGAACTTACACAGGGTGAAAACCCCCACATTCCATGAGGAGCTCAGAGCTTACCTAGACTGGGAGAAATGAAGGGCCGAGACCAGAGTAAGGCAAGTGAGGCACCCAGGGCACAAAATCTAAGGAGCTACTCACTCTCAAGGTCATTCAGGCATCACCCCGCACTTGTGTGCCAGACGTCCTGCTCACCTTCTCTTTTTCTGATAGCTATTGACATACCTATCGCCCTTGCTGGAAAGCAAGCTCCTGATGACCAGGCCCTGTGTCTGACTCACTTCCCCCATCCAGAGGGCTAACCTGAAGCCTATGGCACGGTAGACCCTGAATGTTTGCTGAATGATTGATGGAAGGGAGGGAGGGAAAGGACAAAAGAAGGACGGATGGACAGACATGAGCTCTTGCTCCATCCCCAAAGCCCTAATCTGGGTTGCCAGCCAACCTGGGCCAGCCACTTTGCTGCTGGGGGCAATGAGTGTGGGTAATTGTTGGCTTTGGCCTTACTCATCCTTCCTCTAGGGCCGTGTGCAAAGCAGAGGGTTTCACTTGCCCAGTGGGTACTGAATTACAGCCCTGTAGCTGGAGTCCTATGTAATTAGCCAGCAGCCACAAACTCTGGAGAGTCTGTGAAGTCTGCTGAGCACACAGGTAATTGGGCATCAAGCAAGGTGGCTCTTAATTAGCCTTGGCCTGATTTTTATGATCCACAGAACTGAGACCCACGTCCTCAGAGGCTGGTCACGCACTGGTTGGGGGATTCTTTACCTGGGCTCCATAAATGGAAGTGGGGGCCAGGAAAACAGAATTCTCTCTGTGTGTGTGTATATTTTGACTGGAGGAAAGAGGCTTTCTTGGAGCTATCCTGAGACAGAACCGCCCCAGACTCCCTGGCATGTGCAGCTTTCTCAGTCTCTCTGTCTCTCTCTCTTACACACACGCAGATACCCACTGTTACCTTAGCTGTTGGAACAAATGCCCAGAAACATGTATTTAAAGGAAATGTGAAAAAATATAAAAGAAATGTGAAGAACCTTAGAGTTTATCAAAATCTACAGAACCTTTTCCTGATGATAAGATCTTCAGAACTTGGATCATAGAAAAGGAGGCATCTCGTTAGCCCAGCAGGGAAGGAGTAATAATTCATGGGGAAGGAGGGTGCTGCCCCTGTTCCTCTCAACCAGCCTCCCACCCCAAAGCCCAGCCCGTCACGGTTTGGGGCTCTGTCACCCCTCTGAGCCATGCTTTTTTCCAGGCCAGGCCATGGAACAGATTTGTGACAAAGATATTTGCCCTTTACATTCTTCACAGCTTCCTACTGCTTCTTTGACTTTTCTATCCTCCCATCTCCTGTTCTGCTCCTTCCACTTATTATCATCTCCCTTCTAACGATGACAAACTGATGTTTGGAAAGATGACATGCCTTGCCAAAGCACTGAGGCCAAACTCCAGGTATATCCAACTCCATATCAAGCTGTCTATAAACATAGCACGCCACCGCAAGCACAAAATCTCAATAATATCTACCATTCCTTGAGCACTTGGATGTTAAATGCCTGCCCCATGAGTAGATCCAGTGACCCCCATTTTATAATTGGAGTTCACAGAATAAGGGAGATAGAAGAGTCAGAATGCTAACCATGTGCAAAGGACCGCTGCCTATAATATTTGCTGTGCTCTCTCTTGCTAGAGTGTGAAAGGCTGCTGAGAAGCCCACGATCAAGTATGAAGACAACTAGACCATGGCTCACCGTCTGGAGGTTAATGGCCGATGAAGCTGAGAGGCAAGGACATGCAAATTACACCTCTGTGAGGTACCATTACACTTCTTCACACTTATCAGATGGGCAAACATCTGGAAGTCTGAATAAAGGAAGCACTGGAGGAGGAAATGGGGACATGGGAACTCTCAGAAATTGCTTGAGGGAGTATAAATTAGTATAAGATCTTAGGAGAGTGATTGCCACCACCACCACCTAGCCATCCTTCCAGGGATGAGTGAGTTTTGTATACTAATGTACATGGCATGAATGGGGACCTTCCCTGCAGTATTTTTATAATAAAGAAAACATGCTACAAGGGTCTAGGGAAGGGAAGATGTAAGGGGGCCAATTAGGAAACGAGCTGAATCTTCTCGGGGGATGACGATGGCCCAAACCGGGTGGCAGGGGTGGAGGTAGACAAGACCGAGGGGGGATCTGGTTGGAGGTGAGGCGGGGAGCAGCGGCTGAGTTGGGGACAGGGTTTGAGATGCTGCTCGACATCCATATGGAGATGTTGGGTAGCAGCTGGAAATATGGGGCTGGAGTTCAAAAGAGAGGCCAGGGATGGAGATGTAAATTGGGAGTCACTAGCACATAGACAGTGTTTAAAGCCATAAACCTGTTAATATTTTATTTCTTATAAATAAAAGAGCTGAAGCAAATATGACCATGTTGACATCTGTTAATTCTGGGTGGTAGATACAATGGTGGTTGTAATACCCTTCTTTGTACTTTTTAGTAGGTTTGAACCCTCTAATAATAAAGTTAATTAATAAATACTTTATAAGGCCACAGGGCTCCAAAAAGCTGACCAGTTCTGTGAGGAGTGCCTCGGACCTAAAGCATGGGTACTAGCAACGAATTGAGGAGTCAAGTTCAAGTCCTCCCCTGCCACGAACTTAAGCGCAATGACCAGGGGTTTGACCCTGTTTCCCCATTTGAACAACAAGAAATTGGCCCACAATTTCTAGGGTTCTTTCAGGGATAACCATCCAGGATTCAAGCTGGTGCCCCATAGGGTCCCTGTTGGCCCAGATGGAATCCACTCACCTCTCATGCCTAGCCCTGCAGATAAGGCCAGAAATACCCCATATTGGGGCTCTGTTGGTGGAAGCTCAACTCTGCCTCCAAACATGAAAATTGTACCAAGGGGAGTCAGAAAGGACAGGACCCCACAGTCCCCAGGCCCTCGGGAACCCAAAAGGGATGAGGCTGAGCTTAAAGGCAGGGAACTTTAGTGACAGAGCAGAGAGTTTTAGGGACAATATTTGAAAAGTGGTTTTTTGGTGTGTTTTTTTTTTAAGATTTTATTTATTTATTTGAGAGAGCAGGGGTGGGGAAGGGCAAAGAGAGAGAAGGAGAGAATCCTCAAGCAGACTCCCTACTGAGCGCGGAGCCCAATGTGGGGCTCGATCTCATGGCCCCGAGATCATGACCTGAGCTAAAACCCGGAGTTGGATGCTTAACTGACTGAGCCACCCAGGCGGCCCACCATATTTGAAGTCTGCATGCATCCTCCTCAGGACCCCAAGACAGGCTGAAGAATAGTCCATGAGCCTGAAACATACAAATGGGTGGGTGGCTGAACCCATCTGCTGGCTTGTTAACAGTATTACTACTGCTAATAAGTGCGTATTACTACTATGCATTCTCCCACTTAACCCTCGCAAGGGCATTGCCATCATCAGTTATCATTTTCATTAGCCGGATGAGAGTGCTGCAGGCTCAGAGCAGTCAAGCAACTTGGCCCACGTCACACAGCAAAGAAGGAGCAGAGGCTGGCCGCAGAACTCTGGATCTCAAGCTCTTCACAGCTCTTGCTGAGCAGCAGGTTCCTCTCCATCTCCTCCACAAGAGCCAGGGAAGACGGCCTCGATGGAACTCTGGGAACTGAGCCATTTATTCCTCATCATCCCATAACTGGGTGGCAGCACTCAGTGGCCACGGGGATACTGAGATTAAGAAGCGCAACCTTTGACCTTGCGAAATGTGTCATCTAGAGAGAGAGGTCAGTATCTAAACCAGCATAATAAAACTGATGGCTCCAGGCTGCTCCAGGTGGTGAGGGTGGGGGACACGTATGTCCAGAGGGCCCCTGTGTGGGAAAAGATGGTGATCCCAGGAGCAAAACATGGACCAGGGTGTGGAGTCCTGGCACGGGGCTTTTCTCCTACATCAGCACCTGGCCCAATCTCCATTCCTGAGCCATGAGTCCCAGAAGCTTTCTGGCAAAAAAATGCTAGGCTCAGGAACATGTATTTAGCTTTTACCTTGATGGGAAGGGGAGACTATAGAAACCCTGTCATTTCGTGTGTTGTAAGCCAGGGGTATTGGCTGCTTCTTTGGAACAACCTGTTTCATTGTTCTGAGAAAAACCCTTGACATATGCACAAAGGTGAGGCCATGCCTGGAGAAGGAGATACTTAGGGCTCTGGCTCAAAGCAGCTCCAGCTACTGTGTGATAAGGGGAGAGGGGCTGCAGGCTGGACCGCTTTAAGTTCTTACCTCAGGACCCCTTGGGTATGGTGTGGGGGTGGGAGGCTGGGTTCACCAATGAGATTTAAGAGATGCACAAAACCTCTGAACTTTTGGGGAAAATGTTAAGGTTTTGTGCCCTTTTTTCTGGGTAGAGGATTAAGAGCTTCCATCAGATTTTCATAGGGCTCCTTGGATACTCCAAGAAAGTAGAGGATCACTTCTTTGAAGAGTAATTAATACTTCTTTAAAATATTGATTTTCTTCTTTTTTTTAGATTTTATTTGTTTGACAGAGAGAGAGTAGCAGAGGGAGAGAGAGAAGCAGACTCCCCACTAAGCAGGGAGCCCGATGCCGGACTCGATTCCAGGACCCCAGGATCATGACGTGAGCCGAAAGCAGGTGCTTAACAGACTGAGCCACCCAGGTGCCCCTGAGATATTAATTTTCTAAGTGCAGATTTAAGCTATGCCTGCAGCCATTGCACGTTCTCAGGGTGATGTGTGTATTTTTGTTTTTGTGCTCCACGCAAAGATCCGGAGCTGAGACCCAGAAGACAGGCAAAAGGGCAAGAGGCGCCTGTGGGTGTGCTTCCCCAGGCACTGGAAGGACCGTGTACCCAGGACAGGACAACCTGGGGCAGAGATCAACATGAACTTGACTGCCTGAAGCTACACATTGTTTCAATCTATGCAGCACAGAACCTGGGAAATAGCTTCATGCTACCTACAGGATTGAATTTTGAGATTATCATTCAGCCGGGGCCTTAAGTAACATCATGGAGTCAATCACCTGAGGAAGAAGCCATTCCTGGCTCAAAGAGGAAAGAGGGAGGAGAGTTGGTTTGGATGAAGGTGAAGGAAAATCCCTTCCTTGCTCTGGGCTGACAGGTTGGGCTAGACCTTGTAAGGCATTGATATTTGCTGCAGGGGACACGCGCAAGAGGTTGGGGGAGGCTGGTCCTGTCAAGAAATGGGCTGGGAATGTGGGCCCAGGAAGACGAAACCAGCCTCGGAACTGTGAGAGCAGCCCTGCCCAGGCAGGGGTTTCCTGGCCTGAGATGTCCTCCCGACCTTCTCAACTAACTATAAGCTCTGGTGTTAATCACCTATGGCTCCCCAGTGCCCAGCACAGTGCTGGCCATTAAACGGAAGTGAATGAAGGGAATCTGCCTGGATCCCCTAGAAGGCTGTGAACTCCTTGCAGGCAGGGCCCATTTCTGGATCAATACAGGATTACCCCTACCTATCCTCCCTGTGCCTTGGTGATGCCCATGGGGCTGAATGCCTTTGTCCTCCCTAGAACATCTCAGCTCAAACCCATAGTTCCAGCGGTCCTTCCAAATAAGTGATGGAGACCCCAGCAATTTACAAATAGGAGGAACTATCGCCATTGCTTCTGGCCACGCCCCATCTTTTTTGCCTTTCTGAACAGTGATAGTATTTTTCAGGAAAGGTCCTCAGGACCCACATGCAGGAGCCTCGTGCATTTACTTGTCCACTTATCACTCACTCACTTGTTCATTTGTTCACTCCCATGCTCACTCACCTCTTCAGTCATCTGACTCTTCATCTCACTCATTCATTCCTTTCCTAAACGTTGTGCAGATCACTTCAGAATTGAGATGCTTCAGACACAGGTCTTGCCTCTCAGAGCTCCGAGATTGGGACACGGGGCACAAGACCCAAGCACACACACACCGTGGAGTACAAAGTAGTAAATGGCATGAGAAATATACAAACGGGTCACTGAGGAGTCCCAGAAGGAAAGGTTTCTTCCAGTCGAGAAAGGGAGAGATCAGAGACAGCTTCCTGGAGCAAGGGTCAGCAGCAACAGCTCCAGAATCTCTACACGGAGAGGGGGTGAGGGTGGCAGATTCTGGGGGCAGCTTGAAGCTGCATCATCAGGAGGGCACGTTCCATAAGACAAGATCAGTCAGTTGCCTGATCATGATGAGACTGGGGGGCTTCATTCTCCCCCAAAACCCACCCCTTGCTTCTCCCACTCAAGTAATGGCATTTGATTCATGTCTCAGTAAACAAGGAGGATTTATTTGGACTCAGGGTGGAAGGGAAAGGATGAACACCTGACGGGAGCAAAGGCCTGGAGGTGGAAAAGTTCAAGGCCAAGTACAGAGAGCCTGGACTCCCTAGGTTTTGGTGGAGTGGATAGAAGGGAGGAGTGGACGGTGACCTTGGAGAGGTAAGTTGAGCTTGGAATGCAAGACTAAGGTGTCTGGGGTTCATTCAGCAGATGGTGGGAGCCACTGAAGGTTTTGAGCAAGAGAATAACATGGCCAATGCTATTTGGGGGCTAGATCTCTGGGGCGGGTGGAGAATGAAGAGGAGAAGGCAAGACCACAGGAGGCTGGTTCCAGACCCCTCCTAATGTTTGGCAGGGCGGGGAGGGAGGGGCGCAGAGCAAGAGTGTAAATGAAGGTTCCCATGTCACTGGCTAAAATACCTAAAAGTTATAAATCAAATGAACAAATGAAATATTCTCTATCCCCATACCCTGACAAAGAGAGCTTCATAGCAACCTGAAGGGCCAGGTTCAATGTTTAATTCTCAAATCTTCACACCGGCTGGTCCCCAGAGATCTGCCCCATGGCCCCAACCCCCAATCTGGGGCCCATGTCCAGTCTTTTTCCATCCCTACCTCCTTCCCTCACTGCAAGAGACCTCACGTATGCCTGTGGGCACCGAGCCCACACATCCAAACTCCGTTCATACCCCCAGCACACGGCTACCTCCAGCCAGGCTCCAGGCCTAGAGGGACACACACTGGCTGCACATCTGCCCTTCGGAGCCTGGGGTAGAGGTCTGAGTAAACCCTTGGAAGCAGGCCGGCTTGGGATGAGAGAAAATTCCAGAATCCAACATGCCACATGTGTGGTCTAGAAGGAAAGGTTGCACACTCGCATTGGGGACGTGCCCCTAACTTTTGGCCTTGTCACTCAGGGAGTCTGGGGGACATGCCAAGAAAAGCCCCAAGTGGGGCATTCTAAAGCCCAAGACCCCAGATAGGGGCCCCGTTCTGCCCACGGTAAGGGCTTTCATGACCAGGGGAGACAGAATGAGGCCCTGAGCCAGGCCCTGTGAAGGAAGGAGGGAGCAGAAATGGCAGATTGCAGAGGACTGCCAGTCCAAACACTGAGTGCCACTGGAGCCTGAACCTGGCTCCTTGACCCCTTGGCACGTGGGTAGATGGGCGGGTGCAGCACCTGCCCCCCTTGTGAGAAGCATGCGAATGACTGTACTGCTCGCCCTCTCCTCTGCCCTCCCTCTGCCCACTCTCTCCAACCCCCAGCCCGCGGCATCTGGCTGGGCCGTGTGCAGGGCGTCTGGCCCCAGGGACAGGTGGGGTGCACGCAAGTGCACACCTACACAGCTATAAATAGGGAGCCTCTGGCAGCTGCTCACTCAGCTTCTCTTCCCCAGCTGTGATAGCACGGGAGCCTCTTGGACGCCTGGACCATGGACCCTGGGGAATGCACCTGCATGTCTGGTGAGTAAGGATGCCCACGCTGGGGTCCTGGAACCTTGTACCAGCTTCTGATATGGAGCCCACAGGCCTCTGATGAATATTTCTCTTCCTCCAGTTGGGAGCTGCTGATGGGGTTTGTCTCAGTCCGGCGACCTCTGAGGCAGCGCCCATTCTGTTGCCTACCAGCCTGATTTACTAGAATTGAGACGCTGGCTCGGGGGGCCGCTTAGTGTCAAGCCCCTAGGGGCAGCCACCAGAGTCAAGGACCTGGCAATCTGATTTGGGTCCCCTGCTGCCATTCACTCCTGACACTTCATATTTCTGAACCCCCATATCCTCATCTGAAAATTAGGGTCACTCCTCCCCAGCTGCCTACCTCCCAGGGCTGCTAAGAAAGTGCTAAAATCATAAGGCACTTGGCAGAGGTCAGGGGAGTCATTAGAAGTGTACGTGGGCTCCCGAATCTCCGAAACCCCTAATTCCATGGACGCGCATGGCATAGGAGGAGAGAGGTCAAAGTTTGGAGGCATCTTGGGCTTTTATGGTCTTTGGAAACGGTATCAAGAATTCTCATTAAGTCTCTCTGGTCCTTAGCAGGACATGTCTGTACCCCAAACTTGCCAAAGAGAAAGAAACTTCCAGCATTTTGATACTCAAAATTTGACACTCCAAATGATAGGTGGGATGATTTTTTTTTTAAGTGTAGATGATTTTTATATGAAAATAAACTGCGGCTGCAGCTCTCACTTTAAGGTTATTTATGTCCCTGGTCTTTCTCCTGCCCATTCAGGGTTTCCGTCTTGCCTGATGCCTTGAAAAGGTGAAGAGGGTATACAAGGCTTCCACAGTCATTGGGGGACCTCGGGCTTGGTAGACTTGGCCTGGTTTAGTGGTTCCCAAACCTGATTGTACATCAGAATCATCTGGGTTGCTTTTTTTTTTTTAAAGATTTTATTTATTTATTTGACAGAGAGAGAGATCACAAGTAGGCAGAGAAGCAGGCAGAGAGAGAGGGGGAAGCAGGCTCCCCACCAAGCAGAGAGCTCAATCCCAGGACTCCGGAATCATGACCCGAGCCGAAGGCAGAGGCCCCAACCCACTGAGCCACCCAGGCGCCCCCATCTGGGTTGCTTTTTAAAATATGATTCCCCCCCCAAAAAAAAATATGATTCCCTTTCTCCATCCAGACTTATGAATCAGAGTATCAGGGGTCAGTCCCATGAATCTGCATCTTAGCAGGTATCCCGGCTGAGGGGCCCAATGCAGCCACCCCAGTTTCCATCCGGGGACTGTGACTGGGAACCATCCAAGGGCCCATGCCCCGGGGGTGATGCTCTGGGGGCATCGTCATCCTCTCGTCCAGCCACTCCCCAAAGACAGCCCAGAAACCCTGGCACCGCGACAGTCTGTCGCACGTCTTGTGTCCCCGTTCCACCTCAGTCCTCACGCTTAGGGCTCTGTCCTCTCTTCTAGGAGGAATCTGCATCTGTGGAGACAACTGCAAATGTACAACTTGCAACTGTAAAACATGCCGGAAAAGTGAGTTATGCTGACCCGGGGCACCGCTGGCCGGAAGCTAGGAAAGTCTGTTCCCTCCCTTCCCAACCGTCCAGCCATGGTGGGATTAAGCAGGTTCTGGAGGCCTTGGGCCCATTTGGGAGGGATCTGAAATGACAGCTGAGCTGAGGCCTGGGGCAAAGCTCCTAAAGGGAGGACAGCCTCACCTGGGGGTGAGGGCGTCTGCGGAGATGCAGGTGTTTGTGGAGGAAGAGGGCTTTGGGGAGATCCTGCTGTGCCCAGTGCTGAAAGGGATGGACCACTGGCCTGGAGTCACGAGCTCTGGGTTTTAGTTTCAGATCTGCCACTGACCAATGATCTTGAGCAAGCCCCTTCCCCTCTCTGGGCAGCTGGCAAACTACTGATGACCCCGGAGATCCCTCCCGGCTCTAACATCCCACAACTTGCTGCCCCGGGGTTTTCTGCTAATGTGGATTGAAGCCTATGGCCTGCTCTGCCCTTCCTACTTTCTCTTAAGCGGTGGGAAAAGACGTGGTAAAAGGGGAGTGTTGATCCCAAACTGACCTGTCCATCTCCTGACCCTTCCAGGCTGCTGTCCTTGCTGCCCCCCGGGCTGTGCCAAGTGTGCCCAGGGCTGCATCTGCAAAGGGGGCTCCGATAAGTGCAGCTGCTGCCCCTGAAACGCGTCCGTTGTGCTGGGGGCCGAGGTCCGGGAGGCATCTGTACAGTGCATTAGTCGAGAAGTTGGAATTATTGTACTATAGGTTATGCTTTTTATATATTTGCTCAGATGCGGTGTTGGTGAGCTTCATATAAAGTGCTGGAAAAATAAAGGTCTCGCTCATGGTTGTCTGGTGGCTCAGAGCACTGTTTTAGCCTAATCCAGCAGGACCAAGAAGGGCTGACACCACCGCATACGGTAAGCTCCAGCCTGCACCCCTTCGGCAGGCGGCTGCTAACCTCAGGATCCTGCAGCTCTGCCTCAGGGGGCCTTTCTCCTGCTGTGTGATCTTGCTTGGTGCGTGCACAGAGCAGCCCAGGAGTACTGGGGAGTCAGCGCCCCTGGGAACAGCCCTTAGCTGATGACAGACAGGAGCTGGTGGATATATACCCCCCAGCATCTCTACCCTTACGGTGAGACAAGTCTGGGACAGGTTCCACACCATGCCCCAAGAAGTCCCCAGCAGCGTAGCACTCCAGTAGCCCCCAGCGGTACCCCACTCATTAACATACCCCATATTGGCTCCCTTCCCTTCCTGCCTCACTTGTCCATTTTCCTACCAGTGTTTCCTGGGATTCCCCACCCAACGAAACTCCTTGTACAGGGTCTGCTTTGGGACTAACTGAATCTTAGCCAGGCTCTCCTGGCATAATGTTGGCCCAGAATGCCTTGTTGTGTGAAGAGTGCTATTTAAGGGACTTTCGTGCCGAATCAGCCATGAACTCCTAGCATAGGATGTCTGTGCGGATCTAAAGAAAATCCCCAAGGCCAAGACACTGAGGGCATTCGCTCCTTGGTCTGGTTATTTGGGCCCACTTTGGACTGGGTTGACGGAACAGACAGGGGCCGGGAGAAAGTGATGCTGTTCACTGAGGTTCTTGCCGTTCCCAGAAGTCAATGTAAAGAGAATATGAGGTCTCTGCTGTCCCCCCTGCCCCTCCCCCACCCCAGATTGCTGACACACACATCAGCTTTCACCTGCTCTGGTACAAGCCCGGCTAAGCCTGATGACTGTCGGTGCGGCCATCATGCCTAACATCGCCCCCACGGTGCACCAGGCACTGTGCTGAGCCTTTCACACACACGCTCTCATTTACTCCCCAGGGTAGCCCTGCAAAAGGAGGGTTGTGTGGAGGAATCCTTGATTTAAAAAAAAAAAATCACTTATTTTTAAATAGGTCTACATGCACAATGTACAAAATACAAAAGATCCAAAGGGTATAAGTCTCCTCCCCACCTTTGCACGCCTGTCCCTCCTCCTCAAGACAATGACAGTAAGCACTTACTTGTGTAACACTCCAGGGGTATTCCCTGCCTGTACAAGCACGTATGACATGCTCACACACACACACACACACAGGCACACACACACACACACACACACACAGGGCAGTGTACTATATTCTTGGGGAAACTTGGTGTTTTCTCTTATATAGTTAACTCTCTGGCAAGTCCTGTTTTCCACTTAAGAGAGAAGAGTAAGTAGAAGGAAAAATAAGATTGAACCACAAAAAAATAGGGTGAGAAAACAAGAATTAGTAAATGAAACACAGTGGGAGACAAAGAGGAAACTCTACACGCATCTCCCCCGTGGCCGAGCCGCCGCTGGGCCTACATAGCACCTGCCAGGGACCATGCAGAGCCCCGGCCATAAGCAGCTATAAGAAGCACGGACAGCAATGAGCCTTCCTCTCCCTAAAAATGCATGTATAACTACCTTCACTCAACTTTACATATGATCTTAGGGAACTCCTGAACCCACTGAGCCATCTCTGGAACCCCCAGGAGATCTGGGTTAGGAATCTATGGCCCAATGCATGCTATCCATTATTTATAAGAATAAAGTGGTCCAATAATAGACAAAAATATTAGGCACCTACCAGCCGCCAGGCACTGGGCCCAACATCTCCCCTGCAGTGTTTTCATTTTAATTGTCACAACATGACCTCACGAGGTCAATACTGTTTTCAATTCCATTTTCCCCAGAGGAGGAAACCGAGGCTCACAGAGGTTAAGTGACTTGCCCAAGGCTACACAGCTAGTTTATAGAATTGAAATTCGAATCTGGATTTACAGACTCCAAAGGCGTGCAACTGAGAGCAAGTGGAGATGCAGAAACAACTTTGTAGAAGGAGCAAGGTGAAGGCTACAGTCCCTGGGGGCTGGCATTGAGGAGAGGGAGACTCGGTCCACTCTTCCCCACACCACCACCCCCGGCAGAGTGTGGATAACTCAAGCTCTGGGATAGTGTTCATTCATGTTGCCAAGGGCCTGAAGGCAGGGCCCATCGGAGGCTGGGAGCAGCTGTCAACTTCACCAGCCAATGTCAAGTTGCCCATCAGAGACCATCAGGCTTTTATTTATTTTTTTTCTTTTTTTTTTTAAGATTTTATTTATTTATTTGTCAGAGAGAGAGAGTACAAGCAGGCAGAGTGGCAGGCAGAGGCAGAGGGAGAAGCAGGCTCCCTGCCGAGCAAGGAGCCCGATGCAGGACTCGATCCCAGGACCCTGGGATCATGACCTGAGCCGAAGGCAGACGCCCAACCGACTGAGCCACCCAGGCGTCCCAGGCTTTTATTTTTTCTTGCATTTCGAATTGCCTTTCCCTCCTTGCTATTTGTGAAACAATCTAATATGTATTGGCTGCTTTCCTGATCTTTTGTACATCTGTCATTCTGGGATCTCTTTTCATTATTCTCCGAGGCTAGACCCATTGCTTCTTGGGTCCCCCGTCATCCTCTATCTTGGGCCCTTTCTATTTCGCTGGAGTATATCCTCAAGCAATTATTTTTTAACCAAAAGAATGAATTAAGAGGAGTTTTGGATTCCCTAAATGTCAGAAAACACCTTATTTTTCTCTCATGCCTGTTTGATAGTCTGGCTGGATATCAAATTTTAAGTTCAATATAATTTTTTCTTAGCCCTTTTGAAGGCATTGCTCCAAAGTCTTCCAACATTTGGCATTGCTGCTATAAACACCAACATGACCTGCCCTTTATTTTTCATCGGGCACTTTTGAGAAATTCTCAGGCTTTCTGCAATCCTCTTATTAATCTTTTACATTTTGGTCAATCATATTTCAATACATTAAGAGCTTCTTCTGTGAACATTTATCATAATGTTTTATTTGTTTAAGTCCTTTCCCGAATCTCTCCAAAGCGCGAAAAATTTTTTTAAATGTTAAGTTTCCTCTTTCTCGAACAATTTCTGCTTCTCTGAGCTGCAAGCAGGCTCTGCAAGTGTCAGTGAGGTTTGCTGACTGGCAGGCTTGGTTTTAGCACACCCAGGTGGCGAGCTGGCAGGCAGGTGTAGCCCACCCCTCAGTGCCAAAACCAAAAGGGCCCTCCTCTAGGATGGTTGCTCCCCGGCCCATCCTAGACTGGTTACTCCATTTTTCAGAGACATCTCGTAGACTCAGCCTGCAGGGAATTGGTGGAGTTGTACAAGGAAGGGAAAGGAGGCCAACCGGATGATCACATGGCAGGCTATAGCCACTTCTTCCATCAGTCCCCATCCTGGGGAGTCACAGCCAGCCTGACTCCCTCAACCACCCCAAAACAAAATAACACGGAACCCCCATAGACTTCTCTACTTTTTGATCTGAGCTGTGGCTTCCTCTCCACTCATTTGCTCATCAATGGGATTTGACCGATTCCAGTATTCCAGAAAAATCTTGTAACCTCTAATCCACTGATGTGCTGTCCAAGTCATCCTCCCCCACACCAATTCTCAGCTCTTTTATCAGTTTGTCTTGTCCTTCCTTGTCTTTCTTTAGTTTCTTTCAGTGTGATTCTCAGGAGGAAGGAGAGGTAAATGTATGGATTCTGTCTCCCATCTTGAGCCCCAAATTCCAGGCTAGGCTTCTTAGTGGGATTATGATGTTCATTCTACAGGTGAGAAAACTGAGACTCGGAGAAGTTAAGGCTCTCTCCCCAAACGCAGGCAGGACTAGTTGAGAGAGACGCTTGAAGACCGCGGGGTAAGATAAGTTGGGGAAAAGGCCGAAGCGAAGAGTGAGCAGACTAGTTACAGGCGGCCATGAGGGGTGAAACTTGAGCAGGGGGAGGAAACACCAAGGAAACAGATTTTTACACCAAGAAAAAGAAGAACTTTCTCAAGGAAGAGATGCCCAGAGCAGGAAGGTGCTGTGACAGGCGACTGACACATCACGCATTGTGTTCTTGTGCTGCCTACGAGACAATGGAAACCCTTGAGAGGCTGAGACCGAGTCTGCACCTGCTTAGGACGTTTCTCCCACTTGGATGGAAACCAGAGGAAGCCTTGGTGGGGAAGCAATGAAACGCAGGTCACAGGACGAGGACAGAAGTTCCTCACGCGGGCTGCAGGGGGCGCTCGAGGTCCAGAGGCAGGTGCGGAGGCGTTCGCTCTGAGCCTGGCGCCACAGTTGAGGTCACACTATACCCGCCTCATTCAGGCAGCGTCTGGGGCCCAAGAGATCCCAGAAAGGGCTTAGAACCCTGAGGAGGCTGCAGGGAAGATAAACGAGGCCAAACTCTCCAAGGGCCGGTTAGGTGTAAAAGCCCTTAACAATGTATGAGCCACCCAGATTCATAGAACGTGAGGCTTTTAAAATAATTTGGCAGTGTGGGTCCAAGAACCATGAAATCCTTATTTGTCCCAATAGCTTCAATTCTGGAAGGCTGTCTAAAGAATTCACCACAAATTCAGGGGAAAATAAACAAGCCTCACTCCCACGAAAAGATTCGATGCAGTACCATCTGCAATTGTGAAAAACTGGAAACGGCCTCAAGTCTATGAGATCATTTCAAGTAAGCTACGGCGGCACATACCACAGGATATGATATAGCCACTAAAAATGCAAAAACGCAGGAACTAATTATGGTAAAATCTGAAGTAAATATTAGGCTACAAATTAGGCATGCATTTATTTTTAAAAAGAAGCCACACAGAATACAAACCATGGAAATGAAAATACACTACAGTGTTAACAGTGGTTGTGTTCAAATCACAGATAAAAGATAATTTTTACTTTTCCTTCTTTCTATTTTTCTGGATTTTCTGAAATTTACTGAAGTAGCACATTTCTAAAAAAATAAATACTGTTTGACAAGGAGGGGGAATGTATCCTTTGAGCCAGAAATTCTAGAGTAAGGAATGTTGTATCCTCAGGAAAAAATCATGAATACACACACACAAAAGCTACCAAGATGTTTGCCACATCACGGGTTTTAACAGTGAAGATTAGGAAATGACAGAAGTGTGTCTAAGTAGGGGGCTAGTTAAATAAAGTCTGTAATGAACCTACTAAAATAAAATTGTGGAAGTGGAATTGATTTCATGGACAGATGTTCATAATCTGATAAGCATGGAAAAAGTCATTTATAAATCAGTGTATACTGTAGGCTTCTGTTTTCACATTTGAAAGAATTATATTTATTTTTTAATCTTTCAAAATTTCTGCAATAAAGAAGGAAGAAGAGGGAGAGGGGAGCTAGACCCAGATGTTTTTGAATCTGAGGTACAGATGGCCTGAATTGTACAATTTATTTTTAGAGGCAAGGATAGGGCAGAGTACTTGAAACTGAAACAGCCTTGGAAAATTTGGGCCACATGACCACAAATACATATTGTCTCAATGGAGGCTTCCATCCCTGTCCATGCCCAGCCTCACCATCTGCTTTCCCGGGCCAGTGCTCTCACTTACTCGCTCATAGTTCAGTCCCCAAACACCTTGGTCAAGGAGGCGGGGCTGGGCATGACTACCCACATGTGACAGAGGATGAGTCAGAGGTCCAGGGAGGCAAGCTGGTGATAAGGCAGGGGTTCTGATGCTCAACTCAAAGCATGTTTCGAAAAAAACCATCCTGGGTTTGTTATAGGATAACGTAAAGCAGGGTTTCTCAACCTCGGCACTACTAACATGTTAGGCCAGGTCATTCTTTTGGGGGGAGGTTAGTCTGGGCCTTGCAGGATGCTTAGCAGCACCCCTAGCCTCTACCCACTAGAGGCCAGCTCCATGAAAACCACCACCACCACCACTATGTTGTGACAACCAGAATCTTCTCAGACATTGCCAAATACCCTCTGCGGGCAAAATTGCCGACCGTGGAGAACCACCGAAGGAAGGAGAGATGTGAGACAGATCTTTAGCGCCAGGTCAAGCTGGGCGGTTTCTGGGAGAAGGCGATGCTGCCTGTCCCCCACCCTGGATGGAGGGTAGAGGGGGAGCGAGGATCGAATGAGGAAGGGAGAGAGGGGAGATGGGTTTATGTGGAAAGCACGGGCACCACCCACCATGTTATGTGCTTAGAACGTGTGGATTTTTCTTTCTTTCTTTCTTCCTTTCTTTCTTTCTCTCTTAAGATTTTATTTACTTATTTTGGGACAGAGCGAGCGAGAGAGCACGAGGGGGGCAGGGAGGAGGGGCAGAGGGAGAGGGAGAAGCAGCTCTCCGCTGAGCAAGAAGCCTGATGTGGGGCTCAATCCCAGGACCCTGGGATCATGACCTGAGCCGGAGGCAGACGCTTAATGGACTGAGCCACCCAGGCGCCCCATGCATATAGATTTCTTATTAAATGCCTCCTTACCCAGATAGTGGGTTCTCAGAAAAGACAGACATTATCATTGTCCAGCTCACCTTTGCACCTGCCATTTCTAACACAACGTGTGGCTTAAGGCACTGTTCTATAAACATTGGTGGTAGCAAAGGAGAGAATTCACCACCAGGTTGCTCCTTATGCAAAGCAGGATGGTGGGGGCCACGGGGTAACTTCATTAAGACATACGTAATTTAACGTGACTCTTCCTGACCCAGCCTTCAAGGGGTCCCCGAAAATAGGGTGAGCCTGAACTCAGGCTCCTAGTTCTCACATTGATTCATTCACTCGGCATTGAAAGACATTTCAGGTGCGCAGGGAGCTTTGCTAAGCATAGAAGGGAGGAGAGGAAAGAACCTCCTCGCTCAGCCTCCGTCTTTACGGACCTCAGAGTGTGTCAGGGATACTGTTGGACTAACCCTCTCCCCTCTTCTACAGGGAAGAAAATATCTAGACAAAACCCCGTAGAAGTTCTAAGAAGGACAGTTACGTCTGGCTGCAGGCAGGAGTGAAGACTTCCTGGAGGAGGGGTCATCGAAGCACTGTTTGTTGAGCACCTGTGACATGTTCTGCAATCTGCGTGAAGAAACTTCAGAATGCCCACCGTAACCAAAGGGGTAAGGAGTATGATTATCCGACAGGGCGGGGGGTCCTGGGGGCTAGGGAGGGAAAAAAATGAAACAAGATGGGATGGGGAGGGAGACAAACCATAAGAGACTCTTAATCTCACGAAACAAACTGAAGGTTGCTGGGGGGTGGGGAGTAGGGATAGGGTGGCTAGATTATGGACTTTGGGGAGGGTATGTGCTACGGTGAGTGTTGTGAAATGTGTCAGCCTGATGATTCACGGATCTGTACCCCTGGGGCAAATAATACATTATATGTTAATTAAAAAAAAAAAAAAAAGGAGTGATTGTCCCCAGTGAATAGCGGAGGGAAACTGGTGAGATTCAAAATCAGGTCTGTCTGACACCAAAGCCAGTCACTCTGAAGAACTTCAGTCTTCGCTCGCTGCATTTAGAAAGAAGATTCTGGCAGGAGTGTCAGGGTGGTCCGGATAATGTGAGCAGGGCAGGACCCCCATTATCCTGATGTGGGAGCTCAGCAGACACCCAGAGTGTCTCCTGCAGTTTGGGGGCCCTGAGGGCTTTCTCCTGGTGCCCCCACTAAAATGGACCCTTCCCTCGTCATGACCCCCTCCCTGCAGAGCCATGGAGCTCCTGTCCTCCCCTGGCACAAGAGCTTCCCCGAGGGGTCGCCCTTGAACTCCAACCCACTGATGCCCAAATCAGCTCAGCTTGAGCCCTGACTCGCTCAGGGCTTCATGCTTCCCCCCCACCCCCAGGCCCCTCATTGAGAGGAGATGGCAGACCACCTCTGTTCCTGGTCTATTGGGGAGCCCCTTGGGGAAAACTTTGCATTATAGTCCTTAGATTTTGGAGTAAATCCCAGGAACCAAGGTATTGGCATGGTTGCTGGGGTCAACCTGGCCACTTTCTGAAACCTGGAAGCATGGAGCTTGCCTTTCCCCACCTCCTCCTCCACTTCCCATCCCACGAGTGATCAGAGAGAAGAACAGAATCTTCCCGTGGCCTTTAGAGCCCACACAAAAGGTGCTAATGCCTGGCCAGGAAGGATGCAGGAAGGCAGGGGAGACGGAACCAGCAGCTACGTTGGACGTGAGCACTCAGGGAATCAGCCTGGTGTAGGGCAATATTTCCCCGATTGCTGTCCTTTGAGAACCACCCACTCGATTTTAGGCATAATCACATATCACCTGGTCTATTATTATACTTAAATTTACTTTAAAAGGAGGTCTTGTATCACTACTGTAGAGGAGAAACTGAATCATTTGCAATAAACAGGAGGTAACCATGGAGATAGAGGGTTATTACATTTCTAGCTAAGTTGTTCTATGGCAGGCTGAGGCTCCCTCCCCGTCCTTACCCTGCCTCCTTACCCTCTCTGTGACCCCGGCCCCTTCCCCTACTTCAGCTGCCCCCGTGGGTAAAGTTGCTCACTCCACATTCGTTCTCCTAATAAAGCCAGATCTCTCCAAAAAATGGCTTTACTTGCAGAGAAGCACATTTGCAAATTCTTTCAGTACACCACTATTTGTCCGGGCTCCTAAACTCCCGGTTAACTATCCGGTCCCAGGATGGTAAATTAGGAGACCCTCTGAGGGCAATGCGACAGCCCAGTCCGGCAGGGATCAGGGGTCCCTGATCACTGGGGAGTCTGCTTGTCCCTCTCCCGTGCTCCCCCCTTGTGCACTCTCTCCTCTCTCTCACATACATACATACATACATAAAAGCTTAAAAACATGAAACTCTGTCTCTAGATAAGCCTTGTCCCTAGGAAGCCCGCTGCCGCTATGTGAAAGGTGCTTGCACCACCAGCAGGTAAATTGAGGCCTCCCCATGGGGAGTCACCAGGTGACTGTCTGAAATGCCACCATTGGCGATTCTTTCTTCTACTTCAATAGCCCTTGACCGGTTATCTAATGCTTTCCTTTGCTCCTCTGTTTCCTGGGGATTGTGTTCATTTGCTGAGCAAGGCAAGTGAGCCTCAAAGGAAGGAAGTGATCCGCTCTGGGTCTAGCTTCTGGTGGCTGCGGGCTATGTCACTGCAATCTCTGTCTCCTGTGATCACATGGCCTCATCTTCTTCTGTCTATTCTCTGTGTGTCTTATAGGGACACTTGTCACTGGATTTAGGGCCCAATCCAGGATGATCTCCTCTCAAGATCCTTAATTGAATGACATCTACAAAGACCCTTCATCCAGGTAAGGTAATAGTTAGAGGTTCTGGGATTTGACATGGATCTCTTTTGGGGGCTAATTCTTCAGCCTACCACAGGTACAATGGACTCAACAGAAGGAAAAGATAAAAGGAGAGCTGCTTCCCTTCGAAGCTGGGATGCAGCCACCGAGTACCACCACCCTGCTCCCCGCAGAACTCCTCCCCTCCCCCCCCCTCACCCCAGCCCTGTCCTTTAGGCTTCCCAGAGCCCCGCCCCTCCCAAATCCAGTTTGCAAGGCCTTTCCATTGTTGTTATGATTGTTTTCCCATTTCGTGAGGGATGAGGGAATGGGGTCCTGGAGCAGCAGCGTGCTCAGCGCCCCATTTGGATGAATCGCGCGCCCCAGAATCCTAGAATAAGAGGAGATGAGAGGCAGGGAAGGGCTGGGGAACATGCAAGGCGGCTTTCTGAGCGGAGCGGCGAGCACTTTCTGCCGGGGACCGCTGCCGCGGCGGAAGCGTCCCCATCGGCGCTCACGGCCGCGCGCGCGGACCAGCGGGGAGTGTCGCCCCTGTGCACGCAGTGGGAAGTGGCCCCCGGAGGGGAGTTGGGGAGCACGCGCGCGCAACCGGCAGTGCGCAAGGCAGCAGGGTAGGGTGGGGTGCGGCGAAGGAGAGGGGACCGCTGCCGCAATGCGCGCCTCCGCCGAAGCCCGTGTGCCCAGATGGAAAGAGGGGGCGCCGTGCGCGCGCGCGGGCCGTGCATGCGCGCCCCCGCCTGGAGCTATAAAAGCCTCGCCACCTGCTGCCTGTAGTGCGTCCAGTTGCCCGGAGAAGCCAATTCACCTCCTCCAGCGGCAGCTCCTCTGGACATGGACCCTGAGACCTGCCCTTGCCCTACTGGTGAGCCCCCGCCCCCAGCCCGCGGCACAGCGCGCCCCCGACTTTGCAAAGAACCCCACGCCCTACGGACCCGCTCAAGGACATTTGGGGGAAGGGACCCTCTCTGTTTGCCATTTTTAACCTCGTCGAAGGGTGGACGTGGCTATATCCCAGAGGGCACTGATATTTGACACCCCGTCTCCTCTTTTAGACCTGACCGCACCCCAGTTTTAGCACATTTAACCCTTCCTGTCGCGCCCCCCCTCTAGGCGGTTCCTGCACCTGCGACGGCTCCTGCAAGTGCGAGGGATGCAAATGCACCTCCTGCAAGAAGAGTGAGTGTGGGGATCCCCCTCCTGCCCCTGCCCCTCTGTTCCCTACTGTCAGCTGTCTACGCAAGATGGAGAGACCCCGAGGCCCCCTATGACATTGCGTTTGATTCTTACTGGGACAGAACCACCGGGGTCGCCCCAGCCCCACCGCAGTGATTGGTACCCGAGGCCTGGGGCAAGATGTTTTTGTAAATCCTCGGAAGCTGGGATGGGGGACTGCAACCCTGGCCCAAACCCTCACCTCCAAACCTCAGTGCCTGGGGAAGCCAGTGGCCAGGCTGGGGGCCAGCTCTTGAGTTCTGGTCCCTCGGTCCCTCCCAGGCCTTTGAGGATCCCCTCAATTTGACCTCCCCCAGTCTCCCTGGGAGCAGTGTAATATGCTTGGGGAGTCAGGAGGCGGGAGAAATAAGACTAGCCATGGATCCTCCCTCGGATCTCCTGGAAACCCTACACCTGGCCATCTCAGCTTCTCCAAGTTTATCCTTCAAGTCCCTTTTCAAGGCCATTCACCCTATGATGATTTCTCCTTACGGTCCAGCACTCCCCCACCATCCCCAGGACTCCCCTGCACCCACCGAAGGGGCCGTGGGCTACTTACTGGGCACCCCTCTCCCGTGGTAGCCCAGCATGCAGCTCACACAGCATAGATGCTGAGTCAGACCGGGCGTGAGACTAGGAAGGGGGCAGTGACTAGGCCCTGAGCACCCCTCCTTCTCCCCCTCCCTTATGGTGGAGACAGATGCAGGGAGAGGCCATCAGACTGGTGGCTCCCGATTTTATCCGCAGGCTGTTGCTCGTGCTGCCCTGCAGAGTGTGAGAAATGCGCCAAGGATTGTGTGTGCAAAGGTGGAGAGGGGACGGAGGCCGAGGCCGAGAAGTGTAGCTGCTGCCAGTAAGGACGCGCCCCTCCGTGTGAACCGGATGTGAACGGGTGTGAGGAGGGCCGGGTGGCCCAGTGCCACCTCTCCTGTGGTGAGGCTTGGCTGTGTCCCCTTCCTCTTCCAGCCCCTGGCAAGTGACAATAAATCCCATGAATGGCATAAGCCAAGGACTGGTCTCTTCTTCAGGGGGAAGGATGTGGGGTAGCGGGAGCCTAATCTGAGGGAACTGCCCCTTTGAAAACTGAAATCCTGAGACACAGCCACTGCTCTGTTTGGGGCTAGGATGGAGCTCTGGGGGGCGGAGGATAGTCCTCCCCACCTTCGGATGGCACTTGGGCCTCCTGCTAAGTCAAGCTCAAGTCTGGGGACAGGGACCCCAGACCCCTATGTTGGTCTCTTGCTCCTACCTGTCAACCTCACGTTCTTCATCTGTACAATGGGGTTGGGGGGGAAATTAAAACCAGGCCCCAGTCCCAAAGCCCTGTGATTCCTGGAATGTTCTAGTTTCTCCTGCAAAGCTGCCTCTTGTCAGAGTCATCAGAGGAGAGAGTCCAGGAGGGCCAGGGGTCTGTCTTGGCAAACTGTCAGCTGTGTTTCCAAGGTCACCTCCCCGAAACAGACTGTTCAGCTGCCTTTGAATCATCTCGTTTGGCAGTTTGTCTCCAGCCCCTTTTTCTTCAAGGGCAACTAGGGTAATAAGAGCTTTTCTCCACTGTGGTTGTGATCCAGTCCTGGGTGAAAGAGAACATTCAGATCTACCTGGGTTGGCTGCGAAGGGAGAAACAGAATTCTGGGAGACAAAAGTTTCCCAGCAAGAGGTTACAATGCTGTAAACACATCGATTTTCCTCCAAGTTAGTTTTTCAGGACAGCTCATTCAAAAGCCCACCAGGATTTATTTTTAAGACCTAAGAGGCTGAGTGTAGAAAAACCGAGTGTGAGAAAAGCCAAACCAGTTTTGAAAAGGAACAGCAAAAGAGGTTTGCTCTAACCTGCTAGCATTACTTGGTCTAAAGCTCTAGGAAGTGATGTCAGCTCAGGAATAGATCCGTTGGACAGAGAGGAGGGTCCAAAAACAGACCCTGTGTAGCTGGGAGTAAGAGATGATCAAGTTAGCGACAGAAGGGTACACTATCCTTTTGCATATCATGTAAAAAGTATTTTTCAATTGGCTTAAATACCTAGGAGTAAAATCAAAGCTATGAAAGAATCGGAAGGGGGAAATAGAATATTTATTACTCTGGGGTAGAGATGATTCTTTTAAATAAGACATAAGAGAAAAGATTGATACATTTGAGATTATCTAGTGCTAAGTCCTTTTAAGTACATTATCTTACTTGATCCTTAAACTCTAAAAGAATGGTATGATGGTTATACCCATTTTACAGATGGGGGAATAGAGCTTAAGGTAATCTGCATGAGGTCTGTTAAAAGATACACTGAGGCATATGTGTTTATTTGAGCAAACATTGATGCAAATCAGACTGTCTCCAGTCTGGTAGATAGAAAGGAGCTCCAAGGAGCACAAAATGAAAGACTTTCATAGGCAGAAAGGAGCAGGACCAATGAAGTTATAATAGGGCACCCCTCCAAAAAAAAAAAAAGGAGAAGAAGAAGAAAAAAAATAAAAAAGAAAAGAGAAAAAGGAGAAGAAGAAAAAGAAAAAGAACAGGCTCAGGTCATGATCTCAGGGTCCTGGGATCGAGTCCCACACTGGGCTCCCTGCTCATGGAGAAGCCTGCTTCTCCTTCTCCCTCTGCCTGGTGCTCCCCCTGCTTGTGCACGCTCTCTCTCTGTCAAATAAAATCTTTATTAAAAAATGGTTAAGAGGAAAAAAAGAAAAAAGAAAAAAAAAATGGTTAAGAGGAGCACCTGGCTGGCTCAGTTGGAAAAGCATAAGACTCTTAATCTCAGGGCAGTGAGTTCGAGCCCCCCACTGGGTGTAGAGATTACTAAAAATAAATAAATAAATAAATAGATAGATAGATAGATAGATAGATAGATAGATAGATAGGGGCGCCTGGTGGCTCAGTCAGTTAAGCGGCTGCCTTCGGCTCAGGTCATGGTCCCAGGGTCCTGGGATTGAGCCCCGTATCGGGCTCCCTGCTCAACAGAGAGCCTGCTTCTCAACCTCTCCCTCTGCCTGGCCCTCTGCCTGCTTGTGCGCTGTCAAATAAATAAATAAAATCTTTAAAAATAATAACAATAAATAAATTAACTAACTAAAAAATAAAATAAAAGTGTTAAGATGGTAAATTTTCTGCTCTGTACATTTTACCGCAATTAATAAAATAAGCAAAGCTACATGGCAATAGAAAATAGTTGCTATGTACTTGCGCTACGAACTGAACTGTATCCCCCTCAAATTCTTACATGGAAGCCTGAACCCCCTAAGTGACTGTATTGGGAGACGGAGCCAGTCAGGAGGTAATTAAGGTTGAACAAGATCACAGAGTGGGGGCTTGATGTAATAGGATTAGGATCAGTGTCCTCAGGTGAGACAGCAGAGAGCTCTTTTTCAAGATGGTGGCTGCCTACAACCAGGAAGAGGGTTGGCTCCTGTGGGAAACAAACCCTAGCTGCCTCCTGACTTTGGACTTCTAGCCTCCAGAACTGTGAGAACCTGTCAAATACTGTGTGTGTGTGTGTGAGAGAGAGAGAGAGAGAGAGAGAGAGAGAGAGAGAGAGAGAGAAGAACAACACCTACAATATGTAATAGTTAATACAAATTAATAAGAAATGGACAGCAGGATTTAAAATTTTCCAAGGATATAGGGGCACCTGGGTGGCCCAGTCAGTTAAGCATCTGCTTTGGGCTCAGGTCATGATCCCAGGATCCTGGGATCTTGCTCCGAATCAGACTCCCTGCTGGCAAGCACTCTGATTCTCTCTCTCTCTCTTTGCCCCCACTCCCAGCTCGTGCTCACGTTCTCTCTCTCTCTCTCTCTCTCGTGACTGCACTCTGTCTCTCTCAAATAAATAAAATCTTCATATATATAAAATATATAATATATATAATAAATAAATAAATAAAATATATAATATATATATATATAAAATCTTCATATATATATACATGGAGAGTGGGATTTCCCCAGACAATCAAGGGGGATATTTAGCTTTATTCATATTAACCTTTTACAAAGAGAATGCATTCGCTTCTGTTTGGCTAATTTTTACGTATGCAAGTGAATACCACAACTTTTTTTTTTCACTCAACAATCTGCCTTGGAGACATTTCTATGTCAGGACATAGATAGCTATTAACTTCTATAGAGTATATCATAGAATGATTACATCATAGTTCGTTTCAAAATTTTCTTACAGACTAATAGATGGATGTTTAGGTGGATTCCACTTTTTCCAACATGCAGACTACCGCTCCTTCTCGTACACATGTCAGTGAGTTTCTCTGAGTTGTAAGCTGATACGTCAAATTGGTGGAGTACAAGAAACAGCCTTTTTTTTTTTTTTTTTAGATTTTATTTATTTATTTGACAGAGAGAGATCACAAGTAGGCAGAGAGGCAGGTGTAGAGAGAGGAGGAAGCAGGCTCCCTGCTGAGCAGAGAGCCTATTCAGGGCTCAATCCCAGGACCCTGAGATCATGACCTGATCCGAAGGCAGACGATTTAACCCACTGAGCCACTCAGGTGCCCCAAGAAACAGCCTTTTTAATAGATCTTGCCAAAAGTCCTCCACTGGGACTGTTCCAACTTGCATTCCACCAGCAATGTCTGAGAGTGTTCAATGCTCCATTTCCTCATCAACCCTGTGTATTAACCTTGACTTTTTTTTTTGTCAACCTGAAGGGTGAAAAATGACATCTTAGATTTTAAATTATTACACCTTTCCTTTTAACAGTAAGGCTGAGCACCTTTCCAATGATTTATTGGCCATTGGTTGTCATTTTCTGTGGACTACTAACTCATGTCCTTTGTTTTTTTTCTATTCATTTGTTTGTAGTAGTCTTATTGATATGTAGAAGCTCTTTATATATTTTGGCCACTGATCCTTTGTTTTTGATCTGCTTTTTTTTTCAGGAAGTTCTCAAAGGTTTGGGGCTTCTAGTGGAATTCTCTTTTCTTGTTTTTTTAACCCCCTCTTCAAGATATAGTTTACATGCTACAAAATTCACTGATTGTAAGTGTACAATTCAATTATATTAACAAGTTTTTAGAGTTGGGCCACCGTCGCCACAATACAGTTTTAAAATATTATCGTCATCCAGAAGTTCTACTGTGCCCATTTGCAGTTTATTCCTCCTCCCACCGCCAACCCTAGGCAACCAATGACCTACATTCTGTCTCTAGGAGTTTGCCTTTTCTGGACATTTCATATAAATGGAATCCTACGTAGCCTTTTGCATCCTTCACTTAGCATAGTGTCTTTGAGATTCATGCCATGTAGTTGCACATCTTAGAAATTCATTAGTTTGTTTGTTTGTTTTTTATTGCTGAATAGGCGTTTCAGTGTAGGGATATATCACATCATATTTATCCATTCACCAGCTGATGGACGTTTGAATTGTTTGCACCTTTTGGCTATTTCAAATAATGTTCATAAATGGCTATGAACATTGGTGCATGAGTCTTTGTGTGGACATATATTTTTATTTCTTTGGTTAGATATTTAGGAGTGGAATTGCAGGATCTTAGGGTAGCTCTGTGTTTACTTTCTGGAGAAATTGCCAAATTGCTTTCCAAAGTGGCTGTACCATTTTACATCTCCACTAGCAGTGCATAGGGGTTGCACGTTTTCCACATCCTCGCCGGCCCTCTTAGATGCCCGAATTTTGTACCCTAGCCGTTCCTAGTAAGGGTAAAGTGGTATTGCATTGTGGTTTCACTTTGTGATTCTCTAATACCAATGATGTTGAGCATCCTTTCATGTGCTTAATAGCCATTCATGTATCTTCTTTGCTGGCAAGTCTATTCAAATATTTTGCCCATCATAAAATGTTTCATTGCGGTAAAATATAGATAACATAAAGTTGGCCGTTTTAACAATTTTAAGTGTATAGCTTGGTAGCCTTGGATGTATTCACGTGGTTGTACAACCGTCGCCGCCATCGGTCTCCAGAACTTTTCCGTCTTCCCAGACCAAACTCTGTCCCCATGAAACAATAACTCCCCACTCTTGTCTCTCTCTAGCTCCGGGAAAGCACCATTCTACTTTCTCCGTGAATTTGACTATTCTAGGGGTCTCATGTAAGTGGCTTCAGACAATATTTATTTGTCCTTTCGTTTCTCTTTTCATTAAGCATCATGTCTTTAAAGTTCATTCATGTTGTAACATTTGTCAACATTTCATCCCTTTTGAAGGCTGAATCGCTTGTCCATCGTATGTGGGTACCACACTTTGTTTATCTGTTCGTCCGTCACTGGACATTTGGGTTGTTTCCACTGTTTGGCTATTGTAAATAATGCAACGAACACGAGGGTGCATATATCTTTTCGATTTAGTGTTTTCATTTTCCTCCGATAAAGACCCAGAAGTGGAATTGCTGGATTAGATGGTAGTTTATTTTTTTGATTTTTTGAGGAACCTCCATACTTTTTCCAGAATGGCTGCACCAGTTTGCATCTCCACCAACAGGGCTGGAGGGTTCCCCTTTCTGCATATCCTCACCAACTCTTGTTATTTCTTTTTCTTTTTGAGCATAGCCATTCTAGCAGGTGTAAGGTAACACCTCATTGTGGTTTGGATTTGCATTTCCCTGATGATTAGGGATGCTGAGCATTTTTTCATGTACCTGTTGGCCATCGTTGTGTCTTCTTTGGAGAAAGTGTCTTCTGCCCTTTCTTTGATCAGATCGTTTGGTTCTAGATCTTGGGTTATATGAGTTCTTTATATACTTTGAATATTAACCCCTTATCAGATAAATGGTTTGCAGACATTTTTTTCCCATTTAGTAGGTTGCCTTTTCATTTTGTTGATGGTTTCCTTTACTGTGCAGAAGCTTTTTAGTTGAATGGAGTCCTATTTGTTTATTTTTGCTTTTGCTGCCTTTGCTTTTGGTGTCAAATCCAAAAAAAAAAAAAAGTCATCACTAAGAGCTTTCTGCCCATGTTTCTTCTAGGAGTCTTCTGGTTTCAGGCCTTACATTCAAATCTTTAATCCAGTTTGAGTTATTTTTTTATATATGGTGGAGATAGTGGTCCAATTTCATTCTTTTGCATGTGGCTGTCCAGTTTTCCCAACACCATTTATTGGACAGGCAGTCCTTTCTTTCTTGTATATTCTTGGCTCCTTTGTTGTAAAGTAATTGACCAGTATATGTGGGTTTATTCCTGGGCTTTCTATTCTGTCCCCTTCATCTATTTGTTTTTATGCCAATACCATACTGTTTTGATTATTACAGTTTTGTAATATAGTTTGAAATCAGGGCATATGATGCCTTCTGGTGGCATTCTTTAGAGTTTTCCATTACTCAGCCTTTTAATGAATGATTTTTTCCCTCTTTCCATGGCATTCTGAGCAGACACAGGAGACATACATCTCCACTGAGCTGCCATTTCAACCTGCCCCCCCAAACTATTTATATTTATGAATGCCTAAAAACCACCATGCTCTGTGGTGGACACTGAGGAGAGAGGAAAGGAAATTGTCTCGACCCTTCAGGGAATTCAGAGACCGGTTGGAAAGGTAAAGCCATCACAAGAATCTGGAGTGGAATCCTGGATTCTTTATATATTTTTTAAATTTAAATTCGATTAATTAACATATAATGTATTATTAGCTTCAGAGGTAGAGGTCAGTGGTTCACCAGTCTTATCTAACACCCAGTGCTCATTGCATCACGTGCCCTCCTTAATCCTGGATGCTTTAGAAGCTGGAAGAAACGAACAGGCCATGGCACCCAGGCTCTCCTCATTTTAGAGTTCAGGAGGCTGAGGTCCAGGGTGGGCAAGGAAGTACAAGCAAAAGCTCTGGTGGCTTTAAGAAGGGAGAGACTGCACCAGGTTGGGAGATCAAGGAAGACTCCTCAGAGGAGGAGGCATCTCCAATAGGTTTTTAGGGACGGAAGGAGGGAGCAAAAACGTGGAGTGGGAGTGTCACGTGTCTTTGGAAGAGGGTGTGGGCTGCCCTAGGATCCTAGGGTGGAAGCGCTTGGGGACAGAAAAGGGAGGCTGAGGCCAGATGAGTAAGAAGGGAGCGATGCCAGAGGGTGTTTAGCTGCCCCCTGAATGCAGGCTTGCAAAGCGGACTCTGCACCAGGCAGGTCTCGCCCTTCAAGGAGCCTTCTTACGGGCTTCTGGCAAGACTCCATTTTCTCCATTGCTTTGCATTATTAAGCACCCACCACAAGCTGGGCACTGTGCCAGGTGCCAGAGCTAGGACAGGGGCACAGCAGACACAGCCCACGGCCTAGTGGGGAGTCAGATTAGACAAAAAATCACACAGTGCACTGGCTGCTGGGAGAGGCTGTGTGGCAGAGGCCTAAGCACACAGGCTCTGGGGAAAGATGGCCTGGGTGGGCCCTTTACCAGTGAGTGGCTTTCAGCAGTGTTACTTAGCCTCTCTGAGCCTCAGTCTCCCCTCTGTAAAATGTGGATGACGACCGTCCCTATCTTAGGGAAGTGCCAGAAGAATCAAGTGAGCTCGCACGTGTACAGCCCTGAGCCCCTGGCACAGGATCGGGGGGACGTAAATGTTAGCTGCTCTATCGCTCGTACCGTCATTGTAATAAGTGCCGCAGAGAAGGCGTACGTTTGCAGATAACAGAGAGACTCCGATATTTGGGGTTCCGGGAAAGGCCTTTCTGAGGAAGTGACCTTACGCTGGAACCCAACAAATGAAAAGGACAGGGGTGGAGAGAGCATTTGAGGCAAAGAAAGCAGCCTGTGCAAAGGGCCTGGAGGCAGAAAGCACTCCCCCCGCCTTCACCCCGGGGTGGCCAGACTTTCCAGATGGCCTCCGTGATGCCACGATGCCAGAGTCCACTGCTCAGGCCCTCGCGTGTCCCCTGCCCTTGAGTGTGGCCTGGACCCAATGACTTCTCACAAATACAACACAGCAAAAGCGACGGGATGTCACTGTGTTAAAATGACCGTGCCTTCCGTCTGATCACACTTTGCCGTTGACACTCTCTCTTGCTTGCTTACTGTCCTGTTGTGGGATGCTCTAGGGAGAGGCCCGTGTGGCCCAGAGCCAAGGGAGACCTCTGGCCAACAGCTTATGAGGAACCGAGGCCTCAGCACAGTAGCCCCCAAGGACCCAAACCCTGCCGACAACCCCATGGGGGAGCTTGGAAGCCGACCCTGTCCCAGCTCACTCTGGAGATGACTGTGGCCTTGGCTGACGCCCTGCTTGCTGTTGGTGAAGGAACCTGATCCGGAGGGCCTAGCTAAGCCTTGCCTGCATTCCTGACTCACGGAAACTACGACATAATACCTGTGCGTTGTCTTAGCTGCTCAATTTGTTAGGCAGCATTAGATAACTAAGACCCCTCCAAAATGAAGGCAGGGTCAGTAGAAAGAGAAGGAAGATCTAAGATCACAGAGATGGCAGCTGTGGCAGGAACCGTAGAATCCTAGGATCCCCGACAAGAAGGGACCTAACCTCTTTCTATCCCTCTATCTGATGCTGGAATCACCAGCCTCTGTTTCTATTGCCATGGGGACAGGAAACTATCTTTTAAGCGGGTCCCTTTTGGTCACGGCCAGCTCTAATTGCAAGAAAGGCCTTTCCCATCTGGAGCAGAACCTCTATGCCTGCAGCCCCATCCTTGGCCAGCATGGCATAAACACGCAAGCGTGAAGTCAGAAAGTCCTGGGTTCAAATCCCAGTGCTGCCGTTTACAGCTGTGGCCCTGAGCAGGCCATGAACCTCGAGGGTCTGGTCTTCTAAAAAGCAGTGTCTGCCTTGTTGAGCTGTGTGGAGGTCTCAGTGACATAAACTCAACACGTCCTTAGCACCAGGCCTGGTACACAGCAGGTGCTCAATATTATTGCCCATGGGCCACCTGGGTGGCTCCGTCGGTTAACCATCTGACTCTTGATTTTGGCTCAGGTCATGATCTAAGGGTCGTGAGATAGCCCCAAGTTGGGTTCCATGCTAAGTGTGAAGCCTGCTTAAGATTCTGTCTCCCTCAGGGCGCCTGGGTGGCTCAGTAAGTTAAAGCCTCTGCCTTCGGCTCAGGTCATGATCTCAGGGTCCTGGGATCGAGCCCTGCATCGGGCTCTCTGCTCAGCGGGGAGCCTGCTTCCCCCTCTCTCTGTGCCTGCCTCTGCCTACTTGTAATCTCTCTCTGTCAAATAAATAAATAAAATCTTAAAAAAAAAAAAGATTCTGTCTCCCTCTCCTTCTGCCTCACTCCACTCCCTGCTAATGTGTTCTCTCTCTCAAAAAAAAAAAAATATATATAGCATGTGTGTATGTGTGTGTGTATATATAACATCTATATATTAATAACATATATATGTAACATATTCTATATAATATATAACATATATATTCTATAACACGTAATATAATATATAAATATACTATTAATATGTAATTATATCTTTTTTTATTTTTTTATTTTTTTATATCTTTTTTTTTAAAAAGATTTTATTTATTTATTTGACAGAGAGAGGAGAGATCACAAGTAGGCGGAGAGGCAGGCAGAGAGAGAGGGGGAAGCAGAGAGCCCAATGCAGGGCCCGATCCCAGGACCCTGAGATCATGACCTGAGCCGAAGGCAGAGGCTTTAACCCACTGAGCCACCCAGGCACCCCATGTAATTATATCTCAATATATAATATATAATAATATAATAATCTGTTAATATATTGATAATATATTAGTAAATGTATTGCTTAATATATAGTAATACAATAATATATTAATATATCATTACACATGATCTGTAACATATATAATATATATTAATATATAATACAGATGTGATATATAACATGCACACATATAATACATAATGTATATTAATAAAATAAATATATGTTTATATTATACACATAATATATAGACATATATTTATTTTATTAATACATATTATATATGTTATTCCCCACAACTACTCTGGCAGATTAGAGATGCCTGCAAAGTCACTGACTCCTATCAAGAGAGGGCCTTCATCGTTTCCCCTTGAATCTGAGCGGCAGGATCTGGCACCGCTTGAGCAACACAATATGGTGAAACTGAGCTGCACGAGCCTCAGGGCCCAGGGTTTGAGAGACACGCAGCTACCGTTCCTGACTGTCGGTCCTCACGCCTTTGGAGCCCTGAGCTGAGCGGAAGGAGCCTCACTGCCCAGAGGCTGCAGTGCCGAAGAGGCCACATGTGGGAGGCTCTGGTCAGGAGCCCCCGCTGAGCTCGGCCCTCCAGCCATCCCTGCCAGGGGGCCAGATATGGGAGCGAAGCTGTCTTAGATCTTCCAGTGAGCCCATTCACCAACTGAATGCCGCCAAGTAAACTCAGTCGATGATGCACAGAACAGAGGAATCACCCAAACGAACCCTGTTGGAATTCCTGACCCCCCAAACCAGAGACAGTACAATGGTGGCTGTTTAAGCTGCTGAGCTTTGGGTCATTTGTCGCACAGCTGTAGACAATCAGAGCACCCATTGTGCAAAGGTGCAAAGGTAACTTTTTGTCCAGAATGAACCTGTCCACCCCTCTCACTTGATCTTAGCCAAAAGGCCAAGAAGCGACGTCCACCCCTCTCAACAATTGATGAGATGTTCATGAGATGGGGTTTTGAGTCTTAGGACCATTGTGATCAACCATCTCCTGGACTGTTGAAGCCTGACATGAAGACAACCCTCAGGATGGTCTAGCCCACAGTGCCAGTTAGGACTTCATCCAGAATGATTTCATTAAAAAGGAAATGATTGACTCACAACGGCTTCAGGGATGGCTGGGTCCAGGTGCTCCAGTGAGGTCGGTCTCCATTTCCTTTGTCATGGCTTTATTTTCAGGCTCTTCTCCTAGAGACAAAAGGCTTTAGAAACTCAGCCTCACCTCCTCTCAGGTTCAAGTGTAGATGGAAAGTGTAACTTCATTTTCCTAGCATTCCCAGCAAAAGTTTCAGTGATTCTCTTTGGTTCGTGGCTGGGTGAACCAATCAGAACCAATCCCTGTGGCCAGGGAGGCAGAATGACCTGGGATCCCAGAGACAGGGTCTCCACCATCCAAACCATATGGACCGAGAGTAGGGAGGTAAGATTCTACAAAGGAGAGCTAAGGGTACTGCCACGGGAAGAATGAGTGGATGGCTGGACAGAACTTAAACATCCACCTCGGCAGTTAAAAGGAGAGTGGAAATTCACCTCCTTCATTCTAGATAACATACTTCTATTAATGCAAGCCAGGGCCACATCATTGCCTCGCACTGATGACTCACATCAGATTAGCAGGGGAGTATTTTTCCTCATCTAATGCTGCTTGGCTTCATCTCCCTCACCCTCTACTATGCTAGGGATGCAGACATGGGAAGGGCTTTCCTCTCCAGGTCCATCCCGAGCACAGTGAGGCTTTCACGGCCAAGTCAATGAACAAGACTAGGGCCAGGTCCCCCTTTGCTGATTGGTCATCCCTCCCCTCACTGAGTCACAATGATTCAAGGCAGATGGCTGAGGCCTGGAGGCAAATTTTACTGCCAACATGGATGGCTCAGACCCAAGGCTAAATTCAAGACTTTCAGGGCCAAAACAAGCCCTATTGTCTCTTCAGAGAGTTGGATTGTTTCCCCTGAGTGGACCAGTGACCACCCGATTAGAAACCAGGACTTCTGAATATAACATGCGTGTCTATGTAAATAACAACAACAAAATCAGCCCACGACCGGAGGAGGAGGAGACCCATGAGTACACTAGTCCCCAGCGCTGCTGGACACGGTGAGACTTCCGAGACCTTGGTTCTAAAATCAGTTTGCAGGTGGCCCTCGAGTTCTAGTAGAATTGGATCATTTGGCAGGACAGGTAAACAGAGGCTCTGAGGCGCTCTGGCACGCCCCTGCGCCCAGATAACTCAGCTAGTGAGTGGCAGTGACCGTTAGAATGTAGTCCCTCTGATGACACAACTCTCCCGCCCTGCTTGGTGTTTTTACTGGAGTGAGCACACAGGTCCCAGAGCAGTGGAAAAAAAGTTTTTTACTTTCATTTTGTAATCGGCCCTCATGTCAAGTGGGGGCTGGGGAAGGAGGGGACATTAAGGGGATAACCCCCATTAATTCATCTGACAAATATTTATTAGCACTTACTGCAGACTTGGCCCTGTGCCCGGGGCCGGAGCCACATTTTGGGGGCAACGACCGTTTTGTTTTCAGCAGCACTGGAATGGGGAGGGACACAGATACCGGTCCAAGAATCACACACATTACATATTACAGACGTGGAAAGTGCCAGGAAGTAAAAGGACAGGATGTTTACTGTGGGAATCCTGACCTGGCACGGGGTTCAGGATGGGTTCCCGAGGACGTGATGTTTGAGTTGAGCTATGAAGACATTTCCACAGGACCTTACAGTAAATGCTGCGAGAACAGCCTGTCCTTGCCCGCCTCCTCACTAAACTCCCTGCCGCTGCAACATTAGGCATTCCCTAAGCTTCCAGGAAACTTCCAGCAACCAGGGGTTGCTGACTCCTCTGTTGACACACTCTGGGCATTCCAAGGATGCTGATCTAAGATCTGTTAGCCAGCGGCCAGACACACGTGAGCAGGGAAGCAGGGTGTGCCCCCTCGGAGAGGAATTTGGACGCTACCTCCTCTCTTCCCCTCAGCTACACGGGGGAAGAAAGTTCTTGTGGGCTTTTTCCTTCCAAATGTTCCAGGGTGATGCCAACTTTCCAACTGGCAGCTGCTTCTGCAGGCCGGAATACAACTCCTTCCCCTTCCGCTGCCTGGCAA
The DNA here is from genome assembly GCA_028534135.1 of Potos flavus. Lineage (NCBI taxonomy): Eukaryota > Metazoa > Chordata > Mammalia > Carnivora > Procyonidae > Potos > Potos flavus. The sequence continues at coordinate 24,295,909 of CM052888.1, read as the reverse complement.
AGACCTTCTCACCCTCCTTACCTCACTGGCCCACCTCCTTCCAGGCTGGATTGACTTTCCCCCACTGTGTTCCGCCTGCCCCTTGAAGGCAACCTCCATCTTCGCCAGGACCCTCGTGTCACTTTTCCCTATGCACCCATGGGGCTGCCCCCGTGACTCTGAGTTTCCTGAGCACCAGGCTTGTAGTTTCTTGATCCTTACTCTCCCCTGTTGGTGATGTCTACCCTTAGATGATCTATCCTTAGCATCTGCTGGACGCTTTGATTCGAAGCACTGGGCTCTGCTATGCACTAGCTCTGTGACGTTACGCAAGTTACTTAACCTCTCTGGGCCTCCCTTGCCTCCTCTTTAAAATAAGATTAAGGCATAGTCCTTACCTCACGAGGTTGTGTTTAAAAACAAAATTCAGGGACGCCTGGGTGGCTCAGTCAGTTAAGTGTCTGGTTTGGCTTTGGTCCTGATCCCAGGGTCCTTGGATCGAGCCCCGTATCAGGCTCCCTGCTCGGTGGGGAGCCTGCTTCTCCCTCTCCCTCTGCTGCTCGCCCTGCTTGTGCTTTCTCTTGCTCTCTGTCAGATAAATAAATATTTTTAAAAATAAAAATAAAAACAAAATTCAACTGAGTACATTTGAAGATCTAATTAGCTTTATTGCATGATTCATGAATCAGGCAGCATCCTGTCTTGCAAGAGGGGAGCTCTGAGGCGTACAAAGTGGAAGGTTTTATAGGAAAGAGAGTGGGGCAGGAAGTTATGAGCAAGGGAAAAGAAAGGATTATTTTAGGCAAGGTCACCTTCCCTTAGGTGGAAGGATGGGGGTCTTATTAGGTGGATTACTTCATCTTCCTTTGGGAAACAGGACCCCTGTGACAGGTTGCCTCTTGGGTGCTGATCAGAAAATTCCTGATAGACCCCTAAGACTTACATTTCTGGGGTAGATTGAAA